>JAFBJW010000137.1:662881-1862881 GCA_016785235.1 Pseudorhombus dupliciocellatus | reverse complement strand
ACAAGGATGTGGAGGAAACGTGCTATTATGGCTGCGATGCATATCCACACACGTCTTACTTTCCGAGCTCAAAGGTGGACGTTGGACAGCTTGTCATCGTCCTCGATTGTGTGGGGGCGTAACATGACGGAAACTACGAGATCTGCTGCAGTGCAGCACGTAGCACATCCCTCTTGCATCAGGTATCTGGGGGTCAATCTTTCTCCTTTCTCGTTCTTTTCCCGATGCATCCTGCACTCAAATGGGTTATTAACGCTATAGATCAAGCGCCTCTGCAATTGTGCTCAGATTTCAAGAGCTGCTCTCTGGTGCCTCGTTTCGCTCCGCAAGAAGAACCAAGTGAGCAGGAGCTCCAACAGAAACGCGTGCACACACCTCTTCAATAAGAGCCACTAATTTGATGGCTGACTGGGCTCTTTCACATTCCCAGAGGGGCTGGTGCAAAACTGTTGCATTTCAGCAGTCTTGCAATACAGAATATGAAGAAACACACATTCGTGAACTCATCTGGATTAAACAGTGTTCACTCTTGACTGTTTGCTTGTTTTCTCACTCTCTACCACTCTGTCTGAGTTTAAGTGTCCCTGTAGTCACAACGCACTTACATCTCTGATGAAGTACTCCAGGGTTGCATAGGCGATGGCGATCCCATCATGGGTGCTCGTACCGCGCCCCAGCTCATCGAGGATGACCAATGAACGTTCCGTTGCGAGGGAAATGATCTCGGAGGCTTCGGTCAGCTCTTCCATAAAGGTACTGCGCCCTTTGAGGATGTTGTCAGAGGCCCCCATCCTGACGGCCAGTCGGAAACAAGAACAAACAGAAGCCGGAGGTTAAAAGTACTGACAGCATGTCTCGTGTGGTTCCAGCTGGAATCAGCTTTGACAATCATGGATTCACACTGTGGCTTTGATGTTGGGATGTAGCGGACAGAAAAGAGCAAGGGACCAACATTTAATATTAACAAAAATCCTAATTAAGAAACCTCGTGCCTCTCATTGTCAAGCATCTGCAGAAACACTGTGATCTGTGTTTTTCCCTCCCTTTGATTATGTGGGTGTAATGGCAGCATGTTGGAGGACTGCAAAGTTTGTTTTGGTTCATAAAGAGTGCATTAAAAAATCTGTGTTATTAGATTCATATTTCCAAACGCTCCTGCATAAGCATGATTTTTTTTGTCCTGGAAGTTACAATTCAAAGCTCATATTTGCCTCAAAGAGTGAATAAATGCCATAATGCAATTTAAAATGCAGTTTCTATCAAATTGCCCCCAGATGGGTGGTGGTTGGGGGGGGGGGGGGTTTAACTCGCCAATGCAGGAAACTTAAACCTTCATCAGCCAGAATAAACTCATCATTTAGTTGGGGCGTGATTACCTTAGGGATCATTTCATAACTTGTCTTCATAATCTTCCTGCTTCAGATTTCATCTAAATGTATTCATTTGAGTTTCTGCGTGACAGCGTTCGCCAACTCCTCAACAGGCGGCTGATGTCACTGAGAGTTTACGAGATTTCACTGAAACTTGGAAGAAAACAGCAAGAGACGTTTAGGAAAAGATTTGCAAGAGATCCCGTGTGATGAGAAAAATGACTGTTGATGATACTTAATTCCCGGCGAAGGGAACATTTAACGCCAGTGGCACAAAATCAGCAGCAGTGGAACAAAGCTACCTGATGTTGCCATCTGCAGAGCCCATGTCATAAATGTATGTCGACTCGAAAAAAAAATAAATAAAAAATACTACGACAACATGTTGAATCGCTCCCCAGCCCCGGAGCCCGTCTGAGCGTTTCTCCGGTGCTCTGATGCGCAGCGACAGAGAGACGCTGTGACTCATCTGCTAAGAACTCTGCTCCAGCTGGATCACAGATGCAACGTCTCTCAGCCAGCCAGTGTTTCTCACCTCCAAATCTGTCGCTGCCTGTCCTTATTGACCTTCAGCATAAAACCCATCAATGAAACGCCGACAGGACCCGGCAGCACCATGAGTTACTATAGAAACACTGCACGTCAGACAGGAGAGGGGTGTGACAGGCATGCTGCTGCATTTCATTAGCCAATTGCTAGCCAGTGTGTGTGTGTGTGCACATGTGCGCCAAACACTAATTTATGACATAAGATCTATACTGCTTGGCATACAGGATGGACAGGTTCAGATGAAAAGGGGGGCCCTGGGGGGGGGGACCCGACAACCTGCCACCATCTGGGTGTCCTGCTGCTCTCAGCCTTTTTTCCTCAAACAAACCGATTCTGAAAATAGCCCCCATTTATCACCACCTCGCACATTTTGAGTGTTTGTGCAACATTCATGACTCCCTCTGGGATTGATCTCTTAGCTACGTTTTCACTCCTGGCCATTTGTTGGTTCATTTCTCCAGTCAGTCTGTCAGTTTGTTCGGGTTTTGTCAACATAAAAAAAAAACTGCTGAAGAGATTTCCACATAACTTGGTGGCAGGAGAGGACCTGAGCCAAAGAGGAATTCAGTTTGTTCTATACTACTAGAATTGTGTATTTGCTACAGGCGAATAAAAGTACCCCAAACAGCCATTCTTTCCATGGTGCTTCAGTTTGCTTTTTTTTTTTGATTTTGGCAATTTTTCATTGTTTACTACATGTGCCTCGCTTGTGTTGGTCCATTAAACTTTATTCATGAAGTATATTTCAGTAGACGAGTAAATCCAGATGGTAAAGCCAGGCAATATGATCAAGATTGATGTCTTTAGTGGAAAGACTGATTTTGTGTCTGAGTGAAGTTTGTGCTTTTAAACACTATGTTCTGAGCAGATGATGACAAAAACTTTACGAACATCAAAACATATTATAAACCCTGAGGTTTTATTATTTGGACCTCCTAACAGCGCTCAGACATTACCAACTTTTACTGGACCTTCTTAAATTTCTTTTGGGATGGAAGCATACTTTGCAATAATTATTAATATTGTTTGTATTACTCATCCCTAGCTGTTAAAAAAAAAAAAAAAAACAACGTGAATTGATTCACCACCAGCTCATCTCAATACAGGCGCACTGCAGCTCTATAAACACACACAGGAACAAGTGAGTCGATCCAGGACTCTTCTCCACATGCTACAACACCCACTTAGGTGAGGAGGTAACAGAGATCTGTTGGCACTTGAACACCCACCAAGTCTTTCTGGATATTAGCTTTGTTTCTGGGACCTAAAGGAAAGAAAAATCCTCCTGCATCTTCTGATGGGAGATGAACTTGTGAAAAACTCAGAATAATTACTGCTGGTCTATGCTCCATTAAAGGTCCTTTTCAAAACACACTTTTGCATTCTGCTTCTTTGGCTGTTTCCATAACAACCATGAAATGATGGAAGAATGTGCTCTATAACCTGCAGGACTTGATACCAACAAGAAAACACACACACACAGGCTGCTGGTTCACTCTGCTTCCGCCTGTTACAGAGACACATAAATAATAATGCTCAGATAACCGAATGGTTTATGTGTGAAAATCAGTGGAGTGGGCAGGGAGATAAAAACACAACTGTGAGACGGGATGCAGCTTAAAAACAATCTCCACTTTATCCTCATTGATAATCAATCATCTGGATCGGATCAGACAGGAGATCCCATTAGACACCTACGCAGTGTCTCATTACCCCCAACCCACAGTCTGCTTATTCCACTGTAGTAAAACTCACAAGCCCCCCCCTCGCTCCCTCATAAACACAAACAACGCTCAAACACACACACACACACACACACACACACACACACACACAGGCAGTTCCCACTGCTGTGTCAAGCATAATAGATGCAGCAGTGGGAATTGATTGAGCGTTTATGAATAAGAGCGATTTTCCTCAGGATCTTACACTCAGTGATGAGACGGAGCCCGAGTCGTCCAATTAGAGACAGACAGGACAACAGAGGTAATGGAGGAGGTGGAGAGAGGACAGTAGATACTGTGCAGCTGTGTGTACGCGGGTGCGTGTGTTTTCTCTGAGGATATTAAATGTGAGAAGCAGCCAAATCACCTCATTACACTTATCTTTCTCTCTCTATAGGTTAGAAGAATGTACACACCAGTTTATGGTGCCGACACGTAAGAACATGCTTATACCCACAAAAAAACTACAATTACACACATCTGCAAGCCATTAGGGTTTAATCACATGGTGCAGCAGCGGCTGTAGAGCAGAGACCATGTATTGGCGCGTGTAGTCGGCGCTGGAAACTGCACACAGCGCTTACAGCTACCCTGATCCTAATGAGAACAATCAGCAGCGGCAGAGGAAGAGAGATGTTCTCCCACAAAGCCTCATTGTTTGGGTCCTACAATGCAGGGAGACACACTGTAGCAATCAATAACAGCACAGATCTGCCCTTGTTTAACAACTCTTCTTCAACTTTTACCCCCCTCGCGTCGCTCCTGCCACGTGGCGAGGAACCAGCGGGATAGAAAGGGATTAGTGTCTTAAAATAAACCCCGTGTGACCAGGCGGCGTTATCTCGTTTACACGAACGTAGCGGCGGCACACGACAAGAGCCGGGTCCTCCCAGACGGTTGCAGGCTCCTGTCTTGAATCATAACACCAGCTTTAAAAAGAAAAATAATTTCACACCATCAGTCTGTCACCTTGTTAGTCAACTTGTTCGTGTCTTGGCACGTCGCGCGCGTGTGTGTGTGTGTGTGTGTGTGTAACAGCCACCGTCTTCTCTTTCTATCGTGTGGTAATTGGTCGGATTTAGTGGAAGTGGAGGACGTAGAATCTAATTCATTCTCAGGCATTTCTTGTTATGTTTACAGAGGGATTTTCTGTACATAGCTTTAGTGTATATTCAGCAATGCAAGCAAAATGAAATTACTGAGTGTAAATCGCTGTAAACCGAAAACATGTCTCAGTATTTATTTTACTATATTAATTACTTTCTGCATGAGTCATTCGGAGAAGATAGGTAGGTATGTTCATGAAGTCAGCACCTTCAGTTTGTTGCTAGCATGTATTTGAGCTGGTTTTCCACGGGCTTGTGTTCATACCTGGTGTAAATGCCGTCCAGCACACCCAGACGGGCCTCAGAGGCCGGCACATACGAGCCCATGTGAGCCATGATGCAGATCATGGCCACCTGACGAATGTAGGAGCTCTTACCCCCCATGTTAGGGCCAGTGATGATCATAGTTCTCCTGCCGTCACCCTGGAGGAGAGAAGAGGAGAGGAATAAAAGTGTGTTCTTAGACTGGCGATGAACCAGAGATGGGATAAGATATCTGCATGCTGCTGCACAGCTGCTGAGGAGGTGGGAGGACTGAACGCTTGGCTTCTCTTCCCTACTGGCTCTGTGGCAAGATACCCACCTACCTACCAAACCTACACCCACTCACAGCAGTGGGCAAGGAAGAGTGAGTGTGTGTGTACCTGTAGTTCAGTGTGGTTGGGCACATACTGGTTTTGCACGCCCATCAGTAAATCTATAACGGGGTGTCTGCCATCCCTGATGATGATCTGACGCTGATCTGCACACACAACTGGTCTAAAGAAAGAAAACACAATTCAGTCAGTTTCACATGCATGGGACTACAGTTACAAAGGGGAGTTAAACTAAAATACCTATATGTTTACAAATAGGCAAAAGACGTAAAGGAGTGTGTGTGTGTGTGTGGGAGAGATGTTGGCGTTCTGGCAGAGCACGCCGTGAGCCCAGTGCACACTCCCACACACAGCCTGTCTGAGACTATAGGACACGACTCAAGACACCCACGCGCACACGAAACAGCAAAAAAAAAATAAACGTGTGCGTGCGTGCGTGCGTGCTTGCGTGCGTGCATGTGTGCGTGCGTGCGTGCGTGCACACAAACTCAACGTTCACTTCCACACAAACACTAATATTTATGGTCATTATGAGCAGACATCACCTGCAATAGTCCCCTTGTTTAGCAACCTCAGCCAATGAAAGTAGACAGTCCATGGTTGCTAGGTGACTAATAGCCCTTTTCATGGTGTTATAGTGCTCTCCAAAGTCACTACAGAGGGAGAGGGAGGGAGGAGAGAGTCAAGGTAAGTGCATTCATTGTTCAGAGGAGCCGACACAGTGACTCGACTAAAACAGACGCGTTCTGGCAGACTCAGATCCACACGGGCGTCTCTGACCCTCGTATTAAGCACTATTTGTGTTTACAATCGCGTGTGTGTTGATGCGAAGTGTCATACTCCATAAAATTGATCCACTCCCTCTGACAGTCCAGCAGCAGCTGCTCGCGGAGCTGCTGCAGCCTCCTGTAGCGCTCCACCAGGAAAGGAGAGTGATACCTGCTGACTGTCTTGGTGCTGCAGAGGAGACGGGGGGGCCACAAGTGTGGGAAAGAAGACAGAGAACACAAAAATGAAAGGAGACATATGGTGCTCTTAAGTACTTTGTGCAAGTAAAAAAGGTCTGCAAAGTTTAAAAGCCTCACAGTCTCTCCTCCTCAGAAAACACAGCTTACTGAAATATATATTTCACTTTAAAGTTTCCCATTTTTTTCCCACTATATCCCAGTACACACCTGATGGTCTCTACCAAAACATTATATACCATCATGCACTGCGCTCACTGTGGAAAGAGGAGGAGAGGAAAAGCAGATGGTAAACCTGTGACAATGATGGTGCAGAGGTCTGACCAATCAGAGCAGACTGGGCTTTACTGGGAGGGGGCAAAGTGAGTGTGTGTGAGTGTGAGAGAGGAGGTGAAAGGGTGCTGTGCATCAACCTGCTGATTATGACCCAGTCACGAGGAACAGTCGACGCCAGCGAGTTCTTCACCTGAATCAGAAACTGAGAGCACAGGATGCAGAGGAGGAAGAAAACTTTCGTGAACACGACTGAGCAGACGGATGAAGGAACACACACACACACACACACACACACACACACACACACACACACACACACACACACACACACACACACACACAACACACACACACACACACACACACACACACACACACACACACACACACACACACACACACACACACACACACACACACACACACACACACACACACAGAGTACCTCCTGTCCAGAGACTGTGATGTAGTCGAGTGCCGGGGCCTTCAGCGTCAGTCGGATCTCTTTGCGGTGGTCCTGAATCTCATCGAGGACGGACTGGATCTGCTCCTTCCTTTCCTGCAGCACCGGGAAGCCGGACAGGTCTGAGAACAGCTCCGTCTTATTCCCCGTCCTGCACAAAGTGTCAGACACGGGCCCAGTTACTGGATCAAACTAAATCCATTACAGAGGAATCTCTCAGTATCTCTCAAGAAATATTTTAATACTGAAATTTTTGTACTGAAATGTGTATATTCTAACTGATACTCTGCACACCAGCAAACATTTTCTGTGTAAAACATTCCTCCTTGACTTCCCATTGAAAACTTTAATGCTTTAACAATTCAGTCCACGAGTGTTTTTGTGTATGAGTCTCTGGTACCCTTCCATTTCTGTATCTCACGTCTCCTTTGCAAGCTGCCAGATACTCACTGGGCCGCGCTCTTGTTGAGCACCTTGAGAAAGCTGTGGGCTGGAGCCAGCAGGCTGGGAATGTCCAGCAACATGCTTTGGAGCAGCTTGGACCTGATCTGAGCCTCGATAGCCGGGACCAAAGCCTGGAGTTCGAGCCCAATGCGACAGAGACTGCTAGTAATGACGTAAAACTCCTGCGTGGAAGACTGAAAGCACGCACACACACGCACACAATCATTGGAGCATCAGTGGTACAGCAGGCAGTCTGACATGAATCTGCCAGGAAAAGAAGCTGGGTCTGGTCAGATTGAAATGGTGATTTATAAAACACAAATTAGAAACGTGTGTGCGTGTGAGTGAGAGAGAGAGAGAGAGAGAGAATGTGTGTGCTTTATTTCTTTAAAGCAGAGAGATTAGATCACAAAATCTCTTCTGTTCGGGATGTGGAAGCCAAGCTTAAAGCACGACCGCCGACTGCAGCCAACGCAGTCAGTCAAACTCCACCCACGCACCCACCCACCCAAAAAATTAAATATCACAGCTGCTTCAGTGCATTGTGTGTGTGACAGAACGTCGGTGAAATGTAGACGCCGGATTTATCCAGTCACTGATCTCATCCTCTTTTCTTTATTTATCAAATCGGGTGATGGACTCTGCTGCTGTCGAACTACCTGATCTTAGAAAAATGTCTTTCAGCGACTGACGACATTAGAAGAATACAGGAAACAGAGCTGCATCTCCAAATCAATGCTGTGGCTTTAAAAATAAAACTGGTGATCAAAATCCAATTAATGATCGATCAATACGCTGCGTGTCCACCTCTGAAGTGATATTGCAGAGTATATTGACTTCATATAGCCACCGGCAATGTCAGCGTACAGCTCCATGTCATGAAAGGTTAATGAGAGCCACACTGACAATGGTCTGCGGTGGCATTAATCACTGGCTGCAGTTTTAATGGTCCCTCATGTCAGCAGCCCCCTTGTTGCTCTTTTATGAACCCAAACAGACACTGACTGGAAACCATAACCGTGCCGTCCCTCCCATTATGTCAAAGGAGCAATAGAGGCCACAGGCCATTGCACACGGACCCATTTATGTACAGATGGGCGAAGTGACAATTAAGGTGTGTGTGTGTGTGTGTCCTGGGCGACAATTGATTATTTCTTTAAACTAAATATGAAGGAGTCTAATGTGAGCATAGAACAAGACGTCAAGCTCTTATTAGAGCTCTCATCTCAGTCCAACACACACGCACGCACGTGTGAGATGAGGCTTTCTGACATTTCAAAGATGGGTCCGATGGGAAATGAGATTGTGTCAGACAATCAGGTAAGTGCCGCTGAGGCGACCGCTCCCTGTTGTTAATCAAAAGACATGAGCACAAGGGCGAGCAAGAGAAAGACAGAAAGTGGGTGAGAGAAAGGAGAAAGAAGCAATTTTGCTCTTCCATGAGAGCATCGGCTGTGCTGGCCGCCATTTTCTAATTTCTCATGCATGCGAGACGTGTGTTCAGGTGTTATCGCCTCTCACTGAAGGTCACTTTCATCCCTTTTTACCTTCTTGTGGTAAATGCTGCAGATGCCCCGCTCCAGGTCAGGCAGGTGTGTCAGCAGGGCCCTGGTGGAAGTTAAGGGGAGAGGGTCCGACTCCAAAATCTCCTGCACGGCATCCAGACGCTCTGAGATGGATCTGTGGGGTCATGGAAGGCAGAAATTGGGAGGGTAAAGAGTGAAAATAATTCAAATGTGCCCTTCCTATCATCAAGTTAGGAGATAAAACATTTGAAGAAAGGTGTTGTGTTGTGGCCAAAATACAATCGATTAACTGTTATGGATTCTGAAATGAGATGAAAGAGGTGATTTCATTACTTCAAGCGATTCCTGGCACGTGTGTTGATTACGATTTTTACAGGACATTTTACAAAGGAGCGAGCAGGAACACTGAAGCTGAGACTTAATTACACAACAGAAGACGATTGAGGCATTTTAACAGGCAGTCTGGATTTCTAAATGACATGTAACCACCAATAAAAAGTGCTGCAGCCACAAAATACAAAAGGTTTCACTGAACATAAACATCCAGTCAAAAAAAATGAACAGATGAGGACGAGCTCAGTGACGCAATAAACGGACCTCGCTCTCACTCAGCTAAGAAGGTAGTAGGTATTTGTGTGCGAGTGTGCATCTGTGGTGTAATCTGTGTTTTATTGATGCTGAAATCCTGCAGAGGAGCTATCTGTTTAATCTGACTGCCCAATCCACAGCTCTAATCCATGCGGGAGTGGGAGGACCGCTCAAGCTCAAACACACGGAAAGCAAAAGTGGAAATGATAGAGAGTCGAGACGGTGAAGAGAACAGCAGCAGTGTAACTTGTTTGTGGCAGCAGCGCTGCCAGTCAGTTTTGACTAGTGATGTGTGTTTTCACCCTGCAGTGTTTCTGGAAGAGCAGCAGCTGCTCCCCCCCGACAGGAAATAAAATAACGCTACCGCTCACTTTATGGGTGTTTTCTTGCATCTGCTCTCAACACGGCTCACACAGAGTTAATGCAGCTTTAGAGAATTTAATTTGAAGTACTGGACACACACACAAAAAATAAATAAACGGGATCTGGAGATATTCTTTAATAACAGGCGGGTGACTAGTGGAGCTCATTAATGCACATGTAGAAGAAACTAACCTGATTAAAAACCCATATTAATTTGAAGAATGTAAAAACAAACTGTGCCTTTTTAACACTGGATGTATTCATACATGAAAAATGATTCACAGTGAGCAAACGTGCACTCGTGATTCGGACAAACACGAAGCGTTGAACAGCTCTGCTGATAAATAAACTCACTGCGGGTCTGTGAGGGGCTGGCCCACCCACTTCCTCATCTGCCTCCTCCCAAAGCGGGTGCACGTGTGGTCCAACACCCACAACAGGCTGCCCCTCACACCACCATCCGTCTGTCATGACAGGAAAAGAAGCGAATAAACCCAACACAGAAATACACGCATGCAATGAATCACATGCAACTTGTATCGTGTGCGCAAGTAGAGTATCAATCATTATATGAATCACACTTCATTTATATATTATATATTATTATTCATTCATGCCGGTGCAGTTAAAAGGGCTTCATATGACTGACAATAAAAAGAAGAAAGATATGAATTAAAAAATCTTGAAAGAAAATTGATTAAAAACTATTATGAAATGTGTGTAGTTATTAAATCAGTAAACACAGAAATAAATAGAAAAATATGAAATATTATCTAATAGCAATATTGGAAGCAGTGAGCAGTAAACAGAAGAGAATGCATGAACTGGGCTTGAACTCCAAGAGTCGTGTGTGTGTGTGTGTGTGTGTGTGTCAGACGTGCTTACATCCTACACAGTACACACACACACACACACACACACACACACACACACGCACGCACACACACTCGCAGCGGAGTCGTGCTGAACTTTTGAGCTGTTATCCACAGGAGCCTGAAGAGTCACTGAACATTTTCTTTAAATTTATTTCATGCGTTAATTTTTTGCGCTCGACTGTTCAACTCCGCCTGCAACATGCTCCCTCCAGTGACTCGGCCTCAGTGACTGTATTAAACAGAGCAGAGATGTGGAGCTGACCACCTGACAGGCTGTTTATGGCAAGAGGCAACCTCAGAGGGTTTCAGATCATGGTGCGGGCGTAAACAACCTGATTGCTGAGGATTTCCAGGTTCCTGAGGGTGGTGGCACTGAGGGTCATCCCCTGTGACCGGCAGGACAGACGCTGGAAGGAGCTGTTCAGAAAGAACAAATGATTACAGCACAACTGCCCAATAAGGAAAGCAGAATTCTTCTGAAAGTATTCCACATTCTTTCTTGAACCAATTCTGTGGTAGAAAAATGATTTTCAGCTTCTTAAAATGCTGCCGTTCACTTTGGTTGTTGTAAATGGACAAAAACAAAATCAACAGAAAGTTGCACTTTCACTTTGGACTGTCCCTGTGAGGTGCACACTTTGCACTTTCACCCTGCAACTGCTCTGCTCACGAATAGGCCACGTCAGAGGTTTTACACTGTGACTCTGGAGAATGTCTTTCCAAATATTATTTTAAATATCACAAATGGCAAAATGAGAAGGTCAGTGTGTGCGTGCGCATGTACCTTTCACTCCTCAAAACCCGCTCCAAGTTGAATTCCTGGAGATACTGTATGAGTGGTCCCAGACAGCAGATCACTGGAGCCTCCATGGACGCTACACTGGACAGACACCTGGAGGCTGAGGGACACAACACCCCCACGAATCAAGCACATGGACATTTCTGTGAAATCAATGAATAGACAGTGAAGCAGTAAAGCATCACAGGCTGTTGCATGCAAGGACACTCAGACATGCTCAGGCCACGTTCAGACCACTCGCGTTCGCACTTACTGCCCAACTGGAAAACACACAGGTGGTGTCTGGACTTCTGTGTTTGCAATGTCAGTGCACAGAGTAAAAGGCTGAAAAGAAAAGTGGTGAACACACACACACGCACACACACCTGTGTTCTCATTGTGGTAGAAGTCTGTGACTGCCTTCATGGCAGACTGGAACTCGAACTGAGCGCAGTCTCTCTTCTCGACCCTCACTCGGTCGTCAGCCTGGGCACTGGAGGAGAGAGCAGCACGACGCCATGGTCAGTGTCACTGACAGAACATCTGATACATCATTCTTTACCCCGTCAGCAGAATCAAACGCAGCAGTTCTTCATTAGCCCTCACCAGATACACTCACATAATAATAAAAACTGCATTTGTCTATATAAATAACGTATGATGTGGCACTTATCTAAACAAGGTTACAAAGTGCTTCACATAATCCACGGTACTGTGGCTATAGAGAAACTGGTGAGAAGCTGGCGACTGGTGTGTGAGGCGGTAGTCTGAAAGCCACGCAAACACACACACAGTTCGCCTGCATCTCCCCACAGCTCTATCACATCTCCCCATTGTTCCATTCACTCTCGAGGCATCGCTGCTTTCAAGGACTCTGCCGCTTTGTCTGCTCCGTTGTTGCCAGGGCAACCAAGGGGAGCACATGGCTATGGACAGTGTTGGAGCATTTTCTGTCTTCCGTTTCCTAATGCGCTCGCTCTCTCTCTCTCTCTCTCTCTCTCTCTCTCACACACGCACAAACACTTGTGAAATAGGAAATAAAGACGGCGTGATTAATAAACCACATATTGTGGCAGCATGCAGTGCAACTACTACCATTAATCATTTAAGCCAAATAATTCAGCCGTATTATGAGGTTTACAGGATGACTGCTGTTTGAGGGTATTGATCGAGGGATGGAGCGTGTAGCGCTTCTACAAATCCTGACAGGAGGCATCGTTTATTATTATTAAGTGTCAGGCTGAGGGGAGGCTGTGAGGCTTTCCAGGAATCCACAACTAAATTTAACAGGTTCCTCCTCAGGCCATCGTGTCCTGCGTCCACAGAATGGCCTTGGAAATCAGCTGAGGTGATTTTGCACAAACAGAACATCGCAACTTACTGGACTAGCTGATGGGAGTTCATTAATTTTGCAGGATTGTGAACTGATCAAGGATCCATACTCTGGGAAGCATGAATGTCTGTGTTCTTCATATAAGTGCACATCATAAGAACTAAAATCTTCAGTCATCTTTTGTGTGTCTTCAACCCTGTGACGGTCATTCACAACCAAAACCGTCGAAAGGTTCACATCAGGAGTCGGTGTGCACAACAGATTAAGTCTCTGTGAGAAGTTATTTCTTCGGCTGTGCAGTGTTTGGATTTATCCTGAGGCATGACTGATGTACTCAGGAACTTTCAGGGTTCCATTCACCGACTTAAAACCTTTGGAAACGCCCCAGAGCGAGAACATCAGAGTTGAGCTTTTCAGTCACTGTGATCCCTTCGCTGCTCTGATCCTGACACCAGGCTGAGGATGAGGAAAGCAACCAACAGTTCACCAAGCGACCAGCAGCCTCCCAGGGACTCATTACCAAGAACACACGCAGAGAGCACCCCGTCGCCTGGGGCCCCGTCTCATCAGACCACCTCAGAGACACGGAGGCTGACGTCAGCAACCACAAGAATAACGTCACCCCTTTACGCCGCTGTAACGTTAACGAGAGCCAAAGGCGATACTCATCAGCACTTCTGTATCTGAGAATCATTCAAGCATTCAGTGTCACTCTGCGTCTGATGAATCACGATCGAGAAAAAAAAAAACTAATCACCTTGACAATTGTCCTGGGAGGAAGACATTGGTGGTGATCTGTAAAGGGCCGCACTTAGCCGAGCGCCGTGTGTGTGTGTGTGTGTGTGTGTGTGAACGTAAATGTGATGAATCTTCTGTCTGAGCTGAGCACACAAAGCCGCCCTGGATTTGTATGACCCACATAACAGATAAGATTCTTGTCTCTGAAAGAACAACTTTAGAGAACAGGCAATATAAGTGGACTGGCCTTTGCAGGCCCGTCTCCACTGTAATCACAAAAGACAACGGCTGAGGAAAGGAGGAGGGGGCAGACACAAAGAAAGAGAGGAATGAATGGCCACTTTAATTATTACGTGCACCATCGAGAGGAGAAAGCTGCAGACATCCGTCCTGTTTATCCAACCTTCCCTTCCTAATCTAATCCGCTCCACTCCCTCGTTTCATTTTCAGTTTAATGCAATCACACGCAGCCTCTGGAGGAACCCGTCCTCGCCGATATGAGCACTGGTGCAGAGGAAAGCACGAGCGACATGGAGCGCGGAGGGGAGGCAACAGGTTTCTGAAAAGCAGCAGTTCAGTGTTTCTGTCACTGGCTGCGCTGTTTGTCCATCGATGAACAGTGGACAGAATCCTTCTGATTTTGCCGCATGGACACAGTGAAAGACAGGGACGATAATGTTTTTACATGATGATGATGATGATGATGATATTAGCCTGAATTATTCTTATGCTAACATTTCTCAGCCACAGCAAAATTGCCCCAACAGGCTCATCACCTGCCTTAAAAGCTGCAAATTGAAAAAAACAGTAAGAAACTTTATTTCTCTGACTCTGAGGGAAATAGTTTGGAAGGCAAGTTATTCATTATTTAAAAAAACATTTTTTAAACATTACTTACATGTTAAAATATATTCTTTGTTAAATAAAAACATGTTCAATTATTTGAGTACTATGCGGCCCATGTTCATCTCTGAGGGTCACTATAACATGACCTCCACATGAACCTGCTTTGATTTCCTCAGATAAAACTGTCTGTCTTGAGAGGGGACATCTAAACACCGTCTCTCTAATCTCACTAACACACAGCTCCTGGAGAAAATGGCTAAATACTGCCCCTCGGTGTCCAGGCAGCAGATTACCTGGCGTTGGTGATGCTGCGCAGGAGTCTGTGCGTTTGTTCTGAGAGGTCAGAGGGCACCAGGAGCTCAACTGGGTTGATCTTTAAGATTCGAGATTCCAGCTCGGTGCGAGGCTGCCCGTCAGGGAAACAGTCCAGTAACACGTCTCCTGTGCCGGTCTGAACGGCCTGCACACACAGACACGAGCATGAGCAGAGAATAACGACACACATCCTGTGGAGAGAACCCTTTTCTTTTACTCATCGGCCATTTGCTCGGAATTTCTGGAGGAATATGAAATAATTCCTTTAAAATACAAGTGTTTAATTTTTCTAAATTACCTACATTTTCTACATTTCTAAATTTTCCTCCTAAACTTTGAATGCAAAGAGACGTCTTTACCATTCTAATGAAGACATAGTATGTAAAACTGAAAGATTAATGAGCCCCTCATACTCACCACCAGCCCGACAGTGAGTTGCTTCTTCAGTTTGTCCCAGTTCTCACTGATGCACAGCAGGAAGCTGTCGGGGGGGTCCTGTAGCCCGTCGTCACAGCCCCCCTCCTCCACGCCCCCCGCTCTGCAGATGGGGTTCACATCTTAATAACATGTCAAGGATGCAGCTTCAGACAAAGAGCTGGAAAAAGGCTGTTCTGGAGTCAGATCCATATTCTGTCAGGATACCCTCTCCCACCAGGGTGGACTTCGTGTACAGAGCAGAGAGCTGACGAGTGAACAGAGCATTCTTATTGGCTCCCAAGGACTTCATGGCAGATGTCTCCGTCTGCTTAACCACTCCCACCTGGAAGTTAGACGTGAACGAGCAGAAACGCACTCTAAATATTGTGTCTCTTTTCTCAGAGTTCAGGTAGAATGTTTTATTCACATAAATATATCATCGATATGACAAGAGAAAAATCTGTGGCGCATTCTACCTTGTGTCCGTGGGACACCAACCGTCGGACGTGGACGAAGAGTCGGTGTGTGGGGATGCTGCACGTCATGAAGTTATGATCCAGGTGACAGAAGATGTTCAGCTCCTTTGCAGCAATCTGTGCGCGCACACACACACTAATGCGTTTTAAATCCCACTGTTTCCTTCCTGAAAAGTGTGACCTCTCACCTCTGCATCTTCTCCAAAGAACCTGTACTTGTAACCACACTCCACAGCCAACAAGGCGTCCTTATGTTGCTCCTTCAGCTCCAACACCTGCTGCTCCAGGGGAGTGTAGACGCTTTTTGAGCACTTGGAGGGGGCGCTCGAGTTTGGGGGTGGGCTTAGGTCTGGAACCTTTCCTCCTCGTCCCCCTCCTCTTCCTCCTCCTCCTCTTCTTGGATTTGTAAACTGAGAGAAGAGGGCACCCTGCAGTAGCATTAACAAATGGTAACACTATCATGCCATCTGGGATATCGGCCTCCTGTGGTGCTGCCTTGCTCATGGACCATTCAACTCAACATCACCTATGTGAACCTGCAGCTCAAAGCGGAGATGGTGGGGTGCAGTCAGATATCATCACGGGTACCTGTTTTGTAGCAGCCAGCCCTGAGCTCCCCTCTCGTCCCTCCTCTTCATCCTCCTCTCCGCCCTCACGCTCCTCCTCTGTGTTTTGAATTGTGCATTTGCTGCTGTGTGAATCCTGCGCGTCCACACGAGTCCCGACGCTGCTTCCTCGCTCGCAGATTTCACCGCCGACGCCGTCATTCCTCTTTTCCTCCCTCCGAGTGTCAGTGGGCTCAGTCACCCTGTTGAAGCCTTTCAGCTTCTCCAGGGTGGAGGAGCAGAGACCTGCTCCTCGCGTTAGCTTTGTCTCTATAGGAGAGAGAGAGAGAGAGAGAGAGAGAGAGAGCATCTTCAATCATTTTCCTGTGGTTGATCCCTCTGCAGTTTGTTAGAGTTACATCACTTCTGAAAACAAACCAACACAAGTTTAAGGGAAACCTAAAGCACTGAGCCGCATGCAAACCCCACACAGATAGGCCCAGGTCGCAGCTCTTCTTCTGGCTTGGACCACACAGGATTACCTTGACTCCCCAGATAATTCAGTGAGCGTTTGGGTGCCCCTCACCTCTCCGACAGGGCGCAGGCTCGCAGCCCTCCTGCTGACCGAGTACAGAAAGCTTGGCTCGTTTGCTTGGCGAACCAAAGTCTTCATCAGAGGAGAGTTTCTGCTGCAGGACAAGAGCAGCTGAGGTTACACCACTGGCTACAACACTGAATGAGGGTTAAGGTACGGGTGTGTGTGTGTGTAGGGACTTATTTGTTTACAAAGTCACAAGATGGGTCTTATCTTCCTAATCTGGACAAGCAAGTCGACATAATGTAAACCATTGTATTCAGGTTAAGATGAGACAAGTCGTTAGTATGGTTGCGTGTGCGTGTGTGTGTGTGTGTGTGTGTGTGTGTGTGTGGCTCACCTTGGCTCTTGAAAGCTGCGGACTGTGGTTGCTGTGTGCGTCCGAGCTGCGGCTGTTCGGGGCTGTGAAGTATCTGCTGATGGAGGCGGAGCTGCAGGATTTCTTCTTCGCTAACTTGGGCATCGTTCCCGTCGCTTCCCTCAGCGTGCCCAGTCTGGACCTCTCTGTGACGCGCTCACGCACAGGACACACGCGCCTGTGTGCAGCTACTTTTCAAAACAGAGCGGCGCATGTGCTGAGATCACCCTGGCGCGTAAGTGACGTAGCCACCGCGAAATCGCCGTGAGTCACCGATTTCCGGTTAGAACTGTCAAAATAAAAATGTTACGCTTGACATTGTTGTCTGTCAGATTTGATTCACCATAAAGTAACTGCATTTTGAATGTTTTGTAAAAAAAAAAAAATCGGGCGTCACGAGTCCTCTCTGTTTCTGATTCTTATTTTGCCTGCTCTGAAGATCGAGGGCTATATTGTATTTTGGAGAACAACAAGCACGAAGTGAAAGTGTTGGGGTTTTTTTTTTATTATTGTCGAAACTGTCACAGTCATCATTTTCTCCAGAAGTTCTCAAGTTGTTGTTTCAATTTCTACAGAGTGTTAGTCTACAGATCACAATTGTCTAGGGGATAAAGAGGTCACTTTAGGGCGGGCATTATTCAGGTCACTTTGCATTTGTGAGGAAATGCAAATCTCTGTCCTGCGTGAACAAAGAACTGAACAGTTGAGCTGAACGAGGAAAGGCCTGCATCTTGTTCTCGAGGAAACCACAACAATCTCTACAATGATGCAGCTGTGTGGAGCTCTGGTCCTGTTCATGACTCTATCCACAGGTAAGAGCTGATGTAAACTTATGTGCTATGACACTTTAACTTATAGCAATGTCTTGATGTGAAAGTGAAACACTGTTGTGTCTGTTCACTCAGAGAAATTACTTCCATGTCTGTTCGTTTAGAACAAAACAGCCATAAATTGGAGGTTTTCACAGACATCAACACAAAAATATACAATATATGTACATGTGAATTTTCAATCATACAGTTTGTGGTTAAACTCGAAGCCTTACCCAAATTTCTTTGGGTTTGATAATGACATCTTAAGAAGCAAAATAATAAATATATAGACAGCTCATAGTATTTTTAATTTTATTTATCAGAATTTCTGTTTCTATTCTTAATTGCGTGCTACTTTTATTTCTTACTTGTTCTAATGCACTTCTCCTCCTTAGAATTTACTTTTTCTCTTTTCTTATATTTTCTTTGACAATTTAGCATAAGGGTAAATTAGAATAGAAAATATTTCGGTCTGTTATATTGGTGTCAGGATCATCCCCAAAAAATCTATAATGCTGGGAATCTATATTAAACCTAACACAACAATGACCCAGTCTATAATCTTAAATGTATATAGTTTTGTTAAGTACTTTAACTTTGTCACAATATGAAGTATAAATTAGTATATAAGTACCACATTTTTTTAAGGTCTCACACTCAAGTTTAGTTTTCGTTTTTACACCTTCAGTGAGCACTCCACACACTTCACATTCTCTTACTGCAACATGCGGAACATCGATGGCTGAGAGGAAGCTCTGTGAATACTGTCAAGAGCAAACACTGGTTAGACTGTGATTGTTTGTTCTGTGTTTCTGCAGCATGTGGATTGAGATGCTACACATGCACAGCCACCAAGCCTGGGTCCTGCGTCGATACCAAAGCTTGTCCTGTCATCTTCAACCGCTGTTTCACTGTGACGTTAACCAGTGAGTTTTTTCGTCGATTTGGATGCTCAGTGCTCAGTGCATGATGGGAGTTCCAGCAGCAGTCTGGTCCACTCAGGTTTTGATCGGTCTCACTGGCAGAGGTGTTGAAGCCTTTGTTTCTAGGGGATGGAAAGAAGCATTTGGCATGACGTTGTTGCAGGTGTTCATGTTCGATTTTCACATGCAGCTTTTTCCCCATTATGTTTGCAGAGTACAACATTGTTACCAAGGGGTGCCAAACCAGTGTGGCATGTGGAGGTGCCATTGAGTGTTGTAAGGGGGACTTGTGCAACAGCGCCGCTCTGACTGGTTCCAGCGTCATGCTCATGCTGGTGTCCTCCGCCATCATCACTCTGTTTCTCTGAATCTCTGGCTGAGAATGTTGTTTCCATGCTCCTCCTTTTCTCACTCAGTACAAATAACTTTCACAAATCTATTAATCTATTAACCTGATCATGTTCCCCTCAGAACAAACATCAACAGTGTTGAAAATTATATAATTTTTATTTTTACAGCAAACAACAGGTTTTTTAAGGATACCAGATTTAGAATGATTGATGTTTATTTGATGAACCTGATTATCAACAAACAAGCAGACATGTTGTAAGTGGGTTATTGTTGCACTCATAATCAATAAAGAATATACACAAGAAACTACAAGGAATGACATGGTCACTTATTTGTATTATTAGATGTATCTGTCTGTTAAAATACTATAAATGTATTCAGTTTTGCAGTACTGCTTTGTACTCAAATACCCTATATATACCCTATGTACCCTAGTTACCCTACATCTGAATCAGTACCTCCAGATGTTCACAAGATGGCACCAAAGAGGGAACTTTTCAAAACGGCACCCTCAACTACGTAAGAGAAGAAAGAAAAACTACTATGGGTCAGAAACGACTTTCAGATTAATTATGTGCTATTTTAACTTTATTTATCACTAATATGTAAAATAAATAAATAGATGAATACATGCAATATTGTAAATGTTAATACTGATACTAAGTTCAATAAAATATTTAATATACCAGAAAATAAATAACCTGTTAAAAATTCAATGCAAATCAATAATCTTTCCTTCATTTATAATGTAACAGTAAAAAAGAAAATCCACAGCGGGGCGTCTTGGATGATGAGATCACTTTGGGCCTGAGAATATTCTGGTGTCTTGGTTGCATTCGTTCTGGTGAAATGCACGTCTGCAAGTTCTGGACGAGGACCAAGTGGTGGGACTATAAAAAGAGAGGAGCTTACACAGCCTCCTCAGATCTGTCTCCTCTCAGGGTCCATTTAAAGTCTGTTCTTCTCTCTGTACACAATGCGGCTTTGTGCAGCTGTGATCCTGTTAGTGACTCTGTCAGCAGGTGAGAGTGTGTGTTTGTGTTTACCATTGTGTGCTTCAGGTGTGTTCTTAAAACGTCGAGGAATGAAGGGTGTTAACAGTAAATGTTTTTTGAGCCTGACCAACAGGCGTTGCAGGAGTCTTCAGGACTTGATTGAGACAGATGTGCTGGTCTTTTTCATTTTTCTCTTCACATTCTCTCAAGTGGAAGATTTTGGGGGCTGACTGGTGATTGTCTTGATGTGCGAAAAAGACTGTTTGAACTGGTGCTTTTTATTTATTTATTTAGTCAATTAAAATGGACTGCAATGAACCCATAGTATCTTAAACCTTGTGTAAACGTAGTTTGCATTTCTGCCACTTCCAGCATGTGGATTAAAATGCTACACATGTGTGTATACTGGTGCTCATGCCTGCTTACGGACATCAACTTGTCCTGCAGCCCTCGACCAGTGTTTCTCCCTCAATGTGACAGGTAAGATGTACAAATGGAACCTGGAGTGCTCATGTGTCGCTGGGTCACTTGAGTTGGAACTGAGATTGTTCAATCGTGTCTTGCAGGTTACATGACAAAGGGTTGTCGAAAAGGTATATCCTGTGTAAAACCCATAAGATGCTGTGACAAGGACTTGTGCAACACCGCCGCTCCCACTGGTCCGGGAGTCGTCCTCCTGCTGGTGTCCTCAGCCGTCACCTCTATCTTTCTCTAACACTCTGGAGCTTCTTCTTTCCTCAGCACCATTTTATAACATCAGGACAACGTGACCTTAAACCTACAGCTTTAGAATGAGCTCCAATATGATTGACCTTTAACTAGTAAAATTCCTCAGGCTCTCCATTACTAGAGATAATCAGTAAATTATATTATCTACATGTTATCTAAGATAAACACAATCAACACTTGTCATGGTTTATTAGTTCCAACTATTCAAGTAAGAAGTAACCTTCTTTTTCCAGCTAGAAATCCCCAGAAAAAGCCCCCCCCCCCCCCCCCCCACCAAAAGGCCCCCATGCTGTTGGCTTTCAGTCAAAAGCGTCATAACTTCATAACATACAATTTTTTTGAATGCACTCTGTTCAAAATTTGATAATAAAACAACTGAGTGAAGAGTGTTGTTTGGGGTCATGTGCTTATTTTATTTGTTCAGTTTGGTTCAGTTTAAAGCCCCATGGGTCCCATTGGCTCGGGGGGGCCCTAAAGTGCCTTCAAACACTCCTGCACATTGGGTGTGGACTGGTGCAGAATTTGCCACCATGGCAGCACCGTACCAAACAGCTCCACCTTGACAAGTATGCCCACAAAGGTCAGACAGGTCAAAGTTCAGCTACATTAACAATTGCTATGCCAGAAAGTGTTGAGTTCTAAGGGTGCCAGTGTCCAACCAGCGCTGCCCCTGCAGCTCTGAACACAAACACGCTCTCATATTGATGTCATTATATATTTTCAGCCAAGAAGCAGAGAGTCCACCCTTCATGTATCAGCAGCGAACACCTTCCTGCCCCATCCTTATCACAGGGCACCACACTGCATATCTTAACTGTACCACACTAGGAAATGTGACATTTCACCAAATATTGAAATACAGTTTCACACTTTATTTTCTACATCTGTTCTTCTTGTGCTTCCTCTCTTTTCCCCATAATACTACAGATAAACCATAACATGACAGGAGAGGTGTTTGTCTTTGGAAGTTGAATGCCCCTGTGCATGGGGGATTCACATTCTGATAATGTGATCTAGTGTCCAGTGCTTTTTCAAATTCATGGATTCTGGCCCTTTGAATAAGTGACAACGGCTCGGTTCTACCATATCAGAGAGGAAATGTCATTTAATGTTTTTCACATTTCGCTGGAATGGTTGAAATAGCACCATTCCTTTTTTCCATCAAGCTAAGAAGTTCAGCTTGGAGGTGGCTGATGGCTGAGATATGGTCAGTGGTTGGGAGGGGCAGTCAGGTTTAGGTTGCTGATAGAGGAAGAATTTGCAACTCTTTTAGGCTCAGCAACAAAAATATACATCAAGGGAGACTGAATTTGATCTTCAGGACCCACCTGCAAGCGCTGGCCCTCAGGTTGGACATGTTTGGAAATGCTAAAAGTACCATTCGAAACAGTTCCGTGTCCAGTTTGCAGTGAGAAGTGACTGGGAGGGTGATGAGTGCATGGAAAGCAAATCAACCCATGTGAGGAGCAGTGGAACAGCTGTTTCAGAGCCTGTAGCATTTCTGTGTTCTTTGAGTTGGGTGAATGCTATGGTCAGGGGGGTGATGGTGTCTAAGACCCCAAATGAAATCATGGATAATTATAATTTAGTAATTGGGAATTATATGTGAACTGTAATATCAACAAAGTTAGCATAGCATGGATTGAACAATTGTCTGATTCATTCAAATCTTCATAAATAAAGTAAAAAAAAAAAAAAAAACACACATTACTTTCGTCCAGTGAGTCATTTTATTCATTGAGGTTAGGATTTACAGCAAAAAAAGCTTTGTTACAAAAGACAAGTGACAGATCAGGACATGACACATTAAATTGTGTTTATAATCATTACAACAGATTGGTCGTCTTGGTTTAATTCCTTCAGTTACTGTCAACTACTCTGTCTGAGACAAAGCTGGGTGGACTTGGTGGATTTGTAGTTGTTTTAACAGATGTGCTGTAGGGATATAAGCACACTGAGACTCAAACTGAGGAGATAGAACAAGTACAGGGGTTTTACAGATGCATTGAATGGTCAGTGGTGTATTGCTGTTGCCAGGTGATATTTTCATAGTTACTCTAAGGCCAAGACATTTCTGTAAACCCCTTTAGAACACACTTCAAATCAACAATGCTTCTCACAGCACATTAAAACACACTGTGAGCACACAGAACATTCAACAACCACAGGGTTTCATTTGTTTTCTTTGGTGGTGGTGGCGTCTTACAGTAGTTCAACTAGTCTCCATTAATTCCTGCTACAAACACATATGAGCGATATTATTCAAAGCATTTAATATTGTTGCTGTGTATGAGCTCCCCCCTGTGGTTGGAACAAGCACAGAAGAAACTTACACAGAAGCAGAACTGTCATCAAATCCCACCACAGTTAGATTTTTAGTAATTTCAACATTTAACAGCATTGCTGACTCCATCTTACATAGAATCACCAGTTTGTAGAACAGCATTAGGTAACTTAACCAGCAGTGTGCTTTACTCTAAGGTGCAGTGCATCAAGCATATCACTGTGTTTTTTTTCCTCACAGGTTCTGCGTGCAAAGGGCCGGCATACCCAAATTCAGCTGATAAGGCAAATGCAAATCAAAGTAGCAGAAGTGGACGGCACGAGCAGATATTGCATCTTTGATAACAATACTTGTTTTACAAGGCAAACCAGTAGTATAATAAAGCTTATTTCTTGCTGTGGAACAGTTAAGTTAATTCTAATAAAACAAATCTCTTTAAAATCTACCCTGAGCTGTGAATGCTGAGATGAAGAAAAGATGAAAGCATGAAATAGTAGTTTTTTGTTTGTTTTCTTTACATTTGGCACTGAAACAACAGATTGGCACAACAGGTCAGGGACTGATGACATTAAAATATTCATCTGTTACCCCCATTTTGATCCATAAATACATTAATTTGCTGTATATAAAATACTTAATATCCACCATCAAAAGAAGGCAAAACATAAAATAAATATTAAAAGCAACACACTAATAAACCAGTGTAAAATGCTAATTTATAAGTAGCATTAATAATCTGAATTAATGTTAAGTAATGAATGTTAGATTTAACGTAGTCAGACCCAGGTCAGGAACTTCAAATCAAATCAAATCACTTCAGCGAAGATACTTCATACCAGTTTGTTATCTGGCCTGAAATACATTTCATGCAGAATAAGATAAGCCCAACGTTTACCCTAAAACAAAACAAAACACATTTCTCCATGTCACTCATGCTGTGAAGGACAAATTATTATCTGGATGTCCTTTAGGTGGAAGACTGCTGACTGGTTGATGGTACAATCTAAGATCGGTCTATTATTGGTTGAGCAAGGCACAAGATGAGGAGGATCAGCTTAAGGAAGGAACGAGAGAATCTGAAGTGAAAAGAAGTTTCCCTTTCTTTAATCCACAGCCAGGCCAGATAAAGAGGAGGGGCCTCATTTATAAAACAGTAAGTAGCATAGACACTAATTGTGTACGAATGCACGAAAGGCCAAAAATGCACCTGGTGTTTGCGTGAGCAATGGAGTACACGCAAAGTAGGGTCTAAAGATGCGTACGCAACGGTAATAAATAAGACTCCAGGTCAGAGAAGAGTGAGGTTTATCTCTAACATAAACTACAGATTCCCTTTGAAAACTATTTCCTGGCATACGTGCTCACAAAAAGAACGAGTATGAGCATACAATATGCATGTGCGTTAATGACTGTAATGATTTAACTTCAATGAACCCATGTAAAGAAAGCTACCTCGTCCAGGTCCACAGGGTAGTCAGTGAGGTAAATGGGGCCTTTATCAAAATGTTCCCCCTTATAGCTTTTCCACCGTCCTGCTGGCAGATAGATGTCCCTCTCCTGCTTTCCTGGCTCCAACACCGGAGCCACCATGAGGTCGTCCCCGATGAGAAACTGGGAGTCGATCTTATAGGCTGCCTCGTCATCATTGGCGATCCACCAGAGGGGTCTTATGATCGGGTCTCCTGTGTCAAGAACCTCACCTGCCAGCTCCAGAACCCTTGGGGCCACCAGAGTCTCATGGAGCTCCGTGAACTTCTTCGCTATCTGAATAACCTGGGACACAGAGACTGAAAGTCACAAACAGGCATGGCAGCAAACAGACAGCGTAGCATGATGGCTGGGTTTACTTCCTTTTAGAAACTGAAACTGCAAAATAAACTGCACCCTTGTCTCTGATTTCTTAAAAAGCATCAGATGTACATTGCAATGTATGCGATTACTTCATTTCATAATGACATCATCACCTCCTTTAGGATGCAGACACACCTCAGAAATTGCATTTTAGTACATGATGTCCTTTCCTTTCTTTCTCTGCAACTCATTCACAACCTCTTCAATCGCACGGTGTCATGTGATGAGGAATCGTCTTCTGATCTCATTCTGGATCACTTCTCTCATCATATTATTTGTGTAGAGCTCTTGGAATGTTTTGTTTTCTGAGCTCGACCTGGACTGATTATGTATTTGTAGCCTCACTCATGGGTGAGTCCGCATTAACTCACCTTACTGTCGTAGGCCCATGGTGGTATAGAGAACTGCATGGCAGGCATAAAAGCAGACAGCTCCAACCATCGGATGTACAGCTCTCTGTCTGGCAGACTGTCTTTGCCGTCTGAACCACCTACAATACAACAAAGGTGTCAAACGCCAATAGGGACAACTTCTTTTTTTATCCCTATAAACTCCTTGTAGCCATACGTGGTGGACCACCATACCTGTGGTGCGGTTGGGGTATGCATTTCCTCCGATCATATCAGGTAAGACAAACTGGTAGCCTAGAATGCTAATTGTGAGAACTGTTGGGATGATGGACTTCAGGCCGAGCTCGTAGCCCCACACTGAGTCTCTGTCAATGATCCTGGAGAAGCAGGAGATGTTCTGACTCTGATAGCCCACCCTCAGCTCAGCACGCTCACTGAAGGGTATTGCCATCTCTGTGTAGCGACGGGTGAAGGTGGAGGGATCAGAGAGTGGGACCAGGGTGCTAAACTGCTGGGGGAGGTAGCTCGTCTCTCCTGCATCGAATTTGAAGGAGGTCACGTTGTATTGGGTTTTGAGCATGCGCAGATGAGACGAGTACCAGTCCCGGGTTTCTGGGTTCGTAAAGTCCAAAATACCACCGATGCCGTTCCACCAGCGTACCAGAGCCGGCAGCTCCCCGCTCGGCTCCCGGACGAACAGCCCTTTCTCCACAGCAACGCCAAAGTTTATGGAGTCATAGTTGATAAAAGGATGTGTCCAGAGCGACACCTGAAATTTGTCTTCTCTCAGTTTCTCAAACATTCCACTGGCATTGGGGAACTTCTGCGGATCAAAGTCAAACTCTCCATAGTCGGCAGTGTAGCGGTCGTCCAGTTCCAGATGGGAGCATGTGAAGCCATGTCTGGTGATGTCAGAGGCGAAGTTGAGCAGCTTCTCCTGAGTGACGGCTGTTTTGTGGAGAGCCCAGGTGGACCACACCGGATGTTTGAACACGTCAGGGGACGGGACGTTGATAGGCTTCGGGAAATACCGGCGCACCTGTGCAAAACAGGCAAACAGAGCAGTTACTACAGAAGCGTCAATATCAGCACAACTTGGTTTTTCATAAGCTGAGAAAGCAGTAAAGTTTATGACTTGTTTGTATCCACTTAATTTGAATTAGAGGAACACTTTACTCCTCCTTCAGCATAATGAGTAACAACTAGCCTGCAGCTCTAGCTATATTAAAGTATAACACATTATCCTACTCTCAAAAAACAATTATTCTCCTAAAATAAAATGCTGTGAGTAATGGCTAAAATAATGAAATAACAACAAACATTTTACTCATGCTGTAAAAACAAAGCCTAAGTCTTCACTCACCATGTATTTATGGATCGATGTAACATCTGACCCCACACACACTCTGTAGCTGAGTTCAGGAAAGGCTTGCTGTCCCTCTGGTGGCCTAAAGGGGGAGTCTTGGTACCGGGCCTCGAATCTGAGCGTGCTGTCCTTCTCTGACCAGCCCAAATGAAACGGCACCGAGTCGTTAATCTTGATTGCAGTTGCATTTGACGACAGCCAATAACGTTCCAGGATTCCCCCAAAGGCATTCCGATTAGAGTAGACATCACTGGTGATGAAAGGCAGCGGATCCTCCTCTCCCTGGAGCCTGATGGGCCAGTACTGTGTTGCCATCTCTGCTCCGCCGTACCAATGGGAATCATTATAGGCCATGGCGTGCTCCACCAAACGCGTATATTGCAGCTCCTCCCAGCGCACACGGTAACACATCACCGTGTCCTTTGGCCGCACTGTCTGGATAAAGAAGTTGAGTTGTCCAGAATCTGAATGAGTGCAGCTCAGAACATTTCCCTCCTTTGAACAGGAGTCCAGATCCAGGGTGCCAGACCTGCCGAGGTGGGTGTGGACAGGGAGGAAGATATAAAGTCACATGTCTGCATTGCTGTAAAGAAGTCAAGCTTGTATTGTAATACTGCAAGTGCAAAGAAATCATAACGCCGAATATGTTATGCTCAATTCAATAACTATATTCCAGTGCAAGTCCAGGGACGGTGCAATCACTATTTCAGTCAATAGGAGCTCTCTGCTGATGGAGGACGTGACTAAATCAGTCTCCCCTCAGGGTGTAATCACATGTCTGTCTCGCCTGGCTTTCCCTTATCCATCCTCTCATTACAGACCAGCGGCCTTTTAGCACAGCTCAGTCAGCACACAAAGAGGAACAGCTGAGATGAGGCAAAAAGTGTTACAGGGAGCTTTGTTAGTCAAGATGTACCGGTGGATGGTTACACCAGGGGAGGGGTTATTAATAGGAACAAACAGATTGAATAACTTTGTGCTGAAGTTGTTTGTCCTGAAACATTCTATTCCTACTTACATTCAACATTCCGAACTTTCTGATAGTGTTGAAATGATTAATCGATTGTAATGATTTTGATAATCAATATGAGTCACTTCCTGAGGGGAAATGCTTAAAATTCATTGGCGCCAGCTTCTCATAGGTGAATATGTTCCATTTTATTGCACTGTAGCTTGAATTGGTTTGAGCTTTGGGCAAATGGTTTGAAAAAAAAATAGCTGTTTAAATGTCACAGCTGGTATTTATCACAATCTGCCAGAGATTTAACTGACAATAACAGACTGAAAACGAGCAGTGAACCCACCTGAAGGTCATGGTGAAGATGACAGCACCTGCCTGGTTACGAATGATGAAGCCGTCCTTGTTGAGGTCCAATAACTCTGTCTTCAACAGCTGGGCTTTCCGGAGAGACGCAGAGTAGTAGCACCAAGCGACCACAGCCGCCAGCACCAAGGCACAGCCCAGCATCCCCGCCATCACCAGGGGCCGGCTTTCATATGACAGCTTCCTCTTCCTTAGTGGAGAGCTTCTGCTTCCCCCACCCATATGGTGATCCCCCGACCCCACTGGGACAATCTCATACATACCAAAGACGGAAGGCATAGAGCTGTGCATGGTGGCAGGTTCGGACATGAAGTGGCGGAAGCAAACAGACGGACTGGTGCAGGTGATAATATCGAATAATATCTTCACGTTGACATTTACCTGCTGATCTTTAGCAAAGTCACTGTTTCTGAAAGGGGGCCGATGTGTCCAGAGCTGCAAGACAGAAAGGTCAACTTTCAGTTTGAGAGGAGGCACAATGTGTAAAAGAACGAGAAACAGGCCACCACAGATATCGCCAGCATGCAGCCTCTCATTCATAGATGAACCAAGATAAGCTCTGACCGCTGACAGTCTCCAGGAAGTGTAGTTATAGACGGCTCTGAACGCTGCTTGGCAACACGATTACACACATTTATTACTCGCCTTCTTTTAGGCACGATTCCCTTAAAAAAGTATATTAAGATGGACTTACAAAATGTGTCATCAGTGCTGCTGTATGTGTGCCAACACTGCACTATGAGTTCACTAGTGCAGCTACATGTTACTGTATCGAAAGCATTCAATAGCAATTGTCCTGCAGCATAATGCAGCAGCAGCAGCGTCCAACAGGGAGGCAGCACAGCAGAGCAGCTTTAATCTGGTAAAGAGCAGTTAGCCAGGCGCTGTAGCCACACACCCACTGATGATAACAGAACCAATGAAGCCATAAAAACAGGCTATGATGAGAGAAAGTCCAGACACCACATCAGCATGATGATGTTTATCAGCCCTCAAATAACTGTGCTGCAGCAAGCCTACAGTTTCCGGGCTGTTCCACCCTCGCAGTTGCCATTATGTCCCAGCCCCACATGCTTATTTTATTGTGATGAAGGTTCGTAACATTGCAGCAGAAAGACACGGCAAATCAAAGCTGTCCCTGTGGTTTAACCTGTCAAGAGAACTTCTTCTTTAACACAGAATCTGAGACAACTTAAGCCTTCCTAACATGATTGTTTTTAAAGCTGCTTCATATTGTTGTCATGATCGAGCAGTTGTTACAGTCATGGATTTGGTACCTTAACGGGGCTCACCTCAGATTGCCCATACCCACTCCACCCTTCTGGTCCACAGCTGCCTTTTTTAAAATCCTGGATCAATTCTAACTTGGTTTACTGTTTTTAAACGGGACAATAAAGCCATATACAATTTCAAGATAAGCATTTTTATATCAGTCACATGTTTTTCAAGACTGAATTTTGATTTAATAAGTTAAAGTTATGGTTTGAAACTCTTCTCTGGTATATTCTTTTTTTCACTCTGTATTTTTGTACTTGCACAAACACACAATAGCTCGTTCCTTGTGTGTGTAAACCTGTTGAGCAGTAAAACCAGATTCTGACTTTGATTTATGAGCGGAGAAAAACAATCAGAAAACCCTTCCATCAAGATAGATCATGCATGTGTTATGCCTCCTCACCGCATATATATATTACTATTGATTTAAATTATATTGGGATAAGGCAGTACAAAAACACAGTGAAATACTTATACGCGAGAATCACAGGTGTTTTCTAGACAAAAGCGAGCTCACAAGCATAGACGCGTCCCTGTCATTGTGTCTGCACCTAGAACCAGACAAACTCGAAGGTCCGGACTGTGCTGTACTGGTCCCAGTGGACACCCGCTCCACCTCCGTGAGCCTGTTGTGAGCAAACTTTCCAAACCGGAGTCAGAACAACCAAACATGTCCGATAAAGGATCGATACCAGCAGTACTCGGTTGTTGACGCTGTGTCGGGACGTTTCGGACGCCGGGACCGGTTGTGTCGGAATTAGCTGTGGAGCTGCGGAAACATGGCGACGGAATGCGGCGTTTCCTTCACATGCGACACGCGGATAAGTTGTAAAAACACGGACAGGGACAATGGAAGTGTCGGTGGGCTGCGGACAGAGTTTCCTCACCTCCGCATCTCGCTCCCTGAGGTCGGCGTGAGTTACAGCTGGAGGCGCAGGAGTCCACTGCGCATGCGCGGGGAGGTATGCCTAAAGCAACAGAGTCCCGCCCAATAACAAGCCACCTCGAAGCTCATTGGTTTACATTTACGTCGGTCATGCAACGTGAACACTGGAGGGGTTTCTGGGAAATGTAGTGTTCCCATGAGAGTTTCTGTCCAAAAGAAGACAGACGAGTTATCTGAAGAGTTTAATATGCAAGAAAAGTTGAATACAACATAATACTAAAACAATATACATCCGCCCAGGTGCGGGCTGGCATTCCTAGCTGCTTGGAGTGTGTTGCTCCGTGCACAGCTTTAATCTAATGTATCAGCAGATTCAGGGCAGGTGAGGCTGTGCTGCCAAACAACTGACAAACAGCAGCAGCCATCCACTGACCCTGAACAGGCCCCAGGACCGAGGGGAACATCGGCCGGTATCACCAGTGTTCTTAGAGCGGCTGTGACAGTGATGGGGTCTCTACCACTGGGTGGCAGCATTGAGCTTTAACTGACACTCACTTCTTTTTCACAGGGTGCAGATGTTGTTGTTGTTGTTGTGCCATTAAATGTCAGTTAGTGATAGAAATAGGTCAAGTAGGTTGGCTAGTTAGCTGTCTTAATCACTGGAACGGTGGAAGAACTGAAGGCTGGCTGTATTGTAACTATGGCAACAGCAGCAGGAGCTACAGCAAGTATGAGCAGCATTATGCGGGCAGTACTACTAGCATTCAGGTCAAAGCAGATATGTTCCATAACTCTAAGTATATATTAATACAGTGTCAGGTAACAGAAGTGAATTATCAAAGCACACTTTAGGATCTAATTGACTTTGTAGTCTTTGTAGAATTTCTAGTCTGTACATGGATGCAATACTTTCCAGGGTTTTGTTCCTGTTTGACCTCGAGTTCTTGACCTTGCCTGGTCCTGATCTGTTCTTCTCATTTGCCTCCCGCATTACTGGCCTCATCCTGTCCTGCTTTGGTATCCAGCTTGTTCGATTTAAAGACGGTACTTCTCTTGGGTCCAAACCACACTTGTTACATACAGTGAGAACATCCACTGAGTTAAGCAGTTCGATTCAGTTCAGTTGAATTGGAAGCTTTTATTGTTACAAAATGATACAAATGACAAACCTGACAAATTACGACATTCATACAAAATCAGCTATAATGTTACATAAATTTTGGATATAATGTTGAATAGAAAGTTGTGATGACGTCTGCAGTAACAGTACCAGTGTTGTTATGGTGATTCTTTGGTAGAAACAACAATGTTTGACATTTCTGTTGTAGAACCTGGACACACCCCACGATCCACAGTGACTCATCCTCAGGTCCAGGCTGAGGGTGCAGAGGGAAGATGCTGCTTATACTCGTGACGCTCCTCGGCTGTGTCCTTGCAGCTGACACTTGTCTGCAGTGTGAGAGCAGGGTTCGAACCCTGCATGAAAACTTAGTCCAGTTGGCTCCCTCTGTGGCCGACCAGATTGAAATGACAAAGATTTCTGACCACGCATATGTGACCTACAGAGAGACCAGCAGAGAGCGCAAAGGAATCATTGGTGAGATAAAGAACTGATAATTCAATTCAACCAATGTGACTGTATCTCAAAGCTTGTCTCTTTTTTATTGCATTTTTTTAAAAATTATAATGCCTCTGAGGTGCTTTATGATCTCGTGGTTGAATTATTTGTCTAGCATGACCATCCCTTTGTCCTGGATAAAATCTGGGAGGCCCGAAGTCTAAAAAGATAAAACCAGTAAAAGATTACTCTTTTTTTCCCATTCCTCAGATTTCAACACGCTGTACAGAGCCAGCACGGAGTACCAGAGTGAATTTGATCACTTCTTGGACACCAAGCACTCTGGTGAGACACAGAGAACATCATTCATTGAAATGAATGGTTCCAAATGTAAACAATACAGCAAAACACATATATTTTATCTGTATCATCTTCAGTGTATTAACACATCACTCCGTAACTAAGATGAACAACATGTCCACGTCGTGCTGTTCTTTTTAAAGGAACTTGGACATTTGAAGCCATTCAGATCATGGAGAAGGGCAGGAAGATCTTAGAGAAACACTTGGACACCTTCATCCATGATGGTAATCGCCACGAATAACAATGTGCGGCGTGCGCAGAAGGCAAGGCACGTTATATAAAGAGAAAGACGTGTTTCCGATTCAGATCCTTTGTTTGTCCCTCCCTCAGGATTGTGCCCCAACATGTGTGGTAAGTTTCTCCTGTCTGTCCATCTGTGTCGCTGCAAATCCTCGTAGAAGCACACACACGAGACACACATTGCATGTTTACAGGACACACGTGTGTGTGCATGTGTGTTTATCAGGCCTCCTCAAACGAAGGGTAATGGATTGCTTCACTTGCCGCTACAAGCTACACGTCTGCGTCCCTCCCTCTGGCCAGCAGGAGTGTGGTGGTACGTGTCCATGTGCTCCACTGCGGGGATGGGGTTGTTGATGAGTGGATGCATGAGAGGATGAGGATGAGTCGTACCTGCGGTGTGTGGTGGGAGTGCGCACACCGTCACGTGTTTCAAGCGAGGCACTGATGCTGTCTGCCCATGTGCACGGCTAATGAAAAAGATTACTCGAGTAATCCCGATGCAAATGAATGAAATAACCCCCCCCCCCCCCCCCCCCCCCCCCCCCCCCCCCCCCCCCCCCCCAAAGAATGAAAGAAACCCCCCCCCCCCCCCCCCCTTCCCCTCTGACCCTCTCTCCAGAGCACCCAGTGCAGGCTGAGGAGGGAGGCCAGGCAGTGTTGGACTGTTTCCTCCCATGGCATCGTCTTCTGTTGGGAAAACCAAAGTACCACTACACCTGGGCTCCCGGAGAGCCAAAAACTGAACAGGTTGCTCTGCTCTCACCGTCACTTTCCGTAATGACAGCAGAAACAGATAAATGAGCATTCATCTTCCGCATTCAAAAGAAACCTACCACTTTGTAAACACTTCCTGATTCTCATGTATTACGTTGAATATAGCCTGAGTGACTTCACACCCACTAACTGGCAAGCGTTGCGTCCTAATTTGTGCTTCGCAGCTGAACGAGACTGACTTCAAAGGGTTGGTAGTGACAGATCAGTCGTTCGTCATCCTAAATCAGCTGCACGTGGAGGAACAGGGGACGTATCGCTGCTCGCTGCAGGGAAACGATGGCACCGTCTTCTATCAAGTCACTTTCCTGCTTACTGGTAGAGTCACTGCTCTTAGCCACAGACACTGAGCACGGTTCCTCCAGCTCTGGATGGTCAAATGCTGGTGTTGCCACCATCTGATGGATTTTATTCCATGATTTCCTGGAAAAAGATTCCTGGCTCCTGATCCAGATCTGTACCCACATGTAATGGGCTCGTCCCCAACCTGCATTCTTTCAAGTTGCACAACCACCCATCCAGTTGTTTTTACGTAATGTTCCGTAGGATCAGGATGACTGTGATCAGCCTTATAGGGCTGATGACTCATTTTGTGCATCCCTGAATTCTTCATTTGTATCATGGCTTTCTTCTACTTTATTAAATAAATTCTTGACATATCATTGAATGGATTTTGATAGAAATGCAACCGGTTTAACTTGATATGGCATCTCAAATAAGAGGAAACATCAGTGACAACAACATTAAACAGGTACTATTGATCACAATTAAACTAAATGAAAACATGACCTACAGAGCTGGACATGATACGACTGATATAAATAATGGCCTCTAGTTTGAAACACAAAAGTGGTTTCGGTGTCGCAAACAGTATCAAATACATAAAGGTCCAAACTCAGAGAATAAGATTTGATCAAAACATTAGAGGAACCCTGAGAGAAAACCTCTAACTACGTGACAGTGTGTCTGTTGGTTGTCTTTAGGTTGTTTATGACTACACCTCTCTTACCCCTGTCCTCCTTCCCCACAGTCGTACCTTCACCTGACGAGCCTCTCCGATCCCATGTCACTCTGCCCACGCTGCCTGCCTGGTACAAACCCTCCCAGAGAGAGGACCTGATGGTGGCACTCATCGCCACGGTTACTGCTCTGAGTCTGGCAGCAAGTGTATGCCTCATAGTCCTTATTGGGTGAGCATAAATGAGTCGGCAGAGGGGCAGAAAGAGAGAGACAGAGAGAGAGAAGCGAAGGGTTAGCGGGAAGACTGGAGGGAAAAAAAAGGTGACACTGAACAGTACGATGACCTAAGTGATCCGAGACGAACAGAATCAGCATGTTGTCAGTCAGGAATGAGGGTGAGGTTCCTGTCATATCTGTGGAAGTATCATATAAAGAAATCTACTCTAAATTGAACACACAAATTATGGTTAAGTCTCGCTGTTGATCTTTTTTTATAGAGTGATAATGAGGCGACGGAGGTTTGTCAGAGGAAGAAGACGGAGTGGAAGAATCACACAAAGCACAACGTGACGACAATACTACACACACACACACACACACACACACACACACACACACACACTTCAATGGTTTTACTCACTTCACGTTGTACATTTCGCTCTGTGGTTGAATACATTTTCCAAGTAGAAGTGTGAAGTCATGTTTCTGAAGGAGGTGGAACTGAGAATACAAGTTGTCTATGTATACTTAATAAAGAATGATATCCCCAAAGCTGACTTTATGTGTTTCAATGATAGATTTCCATGTAACTTATAAAAGAGGGTCACATTAAATGAAGTGCTCTCTATCATGATATAAATATATAGATTAAACACACGATAGTTATGTGTATGTTTATACATAGTTAATGGATATATTCAGACACTCAACATGAGAGAAAACACTTTAAACATTATCCTTTTTTATGTGTTATCCTGACGTGATGAAGTTACATAGTTTGGTTCTGAAAAACACAAAGTCAGTGTTGAACACACTGGGGTTGTGTCATAATTGTTCGGCGTAAGAATGAGGAATTAAAAGGCAAGAGTTAGTTCAAACAGTAGGTTGTTCATCTTTTACCAAATAAAGAGTCATGGATCAACCGTGTGTAACATGTTGAATCACTGACTGTAATAAAGTTTGATGTGTGCCAGTAAAAACACACTCAACTTTCCAGCACCAGCTTGCCTTCAGTGATCTGACCCCAGCAGGGACGTGTCCGTCCTCAATGGGGAGACGCCGTTCTCACGTGGGCGTTTATGATAGGAATCAGGGATGAGGAAAATCTCCCGGATTATGTGTTTTTCAGAGATTAATAGGCCCAGCCATCCAATTAATCCTGGATAATCCCCCAGTGGAAGAGGGAGGGCAGTTGCCGTGGATTGGCTAAAAGCTGGCAGCAGATGTTTTCATCAGGGTTTTCTTTTAACGTTTATTTACTCATGCATTCATTCACATGATTCTTTTTTTTAAATCTCTTGTCAGCGACGTGTCACTGTTTTCTTCACTATGTTACTTCGTTACCTCTTTCCGTCAGTCTGTGTCTGTACGTTTGGATGACATCAGCTACTTCGGTTTCAAAAATAGTCACCCTCTGTGCACAAGTTGTGTCATGATCTCCGCCACCCTCCTGGCTTCCGCAAGTCTGTGGTTGTAAATTCCTCCCATGAGGTATGCACTACGATCATTTCCTGTGAGAGATGTAGTCTTCATCAACAATAACACATTCAGTATCGGCACGTCACGTCCACCGTAAAGGGACTGATTCTTTGATAACACGACGGCTGCCTCAGAACCTGACAAGAGAAATAAACCATCAGTTGCATTTTTCAGGGTAATTTCATGGAAACATGGAAAGAGTGAGACACACCCAGGTGTGACACTGAGGGTTGGGTGGCAGCTGAGGCCTGCACTGGTGATGACGGGATGCATGTGCGGGGTGGTTTCCTGTCAGACAGCTGATATGTGGGTGAACTTTCTCTGAGACACTCTCACGTCACAATGCTCACACCCAACATGGCTTCACTGTGGGTTTTAATGTGTGTGTGTGTGATTTCAGGCCCAAAGTGCAGGTTGAGGCCACAGTAAATGAAGGCTCAGCACCTCATGCTGACAGCAGTGATGAACTGTGGTACCCAAAATGAGTGCAGCCTCAGCAGAGAGAGAGAGAGAGACAGTGAGATTGGTGCTGACAGGCCGGTGGGCAGCAGTTAGGGAGGGGGCAAGAGGAAGTGGGAAGATGAAGAAAGTGGAGTCAGAGGGTTGAGTGGGAGACGTCTGAGGTAAAGCAGTGTGATTTGAAAATGTGGGTTAAAAGGGAAATGAAAAGAAAGACGTCAGATTAAACTTTATGCTTCGAATTATCCCACACAGCTCATAATTCATATTTGCCTGCACTGGCTCTGGACTGGTGAGAAGGCCAGAGTGTCCTGTATCCAGGGGCGGACAGACGCCGACCACATCCTGTACAACTGCATGAATTACGGAGGTTTGACTTAAATAATACTTATGTTGGACTGAGGCAAAACTTTCCGAGGGAACAAATCAGGTGAAAGTACAAATAAAAGATGACATGTTCACAACTCAATATAGCAAACGCCATCACAGTTTGGTTCCTGAAATGAGGCAGCCAAACACACACATATAGGGCTATAGGGACACAGTGTCCATGTGGAGAAAGAGAAACAAACACATCACATTACGATAAATATAATAATAAAATATCAAGAAGAAGAAGAAGACAAACGAATAAAACAAAACATCTAAAGAAGGTAAGATTATTTATAATTAAAGTGGCTCTACAGGTTGAGTGTAGTGTTTAGTTCTGTCCATTCATTAATGCAAACACAATCCCACAGTCATCTCTACAGCAGCAGTCTGTGTGGAGTCGTGGAGAAGCTCAGGTTTTAATCTCAACCCAAATAACACAGCTCCTCTTTTCCTCTGGAGGCTGCGGCCGTCACGTCATTCAACACAAAAACACGGGATAACCCCGAACGACCACGTGCGGGCGTGGAAAACCAGGTTCCGTGTCAGTGGCCATATGAGGAGTGTCGGGCGGACCGTATATGGTCGTTCCGCCTGTGACGCTGCCACTTCTGGGCAGGGAAAACAAGGCGGGGCCTCGGTGACCCCGCCCCTCCGTCAGCTGTTATCAATGAAGAAGTGGCGGAGTGAAGAGGACTCGAACCACGCGCAGGCTCCACACACACCCTGTTTGACTACACTCACTGAAGTCCCCCACCAGAGTTACAGAAGAGAACACTAACAGCGGATTGAGTTAGACTGATTCGCTCATATTTGAGGAGAACAAAGTTTATTTCTTCTCAATTACTTTTAAATCTCCTTCCTCCGCCATGGCCCTGGAGCTTCTGGAGATCACAGGCACCGAGCTGGTCCACATCCTCCAGACCCCCCGGGACCCGAGCGCCTCGGCCGGGTGCGTGGTGCTGGACTGCCGGCCTTTCCTGGACTTCTCCCTAAAGCACATCTGCGAGGCCCGGAACGTGAACTGGAACTCGATGCTGCGGCGGCGGTCCAAGAGCTCGGTGGTGGCTCTGGAGTGGCTCATCCCGGACAAGGCGCTCCTGGGCCGGCTGCGGCGCGGAGACTTCTCCCCCGTGGTGGTGGTGGACGAGAGCAGCCGCTCCGTGGCCGAGCTGCGGGCGGAGAGCGTGGCCCAGATGCTGCTCGCCGCCCTGCACAGCGAGGTGCACACGCAGATCTGCTTCCTGCAAGGTACAAACACTTTGAAAACACGCGCACTTTACTGCTGTACGTGAGTTTGTCAAGTTTATTTGACCTGGCAAGACATGGGGGATAAACAAACATGAATGTGTTTACAACAGGAAGAGTGCACTTACTAGTATTCAGGTTCAGGAGTCTCACTAGTTTGCGAAAGTGAAACATCAAAACCTTGAGGATAAATCAAACTGACTCTTCAATTCTATCAACATTCAGTCCACATGAAGGATCACAATCAGTGTCAGATTAAAAATGTATATATCTTAGTTTGAATCCTTATGTTCTGTAAACAGCAAATCTGAATGTCACGTGTTAAACATCCTCACCCCCTTTTTAACAGTATATTGGAATAAATAGTGAGAATTATTGCTGATGATTGGTATTGTTTATACGTGACATATTTTTAAAGGGGACTTAGGTGAGAGCCTGGGCTTAACTAGTGCTATGTGACCTCCATTTAGGTGGATTTGAGGGATTTTCAGAGGCCTCTCCAGAGCTGTGCTACATCTCTGCCAACAGCCAGTTGACCTCAGTGGAGCCAGAGCCAGCAGTGACGGGCCGGAGGACACCGGCTTACGATCAGGTGGGACAAAACCCACTCTCACAGCAGTCAATGCACGATGTGGAATGGATATAAAGGATGGGATGAGGTCAGAGTTCTCATTCTTGGTTTTTGAATCGCAGGGCGGTCCAGTGGAGCTGCTGCCCTTCCTGTTCTTGGGCAGTGCCGTCCACTCGTCCCGCAGAGAGACCCTGGCAGCAGCGGGCATCACGGCCGTCCTCAACGTCTCCTCCACCTGCCCCAACTTCTACGAGGGGGAGTTTGAGTACCTGCGGCTCACCGTGGAGGACAATCTGGCTGCTGACATCAGAGCCTGGTTCACCACAGCCATTGCCTTCATCGGTGAGCACCCCCCCCCCCAATCATCTGTGCCTTTAAAAGTTAGCAGAATTTTAATTTGTGTTAAACCCTGGAAGAAATGTAACATATTCAACACATTCCTCTAAGCAGTTAGTGCAGCATAATCCATTTTATAGCCGAGACTTAAGAACCAACACTGTAATCGTCGATTACAAAACTGGATTATGGAGCACAGGCTGCAGAGGAGAGGTGCATTCACATTTAAAGCGTATTTTCTTCTTTAAACTTTATCCGTTTGCTTGTTTTGACCCTCTTACCTGAAGGTTCAGGAGATGATGGAATTAGATGAAGTGAATTTCCATTAGCACAGTGACGACATGTTCCCCTCACCGCCCCTTCAGTCTGGTGGTTTTAAAGCTTTTGTGTATTTCAGCCTGTAAAAAAAAAAAAAAGAAAAAAAGAAAAAAAAAAAAAAAAATCTCCATGATGTCAGTGAAACGAATGTGAAATGGAGCGCAACATGCTGATCTCTCTTCCTCTTTCTTTCCCGCCTACAGACTCCGTGAAGCAGAGCGGTGGTCGGGTGTTGGTGCATTGCCAGGCAGGCATCTCTCGTTCCGCCACCATCTGTCTGGCCTACCTCATGCACACGCAGCGCGTGCGGCTGGACGAGGCCTTCGACTTTGTGAAGCAGCGACGTCACGTCATCTCCCCCAACCTGGCCTTCATGGGACAGCTGCTGCAGTTTGAGACCGACGTCCTCTGCCAAGGATGAAGAGGGAGGACAGCGTGCATGACTGTGCTCTTTACTCGCATCTCCTGCCTCTTGCAGGCGTCAAGCTGGACCCAGAACGTGTACGAATATGCTGTTTTTGCACTCTCAAAACTACGGCACGACAGAAGTAATCACTGGGTGCTGCGAGAGAAAAGCTACTTGTGTTGCTGGCAGCACACGGCTGGTGGATCAGGATTCGTACTTTCAATAGAATACTACAAATGGGATGTGGCTCTAGCAGCAACATAAAGCCACCAGAGTAACCACATTATGAACAACTGTGATTCTGAGCCAGGAGGTGGAACAGCTGTGAGGTAATATCCCCTGGTGTTTTCTATGTTAGGGGGTGTGTGTGTGTGTGTGTGTGTGTGATACCTTGTTTGACTTACGTGCCTGATTATTTGCTATAAGGGCTGTCTTATTTCCATTCCAAGAGCCGTTGTGCCACACCCACTGTGACATGGTTATAGGAGACAACACTGTGTTAACTTCATACAGCAATACTGGTTTTATTGTCTAATTTATGAACCTGCGCAAACCAGAAATGGTGTGTAATCATAGATCTGTTCCCTTTTTCGACCCTGAGATCATTTACTCTGAGTACACTCAAACTGGAGCTGAAGTTGTTTTTAATGGTGTAAATATAATTTCTATTTTTTTATTTATTATATCAGCGTTTCTTATGACACATGTCTGTTATTGCACTTTATGCCAACGAGGTTTGGCTGATTCCTACTGTTTTTCCACTGAAATAAAAACATGGTGGTGAGAACATGAGTCAGTGTTTTTTTTGCATAATGCCATATAATCATTTTACTGTATAATTCCATATACTCTGAGAGAGCCACGCGTCTCTCTGCAGACAGCCTGGAGTGTGCTACTGACTTTTCGGGGTGAACGCTGACCTCGCCACTTCACGTCACTCTTGCTGAATCAGGGGGAATTAAACTGGTGCGTTGCTGAGTGTTTCTGTGGATTATGTGCAGAGAATGTGTTTTCACAGTCTGGAGACCTTTTGACCTCAACAAGCACTGACATACATTTCACTTCCACTTCCTCAAACGGAGAGAGCAGCTTTCTGCGTTTGATAGTGAGAATTCGTTTTTAAAAAGACACCTGAAAGTGAGGAAGGCTGCGGGGGGGGGTTATTTGATCTGGAAGTTTGGAAAGTCCGTCCTGTATCTCAGATTGATTTGTGGTCAAGATGCAGTCTCAGTGTGATGGGTTGCTGGTTCCTCATTTAGACAGAATTCAGACTAATTTCCCCAGTCTCACATCCACATGCTTGCAGAGCTGTATTTAAACACATCAGCCATTGTGGGTCAAATCATTTTTCCAGCAACTGAATTTCTCCCCAATACATGACTGAACTTTGAACACTGAGCTTTTGCCAATGCAGTCAGTACTGAACGAATGTAGTGGACTCCAAACTACCACCAGTGAAGTAAAGATCAAACGTCACCACCACTGCGTCCCCTGATCATCTCCTGACACTGACACTGAAACGATCCACTTCCTCTTGAAGGCATGTATTGCTCAGCTGCAACACTTTTTGGAAGCCAGACTTAATAAATCGCCCCCAAAGAGGCAGCTATTACCAGATGGGCACCACTGGACTTGAACTATTCAACTGAACAGCTTTTAGCTGCACCTCCATTTGCTGCTAAAAGAGTTAACCACCTGATGTATGTAAATAACAGACACACGCTTTGACTTCCACATCAAGCAGCATGCAGGATATTCACTTGTCACGCTGTATATTTACTTTAGATCTTAGTTTCAAAAGAAAGGTCATGCGGATTGTTGTCATCACCAGTCTGGGGGTGAATTTACAATGAGACAGCGCCCTCTGCTGACGACTCCTGATACTACCAGAAAACAAGAGGTTTCCCGAATCATCCAGCAGATGACACCAGCAGACCGTTTATTACCTGATGTATGCTCTCTCTCTCTCACACACACACACACACACACACACACACACACACACAGCATCTCATGTTGTCCTCCCTCACTTAGTCAGCCCCTTACTGAAACTGTTATTCACACTCAGTGTCCACATCAAACCTCTGTCAGGTCCTGTTATATTACATCAGGCAGTGGCAATACCTACCAGCAGTGTGTGTGTGTGTGTGTGTGTGTGTGTGTGTGTGTGAGAGAGAGAGAGAGAGAGAGAGAGATCTCATTCTATATGCACAAAAAGGGGAGCATATGAGATTATGGATTAGCGCCTGGATTGTACTTTTGTTAGATGTGGAGATTTGCACTATTTGCTACTCACAGCCGACGACTGTGTCACTCGCACAAGAAATGTTGTTTGGAAAACACCGCAAACAGATCATGTGTGATATTATTAGCTGGAGAATTACAGTGTGGGGGAACAACGCAGAGTGGCTGTGGCCTGCAGGCACACACTCAAACGGCACTGTCATCATTACAAAAGCAGTTGGGTAAATTACTGTTTGACCATCTGGGAGCGCTCTCTGTAATTGTTTGCGTGCAGCACACATACACAAACACTTTTAATACCATACTTTTGAGAAATGTCACTGGTGTAATTGTTTTTCTCAGTTCTTTTACGGGTTTTCTTTGCCTTAATTGTGATTGGAAAGTCAGCAGAGAGACACACACAAGAGAAAGGCAGAGAAATAGACGTCATGGAGACAACACGCGGCAAGGGGCACAAACTGGATTCAAACCTGTGACACTTTAGTGAGGCATTCATATCATAAGCATTCATATAAAATCAATCCCATGCAGTGAAAGGTGTGGCAGGAATATGAAGTGATGGGATACATACTACATACATATAGTTTTTCTCCCAGTCTTTGTGTTAAAACAGTTCTAATGTTTCTGCAGCTACAGTTGCAGCAGGTTTCAGGTCTGTCTCTTCTTCATGCTCCTTGTGTTTCTTCGTTTGCAGATCCATTCGTGGATCTCACTGAACCTAAAGAGCCATAAACTCAAGTCTTGGCTGTCTGAAGAGAGTGAGGAACAACCTCTCATTCTCAAACTGTCCTCACTCTCATGGTCTGAAATAAAACAGCTCCTCTGAGCACAAAGCATAGGAGCACACACACACACACACAAAAGGAGGCAAGATCAAACCAATAACTTTTCAAAATGGATGGGGGGTCTATAATGAAAGTGTACAAAGGGCAGGGAGTGTGCAGTAATTGATTTGCACTTGAACCACGTTGTGCGCAGCCGTCCTCGGAAAAGAAACCTTGCAGCAGTTTGTCGGCCCGGCTTCAGTCAAGCTGGAACTCATTTGGAGAGGACTTCTCAGAAATGCTCAAATCTTCCCAGGGAGACTTCAGGGATTTTGAGAATTTTAATTTTCAATGGCGTCTAAAGCTCTCTCAGAGAGCGAGTGTCGTCTCCAGGTGCAGGTGCAAACTCCATCCCCTGTGATCCGTGACGACAGAAGCCGCTCCAGGGTCGTGTTTTGTCCTGTTTGCGTGAGCGTGTACGCGTCTCTATATCACACGCTCTTACACAACAGCCATTTTCAAAGGCGGAGTATTGAACACCGTGTGCTGCTCGGCCTCCATGACCTTGGCATCAGTGGCGTACCCCTCTCCCCCAGAATGCATTTCCAGCGTGTTACTAAGCACAGTTCACCCACGGAAACAGAGGCTCTTGATTGGAGTGCACTCTCCCGCTAAAAGCTTTGTTCTCGCTCCCTTTATATTTAGAATGTGTGGTGTGGAGAGAAAAATGCGCAGCCATTATTGGCTGCAGCTTCAGGTCACACAACCAGGGCTCCCAACTGTAATTCCATGGGTGTCTGTCTCATTAATGCAGCAGTGTGTGTGTGTGTGTGTGTGTGTGTATGGGGGATGCTCTACAAAAACAAAGTGACCTCCTACCCACATGCCATTCATAAGATTGTATGTGCGTGTTCATGTGTGGGCTGGAGAGTGTTTGTGTTTTATTTGTGTTATTCGTAAGTGATTGAGTTTTTAACACAGGGACCACCCACCCACTTTCCATCACCACCAGATGAACTCACTGCGGTTTAGTCTCCATCTCTGTAAATCAGAATGTCTCACCCCATAACTGAACACTTGATCTCAGGTGGGCGCCAACCCCAGGGAGGGGATGCCGTGGGTGCCCACGTTTTCCTGAGGCAGGAAGTTGCAGGACACATATAGGGGCACAGGCATTTAAATGGAAATCAAGTGGTGATGTAAATGCAGTGCAGAGGCCGCCCTGTGAGCTGGAGAGGAAGATAACACAGTGAATTAAGTTGTGAGGTGGCTGAGCATGAGGGGACTGCAGAGTTTATAAGGGAAAACAATCACCCTCACTTGGACAGACGTGAGCAGCTCCAGCTTTGAACAGGAACAGGTTTTTAGATCTAAAAACAAAATCTACCATGATGCGAGAATGTTTGTTTTGTGAACAATTAAGCAGTTTAATGCGTCAAGTGGCCTTGAAGAAGCCTCTTGAACAAGAAGTGAAACACATTGCTGAGGATGTCACGACAGTGGCACATTCCTCAGAATCAAGGCGTTATGGAATATTATGTAGATTCAATTTGATGAAGAGCTTTATGTGTGAATGACCAAGATGCAACACACCAGCAGGACCTGAGTGAATGCATGAGAATGAATGTCTGAAATGCTCATCCGGACTCCCCCTCAGCCTTTAGGAGTGAGCTGAGTAAAGCAGTGCCAGCAACCCATTCCTACCACAACTGCAGCATTTTGTGTGTGTGTGTGTGTGTGTGTGTGTGTGCCTGTGTGTTGGGGGGCGGCAGAAGAGCTGGAGGGATAGAGAGAAAGATCCCATGACGCCCTCCGCTCCACAGTGACATCACCGGCTCTAAAAAAGACGCGCAAGAGGAAGATGGGAGGCACCCCACTTATTAGATTTCACAAGGTCCTGGTCACAAGAGAAGATGCTGCTGCGCCTCTGTGAGGACGCGGCTGATGTGCGCCAGCGGAGCGGCTGAATCTTGACATCCTGCGGAAAATAGTGAAGAGACAGACCCAACTCCGGGCGGAAGCAGCTCTGCAGGGATCGGTCCCCCACCGAGGACGCAGCGTTTTGACTTCATTTATGTGACTGTGCCGGGGAGCTCGGGGTTAACTTTGAGCTTTCTCCATCCTAAGTGGCTGCAAACGCGGGCATCATGTATATTGAATTATATTAACTTTATTTCACTTTGCGGGAAGCCTTTCTGTGGTCGCTCCTCACACCAGACGCTCGGAGAGGCGCGCGTCTCCAAACGAGGGCGCACGGAGATCTGTGGGGAAGTGGCGAGCTTGTTCACTCCAAACCCGTTCTGTCGTGCGTTAATTGTCGCCTCCCTGAGCACTGAGTCCAAATTCGATTATTGAAAATTGAATCGCTGCCTTTCAAGAGGCTGATTAATCAGCCGAGACAAACGGATCCAGCCTCGCGCGTAAGGAAGTTTTTTTTGTTGTTGTTGCGCTTCTGGCTCAATTGTAACTCTGCAGGGATTGATGCGCAGCAGGCAGACCCACACTAGTAATTCCGTATTTCTTTGGGGAAATCTGTTCAACAAAGAGGCAGAGCGTCGTTTTTAATTGAAAGGCACCGATCCGTGTCTTGACGCACACCGCCCGGAACTGTTAGTGCGCTTAAAATGGACTTGGAAGACCTGCCGTGGAGGATGCGAGGGAGCTAACATTTGGACACAACACAGAGACAAAACGCGAGCACCTGAGGTAAATATAACTATAATCACATTGTATTTTCTAAAATCAATGGAATACTGAAATCTGAAATATTTATAACGCTTGATAAAAGACAGCCTACATGTCCAAACTTAGACACTGTATTCGCTGTATTGTTATCATTATTTATTTATGTTTTCTCTGTAAAGACTCCTGGAAGACTACCCCCAGCATGGCCTCGGTTCTGGACAGCAGCTGCTCCATGGAGCTCGGCGGCTGGAACAGCAGCGTCAGCAGCTCCGGAGCCTCCGTGCCCTGCAACCAAAGCGTCCTGACGCTCGCCCCGTACTCCCCAGAAGCCACGGCGGTCTTCGCTACCGCCATCACCTTGATGGTCATCTTCACCATCGTGGGGAACATCATGGTCATCATTGCTGTCCTGACCAGCCGGGCACTCCGGGGTCCTCAGAATCTGTTCTTAGTGTCCCTGGCAGCTGCGGACATTTTAGTGGCCACGCTCATCATCCCCTTCTCCCTGGCTAATGAACTTCTCGGCTACTGGTACTTTAAATCTCTGTGGTGCGAGATCTACTTGGCTCTGGATGTGCTCTTCTGCACCTCATCCATTGTGCATCTGTGCGCCATCTCCTTGGACCGCTACCTCTCCATTTCCAGGGTCACGTACGGGCGCCAGCGAACTCCCAGACGCATCAAAGCTGCCATTGTGGTCGTCTGGCTCATCTCTGCCGTCATCTCCTTTCCCCCCTTGCTCTCGCTGAACAAGAGTGAGCCAGGCGAGCAGGGCACCGAGAGGGGGCCCCAGTGCCAGCTGAACGACGAGAGGTGGTACATCCTTTACTCCACCATCGGCTCCTTCTTTGCACCGTGCGTCATCATGATCCTGGTCTACGTCAGAATCTACCAAATAGCCAAGCAGAGAACACGCTGCCCACCCGGAGAGCCCAGGAAGGACGGTGCCGGAAGCGCCACGCCAAGTCATCCGTCACGCCATGCACAGGCCAATGGGAAAAATGATGAAGAAAGCACACCCCCTTCTTCCAACAAAGCCTCCAATGCCAGGCCCCCCACCCTTGCCATCGCCCCTTCCTCATCTCAAGGAGAGTCTCCAACCTCCCAGAATCCCACATCCAACAATCTCCTGCAGCCTCCGCCCCACTCTACAGCCATGACCCCTGTCATGTCGTCCGTTGATACCACTCCCCAAGGCCCCTCACCCCCTTCCCCCGTGCCTGAGCCTGCCCCTGCCAAGACTAAAGAGAAGAAGAAGAGCAGGTGGGGAGGGAAGAAAGCTGACAATAACAATGGCGACAGCTCGAGCACTGAAAGTGATATGGAGCACAGCCACGGAGGAGGTCGAGGCAGCCCGAGCATGCCAGGGTCCCCGGCTGGAGGGGGCATCCAGTCCCCGGCCTCAGTCAAGCGGTACCGGGACATGATTGCCACTTCAAAGGGGGCTCGGCTGGTACCAGGCAGGAAGTCAAAAACAGACAACAACCCTGGAGCAGCGAGGCGTAAAGCCATGGTGAACAGAGAGAAACGTTTCACCTTTGTGCTGGCGGTGGTCATCGGTGTCTTTGTGGTGTGCTGGTTCCCATTCTTCTTCTCCTACTCTCTCCAGGCTGTGTGCCCGGACACTTGTATCATCCCCGAGCCTCTCTTTAAGTTTTTCTTCTGGATTGGTTACTGCAACTCGTCCCTCAACCCCGTCATATACACCATCTTCAACAAAGAATTCAGACAGGCCTTCAAAAAGATATTGTGCAGTGGCACCAAGGGTACTTTCTTTTAGCATATAAATCCAGTCTATTGGATATGGACATAAAAAAAAAAAAAAATGAAAGTCTTAGGCACAGGAAAACAAACAATCATTTCCATCTCTAGGAACACTGAAAGGGCTGTTTCAAAATGATGTTGAACTATGGAAATTCCAGCATAAAATTCAGAACAAAGTGGCCCTCTCTTACAGCCACAGTGTGCGCAAGCAGGCGACATGGACTGTGAAATCCTGTCTCACAGCTGATACGCACATCATTTTTACAGGGTGTGGCTGAAGACATGAGACGCGGGACAGAGGTAGACCGTGATAGACTGCTTACCGCCTCAGTGTCGCTGATAAGAATTGAAATGCGAAGCTTTAGCTCCACGATCTCACTTCGTGATGGATAACATCAGGAGACAGAGCAGAAGAAATACACATGTGCTAGAATACGCATTTGAGATCTTGGAGAAAGAAGGAATAACTTGAGTATCAACTCTAAAATATAGGAAGAATGTAGGAATATAGAAGATTATAAAAGAATATAGGAAGTTCAATGTACAGTACACATGGATTTTTCACAGTAATCCAAGACCACAGATCTTCTGGGGAAAGGAAAAAGTGGTGAAAAGAAGGAAAAGTGACATTAGTTTCCAATGAGCCTAGGGCCCTTTATCTATCAATACAGAGCACAAGGATCACACACGGTTAGTGATGATTTCTGCAGGGCAAACATGTGTTTCTTGATTTTATCTACAAGCGCAACAACAAGCAAAAAGGTTTTCTGATGATCTCAAAGGTAATAGCACAGACAAAGGGCCGCCTTTTTCTCCGAAGACAGCCTTCTTGTCAGACACCTTGCTCACGGCCTGGGCTGTAGAGGACACTCAGATTGTTTGTATTTACACCCTCGGCTTTCACTTATCACACAAAATGAGGAATGGGTTGAACGGAGAGGGGATTTTGGACTTGAGAAAAATATGTTTATTATTGAGATGTGAAAGTAAGACAGTGTGACCTAGCCCTCCTCTGATCCTCTTGGCTGGCCGCTTTCCTGCGTTTGGACTCAACCCCGACAATCCCCCCCCCCCCCGGCCTGAGCCCCCTGTATTGAACTGCCTCAGTATTTGGATATATAAGTCACATTTAAAACTGTTTTTGAGCCTCTTGAAAAAAGCCTCACAGAATCTGATGGTAGGTGCATCTGCTGGAGACTGAAAAAAAAAAGTTTCTTATCATTTAACATGTGAACAATACTTTCTGTCATTATTTACCAGGTAGATATTTGCATTGATTGTGAAGGGCAGACTTACAATGCAATTATGGGTGTGTAACCTTAATGCTATTTATGCCGACATGTTTGATTTTTTCTGAGAAGCATTTGGCTGAGTCATTCTTTAGCTACGCCCCTGTCACATCAGCGCCTGCAGTGGACCTCGACATCACACATTTGGTTTGATGCTGAGAGGCGATGGGAAGAATGGTGCATTCTTTTTTTCCTCACCAACAGACTGAGGCCCTGTCAGATTTCCTCTAACAACACGAAACGGAGGGAAAAAGACAATGTATTTGTAACTGTGACCTGTGGCACACAGGCGTATTGACTCAATGGGACAAGGGCTGTCAGCAGCAACACTTCTGTTTTACTAATTGTCTGAAATTCGGCTGATGTGTGTGTGTGTGTGTGTGTGTGCGCGTGAGGTGGGTGCGTGTGGACTCCAGCGTTTCCCTGTAGAAAATGTCAGTGCCTCCTCTGGCTGCTATGAACGACAGATCTACTGTAATATTGATAAGAACAGAGCCCAGAAACCCTGGTGCAGGCTTCTCTTCGCTGTCTGCAAAATGTTTCACTCGATGGAGAGATCGGTGGGTGAGAGTCTTACTGAGCTGAAGGTCCGTGTTTGTCAGTGACGTGAGGAACATGGCTTTCAAGTGATCACCCTCAAGGGACCAAAGGGCCTCACAGGACACCAGCCTGACTCTGTGTTGCTCTAATGTATTCGGTGTAGGGGAGGCGAGGATTGAGAACACTGTATTATTTATTTCGAAATATTGTGTGTTTTCTGTCTGTTACCTATTTATTGTTCGGTTACTGTGCTTTTATTCTGAAAGTCAAGCAAAGCGGAGCCGCTGCAAAGTGTGAGGACGCTGTACAGGTTTTTAATATGTTGAATAAGAGCAACATTGATTTATGCCGTGGAGCTCTCGCTTTGTGAGACTGAGCTTTACTTCTGCTTCGGGGAACGTGTCTGTGTGGAACATGAAGGAAGCTCTGTGGAAAACTGCATAATCGCACACAGCAACATTTGTCATCATTGTTTCGTGAAGTCACGGTAAAGTAAAAATGTTCAGTCGGAGACACAAGCACATTTATAGATGAAAACGTTTCAAGTATTCTGCTGCAGGAAAACCTCTCACCATCAGTGCTACTTCTCCCGAAGAAGAAATTGGCCATGAACACGTCAATAGCGCCGGCACTCAGTTGCAGTCGAATGATGTGCGAGACATTACGGCTTCAATCCATACCACACTGAGCTGCTCTGAGATTCAATAAGTGATTTAACAGAATATTTGGGACTGAGAACTCTGTGCCCTCGCACAACTGCTCCCTGCCCTCATCTGAAACAATTCTTTTCTCCATGGAAATAAAAACAGCTACACAATTATATCAAAAATAGACACAGATGCCCTGCATTCATGGCTGCTTACAACAAATGAGGTGTGATTCCGCCCCCCCTTCCCCAACCATGGCTTTATGTGGTGAGAAAGCAGCTTTGCTTATTTTGAAACGTATGTATTATGACTTAAAGGTGACAGATGCCGTATTCTGCCTCTTGTTGGTCACCATCCTCTTCTCTGGAACCGCCTGTGATGTCTCTTCTCCAAATGTGTTTGGACCAAACTGCATGGTATGAGATTCACAATCTTTTATTCCCCATCTGTCATCATGCCTCTCCAGTTTGGAAATAAAGCTACTTGAAAAAGCCTGAACAGTTCCCCGGTTCATTCATTTGTTTTATCTTCACAATGCAACATCAGGAGACAGTTGCCTGGAGAAAGTTGTCTTGCATGTGTGTTGATTCTAAAGCAATTTGCAGCCATTATGAAATAGCCTTTAATAGCAACACAACTTCGGAACGTCGTCGTCTGTAACGCTGTGGGCTGATGGTGGTTGAGGTGAGACAGGAGCAATCAGGCACCGGTAGATGCAGCATAATGTTTCCCACTCAAGGTAAAACACAGGGGAAGCGTGTGAGGGGTTAGAGCATGTTGCCAAATATCACATACGCGCTCACACACGCTAACCGTGTCATCCAGCACCGCGTGTCACATACTGAATTCAAGTCATGAAACCTGCTCTGTGCACACACAGATGCACCCACTCACACACACACACACACACACACTTATTGTGACAGCTTGTTATATTTGAGGTCAGCGAGCCTGCGGTGAATTGTAATTGATTTATGCTGATGGGCAGTTTGTGGATTTCACAGCAGAGACACTAGCCTCTGCCCCGCTTCTTTACACACACAGAAAACAAGTGGTGAAGTGGTGCCCCACCTTTACGTCCTCATAGTTTAATTTCCATATTCATAGCTGTGCCCTAGGAGGTGAACAGATAACACATCTCAGCCAGGCACGGGGATCTGCGCGGTGTATGTTTACAGTGTCCCTAAGCTCCTTATTCCGCAGCCCCAGCTGGAATATCAAGCAGGCCTGACCGCGGCTCTGGACTCTCCGGAGAGGGAATATGGAAGAGGCCCAGCTAACATGACACACAACATACTCATTAGATTGTTATTCACACAAGACAGTGCCCTTCTCCAAAACACACACACACATGCATGAATATGTACGAGCACAGACAGATACAATCACGTTTGAATTTATGATAGATAAAGATTGCTCTATTGTGAATACTGTATGTGTATGTGTTTACAGGGATGGGGTGGGGTGGGGGGGCGTTCCAGCACTGAGCATTTTCCATTTCCAATCTTCTCCACGTTATAACGCCAAATAGATTTCCTCACTCTGTAATTTGGCTGTTGAAAACACCCAAGAGGCAGGATGAAAAATGGGAGACGGAACACAGGCCGGCTCTCGCCTTATTGAAGGAAGAGACATTAAAATGCACTTTTGCTTTGTGAAATCTGCGATAAAAACGTAATTTTTTTAGGGAGCACGGGCAATTATGATTAGAATTGCTTTAGGAGTCTGTTAAACAGAGTGGCACTCAGTGTGTGTGTGTGTGTGTGTTCTATCTTTGGAAGGACCACATTGAGCTTTGGACCATGAGAACGAGAAAATGAGGACAATGTCTTCAAAGAGTTCTATAAAAGTAAAGAGGTAAGATCTGGGTTATCAGTGCAGTTGTTTATTGTTTATTTCACTCTGAATTAGTTGTTACCTTGGCAACAACTGCTCAGGGGTAAAAGTTCCCAGACTGCATCCAAAGAGGAGAGTTCTCTCCAGGGCGCTGCGCCTACTCTGCTAATTGTTTGTGCACTTTTAATATAGTTCATTTTTAACTTGTGCTGCATCATCTTTCTCAGTTTGGTGTAATTCCTCTTCTGCTATTCATTTGGATGCGTGTGTAATTGTTTTGATATATCTATTAATTGACCCTCTGCAACAGCCCAACATAATCAGGGGGAAATTCATTTTTTGCCAATTGCATTGTACAATTTGCATGAAAGTGAAATTTCCGTGTTGAAACCTTTTTTTAATAGTGGACTACATCTTTAAGAAGTCTGGATAAATACAGTAACTGCCAGTAATTTTCCATACAAGTACAAATAACACTGGATGGAACCTTATTAAATTGAGTTACAAGATTATATCAAACTAAATAATGGTTGTTGGGCACTGTGACACACACACATATTTGACATTAACATCAACATGAGAGCGTTAACAACCTTGTTGTGACTTGAAACCTAAACCTTCACCACAGCTATTATAACCTTTACCTAAACCCTTACATAAGCCCAAACCGAGTTTGTTTTCACTGGGCGTGTGGGTCTTCAGGGTTAATTATTGAAGAAATTATGAAATTCAATTAACCCGAGGAAGAGGAGTGCCCCTCATGTGACTAGATAAACAGATTTCGGTCCCCACAACATGTGTAATACCTGGACTACACTCACACAAAAGGCTTTAATTCATTTGGTGACTTTTCAGAGTTGGAGAGAGCACAAATCTTCGTGAATTCTCTCAGATACACACAGAGTTTGAACAGTCTGCTCTGAACAAAGCGAAAAATGGCTCACAAAAAATACATCAAAATAAAAGCCTTGCAGTTTTTCAGCAGGAAGTGTGACGCTTGTAAGAAATATTTGCGTATGGCTTCATCATTGAATTAGGAATGAGGCTCATTTCTGCTTTCCCTGTGGACACAATTACCCAAATGTTTTTCATGGATATAAACCCTGACGCATTATTGTGCCTCCTGGTGTTGGTGGGGAAAAGAACAGGGCGACTAAATTGTCACATTATTATCATGGGTAGCATCAGGCTCCGCTGTAATGACTCTGCTAGTACTATGTTTTGTGGAAAAAAAAAAAATAGGAAAAAGAGCCAGAACTTTGATGAGAATCCAGATCATAAGTGAATCATCTGACTGAAAAGCCAAAAGTCTACACTGGAAGTGTCAACACACAACAACAGAGATCACACGTGTGAGACTTTCAAGCTATGTTGCCAAATATGAAGAGGGGAAAGAGACTCCAGCGTCTTTATTTAGCCAGAGTGGAGAGGTCACTAAGGTCAACACACAGGCATGCATGCACGTCTGTACCCCCACACATGCTAAGGGAGTCGTAAACTCACATACACAACATTGGGGGTAAACGCACACATCGAATTAAAGTGCACACAAAGAAAAGCAAACTGGAGCCAAGAACAGAGAAACTAACGCAACTGCACAAACAGAGACACAATTCTAAGTATCAATACACACGCAACCATAGCTAAACCAATAAAATAATAATCTAATAAATACATATTTTTCTAAATCCACATATTTTATTCAATATTTTTAATCACTGATTTTCTGTCACAGCATCGTTGGCTGACACACAGATTAATCAGTGCAACATCAATCTTGTATGGAACATCCTACTGGAAAGTGTGTGTGTGTGTGTGTCTTTTGGCACAGGAACGCAAACAGGATACGCTGGATGTGAACATGTCCTCCCAGAGTTAGAGAGTTGCGTAGCAGGGAACACAACACTTTACACACAGCAGCATCAGCTGAGAAGTACCACTGTGTGTCTGTGCCGAGGGTGTCCCCTGCAAACACAGACATCAGTCCCATCAATATGCATGTGTCATCACGATCTATGAATTATTTGGAACAGTCTCTGCCAAAGAAGTAAAAAAAAAAAAAGACTTCCTGTATTCACACCTTTCTCTGGACCATTTTGTATGAAAAGCTATTCAGTATTTTTTTGCTGAAACATGGTGCAGATGACCTCCTTACAGAGCTATTATCTTTTTCCCTTTTTAAAAAATCTCTATGGTTTATTCATCAAAGGTACTGCAACACAAAGCAAAATTGAATAAAGTGTTGTGACCAGGTTTCCACATTGGGAGACAAAATAAAATGATTAGCATTTACTCTGATGTGTTGGGTCTTTACAATACTGGTTCCAGGGAAAGGTCCTCTGTAGAGTCGCCCCTAAAACCACACATTTTTATTTTTACACCTCAGTTCACGCATGAGATTAAATAAACGAGAGATAATCGGTGATCGGTGTTCATTGGATACAGTCGGGCTTGGTTGTCATGGGCCTAAGGGCTGCTGGGGAGTTTTCCTATGGACATGAGAGCTATAGACATCTGTTGATCGTTTCCTCCAACTCTCTCCAACACCTTGAATTAGAAAAATGACAGACTGTTCCTTTCAACAAAAACCACCACACATTAGCTTGAATTTTACACTGTTCTGAAAATGCCTCCAAGTTGCTTTTACAAAACATGATTGTTGGTTTTTTTTTTTATCATTTCATATCTGCACATTTCTTCAAATTCGTAATTGAGGCTGCTGACCCTGGTTTTCTGGTAGCGCCCCACAGTTTCTTCACTCCACTTTGAAGTCCCAACAGTGACGATATCCGTGGTTACTGTGGATGACGGGCTCCATGTGACTAACAGGAGGAGAACATCCAGCATAGCAAAGAGAAAGAGGCATTTATTTCTTATCACAGTGTCAACATTCAAACCTTGTTGAAGTCTTTGTAACAAGAATATCTCTTCTGGTTTCAAAGCCTTTCACAGTTGTTTTTTTTTTTTTCATGAATATGTTTTTAGTCCACTTTGAAAAGCAATAATGAGGCCAGCAGACAGATAGAGCAAGGTGTTGCCTCTTTGATGAGATTCTAAGCTCTCAGATGTTGTTTTCTTAACTTTACTTTATTTAACTTTTTCTTTACTTTTCTTTACCCCTCGATCTGCCCATGTTGTACAATCGTTTTGTCCGGATTTCATTCTCATGGTGCTCAATAATAGGTTATTACATTTTAAATTACTCAACACTGCTTAAATAAATAGGGACTGACACGCAAAGGGAGGAGGAAGCAGCCCAGTTCTTCAGGGATTTATAACAATATTCAAATGCTTGAATATTTCTTAATCTTTCACTGAAGAGCATTTAGGCAGAAATCTGTGAGCGGAACTATAAAAATCCAAAATCCCTGTTTGCTTTCATGTGCAATCAGACCTCTGAGACAGATGTTAAAGATATATATTTCCTGTGAGCCTTTCTTTGTAAAGTAGAGAGTGTTCAGTGAATCATGAGACACAAACACTGTTCCCACACCAGTTGTTGTGTTATGATGCATGCCAAATGTCATAGTCGTTTGCATGTCATGTCATTTTTTTAAGCAGAGACATAAAACCCATCTAGCATAGTGTGGTTTTGGTAGATTTTAATTTCCTATCAACGTCATCCCTCCCACAGTCTGAGCATTCAAACTAACAGTCGAGATATTCCATGAAAACATCACCAGCAGCCATTTATAGTTAATTCTTTATGCCGCCATTAGGTTAATGAATAAATTTGATTATTATTATACAATTAACTTTTTATACGCTGGTGGGATTTTGAGAATGCCAACTTGAATAAAAATGTATTTACAACGTAGCTTCCAAGTATAATTAAATAACGTATCTGTTTACACCTTCAGGCCATTTGAGGACACAACAGTAAGAGGTTCATAGCAGATGAGTCACAGCTTAAATTTGAAATGTATATTGAGTTTTTAAATCTTGGTCTTTTTCTGGTATTACACACGGTGGAGTGGGGGAGGCTGCAGTTGAGGGCAGATGTCCGTCCGTGGCTGGTTGCATGTCTGATGACAAAAACAACTGACCGAATGAGCAGAGCTGCACTGGGGGCCAGAACAGCAGAGACCAAACTGATAGAGAGAGGTGTTACTGACTGACAGCAGGGAAATTCTCTAGATTACTTATCAAGCATTGTGGCCATTGATGGATGAGATGAACAATAATGAAAACAAGACACAGGGCTGATGCAAAATAGCATCTAGTGAGCATGGAAACAAGAAATCTAAATCCACATGAGTGCGTGTTTCTCACACTCATGCATGAATGCACGCAGAACACAGTCCCATTAGGAACGTTAAGTACTTTTTCAGCCACTAAAGTAATTCTGAAGATCTCATCCAGCAGCAGCAGCGGCAGACCACCAGATCACTGAGCCGACTGATGCATACCGAGTCTGAGATCAGATGTGCTGTTGTGAATACAAAGTGCGCTGTCTGACGTACCTGGAGACCGCTCCTACTCAGGCATCACCAGATGAAAACCCACCGATACATTCTGGGAGAAAATTTACCCTGAGCCTGGTAACTAGTTATTAAGCTGATTTTGCACGCGCGCGCGCACACACACATATGCAAGTAAGTATTGCAAGAACAATGTGCATTGACCTAAATATGTTTTTGAGAGTCAATAATCACAGGGGAATATCCTGACACAGTGACTGTGAGAGGAAATGGTCATTACTCTCTGTATGTTTTCCCAGTGATAGACTGGTGACCCCAGGGTCAGCTGAGATTGGCTCTGGCCCTCCTGCAACCCTTCAAAGAATGAGCAATGGATGCAATCGATGTACTGATACCCCCATGAAAGCCTCATCATGTATCAGTCTGGCTTGAGCTGTATAAGTGTCTTGTCTGTGTGATTCATGTGTGGGTGGATGCCTAATTATCTCTATGTCCTGCCCGACTGAAAGTACACCAAATATTTTATGATTCCACGTATACACTGCAGATAATGAGCCACATGCGATCAAAAGCAATTAAAGATATCAAAAGCATACATGGTGAGTCAGAGTCAGTTGATGATGCCACTGCAGTATGGAGATAGATGAGACACGATCGTGGTATTTGGCTCTTTGGTAATTCATTAGTGTGACTTTATAGGTGAAGATGGGAAATTAGATTGAAAAGAGGAGGGAATGGACTGCATGTATAGAAGATGTTTTATACATATTCATACACAGCTGCTGTTTGCAATACTTGGGGGGGGGTTGTGGAATTTTGCTGCTGTTATTCTGGTGTAGCCCTGTTATAAGAGAGGAAGCCCGCTTACATTCGACCCTTAAGCCAATCAGGGTTATTTGTTCATGACAAATATCAGAGTGATAAGAACGATCTAAAATAAACCATCTATAAGAATCTTTTTTTTTTACTTTCATTCATGTCCTATCAATTAACAGTGAGGAGGCAAGATTCATGACCTATACTGCAGCCAGCCACCAGGTGAAGATACATATAAACTGCATCTACTGCCATATTAATGGCATTGATGAAACACATGGAAAAGGCAGTACATATTCATCCTCTTTCTTTGGCCTCATTAGATTAAGATTCCATCAATCAGTAGTGTTGAAATAAGTGCTTTTGTGGAAGGCCTCACTTAATTTTTATTTTTACTAATCACCTGACTCTACTTCACCTCAAGTCCCGAGAGATTTCTTTCATCTTATTATTTTGTTTTTGTGGCCCACAGGCTCCTCTCGTGAATCTTGTTTCCAGCGGCAACAAGCAGCTGTTTTGTGCAAAAAAAGTTCTGAATCCACTGTACATCACTTACCAAGCCCCAATTAGCAGACAGACATAGTTAGTGACTACATGGTGTACATAGTTGAGTATGTGGGCCAGATATTTTCCTTGGGGCTCGGTAGAGATCAAAACAGAGCTAAAAGTAGAATGAATATTGGACTCACATTCCTCAACTAGCCAGAAACATCTCTTCAAATGAATGCTAATGTGGTTACGCATATGTCAGATATGTAAACAGGGAGCTGATTGCTGACACATTTCACATGACTACTTTATAATGTGATTGTAAGTCAATATTTGCTTGTCTGCTCTCCAGGGCTCTTAAAATACAACTAGTGTAGCGTCAATGCAGGAAGCAAACAACAGACTCTATGATGGGAAACGGCAGAGTTATCTAGTATATCGTGATTTACTCCTATATGCATTGTAATGTTGTTTTGTTTAATTTGCTTTGTCAGTGCCGTGTTATCCCAATGAGACTAACTTCATCAAACTCAAAAAAGTGCCATGGGAAGCCATCGCAGGTTTTTCCTCTTTCCCGTCTCTTCTCGTGTTGAGACACAGTGGTACCAGTATAGTTTCATGTCAAACCGAAGAGCTCTTGAGCTCATCCCAGGTGACTTCTCTGATTAATATCTTCAGGGAAGTAATCAGTGAAATTACCTAAAATTGAAATCAAATCAGTACCTGGTCAGTACTTGTATTCACCTATGTTGGAGACCAACCTTCACCAGCTGTCTTGGAAATAAGTGTCTTCTCACAAGATGGGAAACAAGGTGATTTGAAATGATCCCTGATTACTTGGTGCTGTGTGCACAGTCAAGTATGCAGCACTGCAGGCCCCTGTCTGTTTAATCTGGATCAGTAATACCCCACAATATTGCAGACATGCTGTCAAGTTACAGTCCATTGGATTTCATATTGTCAGCTAATTAGCAGCTGTGTTCAGGTTTTTTGTCTGTGTAGCTTGGGGAGTCACATTGTAAATGAATCTACTGTGTGAAACTCTTATCTGTGAGACCCTGTGCTCCCTTCAGTATCTCTTTTAGACAAACTTCACTTTATCTGGCTCAGCATTATCAATTCAGATGAGAGGCCTGGCCTATGTGAACAGTTCACACACAAAATCTTCACATCTGGCTCCAGTTAGACTTTTGTTCCTCATTGTGGAATTAAATTTCCAAAGAAATAAAAAAAAAAAAGCTAGTTTACATGGCCTCAATAGTATTCCATTTATTTATAATAATGCTCAACATTTATTTGATATTTAAAATGCTATTAAAAGTTTTCGCTTTTAGAATTTGCTTGTGAATTCTAATTTGAACAATTATAAAAAAAAATATTTTGAAAACAAAAGCGTGAGACATTTTGATGTCACTTCCGGTCACCATCATGGTTTGGGTCGTGTCAGACAGGAGTTAGTTAGCCACTGAAACTTTCACTTTAAGGAGCGGCTGAATTTACCCCGGAGAAGACAGGAGTTTCTGGTGATAGGATGAGTTGAATTAGGGTGAGTTTGCTTTGCTGTTAAATATTGTGGGGTGTTTTGAAAGAAAAACAGAAGCGGTCGTGGTATTTAAATCAGGGGAGCTCACAGCAGCTAGCAGCGCTACCGACGACATAACAGACAGGTGTACACACGAGGCAATTAAACTTGTATAGAGAGGAGGATGTCGTTTTGTGAAACCCTGAATAGATCAGATTTTTGCAAGCTGTTTGCATGCATGCATTGATGATGATGATGATGTGTGTGTGTGGGGGGGCTGCAAGGGGTGTCTATAAGTGTTCTATAAGTCAAGTTCATTGATTGTGTTTGCGCCCAAAAAATCCTTTATTTTAGTCTTGAAAATACAAATTATTACCATGTCAGGTGATATTCAGAAAGGCTCTTAATTAAAGTGCAATAATAATCTTTTTTAAGTAATTGAATGGTTGTATGTTACAGGTAAAGTGCACACCTGTCATTCTTGACATTAAATGCTGGATGACCACAATGGATAAGATGAAAAAACAAGTACAAGGGTGACAGACAGTCAACCAGACTGCTATCAGTCTACTTCATTTGTTATCGTTCGTCCATGTCCTGTGTCTTCACCTTGACTTAACACTCACTATCATCTTTACTGCACAACCAGAGATGTGGATAAGTTGCAAAGCTGTGACTGATTACCTCTTCCTTATCAGCTTGTTTCAGATATATTATTCACGCTATTCTGCTTTTTATGAGCACTGACACTGACTGAGTGTAAGTCAGAAACTAGCACTAAAGCATAATGCAAACTATAAAGCTGCTTCATACTCAATGTAAATGAGAACATTTGCCGTTACACATCAACTTCCAACTAGTCATGCTATATAAGATCATGTTATACTTCACGAAAAGTGACGCAGATAATGTAAATTAAGCTTGACACGCGCTAAACACCCTGTACACATGGCACGTTTTGCCTATCTTCTTTCTCTGAAACAATATTTATCAGTATTGTCAACAGTGTATCTCCCAGAGTATTACAGCAGCAAATAAATCAATGTCATATTAAACTGCATTCATCTAAGAATAGTAGTAGAAAGAAACATGGATACTGTGACAGATGTACCAGTATCAGACTGTTGTTTATGGACTGAGCAGCTTTATTATATCATCAGATGTCCAAACTCAATCTATTCCTGGAATGGCTTTTGTAAGCCTGACAGAGATCTTATTAAAAAAAAAAAGTAGAAAAGTTTTAGTGTCAGTGTCTGACACATTGAAGGTTTTTGCCAAAAAAACAAAACAAAGTTTGGGCAAGTATGAATTCAATCTTGCGGACAGCAGCGTTTCTGGAAATTCAGATTAATTATGACAATGTCATTATATGATATCATTATAGTCATTATTTGTGGACATTTTAACCAATAGCTAATCGGCCTCTGGCTTTTTCCAAAAACGATCCAGCCTAATGCATACATAGTCTTAATTATGAGAGCTGAGAAACAGTAAGTACAGCTAAAAGAAGTAGCTACATATATATATACTATATCCATGCAGTTCTAATGAATATATCTTTCACAAGACTGAGTGTCCTGCAAGGCTCTCTGCCATCTGTCTGGACAAAAATGCATTGCAACTGTAATTTTATTTTCCCTTGTTCCCATAAATCTGTAGATATACATTTACTTCCTGTGTGCAGAGTTACTGGGGGTATAAATCCTTGAGATTAGCTTCCTGTTTAATAAGCTGCACTGCCACTTTAAAGAGATTGTACATTGCAGTTTGACAGCAGCATCCAATGTATACATACTGAAAGACAAATACACAGGAATGATTAGCCTCGCAGAGTGTAAATATTTACAGGATGGGTTTCAGCATACATCCTCTTTCCGCATAAATAGTTATAAATAGGCTTGTGTAAACAAAGAACACAGTCAAGACTTTAACAACATTTAATTAGAAAGTCAACAGCAACTTGATCAACTGTCTCGCAACTGAACTTAACCCTAATGAAGATGATAAAGTAAAGTAGGTGGTGGCAGTGCATCTATAAAGTAGATGCCAGCTGCCAATCAAACCAACAGGAAAAAAAGAAGAAGACTAACCCTCTCATTATTGTCTCTATGGACTTATTGATGAAGACTTTAGTTAGATAAGTATAGTAAGATAATTCAGGACATGCTGAAAACACAGTGCATGCTCTATTGTTTCTTTTGTTTTATTACATCACAAGAAGATGGCACAATTGACTTCAATACCGTTAAGTCCTGAACTCCCCCTCCTTGGACACAATGGTTACTGAAATAACCAAATTAAAAATATTTTGGTGAACTTTCTCCTTTAAGCTCCCAGAAGACATAAAAAGCTGCTTATATTGCCTTAATTAAGTGATGATGCGAAAGGAAGTTAGTTAGGAAGTAGTTCAGCTCATGCTAATTAATGGCACACTCATTGTTTATTTTTCCACAAAATAGGACTTCATAGAAGCTGGAAATGAAAATGTAGAATTGATGGAAAATTCTTATTTACATTAGAACATATCAGTAGATTACCACAGCGCTGATTAAGTATTAATATACACTTCATTAGGTTTTTAATGATAAAGAGATCTGCGCTCTGTGATTATCTCATCAGTCATTTATAGTTGTTGTGATCATCATTTGACACAGTATCCATGATATTAGTAAAACAGCTTGATTGCATCAGACGCTTTGTCTTTAAATTGGGTGTATTGTAATGGCCGCAGCAGTGACCTAGTCAGACAGAATTAATCATTTGGAAATCAAATAAAAAATGATTTAACACTACATCACTCAGTTTATTATGTGACACTTTCCAAGATTCCAAAAAAAAACCAACATCCTGATGTGTGGGTTGAGCCAAATATGAGCAACCACTGAAAGTGAGAGACATTAATAGGCAGCTGAGGCATAATAAAATGTTTTTAAGCTCTAGCAGGATCAGAGGTATCATGTCGTTTCACCCTCTGATGGAGGGTAGAGAGTGTTGGGACACGAGCTAATCCACATTCCACAAATCCACAAGTACCTGGATGTGCACACAGTGGTGTGTAGCAATAATGAATTTCCTTTATTAGGGAAAAGTAATGTCCATCTGTTCTAATTTGTAATATAGTGTATAAATTAGTGTGTGCGTCACAGTAAATAGAAAATAATTTGTTCATTGCAGGCAAATGAGCTTTGACTGAGAGGGTTTTTCTCCCTCCCCTCACATTTTATCCCTCTCTTCTCTCATTTGTCTTTGCCTGCTGCATTGATGTCTTCCCTATTACCTCTGATTTGGCTTGTCTGGTTGTGAATGCCTAATCATGCTGAAGATGCCACACTATCATCCCTTGAGGGCTTTATTCGTATCCCCCTCTCCTCCTCTCATCTCATTGATGGGGTGACACTTAGTTTACACTGGGAGGGAGGATGTGCCACATACAGCTCACACAGCCATGACCATTCACACCTCGATACATATGTTTTGCAGAAAAATAGGATTTCCTATTGGTAATAAAACCCAATATAAAAGTATTAATGATGTGTTTTTCTTTTAATATTCTCCATTTTTATTTTTGAGATCTCAAAATAATGTTTCTTTTCTTGCTATTATTAGCCAAGATAATCCTTAACTTCAATCTGTTGACATGTTGACCTTTATTTCTTAGAATCGGAGTGAATGTCAACACACCAGTGGCATTAATCAGACAAACTCTGCTGCTGCTTCAGAAAAAGGTAGGAGAAACATCTCTATTCTATTGGCTTCCCTCTTCATCAGTGTTAATCTCTGTCTCTTTGAATAATTTAAAAAGAGTTACATTCCAAAGCTTGGACAGAGAAAGTGAATACACCCTAGTTTTCAGATTTCTTTTTTAAACCAAGTGGGATATAGCCTATTTGATTTGCATGTGGTACTTTGAAGTGCTTTGCCTTGTGAGTGTCTTGTGTCAGGGGAACTGAAGCAATGATTCAATGGTATCTGGTGGGCAATGATCACATCGGTCTCCCTCTCTATTAGTGCTCTTAAGGGAGTCGTGCATGTGGATGTGTGTTTGCGAGCTGCGAGTCTTTTCAAAACTCTGTTTGTAATGTTTGCATTTAATTATGTAGAACGTAGAATAATTTGATCTGCCTCAGTTTTATGTGAAAGCAATTTTTTAGGTTTTCATGATATCCTAAAAGGTCTGCTTTGCTTCATTGTCAAACTATGTGCTACCATTGTATTACTTTCACTTGCTCAGTCTCAACAGGACGTGTGCTCTTGTGCAGCTACTGAAACTCAGTGAATTGCCAAAATCAAAATCTAGAGTCATGATGCTGAAGCCCTGTCAATATCCCAATGTAAGATGAATTTGTATGGGTTTTGTAGTCGTTGGTTAGTGACATAATGTTGTAATCCAGTTAACAGCATTTTCACAGTATAACGTGCCAAAACAAAGCCATCATTTAGCATAAGCGCTTAAGAAATGTCATGCAATGCCAGTTACAGTATATTAATATAATATTTTCCTTTATTTTGTCATTCTTATTTTTCAAGTGTACAGATGATTGCTGGTGTGAGTTCATTAAATGTCACTGTAGTGTTTAAATGTCCAAATTCTCGCACATGATTTAAACTAGAACTATGTTATTATTGTAGAGGGCACATATCACACACCCCTTCTCCAGACTCAAAGAGCCGATTGTGCCTACGTCAGTGTTTGTTCACCACAGTCAACTGACACACTACCCCCACCCTCTCTCTCTTGCTCTTCCTGAGGTGTCACTGACTGCAGAACCACAGGAACAGGCTTGAGGGAGTCTGAATTCTGTTTCTCTCTTTTCACTTTTGCCCTCTTTTTTAATCACCTCAAGCATATGCTCTCACACAAAGCTGCTATTCTTTTCCTAACTGCTCATCGTGTCACACTTTAGCCTGCCAGGAGACAGTGGGTGGGCATTTACGGTCTTGTGGGTGAAGATGTAGCTATAAGTATGTCTTTATCTTTACACCTCAAACCACCACTTCCACCATGTGCCATCATCCACCCCATGTCTCTCTGGCAAAACTTGTAAACAACTATTCATCTAAAATTGTGATAGAGAAGAAAAAAAGAAAGCATTCCCCTCTCTCTTATTCAGTTATTCAGTATGAAGAAAACATGATAACTGTGCATTAGTGTGCATTGCTCCTCATCCATGTCAGCTTTAACCTCGTATTGTCATTTATGTTTTTCATATGTCTGTAGCATGTAGACCCGTACTGGTGTAGAGAGCAACCTAAGTAATGTGGATTTGCACACAATGACTGTTTCTTTGGTAATTACAGAGTTTGTCCACTAGAGAGTATTGACAGTTTTCTATCTACTGTTATTGACAGCTCAGTATGAATCAGGGAAAATAGAAGCGAAAGGGTTGTGACATGAGCAAAGGTATCTAGAAATGTCGTGTGGGCTCATACGGGCTGTAACCAACTGCTGTTCTAATGATCTGTGCTGTTAAGTTTAGGTTTGTTTTATTTGGAACCAAATATCGGACACATACTGGGATATTAAACAGCGTTAATTTGTTTGTTTTTAAGTTTAGGTGGCAGTTAGTCCTTGTTGTGAATCAGGAAGAGGAGTTAGATATCTTTGGATACCAAGGAAGGCTGACAGGCAAACCAGGAACTCTGGGAACAGCAATCTGAGGCATAACAAATAAAGGTAACTCGATCAAAAAACATAGCACAAGGAATCTACCAGAAAGTAAAGAGTTGGCAGTCGCATCTGTGCTTAGTTGATACTTTGCTTTTATCCAGTTTTTATTTGTTGTTTATTCATGAATCACAGGCATACAGGCAACCTGGGGAAGGAGTTAAGGGGGTCAAATGGGAGAAAAACACAAGACATAAGGTTGAGAAATATATTGTCAGCCCAGATGATTGATAAAATGTTTGCATGCACACGCACGTGGGGGCGAACACGCCAGTATAAGCGATTGCTATTATGGAAGAGCTGTGTTCAAATCTCACTTTGTGGCTCTGTTTGCAAATAAGCACAGCATTTGGAAGTGTGAGTGTGTGTGTCTGTGTCCGCACAAGTGAAAGAGAATGAAGTTTCTATCACAAAACAATGATTACATGCTAATTGTTCTTACTTTTTCTAAAATCAAATGTGAAATGTTTATTCATGTTAATTTTCAGTCAAGTCTGGCATGGTTATATATAATATATCTGTCGACCCCTGGTACTTACCCCTCATAACCTGAGCCAAATCAGTGGTGCATCAGGGCTTGCTGACGTATATTCACTTCCATATTGATGACCTCTATAAACTAAAGGCCTTTGTGGGGCTTTGTGTGTGCATTGTTTTTGCTACTTCACATTGTAGTGGCTGCAGTCCTCTCAAATTTGCATGATGTGGAGAGGCTTGTAGAGTGTTTATTTGTTTTGATATCCCTACAAGAGTCTGCTTTTTCGATTGCATCGAGTGCGTCAGTGGCTTTATACCTCTTTCAAGTTCTGTAATTGCGTGCCATTCTACCTTGCTGTTTGCATTTTTTGTTTTGAAACCACCCTTTTAAATGCATTAATCGTTGCCATTTCTTTTCCTTGTCTCGCTCTCTGAACCTTCCCATCTCCATTGCCATGCTCGCCACTCTGGGAGCTGCTGTGCATTTGCTAGCATGTCTATGCATATCACTGATAATTTGTTTGGCCTAATGTTGGAGAGAAGGCCTGAAGTTAAAATGGTTTGTCTGGTTTATTGTTTTGGGAATCAGATTTGCAATTATTTTATGTAATTAAAGAGATTCCCCTGGGTCAGCTTTTCATTTATATAATGTTTTCTAAACTGCATGGGACCTCAAATCTATATTGTGCTGTGGATTGCAATTTCTTATCTCCTAATTTTTGTTTGGATTACACATGCACCAATTGGTTTTACTCTTAAAAACATCTTTATTTTTTTTAGTGTCTTATTTAGGCTTCATTCCTGCTTTTGTTTTCTGGTGAATTCAAATAATTCTATTAGGATTCACGTTAGTGTAGATGTCCACTAAAACGAGCAGCTGAAAGAAAGTCAATATTTAATTGTACAGCTAACAATGTTATGAATAAGTAATTAAGTAAGTACTAGCTATTTTTCATAGAATATGGTTAAAGTCCAGATATATATCCTTTAAACACAATACCCAAAATGTAAATACAGAACTATAGAATTATTTTATTTATTATTTATTCAAAAACACAATTGACAGTTTTGCTTTCAGAATGTAAGCACATGATGTGTTGTTTACATTCTTTCACACAAGGTCATCAACCAAAGCATTATTTTCTACCCTGGCACTGACATGTTATCCTTTTGGGGAAATTCTTTCTGTACTCCCATGATATTTATCAGCTGCTTCACAGGGCTCTCAACTCTATGTTGTGTGTGTACATGTCTCAGTGGATGCTTGTGTTAGCACACTAATGTCATTGTGTAAGTGTCATGTTTTATAGGCTGCTTTTAATCTCTGTTAGATTGATGTTGCTTTTCCCAGCTCAGTCCAAGTATCTGCTTTTTAATCATGCTACAGAAACATTTTCAATTCCCAATACTAAAGAATCAGATTTAAAAAGGAAGTTGGTTGACAATGAAGTGAAACTTGAATGTTTCTGCAAACCATGTTTGTTTTTTCCTTTAAAACATTGAGGGAAATATTACACCAAAACCATTGACTAAAATACAAAGATGCCAATCGAGATTAAAAAAAAATGGTGGTTCTTCTTTTGCTTTGGAATATTGTTTTGACCTGGTTTAAATTTAATAAGGTCTTAGTCAGAATGACCACAGATTTCCTGTGCCTATTAGATATGCTAACTGCCTGTTAGAGACTAAGTGAGTAAGTCAAGTACTTTGGAAGGAATGTTGGAACTTAATTAACATGTCTAGAGTAAGAATGAGATAGAAGCAGTCAAATGATGCTAGATATGAGCTAAAGGTATGAATGAGGAGGTTACTTGAAAAACTGACTAATCATTGAGCTCATATTTTTTCAATCTACCCTATGGTTCTGGCTCCCTCCCATTCACGCTAGTATGTGTCCATCCTGAAACAGGTTTATCAAAAATGGGTTGGATGACCACAACCATGGATTCAGAGAGGATTGTTAAATCTCTAAATAAAGACTGTATTACTGGGTGGTACATTTTCTCTTAAAAGAAAAACAAAGAAACACTGTATGCTGTTCTGCTTTGCAACTGCTTTAACTGAGGGGTTTCAGATCCATTTGCAAATGTAAATTGGTTGGCCATGCCAAGCTCAAATATCCAGTTGAATCCTTTTGTACAACCATTGCTTCTTTGCATTGAATACAATCAATAAACACAGCTTGGACATGGCCCAGTATGTTTCTAGGACAGCTCTCTGTGGTGTTATTGTGGACATTTCAAAATGGAAGCACTCCTTGAGTATGATCACATATCATTTCTGGCATGGGAACATTTCAGGCCCAATCCCCAAAAGGAGGGCAGACAAAAGGACCTGCTGCCATCATAGCAAGGACCTGAATAGAAAGAGGGAATAAATGAAGGTGAAGATGGATGGATGCATGAATGGACAGGGTCCATTTCTTCAAAAGGCACTGCTGGCATGTTTAGAATGCTTATCATTGTTTTCTTAAGATAAGGAAAGCAAGCTAAAACAAAAAAAGAAGAATCCAGGCCAGTAATTGGCTTTTGCTAATCTTTGTGCTTTTGTGTATTTCCTCGCAGTAACTGTAGTAGCCTTGCCAACTGTCCTGTGATGGCATCAACATATAACAACAGTCTTGCTGAAGCAAATGTAAAAGGTTATAACTACTGAGTGAACAAATATGAGAAATGCAGATGCGTCTGAAGACACTATCTGACATATGTGGGTATTTAGTATATGTGCTTTAGAAAGACAACAGACAACATTTAGACAACAGTCAGTCAGTCTATAACACTGGTGACTGAATGAAAACTATTATAGTTACAAATGTATTGATGCAAAATGGCTGAACTGGGTTTGAGTTTACTATTGGGTTGAGTGGCTATATAGGTATGTACTCCTAGTAAACAACAAGGAATCACCACACTCTTGGTTTATCCAGCAGAGAAACAGTCAAGCAGATTTTTCTTGGTGTGCAAGTCTGTTTATGAGCTCCACATCTTTGTCCATGATACACTGAGCTATGTTAAGCAGCTAATGCAGTCAATTTTCCCTTGAGATGCATGACCCTCTTGTCCTGTAGTTCAAAGCCAAAAGGCCATGGCTCCTTCAGTCATTGCTCTCTCAGTCTGCATATTTTAAATATTTTGGCAGTGATACTTTTGTCTGCATTTGAGTGTGTATTTAACCTTGTATTGCTACAGCACGCCTAACCCCAACATATAACAATAACCGAAAGCAAACTCTGAACTTAATCTAAATCCAAGTCTTATCCTTTAACTGTTTTGAACTAGTGAGAACAAGCCACTTCACTCATGCCACTGTTATTACAGCCCTCCAAAAATAATGAATAATAGCATCAGTTGGATGGATGAACACAGTAAGGTTTTTGACGGGATTTCAATGTGATCCCTTATAGAGTGTGCTGGTGAAGCAGAAAGGCTGTGTGTCTGCTGATCCTCCTGTAAAATACTGCTTTTCCAATTATTTGCTTTTGTCTCTTGTTTCTTTCTTTTCTCCCTTTGTACTGCAGTGATTAAGTTGGCTCAGAAATGTAATATCAGAAGTTTTACTTAATTTAATTCTTTGGAGACAGAGGCTACAGGCTAAAACCACTTCCTTTCAAACAGTAAATTGATGATTGATTTTGGCAGTTTTCATTCCAATAATTTATTTTAGCATCTAATGGAGGAGGCATGGTGCAGTATGAACAGCCCAAGGTAGCACTTTGTACTGCATATAATGCTATTGTTTTTGTTACATCTTTTTGCAAGCTTTTCCTCCCATATTTAACAACCATTATGAAAGCTTTTGAGGAAAGCTTATTATTCATAATATGTCGGACAGATCCTCTCTGTTAATTTTCCTTTTCTTACTAGAATTTTGTCAGATTGATATTTAAGTTGCTATTAATGTGAATGAAGAATTCTCAGTTGCAGGAGTAGTTTAATTTCAATACAATTTGAAGATAATTGTCACTTTCCAAGGTGACAAGCAAATGTGAAAGAGTGATGTTTGTGTGGGATGAGGGCTGGGAGAAGTTAAACAGAAGTCTATCTCAGACAAACATGTAGACAGAGTAGGGGAGGAGAGGAGCTGACGCAGCACAGATTTAGTGAAGAGAGAAAGCAGTGAGGAGAGAATAAGCCTGCCAGTGGGGAAAGGAGTAAATCAGAGCTGAGAGGACTGAGAAATTGCAAGGACCCAGAGCAGGGACGCAGGGATGTTGATTGATGGGGGAATCACTAGTCTGTTGTTTATCAGTGGAGTTAAGAAGGTGTTAAGTAGCTTTATGTTGTGGGGAGGGAGAAGTTTAAGACAAGCAGGGGAGGGATGGAAGGGTGGTTGAGAAGAAAATAATTGTGGTGAGGTGGAGATCTGCGACTTAAAGGTGTAAAGCAAAAATCACATACTAGAGAATATTGACAATAAAAAAAAATCACAAGGTAGAGATAAAGTAAGTAGTAGTGATTACTAGATATAAAGCAATATATCTCCTGTGAGTTATACTTTATGACAGGATGTTGATCTTCTGGAAGAAAAACTGTGATTTTGACTGATTCCTAAATCTCAGATAATCCTTTTATACTGCGTTTTTACTGCCATATCAATCCCTGTCCACTATACATTTTTATCTTTCATATTGCCAGTAACATATTCCTCATACAAAGGTGCTTTTTCAAGGGATATTGTCTTGCTTTGCAGTCACTCACATAAGGCTGCATATGGCACAAAGCAAGACTCAGATTTTCTAAATCCACATGAGGAGCTTTGCTAACATTACCCAAGGCAGCAAGCCTGCAAGAAGGAGGAATGAATGAAATGGCCCCCAACGAAGTAGAGGCCACATTAGCAGGACAACAAAATGACGAGACCCCTCTTTGCCTGCATGTGAAAAATGATCAGATAATCGAAGCTGTCGAAGCTGAATTTTTTTCTCACAAACCCTTTGTATAATGGGCACCCTGTCAAGCCCTGTTTCTATTAAACAATTAGTCAACTAAGACGGGCTGATTGTGATTAAAAAAAAAAAATCTCCTTTCTGAAGGAGACCTGGACAGAAAGGCAGCAACACTGACAAAAATGTCCAGCCCAGATAAAAATATAATAATAAGAAAATATAAACAAGACCTGAATAATCAAAACACATTCTAGCTACACAATCAGGAAAATTAAAAATGGCAACATCTTATAGAATCTGCCCCCCTTTTAAAACATTTCTGAAAAAAAAAGTTTTCTTGAGCCTTGATTAACACTCCTGGAACTAGTCAATTGTTAACTGCGACTTTTAATATAGGGTGGTGGTGTATCCACCATTTCCCCCTTTTGTCATGTAGGTCTCATTCTAGTTGTTGACTCCTAGGCCAGTCCAAATTTGTCTTTCCTTATCTGTTGATCTTTTACAGGGAATGACTGTTCAAAAATAAAGATGCAGTTTTAGGGTGTGTCAGTCAGTAACTACAGATAAATCTTTTCTCCACAAATGACTGTCAGAAATGTAATGGAATTGGTCCTGTGATCCATTTCCAACCCTCAGAGAGGCTTTAGCCTTGTGATCATAGAGATAACATCTCAGTTTGTCTACACAGAATACCAATGACATACTTATCCTTGTCTCTGGCTGTGGCACTTCTGCAGAAAGCTGTGAGTTAGGAATTGAATATAGTGCAGTGTGAGAGAAAACTTGGGAGGAAAAGGCAAGGTCTTAAACATATCTGAAAATCCCAGAGGTTTTCCATCTTTGTGAGTTTTCTAATGAAACAGGTGTTCCCCTTATCCTCCTGATATGAGAGCTGGAAATGAGTTCACTCTCGCCTCATTTATATTCATATGGAACAAAGTAGTGGAAATTTAAAGGGCCTTTTCATCACATTTCCTGTAATTTAACTTGGAACAATGTGATTTCCTGTTCTACTGAAGGAAAGATTAAACAATCCTCACTAATAATTTAACAACTGACTGATCAATGGTCTCAACAAGTTGCTTTATGTCACAACAACACAGGGTTAATTGGTATTGAACAAAAATCCTGTGAAATTTGGTTCATCTGTGTTGGTGTCAGTTTCTGCAGGTGATGATTTTGTCTGTGTTGGAGTTTAAAGCACTATGAAAAACATGGAGTAGAGGACTAATAGCACGTTGTCTACTAATTTATCATGTCATGATGCTCTTGAGAATTATTCTGCCTTCCAGGATTGTTCGGGGCATATGCTGCAACTTTTTAAATTATGTAATGATTCATTTATTCAAAGTCAGTGACAAAATCTAACTTTCCCAAGTGTTTATCTGAAGAAATAGCTGAGCGTCAACAAACTGACACCTATTAATCTGAGGCTCCCTGGCGGCTTGCCAGGACTTTATCTGATCAATGGCCAGTGAATCCAGGGCTCAAATGTTGGCATATTTGAGCCTGTCAATTCAGGATTCTCACAAAGTTTATGTATGGGTTAGATTGATGTTGCCACCGTGAGGCAGTTGATGTTCTCTAATCAGGGTTCAGCCATATGATAACTCAATCAAGTAGGAGGGTCTATATTTAATCTATTTCAACAATTTTCAAAATAAATAGGATTCCTTGTTTTCCCGTTAGCATTTGCCAGTGTGACAGATTTTTACTTAATTTATTATCATTACAAATACTTAGAGGAGTACTATTTTGATGTATTTCTCTTTCTCAGAAGGATAACAGAGGACATTTAGGCTCGAGACAAGGTATAAATGATACCATTTGAATGACACAACATGAGCAGAATGGATGTATTTTATGTATTTGACTGTTGTTGGTCTATTGTTTGTTTCAAGAGCAATTACAATTTACTTCAATTTTTTATTGGATCTGGCTGCAATTTTTTTGTTTGTGTGTTGTGAATACTTGTGAGTAGATTATCAATGAATCTTTTGGGCTAACTATCCCCTTTTTTACATTTTTAATGTAGATGTCTGACATGCTTCATAGCCTCTTTCATGTAGCCAGTTATTTTGATTTCATCTGTTAGTCAAATATTTTACCATAGCGATGACTATGCATGTCTGAGCGTGCTGTAGACAATTAGTCAGGTCACACAAGGGTCCCTCAGAGGATTTTGCCTGTAATGAAAGACTATGTGGCAGCAGCATGTATCCTATTAGACCACCAGTATCAGACCAGCCATGTGAATCACCTTTGGCAGTCTAGAACTCTTGCCCTGTTTAATAGAGTTTAACAGAAACACTTAGGCTAATTGTCCACATCCCTGTTTGGATTTGCCTGCAGCAGTCACTCTCGAAAGCAGCAGCAATGATCAGCTCAATAGAAAAAGATTAGAGTTAAATAGAGTTAAATACAATAAATGTTAAAGCTAATGTTTACATTGGCTGAATAATTAATAAAACACATTGTGTTCTGAGTTGTCATGCATTACAACATAGAACAATTACATTTATGGAGAGTGACTTGGTGCACTAATACGGGAAGCAGCTGTTTTATTGATTGCCTTCTGGAACATTTGAAGGAGCTGTTCCCCAGTCTGTGATACATTACTGCCAATGTTTCACAGATGCTTTCCAGAAAGTACTATTTCTTTTCTGATCAGTTTTTTATGCCCCATCCTCCTCATGTCTTTCTCTCAGTCTGTATTGTCCTTATCTGTCTATGCCACTCAGCGTGCTGTACTCTTACTCTCAAGACCTTTGTCTCTAGTCTCCCAACTTGAAGGGTTGATTAGAATAGGGAACATAATGACACAGATACAACCCACTCAGTGTGACTTAGTCGGGTGTGTTATGACCACAGGCTGGAGGCAGAGGGGTTGAGGTTGTCCCCTGCAGCAATAATCTGCCCACCTGTGTTGAGGCAGGTGTTTTGGCTTAGGAAATGTCCATGCACTGGAGGAGGTGACGGATTTGTTCCTCTCTGCTCTGCCAGCTGGCACATGTGTCCCAGGTCTCATCAATTTCCAGTGGGGCATGGTTCATTGTGTGGGTTGTGTTTGTTCCCTCTGTTGCATTTGAAGATCTATATTTGAAGGCCAGCAGTTAGTAAAACCAAAGATATGTAAGATCAGCCAATTAAATCAGGTTGATATGAGGCTTTCACTGACATATCTGAATCATTGGCTTTTATCCTTTTAAATAGCAGCATTGGAAGTCTCCCCTGTGCCACTCAGGCACGTGTGTCCTCTTTGTCAGACTTCATTCCTTCATTTGAGCGCTTGTTACAGCATTTGTCACTGTTTTTCTTTTTGAAAAATGTGTTAACCTAAGAATCCGTAATAAATATTATTTCTTGTAAACTCCAGCCACTCACAGGTTATTGCAAAATAAATGCCAGTAAAGACACATCCTGTTTATCCTATTTAATCTGGTTATGTCATCTAACTGACAAGCACATCCTTTAAGAGAGTGGCCGAAAGGCTCTACCCCCTCTACCACGCGCACACACACACACACACACACACAAATGCACATGGACATACATGGCACATAGAATTAAACAGAGGGTCTGTGCTCAGATGTTATTGATATGTGTAATCATGGACTGCCCCACTCTAATGGAAGAAGAGTCGATTCCTCTCAGGAAGTCTGGCCTTTTGAAATGTCACAGTCGTTTCAGAGGACCGTCCTTTAAAAGAGGAAATTTCAGTCCTTCGTCTTCCAGTTGTCTTTTCTCTCCTTTGTTCGTCTCTCTTCTGTCGTTTTGTACACCAGTCTTCATTGTTCATCCTCTCTCATTGAGTTCATCTTGAACCTCTGAAGAATGTCACCATGTGCCTTTTGATCCTGACATAGGTGACAGAGCAAATCTCTACTCTGGTAGTTAAATGTGTAGTGTCACACTCGCCTTTCTGAATGCATATTATTAGCATGTGAATGGAAAGAGAAGTGGCTACAAAATGTACTTTCTTGTTGATTGATCTATTGATATCTTTGTATTACTGTACATTGTTTTTGAACTATGAAAAGAACAACCCTCCCCATTTCGTTTGCAGACCGTTTCTTCTAAGATCTTTGAGCACATATTTTTCCTATCTGGATCCACTGGGACCCCGCTGATATGAGTCTCATACACTTGACCTTAACATAAAACCTTTAAACACTCAGACAGGGAGTGAAGTGCTTTGCCTCACCAAAGGTCACTCCCACAGATTTCTCCCACTCGGGTGCAGTGCTTGGCAGCATGAAGGAAAGGGGTGAACCTAGTAGGCTGCAGCGTCATGACCTCAGGCTGAATACATTCCTGGACAAATATAGCCTTGATAGCTCTAAACTCTACAGCTTCAGGACTGTGAAAGCATCTTTCCAGAAATCAGATTGACGTTTGGTTTTGACACACCATGTTGCAATGAGATTATGAGACAAACACTTGTGTGTTTGAGAAGACAACAAAGGGACCAGAGCTATGTAAATTTATAGTAAAAAAATTACAGCTCGCTATATTAATGGAAAACCTATGATTAACTACAGGTATAATGATTTCTATGATGTATTGCAGAACCAGCTTTAATAATGACTGATACTATGTTATTAGTCTGCCTGAGAAAATGCTCATTGTGTCGAGCAGTGAGTCTCATGGGATGCACATAACCAGAGTGTGTTACATATTAATTTATACTCCTGTTTGTTGGCCTTTGAGATTGTGCTCCTACTGATCTGTAACATTCATAATCTGTGTGACCTCGAATATGACGCCCTCAGTCACTCCTGCTCCGTCTTTGATTGAGTCAGGGTACGCTTTTCTTTCATCTCTGTCCCCATTGCTTGCTTGTTTTGTCTCCCGGCTGGAGCAGTGTAATGAGATGAGAACATGCAGTGTCACTGTTTACAAAGATGACTGCCAACCTGACATTCAGCTGTCCATCAACTGTCAACATGAATACTTATTACCCCCCTGCTCTGTCTACTTCCTGTTATTTTTTCTGTCAGTCTCCAGCCAAACATACCTTTTCCCCCACTGGTGCCTCAACTTCATTTCCCATCCTCTTCTTTTGTTCTTTTATCAAATCACTTTATCTCAGTCTTCCACAGCTATCAGATATGTCAGCTTTAACCATGCTTCCTCTTCTATTTCTCCCTCTTTACCTCCTTAGTGCCTACCTCTCCTCTCACATTTCTTCATCCCACTCTTCTGCTCCGAGTAAACTCAGCAGTCGCCTCAGCTCTTATAAGATATCAAGATTGTTTGAACTGGAAACTGCTTTTTCTCCCTCCCCCATGTTTCCTCCTACCACACTATCACATTTATCTTCATCCTCCGCTCGTCCCATTCTCCCTGTGTGTTTCCTGTTTTGTCTTGTACCTGTTTTATGTTGCTCCATCTTCTGTCTGCCTTGTTTATCTGCCTCCTTTTCTCTCACTTTGACGAACTGTCTTTTTCCATTTGTTATTTGAGAATAATGTATCCTGGAAATGTATTTACTCCAGTAATTTAAAAATATCATCCTAAGTGATGCTACTTGAACTGCTATCTGGATTTTCTATTGATCTTTCCTCAATTCACTTCAGAGAATGTTGAAAGAAAAGTATAATTTTGTGATATTTTTTATTTGATTATATGAGCGTGCAAAACATTTGCTGGTCTTCCTTGTGTGGGACACAGATATTATACACCATTCCCACTTTTCGATTCAACAAAAAACTGATGTCTCTGTCTGGCTCTCTGTGATGCATTTCCTCTTCTGCACCCCTCTCTCCCTTATTTCACTCTCCATCTTCTATCACTTTACCTGTCATGGTCATTTATCCTCAGCTCATTTTTTCTTGTGGCAAATAAAATCAAAATGTCACTCAGTTGACACATCCTTGCTTGCTCACTCCCATAATCCACGTGAGATTCCCCCCTACCTTTCAAAACACTTGCATCCATACAAATGGCTCTCCATGGAAAGGAGTAGCAATTTCTAGTTTGTTTTATTCCCGCGCTCTTCCTAAATGTGCTGCTTCCCCAGTTTGCTGACGCAGAAAAAAAAATCTAACACAGAGTTTAAATCTTCCATAATTTAACTGCTCCAGTAAATGATTTGGCACAGAAAAGTATGGAAAATGTGAAAAAGGCATGGCTGTTCAGATATTTTGTAGTCACTCTTTATTTTTTAATTATATGCAGTTGTTTTTGTGATCCACTCATCCAAAAGATGAAAAGCACCACTGGTACTTTGAGCTCTCACAACAATTACACAGGTCCCCGAAGTCACAATTCATAATCAAGCAAATCACTTGTCTGATTAAGTAATTAAAATGAGCTGTGCTTTTCCTATCCCCCAGAAGAGTCCAAAAAGTTGTTTGAATCATCTGGTGTTGGCCTTTGCAATAAAATAAATATATTCACTGTGACACTGTATATTTAGTGATTTAATTTCTACGCATGTAACCATACACTATCACCAATGTGTTGTTAATAGGATGTTTATACAAGACTGTTTTCAATGGTGTGGTTCTCTTGTTATAGTAAACAATACTCAAAACAGTGAAATGCAGTGTAGTTCATTGGAATCAAAATAATTTAAACAGCCCTACTCTGGTATTCTGCAGCTTTATATTGTTTGGAAACAGTGTATTACCATGTCATATTACATCAGAATTCTGGAAAGACAGGAACTGTGAAAGGTTTCACAAACAAGGTAAAGATTTCTTTAAAAAACACTGTCATTCGGCACAACTGCCATTTGTCAACAAGCCCAGAAAAAGGCTCCCTTGTGGCATTGGGTGAAGGTTTTTGTCCATTTACTTTGATATATCATTACCTTCCCCGTCATTGAGCTCATTTTCCCTCAATGCTGAGGTTACAGGGTGGCAGGTTTCTCACTTGGCTCTTTTTGGAAATACCTCAGTCATCACTTGGAGGCATGTCTACTAAAAATGAGACATTACTGGCAGTAGTTTCAGATTTCTGTCGTCAAACATCGTGTGTCAGTACCTTGCTCTTCTTTATGTTTTCTTGCCCTTGGCAGAAGTGCCAGGAGGTTACTGTGGGAGTCCAGCCCAATGTCGGTATCTGTATTTTGACAGATTTGTCTCCCTTATCGTTGATTGTAGTGTGAACCACTCAAGATGCCCCTCCACATTTTGGCAGTAAATACCAGGTCACTGAAAGTTCAGCAGAAGTTATTACATAGTAGTCATCATAATCTGAGCTTTCATTACTCAGCAGACATTTTTTTTCTGCTGGCCAAATCCCTCTGCATGTCCCTCTGAGCTCTGGACACTCTTGTCCATAGAGGCAGTCTTTAATTTTGTGATCATGATAACGTGTGACAGGCAGAAAATAAGACCATTAAATCAAATGAGGCCAATCATTTCCACTATACTGATTGACAACATATCTTAGTCAGGCATCTAGATATGTAAAAAAGTGGATAAAGAGTAGTGGTGCTCCTATGCCCCAGGAACAGAAACAAAACACTGCAAGTTGCAACATATCCAGTACGTGATAGGGGGATGTTCTAAGCGTCACATGCATCAAATCTTGGAAAAGCTCATGACTTCACAGGTGAAAAAACAGCGCTCAGTCACTTGTGTGATGGAGGTTGCATGTGTCAGTATGCATCACTTCTGGTTCAGCTTGAGGGTTCGCAGTGAAAAAGACTTTGCTTCCTTCAAAATGTGCACATTAAAATAAAAGAGAGAAGACATTTCCCTTTTTGTAATCCAATATAATTTGAAGCAAAAAGGAGAATGTTTAGAAAATAAATGTTTTCTTTCAGTTGCTTTCATATGGGAAATGAAAATTAATTTTTCATTTCAGATCTCCTGTAATTCAGTGCAACACCTGCCCCCAGCTCTAATGGTGTTCCTAAAATAGGCTGTGAAAATGAATGATATATTGATTCTGCTGCAAATTAAAATCTCGGAGTACACCACTGTTGACAACTGTCAAGAATGCTTCAGGCCACAGAGCCACCCTGTCAATAAGATGCCCGGCTTACAAGCAGGTCTTAAAATAGTAAAAGCTTGGTGGAATTTACTCAGACATTGCAGCCAAACAACAATGACAGCTTAATAAAAGCCATAAGCTGACATGGCTAAAACACTCTCTGGCAGTTCTCATTTAATTCACTGAATTATAGGATGAGCTTGCCTCTGCATACTTTTTAACTTGTTTATCATGTAGTTTCAGCTGTTAGGGAAAATTGGGATGCTGTACTTACATCACAGTTGTAAACCTGGTAAGTTCTTACTGCATTTGAACAAAAAGATTTACGATGTGGCCGCCTCAACCTCCTGACAAAACTCTTGATTGTTTTCGCAGGAAACATTACAGTCTCTATCGCTTGCACTAGGGCAAACCTAGTATTTCCTATGTGCTCAGCCGGCTCTCCAGAAATTGCTTTGGTTTATAAGTCTGTTTTTATCCAGTTTGAGTTTAAACATGTCTCATGACGCTTTTTGTGTTTCTCTGCACAAAGTATGAATCGGGATGTGTTGATATTGTGGTATAATAAAACATTGTCGTCTTCAATGAGAAAACAGCCCCACTCCTCACTTGATATAGTTTATGTTCTCAAGCTTTAGTTTCAAGTGTTCCTCAACACAGCATGTTATTCATTTTGTAAATGATGGTCCTATTTGGGCTGAAATAAAGGATGAAGCATGGTTTGCATCAGGGCATGGATAATGTGTGATTTTATAGGTTCTACTTTCTTTTGGTTGTGCAGTGTTCCAAATATGGCTACTTCTGGTTTTAAAAAATACAGGAAGATGGCAAACCAGGTTTTTAAAACAGTATCTCATAAACCAGTGGATGAAGTCGCAGTGCAATAGATAATGAAACGTTCTGAAGATATAAGCCAGTCTATTCTAATAACCTGGGTGCCTTTGGAGTTATACCAAGCGCATGAGCACGAACAGCATGTTCATAGCTGAAGAGGGCTATTAACACAGGCGATCAAAACAAATTTCATTCTCAACCAGCAACTAGGTGCATGTCATTTTGCAGTAACAAAAAGCTTTGTGTATGGTAAGGTAAACAACTGTTCATTAATTTGCTTTAATTCTGTGATTTCCAGGGAGGGTCAGAACAAATGGCACAAATGGAATACAAGTTCAGAGACCCAGATGTTTTTTACTGTTCCAAACAGAGTTAAATGGGATTGTGGGACTTTACCCCTGCTCTAGGATCAGCTTCCACTGGTGTGACAGCTCATGTTTTCCATCAGAAGTAAATTGCATGCATTTGCCCTTTAATGCATTACATGGTGTAAGATAAAGTGAACTGGGGTCAAGCTTTTGAAGGTCACAAATGCATGGGAAATTCCATTTAACCAAAAACAAGTGCAGGGAACATGAGGGGAGGGTACAAGGACGGCCACTCTTCAATAACAGAGTCCACCCACTCTGTTGTGTTTTGTGACTATTTGATATAATGTAATTTAAAGCATGGAATTGCTGCCAATAAAATACGAAAGAGCACTTTAATGTCAAATAATGCTTGTCTGCGTGCTGCATGAGGACATCGGCAAGATCTACAGCATTGTTTGTCAGGGCTAAGGAGGAGGGCTGCACAATTCATTTGAATCTTGCTTTTGATTCATTGCAATCCAAGTTTTACTTGACAAGGATTCTGTTGTATTTCTTCTTCTTTTGTATTATTATATATATGTATATAGAGGCAAAGACAAATACAGTAGAAAGGAAAGTCCACCGTCTAGGAGAAGTAAGGTTGTGCTCAGACCATTATAGCAGTTTGAAAAAACAGAACTTTCATTTATTTTACTTGGTCCACTCGGTTACTGCAGGAGGCTGTTGAATCAATCAGAGCATTAAAACAACACAAGGGGGGATTTGTGGGCATATTGCGTCATGTGCCAGTGAGACATGAGAAAGATCAATTTAAGTAACCTATCCTAGTACTACTTCAACATTATTCATTTAGGCAGTCTACTAGCCTCCCATTGATGGGCTACTAGGTAGTTAGAGACACAAAAAGTGTAAAGACTAATTGCATTATTATAAAATCAGTTCACTGTATTTCATGTTTTTTTCAGGTTTAGTTAAACCTGGCTTGTTTGGTCACACCTTATGTGTTAGAACTCGCTCTGTAGTGTTACACTTGCAACTAATTACCTCAGCTTTCCACATTAAACTATGATAGTGGCTATAGACCTGTCATTTGAGGGTCTAGATGGATTTATAAGTCATCCTTTTCTTCTGGTTTCAATAATTTTATCGTTGGGACCAACCGCGCAAGTGTTCCTGGCTGATAAAGCCCTTGTTGTCAGCAGCAAGCAGCAAGCAAAAAGCCTACGCACCCTAGAGTCTCCAAGGACTGCCAGCTCTGCTGAGCGATTCATTGTATCCAGTCAGACAGTTAAGAATGATGAACTAGAAAATCCATTAATATGCACTATCCAACAATCGGGATCGTGCAGCTGTGATATAAATCAGTATTCCTGAGTGGGTGGTACTACACCACTGGTTACACTGGATAGTCCTGGTGTCTGTGATGTTTATAATGCCAAATGCTTTATTTTAAGGCTTCCTTGAAGGGGATGCTTAGGCTTTGCAACTGCATAGAATCTAGGCTAAATTTATTTATTGATCTTGTTATTTGTTTCATTATCGTGATCAGCTAGTCACCATTATATTTGGTGTAAATGTATGTTTGGATTATTTTATTCCTCTAAATTTTAAAATGTTTGGCTCTACTGCATGAACACCATCCACAATCGATTTACTGTCAAGTTATTAAGGAACATGAGTAAGAATTATGAGGCATGATTTCAATACACCAGTAAAAATTGACTTGACATTTATTTATACAGCCTGTGCTTTTTTCTTACACCACTGTGTTTTCTGGCGACCAGTTATGAATGCATGTTATACGTCCTAATGTACTGCACTGATATCTGTTGATTTACTGTTGATTTGACAAGCCTGTGCTCTGTGTCCAGAAGCTCTTAATTTTAAATCCAGGGCTCTAAAATATGGCCTGATGAAATTAAGTTGTGGCCTAGCTGAACACATTACACCTAGCATCAGCAGATTTATTATGCTAACTAATCAGCTAATGGCTATTAATTCTGAAATATGTCACAGCCCTATTATTAAAACAACTTCCACAGTCAATCAGAGATAACACAGAGCAAGGCAGGAACTCTGCCAGTACCAGTCAGCAGATGTCTCGAGAGTGAACGCTGTTATTATCAAAGTAAACACCCTTTGCCTGAGAGCGTGTGTGTGCGTGTGCGTGAGAGAGACCTTAAGACCATGTGCATGATCTATAAAAAGTGAGTCAATATTGCCTGCAGGGCCTTGCTAACTTGGTTCCCTATGGTATCTGTGTATGTCATCATTTTAAGTAAGCTGTGCATCCTGTCAATCTCGAACAGAACACAGATGGAATTGAATAAATGTGAGTAACCACAAGCATCTGGACTTTGCATCTATAGGGGTTTTAGTCGACAGAGAGTTGTTGGAGCTATATGTCATGAAAACAGATTTTTGGTAGCAAGTAGATGCTAAAACTCAGGTACTGTACATTTCCAATATGCCACTGCTGGATTATTGCTTCCTCTGCCTTGGCTTTAGGGAACCCGTAAGCACAAACAACTAGCACCTCTAGGAGCTTTGTCTGTATTTTGTTTTCAGGGCTACCTGATGCCAACCAGTTAATGGTCAGATCACCCTCTAGCTTGGGTTAGTACTAGGATTGAGTCTACTGAGTTTCAGCACTGTTTGGACGATGCAACATCACATCATGCAAACTTGATGCCTGAGTTTAAATATTTCAAGCCTAGGGGTGTCGATGCATCTTTGTATTGACTTTATGCAGATAATTTAGAAGCAGCCCATCATCTAGTACTCTTCACTATTGATTGACTGTCTGTGGAGTCATGCAGATGCTGTAATTATGAAAGAAATTTCACAGACTTATGGTTGAGTTCTGCTGGTGCAGTTATCTGATTTGACAAGCGAAACCTGTGAACAGGACTTGGTAGTCTCAGCCCTTCAGCCTCATCCACCCATCTATTTATGTCTGCTTATCTGTCTCTGGCTTGGGGTGGCAGCAGGCCAAGCAATGTAGTTCAGATGGCCTTATCCTGATCCAGAGGTGTTCCCAGACCTTGTGAAAAGTACAATTTAGGGCACAGGACACAGGATATATGTGTGTGCATGGAATAACAACTGTGCTAGTGCCTTGCAAAAGAAACACAAACTTTTGTATTGTAAACACACAGAATAAAATTGGATAAAATTATTGCTGAAAGTTGACTTGGTATCCTTAAATTATAGTAGGTCCCATATTTAATGTTAGTGGAGCATGTTATGTCAAGGACCAAGGATCTGATTTGACACTGCTCTGGTGCCTTTGCATCTGTCCCACCAGAGGAAAGGCGCTCCCTAGTGGCTTTCCAAAATAAAGTTACTAATGGAGGAATTATGTGTCACCATGCTGAATAGTAATCAAGCACATATCAAATACTGATATTAAGGGGTAGTGGTAAATCAATGATGTCTGATCATGAATAGTTTAAATGCAAGTTTTTCCATTTATTTTTAGAGTTCAAGTTTTCTCAGACGATACATAAAATGACAACCATCACTGAATAGTCATGTCTTTTATATTTATAATTGTGGTGCTCACCTGATTCCTTGGACTTTGCATGCTCATAGCTTGCCCTGTGGCTCTTGAGCAGTGGTTTTCTCACTATTATTCCCCTGTTCTGTTATCGTCTGGCTTTCTCATCTCCTGCTCTTTGCTTCCCTGAAATCAGTAATTGTCAGCTGATCAGCTGATCATAATCAAGGTCACCGCCATTTAGTTCCCCTGCTCAGTGGCCGCATACTTATAATGTGGGCAATGCATACTCTCCCTGGCCTGCACTGACATGCTGCTCATGACACACTTAGTCAGAGAAATTCGCAAAGCACTTAAACCAGCTCCCCTCGTCACAGACATTAAGCAAATAAAGCTCTGCAGCTCTCACCAGGCGGCTCAATTGAGTGCTCACACTCCACAACCAAAAAAGGTGATGTCTGTGGTTGATGAAAGTCACAGTTTAATACGCTTAACATTGTTTTCAAGTGTCCATATGGAACCCAGGTATCATGTTGCTTAAATACATTTTTAATTAAAAATTATCCCCATTCAGCATCTAAGCACTTCTTTGTATTGTCTTGGATTACCAATTAGGTGGAACTGTTACTAAAAGTACAGGTTAGCAATGCTGGGAATTCATTATACACGAATCATTAACCAGTGATTGAGGAGCTCTGACTGACAAACCCTAGTTAGGATGCAAACATGTGTTTCTGCCTCATTGTTTTACAAACCTTTCTGCTTCTGCCAGCCTGTATTAAAAATGCAACCCAAGATTTCTAAACTAAAATAGGGTCAGCACCTTTTCCAAAACACTTACACTTCAAGTCTGGTTGTAGCCTCAGGCTGCTTTTTCAGCCTCCCTTCTGGATGTCACTGGATGGCTGAGCAGTGATTGTCCTTAAGGGTTGTTGCTCCTCAAGCTCTTTAGCACTTCTCACACACTTTCTCAGTTAAAGACAGTGATCATAGCACACCATTTCTTATACCTGACACTATTAGAATCTGCTGTCCTTCTGGAATACTATTCAACAGGAGCTTACACTCCTGTTTTATGCATACATATAAATATATATATATTCAGACCATTCTAGAAATATTAACTTCCACAGACATCAGTCAGAATTTATGACAGTGCACTCTCCTTGGCTATGCGAAATACTATCTGTACCTGCTGTGTGACTGCAGTTTGTGAGATAACTTGACCTTTCTATGGTTATTCTCTACAGGGCCACATCGTCTTATCTTCAACTTTGGAGAAGTGTTAATAAAGTGATAATTCTTGAACTTCATATCTTCCCTACTTTAAATAGGTCTTAGATTTGTTATGGTCTTTAAAAGATTTAAAGTCTTAAGTTTAAAAAATGTAACTTAGAAAACCTGCAGAAACCCTGAATGAGGGACATTCTTGTGGTTGTTTTCAACAAGTCCATATCTTAGTCAGTCTCTGAGTGATTTCATGCGTGACAGAATCGGCTAATAGGTTTGGTATGTCCTGATGATACATCAAAGCTTTGAGGTTATCCAGCCTGATGTATAACAGAACAGGGTTAAGTATTTGTTTTTCCTTTTTCTTCTTTTCATCTTACTGGATCGCTGTAGTTAATGCAGTAGATTGCAGATTTTTTTCCCTAATTTCGCAGAGGCAATACTATCCCTTGACAAACCGACCCACTGTTCTCTTATTAGGGAATAGGAATGCCATACATGTTTCGTCTCAACACAGAGGGATAATATTCTTAAGACCAGTAAGAATAAACAAGTCAACTTGTTTTCTCTTTCACACATTGGCTGTTGCCTTTTTATGTAAACTGCAGTGTTTCCAGCATGGATATTGAATAATGAACAGCTTTAAGATTAACATCTTAACAAGAACCTTTTTTGCTCAAAGTGTGGCCTGAGTGAGAAAGAAATTGTTAAGATTAAGCCGGAGTAACTAAGGCTGTCATAAGTTGTTATAAAACCCTTGCAACTGCCTTAGGAGATGCTTTCGATGTCATAGCTATCAGACCCAAGGTGACTCTGTCAAAAGATCTTCTTATCTTTTATCTCTATTTATCTTATGTCACCACTCCTCTAACTGTCTTCAACTTAAAAGCAGTTGCTTCATGATACCTTGAGGCAGAGGAGTCATGACTGCATTTTTTGCACCCATGTTGTTTTGTGTCTTTCAGGAGAAACCTGATCTTGTGATAAATGATAAGATCAGTCATCCATCTCAAATAATACCTTGGTGATTACTGACTGATTACATTGTCTCAATAGATGGCACGAAGTCCCTGTTCAGTAGACAAACATGTCTGAGAACTTTTTTCTCAGACATAACCACTATGACTTCCGAGGTTTCTGCCATTTCTGAAACTGGAACTTGGAACTCTTGGAAAAGTCAGTGTTATTAAGGGAAAGGTGTTCAAATGTGCCATTAAAGGAGGGTGTTCAGTTGTGCTCCTCTCTTGAACACCTTAAACACAAACCCCTTAGAAGGCACTTACTGTCTAATAATAACATTAGACACCTGTTGACAGCCCAATAGTTTGCTTAAGGAATGTTGATACAGAAAAACATTCATGCTACCAGAATGAGTTTCCAATGCAGAATATATGCACTGGGTTAAGTATTTGTTTATCTTGGTTATTGTAATAGATGCTTTTCCACACCTAACTAGGTGCTGGGAGCACTGAGAAAACATCTGTGTTTGTGTGAGTATTTCTTTGGCTTATATTTTGAATTCTCAAATGAGACACATCCTTTTTGCTCCTGAATATCATTTCACAGTGGTTCTGGCCAGTAATTTCCGAATACATTATGGTCCTTACAGGAGTTGCTGCTGCTGTGACAATAATTATGTGCTTCACACACCAGTAAGCACTGTTACTCGATTGGACACCCAGCCAGGTCTGAGGCTGCTACTGGAAACTGAATCGAAATGTGTGCTGTGGTGGATGTGTACATGTCCCCCTTGTGCCATGCACATCTTCCAGAAAGAAAGTGTGTACTGAATGGCTAACAGTGAAAATAATGCTGACCGTTGAGGGAATACATAGCTAAAGACAGCAGAGTAGTTGGATGTTTTTTTCTAGGTCATTTCTCTTATATTATTCATTTTGATACAACTACTCTTCTTTGTCCGGATATGCTTCAAAATTGAATGGATTTCTTCTTGGTCCATCCCTCCATTAAGTTTAATCTGAAATCCATTCAGTGTGTTTCTGACAAAGAAACAAGCAAACCAGACAACCAAAATGCAAACAGTCAGTTTGGACAGCATCAATCAAAAGTTGGTGAAAACTACCTTTTAGTCACAGGCACATTCTTTAGGGGTTGCATTTTAACAATTCCTGCTCTCAGTCTACCTTTTCCTGGCCATTTTACTTCCCCTTATCAACGCAAGCAGCTTCACTAACCCAACAGCTGATCAGAACATGTGGTACCAAGATAAACATCCACCACAGATTGAGTGCAGAACAACACTCCCAAAACTATGTGCTACTGCAGCTTTAAAGTCTCTCCTGATTTACATGTCTCTCATACTGGCAGGGACTACAAGAACTCCTTGTAAACTCAATTATTTTATGACTTCTCACCTCAACAGCGAGCACTACATGCATCTCTGGCCATTTACAACGTCTTGACGTGTCGTTGAAACTATATGTCCTCACATCAAGGCAACTGGCCTTGTGGCTTTTTAGGGAAACTGGAGCTGTGAAGCCAAAAGCAACATATTTATAATAAATAAATCATAGGCAGGCAGCAGCACAGGCTATCTCAATGGACCTCAGGCAGCTTTTTGATGTTATATCCCCTGCCGCATTGTCACTATTTTCTCTGTGTGAAGAGACCGTGTCCTGCTTCTTGTGGCCCAGACAGGGGTGTTCTAACTTTAAGAAGGGGCCTTGAAATGCCCCCCTGCAGTCCCCCTTTACTTTCTTGTTTTGGTCAATATGTGGATGGTCATGTAAACTATGCCAACAGCCTAATATTGATGTCTTACATCATTATAGACTACTCCAAATTCAGCAAAAGGTCCTTTCTTGGAATAACAGTAATAATCCCCATATCGACTGTATCTCTAAGCAGTATGGTTGCATAACCTGAACAGCAGTTGTCATTTATGATCTCATTTTAGTATCTTATGAAATTTTTTTTACTTTCATTCTCTGAGCCTCAAAGAAATTGCTTTGAGCCCCCCTAGAACCATTAGTGTCCAAGCCAGGGACAATTTATATTGTGCTTGGGTGCTGCATGCACATTTATTTTACCAGAAGTTAGAGTGAATATATGTGATAAAACCTAATAAAAAATCTATCTAATTTAATGTTAGTGAGTTGAATCTACATTTTCTCACTCTCAATTCTTCTTTTATTTTTCTCCTCTCTCCTGCATGCGTTAGGGTTTTGTAGTTTCCACTTTCTGGATCTGACATTCCACCAGTACAATCTGCCCTTACAAAATGCGTGCATTGTTTTTTTTATCCCTTTTTTTTAACTTGGCAAGTGGACATGTTGTTGCATCTTTATATTTTTTCTTCACAAGGCCTTAAGCCTTTGGCCCTGGGAACACACTCTGGAGATCTTTGATACTGAACTCAACAAGTACATAATTAATAAATCTAAGGCAGCACAGACAATGAACTACAAGCTGCTTTTAAAGCTTTATCCCTGGCCACACCATCAAAAGATCCATGGTGGGAAGAGAATAGCTCCCAGTTCTTTCAAGTTTGGAACAGTTTGTCAAAAGCTGTGGTATAAGTCATCATGCAGTTAAGTAGCAATTGTTGCTGCTGTCATGTATTTCATTTTCTTCACAGTATAGATTGATGGGTGATGGACTTCAAAATGCAGGACTTTGTTAGAAAGATTATCACTCAGCTAGGGTTGTCTAGTTCTTGGTGTTACTCAGGTCCCCGGAAGGCCTTGAACATTTAACTATTAAAAATTATGAAATGATATGTGGTACTGCTCCTTCAAACCATCTTTCTATGTAACATTTTCCCATAAACTGATTATCAGCCACAGCCATGGTTGTAAAAGTGGTTCTGTTCTGGGGATTTTCTTTTTTAGATTTGGCTTCAGGGTTAGGCAACATCTTGTACCCACTTAAGGTGTTTATAATGCAAATTGGCATTCAGTGTTTGCTGATTGAGGATTTAGCAGGAACTAGGATTTTGGCAGTATTCCCATAAATGCATACATAACAGTGAATTAATTACTTTGATATTCCAGGAATCCAAATGAAATTGTGATTTTAAGGCAAGTGCTTATGTATGAAGATATTTTTCTAAATTAATTCCTGGGCATTCATTTAAGACATCAGAGATTAAAAAAAAAAACAGTGGAAAACTGAAGTTGCACTGAATAGTGATATGTGTATCATGCCTGTAGATAGCCTGTAGATTTGTCAATCTAGAAACTCATAGGAGGATTGTCAATTTTGCAACAAATGCAGCAATCAGGAAGTAAGGAACAGCGACACAGTGAACTGTGTCGCTGTTCCTTTGCCTCAGTTGTGGGATAAACTACAATAACTAACCCATGCACAGGCACTTGATCTGAGATGCACCAGTTGTGGAATTATTAGAAGCTAATGGGGTTTATATGTCACTGTCATTCTGAACTGGTGGAGTTAAATGCTGATACCTGAATGATTCCCCTCCAACTTACACCACAGACTCATTAATTAATAAATACTGCACGCATGAAGTACGAATGGACATGACAGCAACTCAAGATATCAATCAGCAGCAAATCACCATAATTCAAGTCAGCTTTCAAGAGTTGCTAACTGTTGAGAGAATGAGGGGCTGGAAGACTGAAAGTGAGAGAGTGGGCGACAGATGCGAAGAATTGACTCTCACAGCTAAATGAGCTGTTGGTGGAATTATTGGTCAAATCAATCTGAGTGCCAGTGATGTTAGCGCTGTCTACCTGCAGGGCACGAGTAGGAGTTTTATGATACTGTTTTCCTAGAATGAGACACACACACATTTTCACTCACAAAAAGGTACTGACAATGATTTGTTGTCCGTAAAGGATTTGTTGACTGAGATTTCCATTGTTGTAGATGAACATTTAAATTCAGTCCTGCTGTAATAAATAAAAGACCTTTGTGCAAACTGACACTGTTAAAAAGGTGTTGATTCAGCTATATGGAAATATTGGCTGCCATAATGAAGTGCATGGTTAGAAAATGAGAGGTACATGAAACCTGAGAAGTAAATGAAGCAGCCTTCAACAGTGTTATAGTGTTATACAACACTACTACGATGTACAGCCGAAAATAATCAGCATATGACTGAGTCAGCAAACAAATATGTATAAGTCTTTATAAAAGCTGAAGATTTTGAGATTGTGTGATATGCAGGTTTACCATAATGCATATCATTGTGATGGACTGAAATTAATTATTACAACCACAAACTGGCTGTTTCTGCTAATGTGAAGAGTTCTTTGTATCTCATTAGTACATTGTCATTAGATATGCAGTTATTTGTCTTAAGGCCATATTTGTTATTTTCAGAGGTCAAAGGATTAATTTGTCAGTCAGACAAATTGATGATGGGGCTAACTCTCACCATGACCTGCACCCTATTGTTTAAGCTCTAGTGAGTAAAATGTGCTGAGACGAGAGGTTTTTAACACATTTCAATAACAATTGCTCTATCCAACTGTTTTCCTGCCCGTCAGCTCTTTGCAGGAAGCGGTGGGTTCCTGTAAATCTTGCTGATGCTAGAGAGCCACAATGATTGAGGCATATTTGATTCATAGTCCCTCGAAGGAAACTTTATGAATTAGAAAGTTATGGCCTGATTATCACATAAATTGCCAGTTAAATAGATTTAACTTCCACTCCTGCCTCTGTATGTAGGCATGCGTTATTAGTGTGTATGTGGGCGCATGTGACAGAGAGGCGAAGAGAGTCAGAAAGAGAGATCCATCCAAGATGGCTCACTCACCATTACTTGTATCAACAGTGCAGATAATGCCACTGTGGTTCTTTATTACCATCATCAGTTTTATAGGTGTTGTTAATACTATGGTTTGTTCCTCTGGCACTCTAATGCAGAAGAAATGAGTGGATCAATCACAGCTAGATTGGCTCCTGGAGCGGAGATAACCTGCATGAGGCAGAAGGAGAGAAAGGCAAAGTGAACAGCACAGAGAGATAAAAGGCACAGAAGAAATAAAAAGATGATATGAAAGAATGAGCAAAATAATTGAACTAACAAATTGGCAGAGATATTAGAGGTATTAGTCAAGAGAGAGCAACTGATCAAGATGGAAGACTGATGACAGGTTGTTCTGATTGTGTGTCCTGTCACTGTCATTGGCACAATTGGCTGCAGTCATTCCCGAGATCAGAAGAGTATGGTTACGTGCCTCTCACATTTGAACCTGTGCTAGTCCCTGCACCTGGAATTTGGACTTTCGAGCCCCGGCCGGTGTCGACATTGTTCTGTTTGTGCACTGATCAGAAATGAGCTTGGCTTGATGTTCTGTGGCTCTCTTACACTTTCTATCATAGCTACTGTGCTTTTAGAAACGAGACACATTTACATCACCAATCAGTACCCAAATGTATCGACATTATTCGATCGTACCCAACCCTATTGAAGAGTGAGGCTGCTGTACTGTTGAGGGTGAAAAGAAATGAACATTAGAAATGATGTTACCTTCTGTTTGACATTTTTATCAGGTGTGTTGAAAGTGCCACATCAAGCGAATTTGTGATCTCTCAGGGACCCACAACCTTGGACAAGAGCCCAGACTGGTATTTTTAAGGTGAGATAACATAACATAATATATTACTACACCATTGTCTGTTTGGTTTGTTAATGAGTTTGTTAATTACTGAACTTATTCTGCTAAACTCGAGAGATTATTGTCATCATTTTTGCTGACAGATTTTTTTTTGTAATTTCTCATAATTTAGGGTGTCTATTCATGTAGTGTTTCTGTGGAACCTTATTTATGGATGTATTTAAATGATAATGGAAATTTTGATTTGGCGACCGTTAACAATGGGGACAGAACGGTGGTTAAAAGGAAAAAAAGCTGTAATGAAAGAAGGAAGGACAGGAGATGATGAAAGAATCAAAAAACAGAAGGTTATGGAATAAGAGGAGACAGGTGGTGAAAGAAGCTTGGAAGCTAGTCGATGTTGATGGGTGTCAGCAGAAGGGGTCCGTGTGTTACACACAAAAGCAGATCAGAAAAATTAATATTTAGCTCTTTATTGTGGCTGTTAAAAATTCAATAGAGAGACAAACAGTGGTGCAGAGTCTGAGGGAGGGGGCAAAGACACAGTGTAGGAGGTCCAGAAGAGAGAGTGGGGGATAGCAATAACACAGAAGAAGCCAAGGCAGTGTTTTGTAGTGTAATTAGAAGAGCTCTTACCCCGGGCCGCATTGGGGATGTTTCTGTTCTCTACTTGAGTGCCTTGTTGTTTATCTGCACAGCTGGCTGAGAGGAAGAAGGGAGCAGTTGGGGGAAACAGCACAAAGTGTGCAAGGTGTAGGCAGAGAAGTGAAAGCTTTGGGGAGTCGTGTTTTTTGAAGAAAATATGCACACACCTGTGGAGTTCACTCGTTAATGCGTTAAGCTATCGCTTGTCATCAGTTGCGCAGTGGCGGATGAGTGTATGCAAATGAGCCCCTTTATGTCGGATGTAGATCCCTTCATGGCACACCGCAGCCATCACATTATTATGTTATATTATATTATTTCATCTGACCAGGTGACCACATGATGGAATTCATGTCAGTCTGCATTATGCAATAACCTGAGTGGAGTCATGCTGAATTCCTTGGCACCTCTGTTCCATATACAGAAAAATACGTACATTAAAATGTGTTTTCAGCACATTTACATGCACCAACTGTCCCTAGTGCTGAGCTTAACTCTTAATTACTCAATTAAGAATTATTTTAATGCAACATTGTAATTACACTGTGAATGTTGTTACTGCTTGTGCATACGCAGAAATGCTAGGTCACTTGGGAATGGGCTAAATTGCAGTTGATGTTGTAGTTGTGAACCGTGTGCTTTTCCAAGCACGGAACTGCTTATCCAAGCTTTTAAATAATACAGATCTTCCGCAATAGATCATAGTTCAGAGTGTGTATAGGGCACTTGAGATTTTCCATAATTTCTTCAGTTTTAACCTTTTCCTTTCGTTCATAGTAAGGACGCTGAAATATGTATAGCAACTGTGGCCATTTGAGTGTGGGATGTTCAAAATACATTTCAAAGCCAAGTCCATCATGGCTAGCAGAGCCACACCACACATTTTCAGCAAGAGTGAAAAAGAAAATGAACTGTATTTGAGCTGGAAAGACCAGCAGTAGAGTGTGATAAAGTAAAGTGTCAAGATGTTCAGAGGAAGAGTACACTGCACTGGGAAACTGAAGACACAGAATTACAGCTCTTGCTCTTGAATTTTCTTGTCTTCTCATCTCCTCCCTCTGTCTTTATGCTGCAACTGGGAGAAACAGAAACTGGACAGACATTTCCACAGGTTTAATCCAATATTGAATTGAAGTTAAATTAAAAAAACAAGGTTTATAATTCCTTTTTAAATATAACTAGTTTCAACTATAATAAGGATTACCTGAGGGTTCCATTATGTTTATCTCCAATTCTCAAAAGTACTTAAGACAAAAAATTGTTTGCTTTTTTTGCTTGTTTTTTCCTGGATCCTCATGATCCAACATCAGTACTTATTGAAGAACACAGCAGAAAAATGCAGTAAAGGTCAGCTGAAAAAGATATTTCTAGATAGCAGTGATGTTCTTTCTTCTGTAGTCACAATTTAGTTGTATTCCTTAAACCAACCATTCCACGCCGCTGCTTCAAAAAGACCAAAATGTATCACCGGCTGACCAGACAACCTTTCAGTAGATATGAACAGAAGAATCAGTTTATTCACAAAAATACAAATCTAGGGCACTAAGAATCTATAAATAATCATTACCCCTTTAAGACTCTTAAATCCACCTGAGAGTCAGCACTATAAGTCCATAACCACAGGGTGACTTCTACAGAGATGGTACATCCATGCAAAGGTTTTTGTTTCAGCTCTGTAACAGAAGAAATACCTGTCCACATAGTTAGACCACAGAATGATCACATGACCATTCACGTACACTGGATATGTGCATGTCTGTTCTACAGTTTGTTGCTTAGCTTCAAAAATGACCCCAAATGAAAAACTGCAGTCGTGAAAAGTAAAAGAGCAGGGATTTGTTTTCGTTCCTCGATTACAGTTGCTGACTGTATGTGTCTTGCTTGGTCATCAAGTTGCTGCTGAGACCGAGTAAATCAGGAGCACATTATCATTTCCAAACTACCCAATTTATTCTCATATGGACTAAAATGTAGAAGTTTTCAAACTAAAATGATGGCAGCAGTGAAGGTTCGCAGTTGAAGGTGATCGACGCAGCAGTGTGCATGTAGCCATCGCCTTCCCAGTTCGTCTTTATGTGTTCAGCTGCAACCAATTCCTTTCATTTGAAATGGAGACATTGACCTGAGGAATTAGACAAGCACCTTGAACTTTCTCTTGCTCTTAGTTTTATATTCTCTGAAACTTACAAGGACTTATTTTGTCATCCTCCACCTTAGGCCTCTCATTGCTCTGATGGATTTCCACTTGAACAAACATAAATCCCTTTCAGAAACACCTTGAATCAACTAAACTTTGTTCACAAAGATGAGCTAGTTTTCTGGTTTAGTACAAGGTCTGTTTTTAATGAAGAAACAGTTTCAAGGCCCATGTCTGCACCTTAGAGCTCCATCATGCACTACTCTATAGTTCACATCTTAGTGTATCACAGGAGGCTGTTCCTATATCCAGCATGGCAGTAAATAAATGACAAGAAATCCCCTGAAAAAATACAATTGATAGCTTGTGTTTTTACAAACCACTGCTGAACAGGTTGCTGTTAGTTTCCAGCTGCTGCTATATCGATCTGACGTGATAACATACGGACAGTTTGACTGGAGAAAGAAAAATCTGAGTTAAGTATCAGTCCATTGGGAAAATGGAGCAAACTATGAGCTTTGCTGAAATTAAGCATCCTAATCCTGAACATTTTTACTGCCACTTCCAAACACAGGAGGCAGACAGATTCACGTTCAGTACAACTGCAAGCACTGACGCAAAGTTGGGTCATATTTGGGTTGAATGTCAAACAGCAGCCTTTGTTAGAGGTTGAAGAAATCTTACAATGAATGCTTTGATGTGTGTTTTCAAAGCAACCTCAGACAACTACTACAACAAAGCTGGAACAAGCCAAATTATCTTCTTTTGAAAAGTGCAGGTTCTAAGACAAACACATGCAGTATATGTTTGTGCTTGACAAATTCTACTGATTGATTTTTATTCTCAGCTTTTCATCAGTGTTATCAGTGGTGACTTACTCACCCTCTCATCCCTTTAAATGAGTCTTAACATTATTCATTTACCTTCTGTGGTTTAGGATGTTCATAATTAATCACGCGATTGGTTTATTGATAATACACAGCTGTGTTTTGAAACCAGATTTGCTGGTATAAATTTAAGTTGAGATGGGGTGTAGCGGTTCATCATTCCTTTAGTTGGAAACTGATCATTGTGTGAATTGGAAAAACAGGAAAACAATTCATAGTCATCTCCATGCTTCATGGGAACAACACTATGTGCTATTACAGAAGATATGCCTCGAAAATTCAATGTACTTGCGAAAAGTGCTATCTCCACATTTTTCTGAGTCAGGATGTAGAACATTTTTTTTTTATTCGTGTTGGACAATTGTTCATTCTTCTTAACTAGTCACAGGCAGCCCTGGAATAATATCTAGACATTCAGCATATGCATGGGTGTGCAAAGATCCACATGAGCTTCATTTTTAGCATGGTCTGCTGCTCTAAATCAAAACGTCTTAATACATCTATATGCTAATTTTGTCGCAGTATTTTTTTACCCTGTGAAATGAATTCATCAACCTGAACTTAGCTACATTTTATTTTAATAACATTATTGCAAATATAACATTTATACATAAGAAGTAGTTTACAAAAACAATTTCTTGTATTAAACCCCAGCTCAGGAATTCCTTCAGCCAGTCATTAGAGAAGAGTATCTTGTTCTAAAAGAACAACTAACAGGGCATTGTACACCTCATATGTCATATTGTGTTTCATTATTGTGTACTATTGTGTGCCAGTTAATCACCAGCTAACTGAATCTCCTCTGATATATCAAAATTTTGGCAGCCTCCAGTAAAAAGGTGCATGTGACGATAGCTATGTCTTTTTTTTTTTTTTTTTTTTAGCTTTTTGTAATATGTAAAACTAACAGGAAGCCAAGACTTAGCACTCATAGGATTATTTACATGTATATATTCAGACAACTTCATTAAACTTAAATTGTAATCAGTTAAAAAAAAACAAAAACACTTCTCCTCCACTTTAACACCACTATGTTCCTTTAACCTTACACCCACAGTGGGAGAGAGAGGGGGAGGCAGAAATCCACATATAATATTTGCCCTCAGCCCACAGGCTCCACATAGAGACCACTAATGACCCTCACATGTCTCTATCTCTGACTCTGACATATAACCACAGAGCCCTCAGCCTTGATTGTATTAGATTTATCTGTTGTTGAAGTTGCGATCATGAGACCTCAATAAATTGCCTCCTTTCTCCTTTTCTCAGAATGCTGCTGAACCATGTGGAAAAATTGCATGCTCATTCACATTACCCTTTTAGTGGCTATACACACAAAGAAAGAAGGAATCTTACCAGCAGATATGACTGATATCAGCGGCATTACGTATTGCATACAAAGAGGTCTTTACTCCGGGGAGGCTCCTCTACGCAACTGTTACGCAAGAATGACTGCAAGGGTAATTCATTTAGCTTTTGTTTGCGCAGTGAAGAATTTTAGTTAAGAAGAGCAAGAAGATCAATTATGAATTTGCACCAATGGAAGCTGAGGGGCCTTCCCGGATCCCTCTCTCTCAATACAACCATGGCCATGTGTCATGATGGGGCGCTCAAAGTCAGGTCAAGGTTCATATGCAGTCAAACACGTTCTTGGTTTGTGTTCACAAAGTCCAAATGATTTTGGCTAAAACGCAGACCTCCTCTTGACTGTGGTTTGAGAGCGCTGACTGATGCAGATTTGAGTCTGTTCATCGAAATTCGGGAAATTTACAGTAGCCACAGCAGCAAATCCAAAACTACAAAAAAACCATTGACACATAGAATATATAATGCATTATGCATGCTCTTATGAACATCTAACAGATGATCAGATGCTATAAACAGGTCTGGAAGGTCTTTGATGTCCTACCCGTTGAAATGAGCATCACAAGTCAAATAAGCAATACAAACACTTAAAGCAGTATACACAACTCATATTTCTGAATGCTCTCTACAACCTTGAGCTCAGCCTTCAATGTCTTATCATTTCACTCACTATCTCAACAATTTAAAAAAATAACCAAGCCAGGATAAATCCAGTCAGACAGGTGTGTGTGCTTGGTGTGAATTAAAGTTACCGCAAACTATCTGTGTAACTCATGTGGACATGAATGCATATATAAATAATGATACACCTTCAGTCTCCCTGCATTCGTCTCTAGGTCAAAAACATTGAGGAACATAGAGCACACACACACACACACACACACACACACATACACAGAACCTTCATTACCAGTTCAACTCAGATTCTTCCAGCGTCCATGCTGTTGTACATCATAGTGTAATCTTTCTGCAACATCGGCCACCCTTAACTTGAACTCTAGTGTCTGGGTGTGTATTCGAGTGTGTCCATGTGTGAGTGCAAACGTCAGTGTGATCAATGCCTTCATGCAAAAACAGATTATAGGTAAGGCAGTGATTTGTGAGACTTGAATGCACTCCTATCATTCCAGTAAAGCACTTCACCGGCTGTATGCTTGACTAATGAGTCTGTTATTGAATTATGGACACCTCCATGGATAAAGTGCCCAACTGAATAGAACCAATGGCCTCACAGACTGTTAACTGAACCTTTTTTTTTGGTATTTTAAGATGCACAGTTGTGATGGACTGTGATTCCGTAGAGCAAAGAGTTTGAGCAAAAATATCATTCATCATCACTTTTTAGAAATAATAGTAATTTGCATTAGCCCTCTGCACTGAGTAATTCTCAGGATGCTAGAGATGAGTAATAGTTGGACAAAAACCAGAGTAGAAGATGATTTTTTACAGAAATAAAATATTCAATTCATTCCTATGTTAAAAATCCCCAAATTATATTTCTGTTTCATCAAACTTGATCAATTTACTATTTCAGTCTTAGGCTGGTTCTTTATTTCAGATATAGCATTTGGTCCCCTATGAATTCCATTGGATCTAACCAGCAAGGGCAGTGGATGCATTTCAGTGTGCAGCAGTTTGTTCTTTTAGAGAAAACACATTATCCAGTTTGTTCAATACTGTCTACAGTCTCCACAAACATGAGTCTCTGTCTCCTCAGTCTGGCACTCCATGAAGAGTAACAGTCATTATTTTTTTTCTGTGTGCCTGTCTGATATAATTCAGTGAATTCGTGTAATTGAGTCATACATAGCAGCTGAGGCATTCTCCTTACTGTACGCTATATATGCATACACATGAATGTTTGTATCCTGCTTTCATTTGGGTCCCTGTACTCTCAGTGCTCTTGGCAGCACATGTGTTATGCTGCTTGTCTTCGTCGCTACAGTGTTAGAACAGTTCTGTATCAAACCTGAAATACATGTTTGTTTTATGTACATTTGAGCAGTGGATTTTATAGGGTAGTTTGTGATGGTCAAACAAACTGATGTTAACAGTTCAAGCTTTGGAAATGTCTTCTGTTTTACAGATACACAAACCGCATATTTTACTCAATTCTTATTCTGCAGTATTGTTTAAAATTGGTCAATTACAAAATAGGGCAGTTGCATAAGACATCGAGTTGCATCACTGTGTTTGTAGCACAGATTTTGAGGGCCCTCTCTTAATATAGCTTCTTGTCTTTGTCCTCTCACATTTGCATATTTCAATGCATCATGTGTGAAGGTGTTTATGTGGCCAGCAGCTTGCATTTTTACTTGTTTTTGGAGTTGAGGAGAAGCATCGGTATCTCTATCTTACCTCAATCATTTCCCACCTGGCAGGCAAGCTCAGATGTGTCGTATTCCACAGTAGTTATCACAACTGTCAGCGAGAGATGAAAACCACTTAAAAGGTGGATGACGGAAAGAGATATAGATGTTTGAAGGGAAAGCAGTGATAGCTATTTGACATGTAATTAGTCCTCTCCTTTTTGTTCAATCCAATGTAAGCTAGAAACCTTATCTGACACCGTCAGATAGAATTGGCCTCATCATCAGGGTAATACATCAGGTCGCTTTAGTCAAATACAAGATGATGAATGGAGATTTTGTCAGATACTGTTGAAAACCTTGTTTTCCTTCAACTATATCTTGTACAGTGATTATGCATGCTTTAATGTTGTTTTCATGAAAGAACATTAAGCGTCACAGAAAATCACTCTTTAAACCCCCTCTGATTTTCTATATTTCCTCATGCAAACATATTTAAATCTTCAACCTTTGTTACGATCTTGACATTTGTGAATAGACAAGTGATGCCAGCCTTACATTGAACATTCTTATGCAATCACATTTGAAACGTTTAAGCAGCAGAACATGTTTATCCACCTATGTGTTCAGCTGCTATATTTATGAGCAGAACGGATGTGACTAATAACATTAACAATGGCTCTGCTCCATTCATGTATGAGTGCTGACAGTGGGCCTGTGTGCACAATGCACAGACCTTGAAACTGAAGCTGCTGAATTAATTCAGGTTTTATTTGTTTGATTATTTGCACATGTTCCTATTGTGGCGTGTAAAATGTAGTGGAAGATTGTGATTTTAATTTATTTGAAACTATTGAACTTACAATTTAGTTAGTTACACCAGAGGATAATCAAATCATACATACTCAACAATTAAGGGATTAACCTCTTTCTCTTCCAGTATGTTGAATCCCATGTGTGGGTTGGGGTTAACAAGTATTCTGGCTAATTAGACCTTATATTGATGTAGGTTAGCTCTCATGGGACTTACTTGTCACCTAACTACAGATATAACAATAGTATTAGTAAGTGTGTTCTCAGTACTATGGTGTTTCTACTTCTTACGACACACAGGGCAGCACAATCCTTATGCCAGTAGAGATCAGCTGCTTCGTGCTGGAAACATAATGTGTACCAGTAGCACTGTATTATTTAAATCTTTAAGGAATATTTAAGGAAAGGTTTTGTACCTCGTAATTAATTACTTATAAGATCAAATTAAACCTTACCACGGCATCTCTACAGCATTGGATTTGAAGCTGATAGAGATTTGAATTCACACCTGCTGCCCCATTTCCCTCTTTCTTAATTAAGGGTTTAATGTAATGAGATAGCAGTGTAAGTCATAGTTGTGTAATGGTCTGAAAATCGTCAGTGAAAATCTGACGGCTGTCGGAATGTGTCTTTTTGTGTGTGTGTATATTTATTTATTTACAAGCACTGTACCATGGGTGTTTAAATAAAAAGGAAGGAAGCTATATAGAGGAAGAGAGCAGAGAATAAAGGTAAAGAATTCCTTTTGTTCTGGTGAATCAATGATGCTCTCTGGCGCAATGACGCACAACTACTGATCCAAATTGATTTTCTCTCTTTCCCTCTGAGTGTGTGAGACAGAAACAGACAACTAATGCACCCAGGTGAATAGTGTGAACATTCTGTTCAAATAGCCTGGTTAACTTTCAAACTGTAAATAAAAACCAATCTCATTGATGTTTCTGTGGCTTTATCTAATTGCCCATTCAGCAGAATCATCGCTCCCCATTGGTTTGTTGAGGAAGGCATGTCAAAAGTGCGCATCACAGGATTTCTTCAATTATCCTTGATTTACTCAAGTGAGGAATTAGTTGAAGTTTTCATGTCAATCATAAAGGTTTCATTACAATTGTGGAGGTGGATGTGAATAGTCCTCAAAACCAAGATGGCTGCAGACTAAAAGCCAAATTCCAGACTTAAAATACTAGTGGGTGACCACATACGCGTTAGTTTGTAGATGTATACAAAACAAAGTCGACTGGTGAATAGGTTGTGTGTGTATGGGATTTCCATGTGTAGCTCCTTTTCAAATAGATGCTAAGTGTATTTAAATCCCAGACTAATCACTGAGCGCTTTTGGGAATAGATGGGAACTGAAATCATTTCAACTGCTGTTCTAAAATGATCCGCAATCTAATCTGACCTGGCAGCTTGTAATGGCTTCTGATTTTTAATCCTTTCTCATCATGGACCCACTTCTGGGTCTGGGATATCACATTGGCCAAACTACAGCATTTTAATTAAAGACGATAATTGATCATTTAGCTTTTGATGTGAAGAAGAACTAAGCAAGCATAAATATGAGCTCGGAGGATGGTGTGGCCCAGATCCTGTATTATACTTCTTTTCATCACTGTGAGGGAAGGAATTATTTTGTTATGGACAGACAGATAGACAGAACCCTGTGTGAGGGCAAGTATGCTGTTTGTGACTTTGTCACCTGTTATAAAGGATTGGTGTAAGCATATTGTTGTCCCTTGTGATCCTCTTCGTTTGCTCCCTCTGGTGAGGATTATATTCCCCCATTAGAGGCTTTTGTGATTATTTTGCTGCTTAATATACAGTTTTACTCCCTCTTCTCCAGTCCACTGCAGCTTTGTCTTCTCCCTCAGTGTGTGCACCTGCGAGCCTGGGGAACCACATGTCGATGCCTCCATTCCCACTGGGGTTGGTAATGAATGTGGGAACTGGTGCTAGTTGAAATGGAGCATCTCCCCGTGCGGAAGGCTTAGGTTTTAATTAGCCATTTTAATGGGGCAGTGTGGGAAGGAGATGTAAGGAAAAGCCTTCCATTGATCCTAATGAGATTCCTGAATCTGACGAATGTAACCCCAGAAAATGTTATTTGAAGGGAGTTGGCGCTGACAAGATGACAACTTCCTCCATCTGTAGCAGAAACAAAGGCATTCAAAAACTAAGGGGAATGTTGGCTTTGATGCAATTTTCTCTTCTGAGGTTGTGCACTGCATTAAATCCACAGATGATCACTCGTTTGGGATGCAACAATATTAATTAGGTAACCAGTTTTAACTCGATTGAATTACATTGTGACCTATGTTCCCACCTCTCATTACTGAATGTCACAGGCTAGGGACCATTAGTTACATAAGAGCATTTTTTCCTATGATTGCTCTACACCAGAGGTCAGGAACCTTTTGGCTCATGAGAGCCATGAACGCCACAGATTTTAAAATGTAATCCAGTGAGAGCCATACAACATGTTTCAAACTAAATACAAGTAAATGTGTGCATCTTATGTAAGACCAACACTTTTAAAGTACAATAAGTCTCTGAATACTTCATAATAACGTTGTTATGCTGTTGCTAAAAGTCCTTCTTACCATGAATGCGACTTGTGGTGCTGCGTGGTCTGCTCAATGCACGGTGAGTGGGCGCTGACGCGTAACCGCAGGTTGGTGTTAATGTTCTTTGTATGTGAGAGAGGCTGCTCACGTGCACGCATAGAGTCAGACTTTGTGAGTACTCACACGCTGCAGTCGAACAAACTGTCCCTGGCTCATCTGCGCTGCCTACGTGACAGACAGATAGACTGACGCCGCGACATGTATGTCACATGCAGCCGGACTTCCTCTGGTCGCCGCTGCCTCATAATGAAGCGGCTTTCTAGTCGCCATGGCAATGGTAAACAGTGACCGTCGCACGCTACAGTGGAACTTCAGATAAATAGATGGATGGATAGATCGACCTGGACTGGACCGTAGTTCCACTGTAGCGTGCGACAGTCAGTGTTTATCGTTGCCATGGCGACTCGAAAGCAGGTTTTCTGCGAGGGCTCCCTGCGAGCCAGATGCTGCCATCAAAAGAGCCACAGCTGGCTCGCGAGCCATTGGTTCCCGACCCCTGCTCTACACCCTGGTTTTAACAATTTATTTGTCACAGCGTCAGTCTTTCTGCTGCAGTACTTTTCCACTCCCCCTGTTTATACCACCTGCCAGCCACGCCCACCCCACTGAGGTGTTGTATTGAATGACCGCATATGCAGAACCTGGACCTAGAAAACATTTTCTAAGAAGGGAGGAATAAAAAGAGGCTTTAGACGAGAAAAAGAGTGAGATTTCTCTGAGACTGAACAGATTATTTTCATTGAACTGGACCTGGTGCCCTTAATACATATCCAAAGACAGGGAACCAATCCAAAAAGAATACCGTCCATCTGAAGCAGCTCCTCCCAGGACAAATGTCTTCCTACAAGGATTGTTCTAACAGTTGGGGTGTTGGGCAGGAGATGGCAGAGGATGGTGGTGGGTCGGGAACTGAGTTGGGGATGGAGTTGAGTGAAGCTAGAAGTTGGAGTGAAGTAATGCCTCACTGCTGTGGGGAAAGGTGCCAACGCTGATCACTTAGTCTAAAGCGCCAAGTGATGAGGAGAGGGAGGAGGCGTCAGATCCGGAGTGGGATGAGCCACGATCAGAGGAGGGGGCTGAGACGGAGGCTTCAGAGGAGTTTTCATGCCCACCCACTTGTACGTCACTTTGTGATCGGAGTGTCTGCTAAATGACTTTGTAGGCTTTGTAGTTATTTAAGCCTTACTCACTCTCCTGTCAGAGGCAGATTGTGAACCTACCCAGATGCAATAACTTTGCAGTGTTTTGTTCCCAGTTTGACCTTGTTATTGACCTTGCCTGCTCCTGGTCTGTTAGTCTCGTCTGCCTCCTGCATTACTGGCCTCATCCTATCCTATCCTGCTCTGGCATCCAGCTTGTTTGATTAAAAGACATTACCAACTTTTCCTGTCTCCACTGGACTGCTCTTGGGTCCAAACCATACCCGTTACATTATTGCCCCCTAGCAAGTGTCTGCCCCACTCCACCTGCATGTTGCTGAGCACAGCCTGGGAGTTCTTCTCAATGTCTAATCTTTTAATGGCAGCTGTGGCCTTGTTTCAGTCCCACCTGCATACAGACATGAGCTCAGAATTTAATAGCCAAACTTTGCCGTAAGGAAACCATAAGAAACGGACACAAGGAAATCAACAGCATGAGGCTATTTCCCTTAACCTGAAAAGAATGAGATGTAAGTTCAATAATTTGAGATGAGATTGTGTTGGTTCAAGTAAGAAAAAGAGTTGTTAAGATGGGGGAAATTGTAGCTATAGGCACTGGGAGATAGACTGTGATTGTTGTTGACCCTCCCCTGCAAAGGTCCAGAGGACAGTATTAATTTCATATCGTACTGAGATTCAATTTGGGCGAGCAGAGGTGTTTATTTTCTTAAGCTGGACTTATGAAGCTGTTTCTGACAGCTTGGTTTTGTTTAATAAATGTCCCAAGACTTCCCACTCTCATTCCCAGTGAACAATTTCTGTTTGGCACATATGAATGTGACTGCCCACTCACTCACATGTGCTCAGAGACCAATCCCTCTTGCCCAACACTATGTTAGAAATCACTGTTTTAACATGATACTGTGTTACACGCTCTTTTCTGTGTTAGGTCTGTGGGTGAGAAGGCTCAGCATGGTGCGAGAGATGAATGACGGGATAAACAAAGACATGGTCTCTCCATCAATTCAACTGAATAGACCTGAAGTAAGAACACAGCCTGCATCTCTCCCACTGCCCTCTCCCTCTTACACCATGTGCTCTTATCTGCAACTGTTCTCTACAGTCACAAAAGGATATCCGTAGTGCACAGATCCATGTGCTTGAGTTAAATAAGCATTCACATTCTCTTGTAACTATATGGAAATATAACAGTATAATATAACAGTCTCATGTCTTTGTTTCTATAATGGAAGTGGACCCTGTCTCCGTGTTTGGACTTCAACAATGATCACACACATTCACTGCATGTCACGTTGTACCACTTGGGGCTAGTATGGTTCAATATCTGGTCAGGGAATGTCAGGTTGTGCACGTGGTGTTACAATATGTATGTTATCATCTGCTCTGCTCTTGACTTTTAAAAAAGGCAGCTCTGTATGTCTTTGACAGTCAATGAGACTTTGACTACTGCAGCTTTCAGAGTGTTACATATAGGGCTTCTAACACTGAAGGCTCCACATTTATCTGACACTAGCATTTTGGACTGACAATCAGAGATTTCATAAAGCTTCTCCAATAACTGTCTATCTAACATATTTCAAATATTTCAATTATAAGCTGCCTATACCTTGGGATAAAGACAGAATGGGGCTGTTGGCTAAAACATCATTGGATGTGATTGTTAAACACCGTTTTTCCTAAAGACTTCTCTATTTCACTTACATTGTCAGGGATGAGAGACTACTAGCTGTAGGAAGTGTTTTCACCTTCAGCATGAAGGCATCACTACTGTGCAACCTCTCTTACCCTATCTGTAAATAATTGTATTCTCTGATGAATGTTCTTGACACCACCTTATGAATGCAGTTATTTGTGGCCACTGAACGTCTCTAATCCAGCTGTCATTTCAACACATGAATGCATCGCCTGACACAGATCACTCCACAATTTCAGCACTATTAAAACTACATACCCAGAGTAGTTTCAAGCTTCTATGAGCTAATTCTAACAGGATACTAAAACCCAAACTCGATCCAGAGGGCCCCTGGAAGGTTCTAAAAATGTATATATATTTATTTTTGATATTTTAAGGTCAATGTGAAATGGTTGGCAGTAATGAAAGTTTAAGCACCTGTAGTTACTGGTGTGGTCCTTAGGGCAGACCCCAAAATTGTGGACTTCTCCTTTAACGATAGAGCTATACTGATCTTCCCATGTCACTCTGATACCGTATTAATATTATTCACTTTGTAGACCAGTATTACACATACTTTGGTCTACAAAGTATGTATCGCATCGACTGAAGTGTGGGATTTAGCCCCATAACACTAGTACCTTGCCCTCATACTTCATTAGAATTCTCTCTCTACTACTCCCTTGTGTCTGTCCTTCCCTCTTAACTCGTTATATTTAAATTATTAATATTTTCATTCTTGCTTTTTCATTTAGGTAATGTTTCATCTTAAATTTAACAGACATTGCTGCTGCGGTGCCGATTTACACGGGTGCTTATTTTTCTGGAATCCATCATTATCAGTCAAATAGGAGGAGGTTTCATTGATTTTAGGAGATTCATTAGCTGATGTGATCTAAACGGAGTAATTAGTCTGACTCCTCTCAGATGAAGCAAAGGCACTTATACATGCATTCAGTTGATGTCATGCGGTTGTGTGAGTGTTGTTGCTGTTGTCACCGACACATATCTGTGCTGCTGACCAGCTGTCAAGCTGCAATAAAAGATCTTAAATCTGGACACGGGCAATTTCTTCTGTGCTTCAGTGCATGAACACTTAATACCTCATGTGCACTGTTTGCCTGATACCGGGTCTCATGGGTCCTGTATCATATTTACACTACTGCACTGCAAGCTCTTACGAGCTCCCATGGATATAGAGTTAAACCAATCACAGCAACACAGGAGTCATAATAAAAATGATGAAATCAAGAGCAAATAAACTGAGCACTCAAAGTGCCATCTTTGAATTCACCAGCGCCTTTACATGCCCTCAAGAGCTGATGAAATCAAATGCTGCTCATGATAAGTTAGATGCCATTTTATTGACTCTGCCATTATTTGTCAACTTGTTTGATGGAATGTTTCACACACTAGCAACCAAGCTGCTTGGAGACATCCGGACACTCTGATCTTTAGAGAGCGTGTTTATGAGCGCTTTGGCTGGCTGTAAATAAGTGTATAAAAACAGCAGATCTGGGATCAGCTTTCCCTGTTCTATTTGTCTTAATCTTCTTCTTCTTACCAGTATACAATAGGATAGAACACCCACATGAAACATAGAGAGCCATTCATTGATGTGCTGTTAGAATGGGTGTCAGGAGTTGATGAAGATGTATGGGGACACTGGCAGACATCTTCAAACTTGAGGGTGACAATTACTCAAGTTGCTCTCATTGATCTCATTCCATTAATATAATTTGCCTACATGGAAGTACATTTTTCTTTCCTCTCAGTTGTCACTGGAATTGAAGATCAAGAAAAGGTTGATTGCTGTACCCGCATGTCTCGGCAAGTACAGACCAGCTGTGGGCCAGTGTTGCCACCAGTGTACCCCGGATAGCCTGGTGAGTGTTGGTGTAAAAGAAGGTTCAAGAGAGAAAAGAGAGGCCAGGAAATGAGACAAACAACAACATTATAACAGTGCTGTTGCTGTTGAAATGAAACAAACTGTTTCACTCCCTGATCGAATACTGACCTTTCCTGACATACTAAGCTTGTGAGTGGCTTTAAAAGTGCAACATACTGAAGTCATCCTTAATGTCTTTTAGATGTATGTGTATATAATCAACTGTATTTTCTGTCGTGGCTCAGCACAAGAGATTTGGTCAAAACCCTTCACTTGGCTTCCACAACATTCTAAGAGTTAAAGAGACACAAACCAGGTAGTGATAAACGTACAACTTTTTTAAGCCCAAACACTCGTACAAGCATCATTTTCTTCCTCTGAGTGGTGTGTTTTCTCTTGTAGATATCGAGGCTGGCTGGTGCGGAGGGTGTGCTGTCTTCTGTTTGTGAGTGGGTGCAAGGTTTACGCGAGTCTGGCTACGAACAGAGTGGAGCGAGTCTGTCAGAGCAACAGGTACCAGAGGGGAAAGGGGGGAGCAGGAGTAGAGAATCAATTAATGATAGGCAGAGATACAGAAAATAGAACAGACTCCTGCAGTTCAGAAAAGAGAAAGGAGGGGAGAAGATGAGAGACACAAACAACGATATAGAAAATGCAGCAATCATGAGGTCTATGCAGAGCAAATTACGAGAACTGTGATAAGTTAAGACTATTATCACACATTCCCTATCTCTCTCTGCATGTCCTCAGTTGGTATTGCTGCCTCTCTTTAGATGTGATTTAGTTTAACCTTTATGTAACCCCTCTACTTAGGGATCATGTTGTTTCACTGGAAGTGAAGTGGTGCTTGTCTTTGTGAAGCACAAGGGGGGCTTTGTGTGGTGTTAACCCTGCTGTCCTGTGACTGTATTTCAGGGTTAAGGCTGTGTTCACAGCAGAGCAAAAAGCACCTGAGGGACAGGACAGCCAAGAGCAGCTCAACCGCCTCTCACCATTCCTTGCAATCATTAAAACCTGCATCTCCCCTGGCCTCTTACGGTGTGTGGGGTTGTTTATGTGTTGAGCACTGATGGGCAAAGGGCAGGTTTGAAACGTTGCTGCTTAACCTTCCACAAATGAAAACAGTATATCTGATGTTATTTATGCGATTAAACCAAAAAGAGTTGATGATAGTTTTTTGGAAATGAGCTACATTATTTTGGAAAGTGTAATGATACGAGATGTTTATGTTGTGGCTCTTTTTGTTTTTTTATTATTCATGTTTTTCTAGTGCAGATTAGGCTGCCATACCTCCATGTGCTTGACCCTGTCATTTATTATGCTCTTCACCATGCTAAAAACAACAGTTAAAACTACTATGGGCAGTTAAGGGCATGTAGCACATTTAGTTGCTGTAGGCAAAGATGTGCTTTGTTGTATTTAAGGTTGAAACCAGGCGGTATATGAGCCTCAGCGCTTACAGCTGAGTCTCTCTCTAGCAGTGCGTGAAATTCTGTAAATGAATGTCAAAATTGAGTGGAGACCTCTGGCTCAGACTTCATCTCTCCATCTACAGATGTCAGCACACGCACCATTCTTAATAACTTCCTGTCTATTTCTTCCCTGTGTCATCAGTTTCTTTCTCATCCGAATCCCTTTATCCACATTTTGTCTCACTTCCATCGATCTCATTTACATGTTGTCACACTTAATTCCACATCCTCTTGCTCTTGCTTTAGCTCGACAGGCATCAGGCTTTTTTTTTTTTTTGTTGTTGTTTTTTTTTTGTTTTTTTGCATTGTCCTCTCTACTGTCATTAATCTTCTTTCTTCCTTTTTTACATATCTCCACCTTCTATCCAGATTCGTGGTCTGGGTGATGCTGAAGATGTTTTCTTCAGTGTTTGGCAGTATTCAAGTTAACCTCAACCATCTGTCGGTTTTGCACAGAGTCTCACAAGAGGTATAATGATCACTAAACACACATGCACATGTAAATGAATAAATGTGTCTTAACGGCTCCCTCAAAGACTGTCAGCTGCTTCTGCAGAGCATGGAAGGTACCGTTTTTATGGTGACATTTAGTCACATGACATTTTGGCTCCAAACACATCTCCACTTCTGATGTGGTTATGTTCAGCCATCTGATGAGATGTTAAGCAACTACACTACTGTTTGTGTTCATTGACAAAATGTCTTATGTTAAAGTCTAAAAGTACAAAAAAGGGTCTACAATTTTAAGTTTTTTTCAATTAATGTTTTTTTTTTTCTTCTTGTACTTGATTATGTGAGCAAAGACTACACGGCTCTCATTACATGGTTGACTAACCAAAAACAAGTAAATAACTGAGTCAGGCTGCTGTTTCAAAGGTTCAGTATGGGCACGAATGGATCAGTGAAATGCTGTCCGTGACATATTAATGTAAATTCTCTAGGAAATCTATATATTTATCATATATATTTCACCTAGATATTAGCGTATTGCTATTGATGAATCAGCTGATAAATATTTCAGAGATGTATAAGTAAGTATAAACAGGGAAGAAAAGCAAAACAAGTTGTGGAGTAAAAAATCGATCAAAGCAATACTCTGACTATTTACATAGTTTGAATACTTTGCTTTGAAGTCTGCTTTAACGTCACTTGGTATATAATTGGGTGTGTGTTTGTTGCTGTTTATGTAGTAATCGATTGGTACAGGAAAAAGGCCACGTACAGAATGACAGCGTTGTGACTGACCATGAGATAGATAAGAAAACACCAATGGCCTGCACATAGAAGTGTCTGACCCCATTCCACTGATGAAGCTTGTGGGGCTTAATTATAATATATATTAGATATAGCTCCACAGAAACGTCATCTTCATCTGTGCTCATCTGTGTCAGCACAGTCAGCTACTGTTTGCCACACTGAAAGGCCATGTGAAGAATCTAAAGCTGCCCCTGTTGTGTGATTCAGGGATCTTCGCTGGTTTATGTTTACATGCGTCAGAGCGTCGTGGACTGTGCCCTCATCCCTCTGGTGCTCTTCTGTCACAACCTGAGAGTCCCATACACTCTCTGTCCTCTCCAGGTTTACAGCTCACCCCTTAGGTAAAAATCACACAAAGCCACATAGAAGCTGCCAGGCAAGACACACTGAGAAAACACGAAAACATACACTACCCCCACCAAACACACACACGCAAACAAAGCAGACACCCTTTTGTTTACCAAGGATGAGATGCTGAATTCATCACTTCCTGTATGTTCACGGCCCCATATTTAGTCCATGTCTTGATGTAAATTTAAACAGTGCGAAGATGCATCACCATACCAATCTTACAATGTAAACTTGTGATGTCTGTGATGCAGTATCCTCAATCTGTCCTATAGATCACTTCTGCAGAAAGTAGGCGCGGTCCTGCTCCCGACGACTGCATGGACTGAGCAGGAGGCTGAGGCAGACAGTCTGTACTCACCTGTCATGACCTCTGTGAGTATTCTGTTTTCCACAAGCTTATAGGGACACTAATGGTGAGTGGATGCTGCAGATAATCTTCACTAATACATTCAGTTGTATTAACCCCTTTTAGTTAGGTATCTTTAGGTCAAATTCAGAAGACAACAATTGACCATAAACCTTTTTTATTTCTATTCCATCCAATAGATGCTGAGATACCCTTACCCCAGTATAACAAGAAGTATATATCTTAAAGACATTAATCATTATTGATATATATTTTAGAGTTTAGACTATCAGGTTATAGATGCATATAAAGTATTTTTTTCTCCTTTTTATTCACATTAAATCATCATCCCTTATTTATTCCTCATTTGTGAAAACACTACTGATTATGATTTTGAAAATCCATTTGGAGAAACTACATCGAGCTCATTTAAATGTCCTCCTCAGTTGGAGCTTGTGTTTCATGATGCATATAAACTGCAGTCTCTTTTTCCACTTTGTTGTCTCCAATCCTGATGAGACTGAACTTAAATTCAGTTACAGCCGCACATCCGCACAGGGTTTTCAATAACTGTTTCCACATTTATAAATGTCCCCTTCAGCAGTCAAAAGTTAATTTGGGTTTCGTGTTCCGTTTCCTCCGACTCGCTGACCATAAAAACAACCTCTCGGTACAAATCATTCAGGCCGTCGGAGCTGGAGTGTTTCCTCATTACCTTTCGCAATGAATTCAACAACAGTCTTGTAGACAGGAGTGTAACACCAGCTCGTGAATCAGAAAACGTTATGCTAATAATTTTGACAGAGGGTAATTGAATAAAATTGAATGGTAAGCAAAAGATACCCATCCTTTCAATTTGTCTGTTTAGAGTATGTGCATTTGGTTCAATGGATTCTTCCTCTCATCTGCACACTTTTCTTCACGCTCCATGGTTGAGTATTATCAGAGTCAGCCCCTCAATCAGAGTAGGAGCTGTCTTTTTCCCCACCTCACTCACTCCCCAGCCTCATCTCACACTCTGTTCATTCTCAAATTACCAACAGGCTTGATTCTTGCTACAGAAATTGCAGGTTTGGCGTTTGCCGGGGTAAGAAAGTAATGAGGGGAGGGCGGAGAGAGATAAATAACAATGGTTAGTTTGATTGTTTGAGCTTGGAGGGTCTGAGCAGGTTGCCTCAGTGTTTATCAAATGGTACTTTGAGTTTATTCTTAATATTTCTGGCAAGGTTTCCACGTGTTAACGACTCTATCTTTTGAATGTATCACAATTGCCCGCTTTGTCTAAGTGCCTACATTAACATGAATTTGTCAGTGATCAGTGTACTCATCATTACTACATTGCCTTAGCTATGGAGATATTTGTGCTTCGCATCAGTTTTCCTGAAGATGTATATCATTCCGAGGACTTATTGGCTTTAACAAGATCAATATTGTGCTGCACAGCTCAGTAAAACAGTCTCAGTCTGACATTAATCTCCAAGACTTCAGCCACAGTGGAACATGAACAAGTTGTTTATGACTGAAGTAGCAATTATGTTTTTTTCCATTTTCCATTTGTGTGAGGAAGCATATTGGCTATGAGTTAGAAAGCTGGCCTGTTTATCGGTTGTATTTCAATGTTAATAAACCTTTATTGTTTATTGAGTAAAGGCCTGTTTAGCTGCTGTTCAATGGTAATTGAATTTCTCCCGTCTGTGAGGACAGGAAAACAGTACTTGGGGCAGAGGAAATGTCAGAATATCACAAAGTCCCTTTTCTGTCTGCTTGTTATTCTCTGTGCTTCGTGCTTTATGACTTCTCCTCCCTCAGCTGCTGTTATTTTATTGTCTTTGTACGTATTAAAAATGCAAGGCAGGCATTTTTATGTTAATTGCTCCCACGCTGCCATGACTTTTAAGACCTTTGACCGCCCCCTTCTCTGCCCTCACTGCTCAGCTGGTACGTGAGCTACTACATGAGGGCCAGGCGATTAGTGTTGGTGTGTCATCGGAGTCTGGCCAAGGTGGCCAGTGGCTGGCTCGCATCAGACAGCTCATCAAAGAAGGCTCTGTCCCTGATGTCTGCCTGGTCCCTGTGGGCATCTCCTATGACTGTGTGGCCAACACTAACATACAGGTGAGTGTGTGTGTGTGTGTAAACAAACACCTAACCAGAGCCATCAAGTGAACAGGTTGGGTTTCGAGCAAGGTTTTCAAACTTTGAGGAAGAGGAACAGATGTGATGTAAGAATAGCGTGAGGTGTGAGGGACAGGTACATCTGGTGTTTTAAAAACAACTATCAGTCTTTCACCGTTGTTTGCCATTGTTATTCATCTAGCTCACCATCAAGGATAACAGTTGCAGCTGTTCTGTTCCTTATAACAAGGACTGTCTATTATTTGAAGTTAATATTATTATTTGAATAGGCTTCATGAAATACAGTTCGGAATTATGACTTTACTTGTTTGCCTCCCTCAAACATGACTACAAAATTCAATATCTTGGACATAAATAAAGCTCAGAATATATAGAGTGCAGAAGTGATAGGTCTAGCTGCCATGTGGTGAACCAGTGATCAGCTTTGAGTCTTTTGTCACAGCTTACTTGTGTAATATTGTGATTTTAGTTTTTTAGTTGAGTTGATTTGCATTTCATTTTTCCCAAACTCAGTGACCACTGGTCTCCATTAGTTTTGCCCTCTGTGCACTTCACTTATGACACCGGAGAGTGGGTGTTACTTTCGGTCAATTACCATAATATGGTCCTTGCTTCATTGTTTTGTTCTGCCATTCTGCCATGTGACATTTCACATAGAGCACTGTACACACTGTCTTCGACTGGCTACAAGCCCTTTTCTTCATAAATCTACCTGTTAGTGGTATTGCTGTTGGAATGTTGTCCCCAAAGGCAAAGACTTTGTTATTATATCATCACTAAATCATGCATGTGTTTGTGGTATATATCCGTGCAGGTTGACCTACGCACTATGTTTCAGTGGCTCTTCTCCTTTTTCTGGAGGAGACCAGAAGGATGTGTGAGGATCCATCTGGCCCAGCCCTTTTCTCTCAAGGTGCACATAAAGAAGAGCATATAATTGAAGACTTTCCATTTCTGTTTTCTGATTATTCCTCTCCACAAGTCAGCATAGTAAATGTGAACATGAGATTTGCAGAGTTAAACCAAAAAGTAGTTTTTCCTTCCCAGGTTGTTTCTTTTAAATTATCCCTGAAATCAACTTTTTAGGTCCCTCAGATTTATTGTGAGACCATTTGTCGGCGCGCAGCCCCAGATTTTAAAGCACTTTCTTGATACAAAAAAACAAAAAACAAAACAATGTCAGACTGTATGGAGTTTTCTTATCTTTAATCAAGAGCCATGGTCTTTCAATTCAAGCGCATGACTATGTTCTGTATGTGCATTTATTTTCCTCAAAACCTTGCCCTTTCACTAATACAGCTCCTGTTTGCAGTTCATTTTGCTCTGCTTCTGCTCATTTTAGTGCAAGGGTAGGGCTTTGATTAAAAGTAATACACTTTCTGAACAGAAATTCAACAAGTCATGCGCTGGAACTGAACGCTCTTGATTAAAGATAAGAAAATAACTCCACAAGACAGGCGAAGAACAAACATTGTCATAAATCACAATGACCTTTGTAAGTCAACGAAACAAATGACTCTTTAAACTTTATCCTGATTCAAAACAGTAGAGTTTGGGCTCCATAAATTTAAGATGCTTCCTACTTGAATAGAAACATATTACAGTACGGGTGATCGTTTAGTCAAGGCAACTGGATTTCTTTCTTACCTTTCATACCTGATACTATGACCTGGATGAATGAGAATCTCCACAGACATATTACAGTACGCTTAGCAAATCTCTGCGAGTGCATGCAACAGCAGCCCTCTAAATTTGTGACTTTATTTTAACTTTATTAAACCGACTGAACTCAGTAAATCTGATTGTTATATAATACTGTCGGATGACTTGGAGATAAGGCGCTCTGTATATGCATTCATTATCCTTTGTGTGTGTAGGAGATGTGTGATTCAGGAAGGTGCAGGGTAGATGAATGGCTCCCCCTACAGGACCTGTTGCTGCCTGTTATCCTCAACAACAGGTAATCGGATCACCTGAGTGCACCTGTGCCCCAGCAAGCGTTTGTCTTGCCTGTGAATAACCCGCAGTGGGATTCAAATGTGTGTTTTACCCAACATCTGCTAAAAAGTTGAAAAGTTACCTCCTTTTAAACTTGGACGACCAACTTTCCTCTAAACCGCAAATCTGGCACAGACATGATGCAAGCTCTGCTGAGAGTTTTCATCCTCTTAGATTCGGTTCAATTACCATCGGCATTACACAGTCAGCGCCAATGGGAAAGATAAGTGAAAAATAACATACTTGCTCAATGACAAACAAAGAGGCTTCTCTCTTAAAATGTTTAATTCTTCCAAGAGAGACAGCGGGACACAGGACAAAGAGAGAAAGGGATGAGAGAAGTAGAGAGGCATAGATGGACAAGGTTGTTACAAGCATATGAGCACTTTTGGTTTATCATTCACATGCAGGGTCTTTCTATGTGTCTGCAGCTACTGAAGTTTCAGCTTTTGAAGACTTGTTTTTGTGCCAGTCTATTAAAAAATATACCAGATACTAGGGCTACCGTAATGAAAATTAAAATTCCTTTTAACTAGGACTGGGCAGTTAACACTAAATCTATTGAAACCAACATTTATAACCTTTAACTGACCCAGGTTTGCTCACAAAATATCACCCTGCTGCTTTACCTCCCTCCTCACTCGCCACCAACATGTACTCACATTCTCCATTAGCAATGAACCCCAACCCTGATCAGAACGTAATATGCACATAGGCTGCAGGACTTGTAGTTTACTCTATTTGTCTGATTTTCTTTCATGTTTAGGGGACATGTATTTAAACACATTTCATGTTCGACATACAAAGTGTCGCTCTCTGTAGGGCAACTGTATCAACAAGGCCAGAAATAGCACGCTCTGTGATTCACTACTGTACAGTGAACACTTCAGTAAGAGCACTACTGCATCTGCTTGCTCATGCTGTTCCATCCATTGGTGTGGTAGCAGTACTACGTATCAAACCATACACCTATAGGCTAGGTACTTCAGCTAATGTTCCCTTCACATACGAGAATGGGGTCGTGATTGCGGGCTGGTTTGAGTATTTCCGAAGCTGCTGCTCTCCTGGGATTATCAGGTGTAGTCTCTCCAGTTTGCTCGGAGAGATATGCATTCAGTGAGCGGCAGTTCTGATAATTCTGTTCAGAGAGGTTAAAAGAGAACTGCCGGACTGGTTGGATCTATGTTCTCTCAGATAACCACTCTGAACGGCTGAAGTGGGCTGAAAATTCTCCCAGAATGAACACTTCAAACCTTGGATAGTCTACAGCAGCAGGAGACCACATCAGGCTCCACTCCTCTTAGCCAAGAACAGAAATCTGAGCTCATCAATACTGGGCAGCAGAATATAGAACCCGGAGTTGCATAAATGTACATGGTCGGCCTTCTTGTGTTACTTGAAGACTTTTTACCTCATACAAGAGGCAACCTGAGTTCACAGTGACTAGTGGGAGGTTTCAGGTATTTATCCTCTGTGAATCTTTAGCTGTCTGGAGAGTTGTTCTGTTGCAGCTTGTTGACCCCCCGGCCCACTTTCCAGGTGAAGTCTTGTTAAATGTCACCTGGTCTGATGACTGTGGGTTTCTGCTGAGGTGGCAGAAATTCACAATTTCTCATCAGTGACCAACATAACTTCTGTAAACAGTCCAGCCTGTTGTCTGTGGGTACTTTTAATGTGGCCCTTTATTGTCAAATCAATCACAGTTTGAATGCCAACAGTGTATTTCAGTTTTGTTGCTGACCACCACTTTATGGCCACTGTTTACTTTCTTCTAATGGCTACTTCCAGCCCAATGTCACTGACTGAAGTTCACGAACATGAGTTCATGGAGCCTCAAGTCAACACAGAAAATCTCTGCGATGTGATAGAACGGGACATTGGCAGCCTGAATTACATAATCACATATATTTGATGTAATCATGTTAACAGTGAAGCAGAAGCTCAATAAAAACTTTCCAACATCTCATGAAATCCGTACCACGAACACTCAAGGCGCGTTTTAACAAAGGGAGGAACCACCCAATATCAATGTGGTGCTTATAATGAAGTGTTCTGTGATTGTCTCTCTCACTCACACAGTTAAAAAGAGCAAATAAATCCATTTTTTACTGCAACTAGCAAGAAAATACCTTATAAAACACCTCTGTTTTTTAATGAGGTTTGAGATTTTATATGCTTGCATGTCCCTAGACAGACTAAGAAACACACACACACACACAGACACCATACATACTTTTTTCCAGCTGGAACCATTAATACTTACACTGGGGCTCACATGATTTGTTATGTAACCCTCTTGACAATGAATGCAATTTACTGTACCACAATCTAATAATTTTCTTTATTGACTGTTTTTCCAAAACATTCCAGTCCTGGTGGATTACGTGAAATAAATGTGGTCCCTGTGTCCTGGGTTTAATATTATAGTTAACACTTTCTATGTTAGTAGTGACCAGGGCAGAAAAACCAAGTGGTAGTCTCCCTGCAGCAGCTGGGATTTGTTACCTTGCAGTTCTTCTTGTATTAATTTTGTTGTTTCACAGACAGTGTTGATTGTCTTGTTTTGCTGATGTTGTTCTGATTACCTTTTGTACAAGATGCCTCGCTGTAGGACTAATCAAGGATTATCTTCTCTCATCTTAATAAGTGCAGTGACAAATCTTGTGTGGCTGATTCACAATAAGACCTACCCTGGGTTTTTTATTCCGTTTAAATGTGAGACACCTGAGATACAGTGTGAAGAGGATGCAAAGGGAATAGAATGGCCGTTATCATTCAGATGAAATTACACCAGATCAAATAGTGGACTCAACCACAAAAGCAGCTACAACAAAGAAAAGGAGTCTATTAATTTAAAATCATTAAACAGCTATTGAAGAAAAAAATCATGAGTTTTAAAAGTGCGGTGTGATCTCCTGAATATTTTATGGATTATAAAGGAAGGGGGGGGGGGTGCCTGTACCAGTAGTCTAAAATTAAATTACCATAAACTGGTTGTTGCATCCCTCTCTTCATCTTCTCATGTTTCCTCTGAAGAACTGACACAGTGTTCGGGCAGAGGCGGATTACTTGGCTCCTGACCTCTTCTCATTATGCGTCTGAACCTGAAGAGCTGACTCCTACAGAGAGAGACCTCAGCATCGCCATCATCCTTCACCTCATCTTCTGTAGGTCCAGGATTATGTACCCCTGCTGAATTTCAATGAATTTGATGAACTATTATTTAAATTTTATGCAAATGTTGTTGCATTATCTGCAGCTGTGTGTTTTGTGTGCGTGCTCTCTCTTTTTAGCTGTAACTTCCTGCAAGGCTGTGATGTCCACCAGTCTGGTGTCCAGTCTTTTGTTGTACAAACACCGCAAGGTACAGACATCATCCTTGTGTTGTTTGTTGAGTGGTTTTCCCCACAGTGATGGGGGTGTTAAATTCCACCCCTCTAAGGATACATCAGTGCTCTAAGAGGCTCATAAACAGAATTGGTTTCCGTTCTAGTTTATTAGAGTGTGACAGTGATTTCCTGAGTCATACCCACCAGTCTCTAATTAATGTCACCAGATGGTTAATGCTCACGTCTGATTTTGGAGCTAAACTTCACCGTCCTCCTCCTCTTCCTCCGCAGGGTGTTAATGCATCTGTCCTGTGTCGTGATGTGGCTTGGCTCACGGAGGAGCTATTGTTCAGGAACAAAGATGTCGGCTTTGGGGGGAGCTTAGCGGAGGTTGTCCACTATTCCCTCTCTCTGCTTGCCCCTCACCTCATCATAAGTGGAGCGCTATCTAGGTTGTTTTTTTGACGACTGCACACAGCAAAACTGTGTTGCTTATCAAAAATCCAATTCTCCTTCGAGTGAAACCTGTGTTTCCATTAATGTCATTTCTTCTTCTCATAGGAAAGACCCGCTGATTGTGCCCCATCCCTCTCTCACTGCCTCCCTTCACCTCGCCCTCCAGGCTCAGATTGTGACACACACCTTTAAATTAGAGGCCGTTGGTGGTGAGTGGCTTTTCATACATGCATATTCTACTGCAGAGAAAATTTTCTTCTAACACCCAAGTTGAAATATCATTTTGAGACCCTGTGTTCTCCGCAGGCACCTTATTTTTTGTGGGAGGGCTTGGCAGTGGCTCTGACTATTGGCATGTCAGTGTGGAAAATCACTTTGAATCATGGCATTTGAAAGTATTGCAACTTAATATTCTTAATGTTTAAGCAAGCCATGGCAAGGTGCTGCACATGCAACTGATTCCCCCCCCCACACACACACTTTTAAAAAGTGACGACAGATCATCAGCGGTGCTGACATTCTTCAGCTGGTTTGAACTCTTTGTTCTGTCATTTCTTGTTTGTACGTTTCTTCGGAATTTCAACATTTGTCAGCAGAGGGGACATGACGGGATTCTCGTGAAAACCCTCATTAATGAATGTCTACACCTGTAACAGGAGAGTCCCCTACAGATGTCAGGTTACAGAAAGATACAAGGGTACAATTCAGATACCTCAAACCAGGCCTTCTCCATGTTACATTAGTTTTAATGATTTGCAAATCTGTTGATTAAAATGTCCAAAAAGATCAAGTGCAAGCATTTTATTGGAGTACGAAGCGTTCACACCCCTCTGAGGCACACTGCACTGAAATCTACACAGAGGAACTTGTCTGTCCTTTAAAGACAGACAACTGATCATGCACTCAAATAGAACAGGAATCACACTCACCAAAGGATTATATGTAAAGGTCAGATTGTCATCCCTGCACACCAGTATACCTGTGTTTTCATAAATAAGGGAAGAGGAATTTAATATTTTAATGTTTATGGCTGTTTTATTAGTTTGTCTTTATGCGGGTGTGTGTGCATGTGTGTGTGAACTACCGACGCACAAAGCAGCGGAACTGCTGTAATTTATCATATGCAGGTCTGTTATGAAAGAGCTGTTAAATGAACTGTTCTCAGTGGAACTCTAGCTCTCTGTCTATCACTTTAAGAATGATGTCCATTTTGGACGATTCTGCAACTAGATATTCACGTCCAGAGGCAGAAATCAGATGTGGAGTTTGGAGTCATGTAGAGTGAGTTAGATGTGCCTGCAAAAGACTGGAGTTTGCTCTTCATCACAAACCTGCATTAGGCTTTTGAAGTTTTGTTACAGTAAATATTTTTTCCCAACCATTCTTGTGTGTTTGTTGTCAGATATTAACTTTTATCTAATCACAGTTAATTTCCCATAACTGCAATGTTTTCCTAACCACACTGTTGCTGCCATGTGCAGATATTGCAGAAAATCAGAATTTTTGGAACTGAACAAAATGAAGGGATTTTCCAAATCACCCAATTTTGCTGGTCTTGTCTGGCAGAATGTTTTGGAAAACAGCATAATACATATGGGTAATATATGATAATGTGATGTTGGGAAGCCTCAATTTTAAAGCTTCACTTTATATGGCATTCACTTGAATGCAGTTTTGTTTCTAGACATTGTAAGAGGCAGGCTTGGGTGAAAGCATAGACAGACTTGTACGTCACAAGTTGGGTTAAAAATAAAGTATTGTTGTTTATGAACAGAAACCTTTTTTGGATTAGTCTGCTGCTGTGTGACTCATTATCCCATGTTGCATTTGTTTAGTTGTTTTGGGAGTGAAACTCGTGGGCAATGGGCTTTTTACTGCTTAAAGCCTCTTTGTTGTGGACTGGTGGCTAACGTCACGCGATTAAAAAAAAAGTTAAATCAGTTATATCGAAGCTATGAGTAGCCATAAAATCAACATTAGTTTTAGGACACTTAAAATCGAATCTGCCTCCACCCCAACAGGATTTGTGTTCAGTATTTGTCTTGCAGGTTTTACTTGGTGATTAAATTGAGTGTGAAAGCAGCTCTGTTTATGGACATGAATGATCAGGATGTTAAGACTTTCCCACCAGCACATCAAAGTAGGATAAAGGGGGATTTGAAGTATAAATAAAGACATAAACTTGTGTAAATGTGGAAATGATACATCACACAAAGGCTGTGTCAAGTGTCATTTTAGGATGTTTTGCTCAGTATAGACCAACTTTTCTCACACTTCATGTATTTAAGGAAGTGGAGCAAATGATCAGTTGTCTACGTGCCTTTTTGTCCTCAGCGTGCACTGTGTCCGCCATGATGTGCGAGGTGGCCACCAGCGGCGTCAGCAGCAGGGCAAGGAATGACAGAATGGACGGTGGGGAGGTCAGGGGTGACATCGACTTTGATGTGGTTCTCTGCCAGTCTGAGCTGACGGCGCGAGCCCTGCAGCTCTGCCACCTCCTGCCTCCGGGCTTCATGCCAGTGAGTCTGAGTTCATCACGCACGCACGCACGCATGCACACACACACACACACACACAGTATATCTCATTCAGCGGATGTTAAATGGAGCTGAACAGCCATTCATCCTGCTCTGCTGCCTCTATCTCAGGCAGAGAGACCTTTTGGTGTGTGTGTGTTAGTGTGTGCACGTGGTTGTCTATTTACATGCTCCATCAGTCTGACTTGAAGGGTTCTGAATCTGAGCCAGCAGTACAATTCCTTTCTCTGTTTGCTCATCTTTTATTTCAGCAGCAGCTCTTTCTTGTCTCTTCTGCTTGCGCTTCTCACTCTGTTCTGTATATTGCCCCCGTTCTCATCCCCCTGCCGGCCATCTCTCATTCTCCTCGTCTGATCTCTGCTCCATCTCTGCTACACACCTTATGCACTCTGCCAGCTGTCTGTGTCTGCGCTCCACTCGATGCTTGATGGACAGACTGACACCGTTGGTGCCTCAAACCTGTCTTGATCGTTGAGCTCACCCATCCTCTCTCTGTCTTCCACTGTCCAGCCCTGTCAGTCATCCCAGAGTTTTGCTTTTGACGCCATTGACAGTCTGGTACGCTGTGGCATCCTGATCATGGAAGAAGTAAGGTTTTTTTTTTTTTAAGTGTCTAAACTGATTTGGATTTTTTTTTTTTTTTTCCTGCCTCAAGATATTTCAAATACTTAACATTTTAACATGTCTAAAATACTTATTAGCACCAACGATGAGAGAGAATAAAATAAAACTTGCGAGAGAGGGAAAAAAATGAAAACATAAATAAATTAGTTAAACAATTATTCACAACCCACAGAAAATTGTCTCATGAATCTGCAGCCACACAGAGCTTTATAGTGCATTGCAGCGTATTCCTACGTGTCCAGCTCTCGTCTTCACGGTTAGGTTTCTCTCATTGTTGTCTTTGGTCAGAGCAGGTTTATATTTGTTTCTTCTTCATACCATCCATCCTATAAAGATTCCCCGAGACGTTCCCATCTGTGATTTCTTGAAGAGAGAGGGCTCTCTGTCCTGGACCACCTCTGACGACCCTTATGACAGCAACTCTGACTGCGAAGAGCAGGACCTGCGCTCCTACAAGGTAAAAAGCTGCTGAGACCCTCAGGCTTCTTCACATGCCTCACAGAAGCAAGTGAGGTTACATGAAATGAAGGGCAAACGATGGCACCCCCAGTGACTGCCTGTGAGGCACGTACAAAAATACTAGGAACACCACATGAAAAAGAACTTTGAAGTAACTAAATCTCCATCACAAAAGCACCTACACAAATGAGTCACATAGTTTGAATACCAATTAGCGGCATTAGCCGTTTTAAATGAAGACCAACTGTCATGACTGTTGTATGTGATTTTTCAAAGCAGCACGAGACAGCTACCCAACCTCCATCGGGACCAAACAGGCAGTGCTCAAAGTGCACGTGCGTGTCAGAATGCAGCTGTGAAGCAACATTAATGTGTGACGGCTTCAAGAGCCATAACAGTCAAAGTAAACCGCAGTGACGTGATTTGATAAACACTTTAATAGAAGCCCTGATAAACAAATAATCATTTAATCACCATTGTCAATCAATGATCCTCTTTTTTTTTCAAAAGATTAGTTAAACCTCAGATTTGTTTAATAGATTTGTTTGTGAGTGCATTTGTTGCATCAAAAAAACAAATTCAAATTCAAAGCCCCATTCATCATGAAAGCTTTCTTATTATCTGCCATAGTTCAAACAAACATGGAAGTAATTTTATGGTCACTTGCATCTAAATACACATGACCATGACCTTTGACCCATGCTGGCCCAAAGCACTTTCCTGTCATGTGATAGTATCTGTGTGCAGGTTGTCTTTTTGACCCCTCAAGATGAAACACTGCATTATTGAACATTTTTGGGAGCTTGAAATATTCAGTGTGTGCACTGATGCTCCTGAACTTCACCTCCACCCAGTTGGGGTGAGAAATACACACTATCTATCTTCCTTTACCTACAGCCATTATTTTAGACCTGGCCTTTACTGAAACATTTAACAAACAAGTAAACTGTACAGAATACAACCAAGTTCATTCTGATGCATTCCTCTGCTGCAAGCAAGTTGACCTACCAGTACAGAAAGAGCAATGCCGCCGTTGTGTTGCATAAAATCCTTTATTTAACTTGAGCTTTGTCTGCAACAGGAGAGCAGAACTTTATTTTATTTTTTTTACCACAGCACTCACTGTTCTTTTCCCAGTGCATCCATGATGCTGCCCCTAGCTCAGGTGCTTGATGAGGACAGAACACACTCCAAACACATACCAAACAATGAAAAATATACCCTCTCACCTCCTCCTCCTCCTCTACTGCCTGTTATCTTTTAGCCTGCATAGGATCACTTGAGGTGGTCTTTCAAAGCAGGTTGGTGGTGAGTCATGTTAGGATGGCGGATATTAAATTCCTAAGAAGAAACCTGGACTTTTGTCAGTTCAAAGTTTTGAGATTTATGCTCAAGTACCTTAACTTATCCACTATTTTGTTTTGTTGACATGTACCATGGTCTTTGCGTTTCCAAAGGCACATTATTTTATTCATGTTATTTACGATGCCAAGCAGCCTCTCTTGCTTTGTTGGGAGCAGCTATATTGCCTTTTTGTCATGTGTTTTTCCTTCTTGTATAACAACTTAGATGTTAAAGCTCTACCATGTATTGGTGATTATTTGTTTGAGGACAAATCAAAGTAGCCTCATTGACTAACTGCTCATTGAAAATCTGAAACACACATATCACTGCATTAGCAAGGATTTCAGTAGGTCAAATGGAAATGGCCTGATGGAGTTGATGTGTGTAGATAGCACAGAGAAACTTTAATGTCTGCTGCAAGCTGTTCTGTATGCTGCACTGGTATGGGCAACCCTTGAGAGATGTAAAATTTGATAACGGTTTAGTATGGCTGTGTAATGACCAAAGAATACACTGCAATTTCACAGGACCAGCTGTGAAACTCCAAGCATAGAGACATTTCAATGTTGCACAATTATAGTGGCCCCATCCACACTGCTTAATGTGAACCGTTCATAAAGTGCTTAAACCCCTTTTGGCTCCCCTTCACAACCGGATGTAAGCGTGAGCTCGAGTTTTATGGTAAATGTCTGAATATATGAACTATTCAGACGTAGGCACCAGTAAGTCCTCATGTTAATTGAAAAAGCTTTACCATCATCCTCATTTGACTAATTTTCTGCTGCATCCTTGTCCACTTTTCCTAGATAAGTCAGCCGAGCCTCTGTCCAGAAATGCTCTTCTTCCTCTGCAGTATGCTGGCCGGGCATCTGAGGGCGCTGTGTTGGGCCACAACAGGACTGGACCTCATGGACTCAACTCTGCCAGGTGCCAGTGTTTCCTCTTTTACTTCAAAACCCATAGCAGGTTAGAAAGTACTGGTAGAAACGTATTAGAGTGCATGTTCTGTCTTTGAAATGAACTGTTGGAAATGCTCAGTATCTGTATCGCATGAATACTGCAAATAATAATGATAACAACTGTGCAGTTTGAAATAATTGCCTCTATTTTCATGTATTTCCTGTTGTAGAAACAGAGTTTGTGGCTCAGATACACTCTCATCTGTGCGACACAGCAAAGAAGAAGAAGCAGCACTATGGTGAACTCATCCTGACACCCTGCTACATAAACAGACTCACACACAAAACATCTATAAAAGCTTGTAAACCTGCCTCGTCCCACTGATTCCCTGCGTTGTAATAAATCAGCAGAGACTGCCGAAGAAACACCGAGCGATTCCCCCACTCACATCAAAAACTTGTTCCTCTTCTTCTTGTTCACCTTTATCCTAAATAAAACACATAAGACTGTCAGAAACCAACCAAATGACACCCTTCAATAATAGTCAGTAAAAAAAATTCCATCAGGCCTGCTGGAAATGGCTTTGTTCTGTTATCCCCACCTGGCTTTTCTATATTGGATATCTGTCTGTTCGTTTGATCCATGTGTGCTTTTGTGTTGTATCTCACAGAGAGCTGCTCAGAGGAAGCTGCACACACTGCAGTTAGAACACTAATAGACCTGGGGGTGAGTGACAGCCTCCACATTAATGTGTGTGTGTGTGTGTGAGTGTCTAAATGTCTGTACAGAATTAGTCCTTTTCCACTCAAGGCTGAAAGTTAAGGTAAATTCCAGCTCCTAAAAAGTTGAGCTCAAACATTAATCTGTTCCCAGATGAATGTCAATAAAACCCAAACGATCCGTCAAATTGTTGGCAACATTTTTCAACAATATTCTTAACGTCATCAGAAATATAGCCTGATTTTAATGCAACACTCAGCCTGACTTGATCCATATCCAGTCATATCTGTGGCAGAAATGTCAATCTGCACCGAAGTCACTGGGCCAAGGACTCAAGTAATTTAAAACCAGAGAACGGAAGAGTACCACAGACAAGTCAAGGTGTCTTAACTGTGGCAGTTCAATCTGCAGTCCATATCCACATCTTCTAAACAGGCCACAGGTATTATTTGAACCACAGACAACAACACATCTCCACTTTTTCTCACTACCAAGAAATGAAGGTGGAACATCCAAAATCTGAAGCGAGAGGCTATGCAGTGGTAACAGACAGGGGATGAAGGCAGGGGAGCGAGGACCCATCGATGCAAGACTTGAGGGGGCCAAGAAGTGAAATTAAAGAAATTACCTTTGGGAAGAATTTATTTAATATATATGCCTTGTATAGTATGGTCTATCATCTATCCATTAACATGGAGGAGGAAGGATTTCTGATCTCTCCTGCAGAAAGACACTGGGTGGCAATTGACTTTGTTAGATACAGTGCATGTTGTGGTAAGGAGAGTGTGTCTCACAGAATTTTCACTGTGAGATTTTGGACAGCTCTTGCGAGGTGACCTGAGGATTTAACAGACACTCTGAAGAGGCCAGATAATGCCTTAGTGTTTTGTCTTTGAATAATTTTTCTCATACAGTGAAATATAGGAGGCACCCGATGGTTCATTTTGCAGATAAATCTGTTACCTCCGTCTGCACCAACCCAAGTATCCATGAAAAGGGCGTCCTTGTCGATTGGCACCATATTAAAAAGCAGTGGAAAAAGAGAAACCTCAACAGTTGTTCTCAGACAAATTGAGACGTTCACTCACGTCATTTTTTAATTGCTAAATATATAAATCTGTGTGTGATTACAAATCATTTTGCGCCCCATTCTGTTAACTTTGGAAACTCGTCTGCGCCCATCAGTCTCATTGTGTTCGCAGGCTGGCAATCGCTGTCTTTAAAAATAGAGCAACATTGACCTACATATCAGCAAAGACCTCATGAGGTAGTTATTATCTTTCTTATTAAGGCTATCAGATGGTTATCTCCTTTGTCCTTAGGATTCAACAGGTGATTAACAATCACGATCACATCTGCAAATCAGCAAGGGAAATAAAAAAAAAAAATCAATCACAAAAATAAAGTCTGAATTAAGTGGCTCAGTATTATTTATGTCTATGTTTATATATTTATGTCTTTCTCCCTCTTTTTCATTTTTCATATGTTCTTGTCTGGAGAGCTCTTTTTATCTCTTTTATTACCTCGGTGTTTTTATATTTGGCCTCGGATAAAAGGTACATCACTAAAGATAAGAGAAGCTGCGCGCTCACACTGTCCAAACAAAGGTCGGTGAATAAAAAGCACCACGCTGTATTTGTGTTCCCTTCAGGTCCTTTCGGAGGAGCGTCAGAAGGAGGGCGTCTTCCTGGGCGTCAGTCCCTTGTTCCAGTTGTCAGAGAACCGGCAGAAACTGCACCGCTTCATCTCACAGTACCTCTACAATTAATGTATTTAACAGGGCACTCAGACTCGAGGCCTCGACACGACTCGTTGTTGTAGTCTGACCTCATCCTGTGTTACTATCTGAGAAACTTATGTTCAGCGTTACCAGAAAAAAAGATCCGTGCTGAGCCGGGACGCCCGAGCCTTTAGGTTAATTGCATTTTGTGCTATCAGTGATGAGACATTGATTTTGAGTTTATCTTTAGTCAAAGCATTAGCATAAAGCCACAGGAGACAGAGATTATGAAGTCTCTATAATCAGATGTGAGGCCTCGGAGGATGATGATGTTCACTGCAGCTTGTGTTCCATGTTTACGTTGTAATTTATGCTGCTGATGTTCTGTTTCTTACATGTGGAAATTGTTTAATTTAGTTTTTTTTTTCCCTTTTTCCTGGCATTTGACCGATTGATCCGTTACAATAAATGTGTGTTTCATAAACACTTGAGGTTCTTGTACTTTAGGTGAAGTACTTCAGAGCAAAAGATTGAATTCCCTTTCCTCTGATGAGCTAGATGTGAGTGGGTCCTCTCCTGCATGTAGATCTCTTTGTGCTGACTCAACCCTCTGGAGTGGGTCCATTCCACATCGACCTTTTGACTCCCGGGCACCGAGACGAATCGATAACTCTCTTTGAACAGGATGGACCTTCTTCTGGCAGGCGTTAATGATCTTGAGTTCACAGCCAACTGTGCTGCAGTGAAGTGGCAGACTGAAGCTCTACTGCCACCCAGTGTTGAGTCTGGTACACACATTTAATGTCTCAAGCTGTTTATTTTCATGTATGAACATTCAGGTTAGTTTAATTTTGTACCAACAAATGCAGTTTAATATAGTAAAATAGGGGTTTTATTGTTTTGTGCTGCTGTGGATGTACTAATATTTGTTCTGTTTTTATCAGTGATGGTGGATAAAGTTTGTTCTCTTCATCATGAAGCACAAGTTAAATCACACCACAAATTAGACCCTCGACAATGAAATCAACACCTCTGAATGACTTGAATTTTTAAATTGAAAGTTTTAAATTCATTTATTAATTTTCTTTTCACATTTACAAAGAGAGAATTCATAGTGTGAGCTGTGGAGGTACCCCGCCTTACTTAATGATGTCTGTGTAAACGCTCGTTTTTAATGTAATAATTCCTCACATCATTACTTGGTGGTTAAACATGATGAGCAGGTACGTCCTCGTCCAGAAACATGTGGAGCGGTCTGCTCAGTCGATGCTGAAGTAAAGCTCCTCTGTCAGTGAGAGACTGAAGTGGAGCCAGCGGGTACATTAGTCAAAGCGCAGTTAGGAGTAATTGTATAGAATTTTCTCTCCGGCAATGGAAGGCTGTATATTCTCTGGTTGATTGAATCTTCGCTGTGACGAGGAAGCCTCTTGCATTATGAAAAAATATTTATGATCCCTAAAAGTTCTATGTGATCTATCACACTATCAGAGGTGATTAGGGATATATTCTATTTTCTGCATATGGGGATGCGTTGAGAGGCTCACTGAGTGGGCGGCTGCTAACAGGGTAATTTTCCAGCTGCTGATGACTGTCGGTGTGACTCATGACAGAGGTTGGTTGCAAACACCATATTGAGTCATGTAATTATACCATTTCTAGAAAAGTTGCATCCCTCCCCACAGCTAGCGCAGCTTCAGACATACACACCATTTACACATGTTCGCAGAATCAAGCTGAGAACGTTTCCCACCAGAAATAGTCATTCACTGTGAAAAGCTCCCGATCAGAGGTTTATTGGGTTTATTTAACAGCTTCTTCATGCACTGCTGCTGTTGTCAGCAGCCTGTCTCAGGCTTTAGACCACTCTGTTGATTATAGAGCCCAGCTGGTCGATCTGACACTCCACCACGTCTCCTCTCTGAAAAAAACAACAGTCACTTAGAACGCACGTTTTTTGCTGTTGTCTTCCCGAATACGTCTACAGACAAAACACAGTCTCTTTATTTCTGCAGCAGTGGCTGCGGTTGAAAGGTAAAGGTGGAGCAACAGACACAAGACCAGCAGCAAACCAGCTCATCCTCATCCAAAAATATTATCATGATCATTGGCTTTACAAAGACTGATTTCTGCTCTCGTGGTTTTCAACTCTTCCTCATGATTTGCATTAATACATATTGAACCTTTGTTATAATTTTATTGATGCAAGTGAAATTGTGATTTTTATTGACATGGTTTCCCCACATAAAGGTCAGTCACCTTGAGAAAGACGGGTGGATTTCTGAAAACGCCCACGCCTGGAGGAGTGCCAGTGAGAAACACATCTCCAGGACTTAATGTCACGAACCTGATGAAGGAAGAGAAAACGATTTTTGAGATTCAGATTCAAAATGACATTTATAGTGTTGGTCAGGAACTGGGACTTTATATCTCAAGATATAATAAACAGTAACTTCCCCAAACGATCCCAGTGCTTATGGACATCCTGCGGAACCTCTGCTCCAGTTACAGTGGCAGAAACTGCTGTGTTTGTTCATTTCTACTTAAAACGTGACGTCTCTGAGGTTCTCATGCAGGGGCCGCGGACTCACTGTGAGACCCAGGCGACCAGCTGTGCCGTCTTAAAGATCATCTGGTCCGTGTTGCTGCTCTGGACTGTGTCTCCATTGACCAGGCAGCGGACAGCCAGGTTGTGAGGATCTGGAGGAGGAGGGAGGGGGGGGACAGGGACAGGGACAACTGATCTTCACGGCCCAGGCTTTATAGCTCCACCTCTCTCATGAAAACTCCTCAAGAAGGTGAATGGACACAGATAGACACCAAGTCATTATCACACTGCCACATGTTCGCACTAATTCATGTGATAATGCCGCTTTAATATCACATCTATTCCAAAATGTAATAAATCTACATTCATGGGTTTAATATGCCTCACAACGCCACCCAGTGTTTCAAACCATCCGACCGTCTGAAGCTCTCCTCTCACACTGAGACCATCTGTTCATGATGAGGTTTCCCTTTTAGTTTTGCTTGATTTTGCACATGAAGCTCAGCATGTTGGGAAACTGTCACATTAACGTTGCTTCTTAGACACTCGCAGATTATAAATCAGCGTGCGGTTAGAAATACGATGACCCACGTGTTTAACCCGACAAATCCATTCCGACTGATGTTCTCATCAGCGCACAGCGGCGGCCGCCCTGCTGCTCTGGTCACAGCATGACTGAGTGGTGCTGCTGAGATCAAACCACAGACGGCTCCTTCATCCCTCTTCCGTTTCCTCTTCCCTCACCTTTTACAGCATCCGTGGTTACCAAGGCCGGGCCGAGAGGACAGAAGCTGTCGAATGTTTTTCCCAGCAGCCACTGCTTCCCGTTGCGTTTCATCTGCCAGTCACGTGCGCTGACGTCATTGGCCACAGTGAAACCGGCCACATGCGAGAGGGCGTCTTCCTCCTGAACAACAAGAGGAGCAGAGTGAGTGCTGGCGCTGAGAGATGCTCCACCTGGGATCAAAGCTCTGTGGACGTCAGAGGTGATGCTCACCTTGATGTGTTTTCCTCTGCGTCCAATCACAAAGGCCAGCTCCACCTCCCAGTCCACTTCCTTCAGCCACACAAAAGACCAAGATGAAGCAAACACAGCATCAAAACTAGATACTCAATATACAGTGGGCTTTTATTTTCCCTGAATGTGATGATAAAAGGAAATTCAAGGTGCTGCTCACAGCTGCAGAACTACTGTCGAGACAAAGCTGAACATTTATGTGTCTTTGATTGACGTCCAAGACACAAACCCATGTCGAGCTCAACTCCCTCTGTAGAATGTGAGATAAAACTTGAAAATGACTGCATCAAAGTTGCAACATCTTCAAACATGTGTCTTTGCAGCCTTGATCATATTCACTCATTCCTCTTGTTTTATTTCTTCTGTTCATTTCCCCAGACACTCGTTTTTTTTGTTGGGTTTTTTTTCAGTTACTTCCTTTCGCTCTCACCTGGCTCTCTGAGGGCAGTGTGATGTCATCGTACGGCCCTGTGATGGCACTAGGGAACTTGCTGAAGATGATGGGCTCTTTGGGGACCGGGGCATTCTGCTCCAGGCAGTGGTCGAGGTAATTCATGCCCACACACACCACCTTCTCCGGGGCCAACACGGGGGAGAGCAGACGGATGCCTGATCGCTCCACCACACACTGACCGGAGGCCAGAGCTCTGAGGAGGAAGGACATAGGTCAGAGGGAGGAAGATGATCTGAATCTTTTATAAATGTTGCCGTTTCAGAACATGGTTCCCCTAATATGACTGGACGGGGGGGTGTCTGACACCTCTGTGCACACTCCAGGCCCTTGTCCCCCAGCTCCAGCAGCTCCTTCACTGTCGAGGGCATGGAGGGGTCAAACGCCCTCAGGTCCACCACACCCAGCCCCTCTCCCTGCTCCACTCCCACTCTGATGCCTCCCTCCCCCTGGCGATGAAACTGCACCAGGCGCATGGCCGCTCCGCTCAAGGCTCGCCTCTGCGCGCTTGTCGTTTGTCTTTGAGAAAGGAAACGTCTGGCGATGGAAAGGGAGTAAAGAGGAAGTCTCATCTGTTGAGAAAAACAGAAATGAAAGTGTCAAAGCAAGCTAATTATATTAAAGATGAAATTAGACAAGCAGAGGGAAGATGGAAATCAAACAATGTGCAAATGACCTGGGCTGATCTCTCTCTCTAAGGAATATGTTCATTAAAATTGACAGAAATGTAAAAATTACATATTTTACATTAACCCACTAAGCCTCCAATTCTATTGAAGTTAAACGTGTATAACAATAAAAATCAGCATTTCATTTGCTGGAGCCAGAATAATTGTTGTTCTGTGCATGAACAAATGTTTGTATTTGTCCTGCAAGTCATAACATCATAATTTGTCTTTATTTCCAAACCAGTGTGTTGAGACAGAGCTGCAAAATAACTCCATCATGTCAGCAGTTCTTTGCTTAAAATACCTCCACTAAAAATTCTAGAGGGACTTTTGGTTCAAATATTAACTAGGTCTCACTGATTGGTTCTCTGTGGTCCAAGGTCATGATGGCTTCAAATAACTTCTTTAGTCCTCTGCTCCTTCTTGAGAGAGTTTGTTAAATGTTTGATCAGTTGCCTCTTGGCTTTAATGTTGGAGTGATTTGATTGCACCTGTAAAAGTAAAGGTTGTATTCTTGTTTGGCCTGGATGTGTGGCCTGCTGCTGAAAGGCCCTGACAGCCAATCACAGGAGCAGTGGACATGTCTTGATTCCTCATATGACTCTCAATCCACGAGGCAGAACATACTCCTAATTCATGTCCGACCGAGAGTTTCAGCAGTTTGGAAGCTGCAGATGTGTGCACACTGCTGTGGGACAGAGGTGCTGTGTGTTTACGTACAGAGCAGGGGAGAAGAGACCTCGTCACGTGGTCACAGGGGACACGTTCAGGTGTGAGCAGAATAATCAGACTCTGTGGACACCAGGACTTTGACCTTTTCACATTAGACCTCTAGCAACTTTGGTCCTGACTTCAACTCTGCTCCTGCCGAGTCTCAACCCAACAACCAAGCATCCTCCCCCAGTTGATTCAGCACCTCACCTCCCGCTGAACTCACGCTTCACGAACTCCCTCAGTTACACAACGAGCTGGATGAAAACGCTTCTGTCGAATTAGAACATAACATGATCGTTCAGTTTCTCGCCCTCTGAACTCGGTGTGACGTACTCACCCTCCGCTCCCGCACAGATCACCACCCTCCTCAACTGCTTCCGGTTTGCCCTTGTAGTCCACGAGGTCTGACCAATCAGAGACGAGACGAACACCACAAACGTCACTAATGTTAAAGCGTCTTCAATCGTCTTTGTGAATGTTGTGTTAAAATTAAAATAAAAGGCTGATATTTCACGCCTGGTGCTGGCTGTGTTATTCTTTTAAAATTAGTTTTAGTTAAAAAAAAAAAAAACTACAACTCCCAAACGCTTCCTCGAAGGCGCATTCAAATACAATGGGAATGTAGCAACTCTGTCATGTAACTGACTGTTTCACAAGAATCAATGACATATTAACATTCGCCTCCTGAAAAACAATTCAGGCACTAATAGTGGTTTGAATATATACAGTTGTGCTGATCACATTTACATTGATTTGATTATCCTAGCTTAAATCCTTTCTTTGTACGCTCTGGATGTTTGTAATTACGAGCCAGGAGGAGACATTGAAGGCATCACGAGAGGAACGGACCGGGTCATGTGATCAACCGGGCCATGATCCTCGGTCACCGGCTCGAATCCGCCTCTTTCCCCTGAAGCCAGCGGAGGAGAAGGAGAACCACGATGTGCACCCGGGCTTCCTCGAAGGCGCATTCAAATACAATGGGAATGTAGCAACTCTGTCATGTAACTGACTGTTTCACAAGAATCAATGACATATTAACATTCGCCTGCTGAAAAACAATTCAGGCACTAATGGTGGTTTGAATATATACAGTTGTGCTGATCACATTTACATTGATTTGATTATCCTAGCTTAAATCCTTTCTTTGTACGCTCTGGATGTTTTTAATTACGAGCCAGGAGGAGACATTGAAGGCATCACGAGAGGAACGGACCGGGTCATGTGATCAACCGGGCCATGATCCTCGGTCACCGGCTCGAATCCGCCTCTTTCCCCTGAAGCCAGCGGAGGAGAAGGAGAACCACGATGTGCACCCGGTGAGCAGAACCTCTGTCTGTCTTAGAAACGCCATGTCTGCGCCTTTTAGCTGTTTCAACCTGCAGCTTTCAACATCAATGGAACCCGCTTCCTCTTTGTTATGAAGCGCTTTATTTATATGTTGATGCTTCATGTGTCTGTACGCACGACTCAGTGACCTTTAACCTTTGTCTGACCCATTTTACACGCATGTTCTAATTCCGTTCTGCGTCAGATATTAAACCACACGTTCCCCTGGGCTGTTCTTCGAGGTCTTCTGCACAATGTGCTGTAGCACTTCACTCCAGGGACCATACACACGTTTCAGAGAATATATAATTTCATATAATACAATACATGTAATTTGGTATTGCAACAAGAACTGCCTTATGTTTCTGGTTCCGCAAACTGTACTTTTCTTGCACTTTCACATCAGTTCCCTGTGCTCATTGTTTCCTCAGCTGACAGGTAGCGTGAGAATTATTTGCTGTGTGTGAGAAAACCTGTTTAACAAACTGTTGGTGCCTGCAGCGTGCGTCAGTTACTCGATGTATCGGTCTGGACTTGTCTTGCAGAGTGAGGAGAAACTGCACCTATTGCCCTCTCTCTTTTTTACTGCTCACAACACTGCAGATCTCAAAGGTCATGCAGGATTCAGTGTGAACCTCTGGCCTAATTGGATTGTGATGTCTGAGATAGCTTATGTGGAGCAATACTGGCGTTGCATGTGAGGAAATAACTTGTTCTGTCTCCCTCTGCAGCGTCCAGCCCGTGGAATGGACCTCGGACCTTAAAAACCCGAAGTAAGTACACGTTTCCTCCTTGGCCGCTTGAGCGCCGGTGCATCCTACCCGATATCTGTGTTGGATGATGGTGATCCCTTCATTCTAGTTATGATGGCATCGTCCTGGTGACGCAGAGCCATGAAAGTTTGCCCCCGGAGCTGGAGTCTCTGAAGGCCCCTCTGCTGGACTACAGCTCTGTAAGTGCCTCTGCTTCTAGCTCCTGCAGCCGAGCATCACCAAAATACTTCACAGCTAAATAATCAAGTCATTTCACTAAATTAAAGGAGAAGTTTTTATTCTCTCAGCACTGCTTTGCTTCCAGTTCTCAGAAGGAGTCGAGCTTGTTTCCTTCATGGCGTTGTTATGCTTCCAGGTGGACAGCGGTCTGGGGGAGGAGGTGGTGATCCTAAAGGTCCCTGAACTTCCGGGTAACCGGCTGGTGTTTGCCTCCACCGGCCCGGTAAACCGCGACTACGATGATGTCAGGCGCTTCAGCGATGCAGCCGTCAACGGCATCAAACGGTCAGCTGATTTATCGCTGGACAAGGGAAGTGGGATTAAGCTCCAGGTTCTTACCAGCTGCACTCATCTGCGCTTCCTTCCAGGGCCTTGAAAGCAGGCATGCAGCGCCCCCTGCTGGTGTGCCCATCACACAAGGACTACAAGAACAGCACCTTGGTGGGAGCGCTCGGGGCCCTTCATGGTCTGTACATGGTGAGAAAAGCCTCCTGACGCGGAGCTTACAGTTGGTACTTTACGGCCCCTCATTGATGTGGTTCCAAGAGACACTGACGTACGTTTTGTTCTCCTCGTCACGAGAAGTACTGCTGGCTCAGAACGCTGTAAAAACACTTGTGTAACGTCCTCTGTTTTCTGGAGTGTGAACAATTAGGGCATTGATTAGATTATAAATATCTCAGCCTCTGTTCTTTTCTTGACTTGGACCCTTTCTAAAACCGCTTTGTAACTCCACAGCTGGGTTTGGGTCAGAAGAGACTTGTTTGATAAATTTTTTATTTTTTCCTCTTTAGCAATCATCAAGAAAGTTAAATCTGATCACAGACATGAATTATTGTAAAAACAAAAACAATCTGCAAGTTTAAAAATGTTCGGTCTTCTCCAAAAACAGCCTCTGGAGGTGAGGGAGTCCAATATGAAGTCCTCGGTCCACAAGGTCTGTGTCCTGGGGCTGTGGGCCTCAGATGAGGCTGAGGGACGGAGGCTGGTGCAGTTGGCTGATGCTCTGGAGAGTGGGAGGTGAGTCACGCGCTTCATCTCATTTCCTGCTGCGGTCGCATCGCTCGCAGCCCGCTCACCGGCTGGCCTGTTTTCCGCTGCCCAGGATGGCCTGTCGTGACATCGGTGGCTCCGACCCCGAGCGTATGGCCGCCCCTCGTGTGGCAGATTACGTCCAGGAGCTCTTCAAAGACAGCCGCGTAGAGGTAGGAGACCCATGGAACATGCAGAGAGAGAACTCCTGTCTCCGTCTAAGCATAGTTTCTTCAGTCTCACCTGTGTGCACTGTTTAAAGTGTGTGATGGGCTTGTGCACCTTCAGGTGGAGGTGGTGAGCGACCTGAAGGTTCTGGAGAAGGAGTATCCCTGTCTGGCTGCCGTCAACCGCTGTGCCAGCAGTACGAGAGCGTATCTTGTCTCATGTTGACGTGGCTCTGGACCCTGGCGTCCCAGGACGGTTAAAGTTTGCATAGCTGTTCACGGCTTCCTGCTCTTACAGGTGTCCCCCGCCACCAGGCCAGAGTGATCAAGCTGCAGTACTGTGGAACGGGAACCATCGAGAAGACTCTGATGCTGGTGGGAAAGGTGAGAGATTTGACTGAACGTCCACTAAAATGTTCAAACATCACCAGACACTCAGTCACACGGACATCAAGTGAAGATGTTTGGTAAAAATTCAACTCTGAGATAAATAGTTCAATGTTTTGGAGCTGTGCATGAAGACGTCCTCATCCTGGTAAACGATGGTGAAAGTGATGCGCATACGTGGCTAATCAACAGAAAATTGGTCAACTTCATCACTCCACCATTGTGTTGTTATTGTGCCGTGTGCAGGGCATCACCTACGACACCGGAGGAGCTGACATCAAGGCCGGGGGAGTCATGGCTGGGATGCACAGAGACAAGTGTGGAGCTGCTGCTGTGGCCGGCTTCTTCCAGGTTAATGACCTCAATAACAAAACCTCAGGGAGCTTTCACTGGGCGGACTAAAAAAAAAAAATATGAGTCAGCGCCTGATGGCTCAGGCCTGGATGTTGCTGAGTCATGGCGTTCAGCTCCAGAACAGGCGTGCTATGTGCAGTGTTGTGATTTCTCTTTATTAAATATTTTTTGAATTTCTTCACTTCGCTGTCTTTGTCTGTAGATTTTAGCGAAGCTGCAGCCTGAAAATCTGAAGGTTGTGGGCGCGATGGCCATGGTGAGGAACAGTGTGGGATCAGGTCAGTTTAATCAGCTCATTACTCACGTTGTGGGTTTTACATTGTTCTGAGAAATCTGTGTTGTAGCTCTTTCTCCCACTGGTGACTGTGTGTGTCTTTTCTCAGACTGCTATGTGGCCGACGAGCTGGTGGTTTCCCGTGCGGGTCGCAGGGTGAGAGTTGGAAACACAGACGCCGAGGGTCGCATGGTGATGGTCGACCTTCTCTGTGAGATGAAGGAGAAGGTTAGAACATCTCAACTAGTTCCTACATCAGTGCTACTTTCTGGACTTATCGCCCTTCGTCTTTTATACAGTGATATTTTTAGGACAGACGGTCACATCCTGATAGAGACAACTGTACACGTGCACAACAGCTTTAAAACTTGATTATCAAATATCCAGTTTCAGTGAAACATTGATTCATCCTGAAAATCTTCTTGATATTTGTATGAGTTCAAGTCTTCAGATCCACTGAACTCAGGTTAAAAGCAAAGCTCCTTTCAAACCAGCGGCCTGGTGTCTTCTCCTCCTCCTGATCATGTGCTCTGTGTCTGTAGGCGGTGCGCGAGACCGCGCCTCAGCTCTTCACTATCGCCACGCTGACGGGTCACGCCATCAGAGCCATGGGGCCCAACTACTCTGTGAGTCGTGTTCAGACATGGACAACGCTGTGACGCACACAGAGGAATGATCTGAATATCAGAAACGTGCGCTGAGTTCAAGTCAGAATTTTTCATTGTAGATCATCATGGATAATGGACCGGCCCATCGCAGTGGGCACGCTGCTCAGTGCCAGAAAGGTGAGTGGGGAAGTTCATATTTAATCCCTGTTTCAATGTTTTCTACTTTTCAAATCAAAAGCAGCTAAATCATGACATGCAATACCACCTCTGTCCAGCAGAGGCTTCAACTGCGTCTGCACCAGATGCTTTGCCTCCTCACCAGCAGCTCAGTTAGCATCATGGTCTCTGTTCTGTCTTCCTGCAGCCGGAGAGCTGCTGGGCGACTTGTTCGAGGTGTCCAGCATCAGACGAGAGGACTACGAGTTCCACAAGGGCAAGTCCGAGTACGAGGACATCTTGCAGTGCAACAACCTGCCGTCCTCCTCTACACCTCGAGGACATCAGACCCCTTCAGCCTTCCTCATCATGGCCTCTGGGCTTGACAAGGTGCTTGCGCTCTCATGGTTTTAATGACAGACGCATCAGGGAAGAAGAAGCGTGGTTCAGTTCTATCATTCCTTTCAACCCTGTCTTCTCTCCACAGTTTGGCGTGGACTCAAACACTCCTCTGCCCTACTCCCACGTGGACATCGCCGGATCCAGCGGTCCTTTCCCCGGCGTCCCGACAGGAGCCCCGATCGTCGCCATGGCAGCCAAGTACATCCTGACTGATGTCTAAAGCAATAACCTAAGAAGAAGAAAGGCTTCAGTCTCTGCGCTCACTTCTAACACAAACCTGTAATTGATTCAAACTAACAAGGGACATGTAAAATGTGCAGTAGTTCATGACTAATATCACATATCGCTCTTCTGTATGACTTCTATTTCTGTATGTTTTCTAAGATCATGTGACCTCTGCCTGCAGCTTGTGTGTAAATGACTCAGTTCTGAACTGGCCTGAATCCATTATATACTCAGGGGTTAAATGGCGGTGTGACAGCAGCATCCTTTTTTATATCTGCATCTGTATGTGTGTGACCAACCGTGGACGCGGTTGTGTGATGAACGACGCTTTGTGCCCATCTGATACAGAACTACTCCCTCAGCAATAAAACCAATCAGAGCTCCTCATCTTATTCCTTGTGTCATTGTTATTGTATTGTGTTGAATTCTGTTGCAGTTGCATTGATTAAATTAAAACAAAATCTAAGCAGGGGAACGACAGCCTTCAAAACAATGACAGTTACATCAATCAGTTATAGGAGAATGTTGGTCACGTTCAAGGACTGTTATTTACTTCAACTTATAGGGTTTTCTGAAGAGGACCAAGTAGTGACACTGAATAAACCAAATATTATCTGAAGTAGAACATAACTGAAATACTGGAGTAGCTTGGAGACAAATACAAACACATACTTAAATATAAATGACTGTCAGTTATGCATTAAGCTAACGAAGCCTGTGGGATAACTCCGAGACTTCATCAGTTTCCTGCACTGTCCTCTCCATCATGGCTGACATCACCGTCTGTTACGCTTAGCGCTCAGGAAGCGGAAGTGACGCAACCACGCAGAATCATTAAAAGCGGACTTTAGCGCGCGCTTCCAGCTCAAACCTCCGCAGAGAAGAGAGAAAGAGGGTGTGTGCGTGTGTTTGTCTCCTGCACAGCAACAACACAAAGCCTGAACTCGTCCACACGCACTCTCCTTCCAGCCGCCTCTCTTCTTCAGTGATCTACCCGGGGAACAAGCACCGCCACACCGCAACCATGTTCGAGGCTCGCTTGGTGCAGGGCTCCATCCTGAAGAAGGTTCTGGAAGCTCTGAAGGACCTGATCACTGAGGCCTGCTGGGACGTCAGCTCCTCCGGCATCTCCCTACAGAGCATGGACTCCTCTCACGTGTCCCTGGTGCAGCTCACACTCCGGCACGACGGCTTCGACTCGTACCGCTGCGACAGGAACCTGGCGATGGGGGTGAACCTCAGCAGGTGCCGATCACATCACACACAGACACAGTTCAGCTTCTTTCTTCCTGCCGGAAAACACGTCTCGGTCGGCGGGAAGCTTTAGACGAAGCATCCACCGACTGTGAAGTTTGACAGATCGAGTTAGTTGAGTTCTGTTGTTAAATTCGTGAAAAAGTAGACGGGGTGTGGTTTGTGCCCGCGGGGTTTACTTGTAAGCGCTGAGATGATGAAGATTATGTGAGCACGAGCTGCAGCAGTCGATCTGCGGTTCTCTGATGGTAGAAGTCTGTGGCTTAAGTGAGAAGAGGAAAAGAGGGGCATTCAAGAAAGAAGGGAAGCCATCTTGCCTGGAGTTGTCCGGACATGTTTGTGCCGGCGCCTCGGCACTCGGCACTTTTCCAACATGCACATTCGCACGCGCGGGTCCCGCTGATGTTTCCCGCTGTTCACTGGGGAAACTGCGTCTCGTATGAAAATTCACTTTTGGCGCAGTTTCGGAAGACACGCGGCACTTTGATTACGTAGTGACGTCATTTGAGCGCCAATTCCTCCGCTGAGAGGGTTGGCGGGAATTGAGTTTTAACCCGGGAACTTCCACTTCCGGCCAGTGTCTTGTTTTCCCGGTTCAGATGACACATGACCTGCTTTCTGGTGTCTTTTATTTTGATGATCTGCTTTTTGAAATGTGGTCCATGCGTCAAGTTTTGACAATGCAAATTTAAACATTTTCTTTAATGAAGAAATTAACCAGGAATGTTAATAAATAGTAAAAAAATTTACTCTTTTTTATTATTTATTTACTCTTAATCAGCATTTTTAAATTGAGCAATCATTTGTCTGGTATTGTTTTCTTTTATTCTTGTGTTAAAATTTTGAGTGACTTTATTTTTCTTCGATCCCATCCAGTATGTCAAAGATCCTGAAGTGTGCTGGAAACGAGGACATCATCACCCTCCGAGCAGAAGACAATGCAGACACACTGGCCCTCGTGTTTGAGACCCTCAGTAAGTTTTTGCTGCAGCTTTAAAAAGGCCTTTGCAAATGTACTCCTTCCTTCAGCCTTGTCTTACTTTTCATTCATCGTCCCACAGACCAGGAGAAAGTCTCCGATTATGAGATGAAGCTGATGGACCTGGATGTGGAGCAGCTGGGTATTCCAGTAAGTACTCTGCTGTCCCTCCCTCTCTGTTTGTGTTTGACCTGTCTCTGATGCACACGGTTCCTGACCTTTCTCTGTCCACCTCTCCCTCCAGGAGCAGGAGTACAGCTGCGTGGTGAAGATGCCCTCTGGGGAGTTTGCCCGAATCTGCAGAGACCTCTCCCAGATCGGCGACGCTGTCATGATCTCCTGTGCCAAGGATGGAGTCAAGTTCTCCGCCTCAGGAGAGCTGGGAACAGGAAATGTCAAACTGTCTCAGACCAGCAATGTGGACAAAGAGGAGGAGGCGGTACGCATCAACTTAGAGTCTAAAAATAATATTTAGTGTTGGCTGTGACCTCTCTGTCTGCATTGTGGTTGTGACCTTTTCCCTTCACCTCTTCTTTGTAGGTGACCATCGAGATGAATGAGCCCGTCCAGCTGATCTTTGCCCTCAACTACCTGAACTTCTTCACCAAGGCCACGCCTCTGTCCAAGACCGTCACCCTCAGCATGTCCGCTGACATCCCCCTGGGTGAGTGCGGCTGACAGGTTCCTCAACATGAGCGCAGGAGTCGATGCAGTCCAGGGTCTGATTGTTGCTCTGTCTTTCCTGCAGTGGTGGAGTACAAGATCGCCGACATGGGTCATGTCAAATACTACCTGGCACCGAAGATCGACGAGGAGGCCTCATAAGTTCTTTCAAAAAGGGAGGATGGAATAAAGCAGGCGACTGGGACTTGTCCTGAGTGACTGAAGGGCTCGGTGATCACATGGTGCTGGAGGATCACAATGATTTCTGATCTCCAGTTTGATGTGACTCACTGCAGGAGGTTTAATGTCAACTTTAAAACGAACTGTCCGGTGTATGAATGGTCTTCTGTGATGCGATGAAGCGTCAGTGCTTTGATTCTGAAGACGTGTTCAGAGCAACTGGCTGTTTCCCATCCAGACTGCCCCCACTGTAAATTCGGCACTCGTTCACTCTACATCTGTCTGTCTTTTTTTTTTTTCACCTGATTTGGAAAAACTGATTTCACACATCCAATTTTTCCTTGTAGATAACGCATTTGTAAATAATTTCTGTGGTTTCACTTTATCAAGTCAACCCCAAATGTTTTTGTATTCATTGATTCAGTCCAAAATAAATGATACAAGTTGTTTCCACTTTTCCTGATTTGAATTATTTTCCAAATATAATTAGACATGTCCTGCAGCAGCAGTACCAGGATGAAGCCAGCAGGTGGTGCTGTGTACTTTCTGGGCAGGTCCTGTAACAGCAGTACATTTATTCTGATTGTATGTTTCCATTCAACAGAAGCAGACTGATGAGGATTCAGTTTGTGTTCCTCATGGAAAACACTCAGGACCACGTTAATAATCTCCTTATTCTTACACAACCGTCATCCAGGATGTTTCATGTGCCGCTCCCTCAGTTATTCAACCCCAACATGAGGATTTGGACATTGGACATTTCTCCGAATTCAGTTTTAAACAACAGTTGCATCACAATCCGATTTGAGAGTTGGGCAGTTTCAGGTCAGTGGGCAAAGTGAAAAACTAAATATCTAGAGAATTCATTTCAAAATCGCCCAGACAAACCAGAGACAGATATCTGTCTGTCTGTGTGTATGTCCATCAGTCCTTCTGTCTGACTGTCCATCCGTCTGTCTCTGTTTATGTCTGTCTTATCTGTGTGTGTCTCCAGCTGGTCCCTGACTGAGGTCTGCAGGAGGTAATGTGCAGTCAGACAGTTTTAATCCTCACAAAGCTTTAATCTTCCACATCTGGCTCTCGTCTGAATTTCCCTCCTGTACTGTACACAGCAGAGGGAGGTGACGTGAATAGAAACCAGCGGGAGCTTCGTTATCACCACAACGGAACCAAGTACAAGAGCAAAATGATGAGCTATTTGTACCAAATTTTTTGCTGCACCTCAGCTCATCATATTGCACTATGTTAATATGACCACCACCCAGATACTATGAGTACTTTTTACTTAAGTAGCAGTTTTCTGAACAAACCAAGAAGAGCCCGTAAATCGTTTTACTCTTTCACTCACTGAGGATTGAACCAGTGTAATGTTTGATGATATCATGTTTCAGAGAGTTCAGGGGAGTTGCATTGATGTAGCCCCGCCCTCTTCCTCCTCCAGGTGTACAGAAACTACGGCGGCCTTCAGGTGTCAAATCTGAAAAGTCCTCACTTTGTTTGTCCGCTCCAGGCTGCTGTAGAATCATGGCCGACTGTGTGGAAGGTGATCCCCGGTGTAAACGCAGAGGTCAGGTAACTAAAACACAACGACCCTGCTCTCCTGCTGTGCTTGTCACTTTTAAATCCTTATGTTAGCGCAGTCTTCTTTATTGTTTGCCAGCAGTAACACGTTACTGCAGCAAACTAGGTAGACACGGTAATATAATTAAGTACAAAATACACACAGTTACGATAATACATTTGAGTGTACACAGAGTACTATGGGCTGGTAAAGTCATACAGTGAACAGCAGTAGCACGGTGTGATTATAATGGAATCTATTAGCAGGTGTGTGAAGAGGCCTTTTGCCTTTGTCCAGTGCGTCATTGTAAAATGGTTTGTTCTGACTGACTAGAGAATAAAAGCACTCAGAGGCAGCGGCAGAGCAGATTAGAATTTTCAGGAGATTACCTGCCGGTGTAATCCCGCTCTCCTGTGGAATGTCATAATTCACCTGCTGCTGGGAGAACTCATGATCTGAACCCACGCAGCAGGACAAGAGGATTGTATTTGTTTGCTTTATGGATTTGTTTTGGCCAAATACATTTAGATATTAAAATAACACACGTCTGTTCACACACCAGCTCCCGACAGCCTCGTCCTCGGGGTTGAATTATTCCCAAAGACCTCTGAGGGAGGATGTCCTCATCATATTGAATTCTCTGAAACACAATGTGCCGCAGCTCCTCTGTGGGTTTTGTCCGATGGCGCCGATAAGGGAGGAAGTGTTTGTCCTCAGATGAGAACAGAGAGAAAAAAGATGGCACTGTCATTTCCAGAGGTGACCGATAAAGCAGAGCGGCGGCGGAATTTAAGATGTCTCAATATTTAATTAACCACTGCCACCCGGGCTAAGATTAATTACTTCCTGGAACAGAGCTAGGAGGATTCTACTTAATCGGTGTGTCCGCTGCCTAATTGGCCACGATTTCCGACGGCAGCATTAGACATGTATCACAGTGATGAATAATTCTGACTTTTATCAACAGATCCACAAGTTCAGGACCAAATTCAGTTGGCCTTCATGTCAGTAGATGGAAGCACTGGACTTTTTTTAGTTTAAATGAATGTCATATGATTATCTGATGGACAATATGGCAGCGCCCATAGAGCGAGGTCAGATCCCCTCGATCGCCTCCTGGTGGCTGGCTGCAGTATTGATCTTGAACCATGCCGCCTTCATGTTGATGGAGCTGAATTAAAGAAGGTTCAAATCCCAGTATTGAGTGAGAATGGGACTGGAGCAGTGAGTGTGAATGTTATTTCCAGTCCTTCATATCTGCTGTGCAGACAGAGAGAGTAGACTCTGATCTCACCTGTAGCAGTGAGGCTTTGATGGTGATTTTATTGATTGGGTTCATCGGGAACACATTCTTCGTCACCTCCCAACTCATGAAGACGTCCTACTCTGCTTATTAAATGTTAACAGTTGTCTTATCACACAAAAGATAAGTGATGTCCGGTGAGGTGAATCATGCTTTTGTCAAGTATTCTATAGACAACCACAGAGGTCATCGTTATCACCGTTATGACAAATGAGCCTCTGGGGGCAAGACTTAATATTCTAACTCTCCTGGTGACTCTCTCCTCTGTTCACCACACACTGTCTGAGTATTTTCTGTCATCATTCTTTCATTTAGCTTCTCCCACAGACTGTGTCCTGAGTCGGAAACAAGTATTCCATCACCTTGTTGTGAATGAATACTTTACGTATTAATGCTGGTTCCTTGCTGTACAGTGAGCTCCGCAGCTCCACAGTGCTCAGATGAATCCCTCTCTCTTTCTGTCTCTGCCTGGCCTTTAAATTGCTTTCTGGAGGCAGGGGATTTTGGCCAAGGAGATAAGGGGAATATGGATGAAACCCTCTCTCGCTGGCTGTCTATCTCAGTCTCTCTCTGCGAGGCAGGGGGAGTCTACCGAGCTGTACATTTACTGAGACAGAGGAGGGGGGGGCTGTACTGGCTCATTCCTCGGGTCAGAGGAGATGCTGGCGACATCTTTTCAAACCCATTTCAAACAGCTGCAGGCTTTATCGGCAACCAAACAACGCGCCTGTGGATGACGGCTGTCAAAACAAAGGGTATTTCTGTTCGCAGAGGCTGCAAAGCACATGGAAGTCCTCTCTCCCCTCTTGTCATTCAGTCGGGTCGTGGAGGATCAACGGCGGCCCGACCCTCAGACCTGACACTGTCTTACGTAAGGCCCCCCCGTGCCCTGCTGTCTCTCCAGCAGAGCAGGACGCATGGATTATTGATGATGCCGGTGCAGAGCGAGCGAGGCCCGGCGTGGAGAGGACGCGGCAGCCAGGTCGCTCTCTGTGTGAGGATGAGGGGCTTCCTCCTCCCTGTGACACCACTTTGCTTTTGAGGTGCACACGAGCACAGCTCTTGCCCACATTGCACTCACATCACCTTCCTCCTTCCTCCTCCTCCTCCGGAGCTTTGCTGTTACACCGCGCGCCTCTCAGTCGCGTGTATTTCCGACGATGCTGGTTGTGTCGAACTCGTCCCTGCATGGATTAGCATATTAATGGCTTGTCCTCTTTGTCTCTGTTTTCTGTCACTCAGGTTCCACAGCAGCGAGGGAGAGGGCGATGCAGAGGAGGAGGAGGAGGAGCAGGAGCAGGAGGGAGGTGCAGGAAGTGCAGCTTCAGAGTCACAGGTGTGTAATTGGCACAGGTGGGAAAAAGAACCTCTGATGGGTTTTTTGTGCCCATTTAAAGACCATAATTAAAATCACCATTTATTCCCCCTGAATCCGTAAAGTATCAAGTCCCTGCATTTTTTTTATAAGTATATATTTGTATCCATGAAGTGATTGTCTCATCCATAGATCTGAAGTATTGGTGTGGATGAAGGTGTCAGTCTGGACTCTGCAGTGAAGACAACAGAGATTCTCACACGTCAGATTTTCACTATACATACATATATATATATATATATTTCTCCCTCTCCCCCTTTTCCTGCACTGTGCATCCCGTCTCTGTCAGATCTTTGTCCCTCTCTGTCCAGGGATGCCTCGGTTCGCTACTAAGCAACTGTTTCCAAGGATACAAAGTTGCTCCCCCGTCTCACCCACACCCCTCCTCCGCATAAGTCGCCAGTGCCCCTCTGCTCCTTTGTGTCCACTTCCTAAAGCCTGGCGATGCCGCGAGACTTTAACGCATCTGTTTTCCTTCGGTCTGTCTGTTTCAGTGTCGTTTGTCTCAGGACGTTATCCAGCTCGATATAACATTATTCCTCTGGGCTTAGGAATGGTTGTTATCTCGGGGCTTGTACCGATCGGAGGAGGGTTGGAGAAAGTTAATTGATGAATGTGACAGCATCTTGCCAATTACTCTCAGCCGCTTCTACTTTTCCTCGGCGTTGGCTGAGCGTCACCTCGGCTCCAATGTCACCGCCACAGACGGCTCTTGGAGCGCAGGAAACCGCTCATACGTGCTCTCAGGAGCAGAGCTGACGAATGTTTGGGAGTGTGGTTTAGGAAAACACGTCCACGGAGACACACTGAGATAAGACGTAATATACTGTAAAGGCCGCCGGGTAGCTTCAGACATGAACACAAGCATCAGAGCCACAGAAAGAGCTATTTATATCACCACTAAAAATAGACTTTCTTCTCCATAGAAACATGAAATCCTTGTGAGCGGCGAATTACTCTCGAGCTGCTGCGTGCACGTGTGCATGTGTGTGTGCACGGAATCTCAGCCGTGGGGTTTATTCTTGGGGAATCTCTACAGCAGACTGGATTTTACTCTGCTTTGATGACCCCCCCCCCCTCCCTCCACCCTGCACCACCACATCTCCCTGCACAGCGAGGGGCTCTAAGCCGTGTATTCATGCATAGTATTTTACAGTAAAGATGGGGGGAGCGTGTGGGAAGACGTTGTCCAGTGTTGGAGGAGAAAAGGCTAAATAATAATAATGATAACGTTCCAGTCTGATTGAAAACGGCCAAATAGTGCTGAAACGTCTACAGCCAGCTGTTACTGTTTGGAAGGTGAGGTTTGCACTTTACTCTATCACCCTGCTGCTGAGATTTAAACGCGTTTGTTACTTTGCCATGAATCTACCTGAGGATGAGACACTTGGTCCAGGTCCTGCAGCTGTGCAGTCAGATGAGGGCCGACAGGGAAGAGCAAAAACTACAGACGCTGGAAAACAAACACTTAATGACATGCAGCGGCAGTGTGATAAAAATACATCCAAGATAGAGAGAGAGAGAAGTGCTCAATGCATCATGGGAGTTCCCTCAGCAGTCAGGACTGAGGGATGCTTCACATCTCACCTGAGCCAGAGTTTTGAGACAAACCCTGTTGTGAATGACCGTCATGAGGTTCAACATGGGATCACTGATAGGAAAATGTCTGTTTTGGACTTTTCTCTTTTTAAATATGTCATATATATATTTAAGTTTGTCAGGCTTCTAACAATGAGGCTGAGATGCATTTAGAGATTTCTGATCATCTGCTACTGTAAACATTCTCCTTTAAATACTGGAAGCACTGGGATGGTTATACTCCATCATCGTTCCACTTCACACGTTCCGATTCCTTAACATCTGCCCCTCCCACAATGTGTCTCCTGGTTGACTGATGCTATTGCTCCGCTGTGACGATGGACGTCCTTGGGGGGTGGGAAGCAACGACCGATTCAAACGGTTTGACTCAGCACCTGAGGTCCCTCCGTGGTTAGAGAGCCACTGTTGACTCCCACAGCTGTTTCTGTGAACTGATTCTCACACTGAACGCTTGTGCTACTGAGCCTGTGTGTGTGTGTGTGTGTTTCTGAGGCAGAGATAAAGAGACGGAGGGAGGGAGAGGAGGAGCTGGAGATAAAGTTGACAGATCAGAGATTATAAAAACCCACTTTGTTAAAAGTCACTTTAGAGATAAAGACTTCAAGATGAAGAATTACAACTTGGTCCTGCCCTGATCCTCTTTATGCTGCGTTCAACGATCCAATCCTTTTCCCATTGTTGTGCAGCTCTGCGTGTTTCAGACGGCATGGTTTGATGTCCTCTCATACGTGTGCAGGTGATCAGTTTGCCTAATTCAAGCTCCAGCAAAGCTGAGGTGAAGTGAGGATGTGGTGTTTAAAGAGGAAACATAATAAACCTGTGTGTAGTCAGAGCGCGTCAGGTTCTGTTGGTGTGTCAGCAGCCCCAGGTCATCATTCCCAGCCTCTACCACAACTCTTTAATTCTGTTTTCTATTAGCAGATCTACTGTAGGCTATAACTTCAAATTAGAGAGTGTGTGAATGTGTGTTTGTTGTGTGCGTGCCGAGGACTCATGTGTGGACACATGTGGAAATGTGTCTTCAGCCTTGCTGGGTTAATAGGAGGCAGCTTTATTAGACAGATGGCCTTTCCTCATTCATCCTGCCGGCTATTTACATTTTCCTGGCTGTTCATTATGCAATCGGGATGATGTGTGAGGATGCTTGACCTGGCTTGATTGTAACATAGCCTCTCCTCCACCCCCCACCCCCTCCTCTGGGCAGCTTCACGGGGAGACAAGGTCGCTCAAATTGATTCAGTTCCTCACGAAGCACACGCGGATTCTCCAGCAGGGCTTTAATTGCATTTCTGTACCAATCCCTCTCATGACAATTGCGTACTGTAATCTAATGCAACACACACACACATACACAGGCGTCCTCCTCTTTGCTTGACGTCCCTAAATTGGCTTCAGTGTTAACGGCTGACAGGAAATATTAATGAAAAAGGCTGTTAAGGAGAATCATTTCTCAGATGCTGTCTCTTCATGCACTGACGCAAGACTGTTACATCAGATAAAGCTTATGCAGCTGCTTTTAGCAACTTCAGATAGAGCTGTACTATTCAGTCTGCTGCGTTGCCAGGTTGTTAATTACACCATCACTATCACACCAGCAGCAAAATATGACTGTAATCTACAGTTAAATCTAAGTAATATATATATATATTTCTGACTAGTATTGATTGATGGTTTATACTCTTGCTGTGAACTCCAGACGTCAGATTAGGAATCGTGATAAAAGATATATGAATATACATTTAATGTCCTTATCTGCTCTCAAATACAGCAATAATGATATTCTATCAGGTATAATATAGTATATATAGTACAGTGTATACTACTCTTTTAATTTATTATTATTAAAGACAAACAAACACATTAGAGCCTCACATTTAAGAACAAGTAGGGGACATTCTAAGTTATTTGATTATCAGTTTTCCAGTTAAATTTCTGACTGATTCTTTGATTACTGGCTGCAGCACTGCTTCAAAATGCTGTGACGGTCAGTCTATAGAAGGGTTGGTGAAGAATATGGAGTAAAAGATAAAAAACAACCACAGAGATTCTTCTCAACCACCAGCAGAGCGGTAAAACAACCCACTGAAGACGCCTCTTCCTTTATGAAATCCACAACCTGGCGACCTAAGATAAGTTCCTATTAACGCCTTCTTACCGATCTCTCAAAATGTGCAACCAGTTTACTGGTCATTATTCACTGAGCTTTGTGAATGGCTGCCTATTATCACGTGTGTTTGTTTGTGTGGAGCCAGATGTGCAGGCTCCAGATCCACATCTGTCCAGGTGTTGATGGTTTAGGCTGACTTTATCCTCATTAGTCTGTGAACAGATGAACGTCCTCTTCTTCTCCCTCTGCTCCCATCACTCCACCCCCCCTCTCTCTCTCTCTCTCTCTCTGTGTGTGTGTGTGTGAGAGAGAGAGAGAGAGAGGAGAAACGTGTGTGCGCGCATTCCTTCGCATCCATTGGAGCGGCAGTCGGAGGTGGAGGGTCCACACAGAGAGGTCTCACTCTGCAGATATCCAGCCCATCAGTGACGCTGCCACAGCTCAGCAAACATGCAGGTGAGAGACACGTTCACTTTCCTTCTATGAGAATTCTATTCCCCTCTGTAGCACAAGAGCAACGGATTAGAGACGATGGTTGTGAGTTTCTCTCCAGGCTTGTTGGCTGATTTTTAACAATCTTTAAACGTTGGCTCCCACTTTTGCCCAGAGCTGAGTTTGGGAGTGAAGTTATGTAATTGCATCCTTGACTCTGGGCAGCTGATGTGGAGGACACGCTGCTGCGTCCTCAGAGCGGAATCCTGAGGACGGCTGCTTCCAGCAAGTGTCACTTGGCATCACGTCTTGTGCCGCGACTTTCTCCTCCCGCTCACGTCGTTAATATTTCAGCGTGGTTCATCTGTGTGCGTGTGCAGCGGCGGCACCGTGCACCTCGTGTGGCTCCCAGCAGTTTACGCGTGATTTTATATTCTGTCGTTGGCGCTGCACTGTCTAAATCCCCAGTTCTGGGAAGAGGAGAGATTGTGTTTGTAATTCAGCCTGTGCCTCTCACATGGCTGATCAGTTTAACAGATCAGCTCCAAACGAAGACTCTGAACACCTTCTTCTTCTGCTTCTGCTGGACAACAGGGAGAACCTGTCCCTGTCAGTGGACATCAGGTGTTCTGGGGGGGGGGGGGGGGGGCTGCATCCTGGAACACCTTCTTCTTCTGCTTCTGCTGGACAACAGGGAGAACCTGTCCCTGTCAGTGGACATCAGGTGTTCTGGGGGGGGGGGGTGGGGGCTGCATCCTGTGTGTGCATTATTTAATCTCTCTATTGTGACTCTGAGGATGGATGGAGGCAACAGATCACTGAGGAATATTGATGTTTGTGATCATGTCAGACAAGAACAAATTGTCCCCTCCTACACACACACACACACATCCTGGTGTCCACACACACACACATCTGCCTGAGCGTCCTGTGACGATGTTGGTGAGTGAGGCAGTGCTCCCCTGGGAGTGATGCGACTCACCATCAATCACTCGCTGACCTGGTGCATCGATCGGTAAATCGCTCGATCAATCCCAAACGTGATGAGACGGAGAGCTGGGCTCAGTGGGCCGAGCCATTCTCCTGGGCGCCGTTCGCCATTCGTGCGGGAAGAATGTCCCCAAACCATTGATTTCTGTCAACTTCTTCATTGCCAATGCATCTCCAGGAAGTTTGTTTCAATTAGTCAATTAACCACTGAATGGTAATCACCGGTGCCTAGTCCAGAAACCCAATGACATTTCGTTTGAAGCAGAAAAAAGCAAACCATCAGTGTCACATTCAGGGTAGCTGCTGCTGCACCTCCAACATTTCCATTTGTTTCCCTCTGTCTTTGTCTGGGTATTGACATGAAGCTCAAAGTTCAGTTTTGTCCTCCATCCACCTTCATCTTCCGCTGCTGCTCTCAAATGATGATTCTTCACAAACAAATCTCGTAAAAGGAAAATGCTTTTTTAAATTAGCACCGCTGTGTGTTGCCGTATTTTTGTGTCTGTTCTTAATGAGCTGGAGCTGGCGAGCTCGGGATGTATCTGGAGATGAAACAGGGCAACGTGAACGACTTCCTCATGTTAGAGGTGGTGATAAAAGCAGCTTCTGACAGATTCAGCTACTTTTCCCCCGATTCAAGTTAAAATAAATTGAGGCAGCTTGTTGCTTTTGCGTCGTTCAGAATCAGAGAGAGAAGTGAAGCAGTTTTATATAAACACAGACGTGCGGTGTTTAAAAATGTAAATCTAGTTTGGGAGCATGGCTGCAGGACTCGGTTCTGTGGTCACTGAGCCAAGAGACTGTGATTATGTGGCTGGCATTAAAATAATGAAATGTCTGTTTTAATGATGAGTGTACTGACGCTGCTGTTGGGATCTAGCATTTTTTTTTTGTTTTGTGGTTGTTTTTCTTTTTGCTTGTCTTCCCCTATTAATGTTTCTTGTCTGTTTTTCATAGTTGAGAGTTTTAATTCGCCACAAATGGCTGTTTTTTTCTTTCACCTCTCTGCATCACGGGGGGGCCCCCTCCCGGGGACCGCAGATAAAAACGAGCATTTAGTTACATGGCATAATTTATAGACAGTATAAAAATGCACTGTGCATAATGATATCAGTTTTTAACACAATGATGATTTGGGTTTTTTGATGAGACAAAAATACAGAAGAACTGCATCTGCCTTATTGAGTCGTGCTTTTCTTACATTTGTAGCTAGGTGACTCAGACTGATGCTGCACTTTCTCACAGAAGAGCGCGTCAATCAAAGCAGTGACACAGAGCCGACCTGCACAGATCAGTGACAGGACACCAGACAGGCTGACGGCAGCACACACACACACACACACACACAGTGATACAGTGTCTGGGGGCCCCCACCTGTTCAATAGGTGGAGTGATTGCAAGATTTAGACTTGTTTTAATAATTGAACAGGTCGGGTAACTGTATCTGTCAAAGTGGGAGAATGAAGAATGGGCACCATACACTTCATCAACACTAGAAACTGTGTGTGTGTGTCATTGGCTATTTTTCAGACTCAAGATCAGTTAACTGCTTGTCCAATTCGTCACAAAAGCCACGTCTCCTAAAGTGTCTTGATCTCCTGTCTGTGTGTTATGTCATTTTCCACATGAAGGCTCACAGACCAAAACAGTAGTCTCTCTCTCTCTCTCTCACACACACACACACACACACACACACACACACACAGTATGTACCCCATATGGAAGTGCTATCCTCCCACTGATGCACTGATTGGCACTCACAGTCATACTGAGAGTCCCAAACAGTCAAGACACGAATAGTATCGGCTCTCCACCATTAGCCATCTCACATATGTGATGCAGACCCACATTAAGCACACACACACACACACACACACATATATATATATGGCCCAAGGTCAGTCTGATCATTTATTATTTACCCAAGACCGTAGTTTCCCTCTTACCTCAACCAGGTCCTAACACGACAAACAGCGCAAAGTAATGTGTACATGAAGACACCCATCCAGACATACTGTCCACCAGTGTTCTGTAGAAATGAACATTATGCGACCTCATTAAAAACATTCCATAATTATGTTGATTAAAAAAAACTTAATTAAACAGCGTCGTTTTTTTTTTTTTATCTCCTGTTGAGGATTAGTTGAGTGTCAACATAAGTTATAATTGAAAAAGTTTTGCGTGTCTCCTTTCCAGATACGGGACTTAAAAGAGAGGGAGAAAAGAAAAGGAAAAAGGACGACAGTGAAACCAGAGGCAGATATTGATCATGTTTTATAATGGAGCCAGTAACACTGGTGGAGCAGGGCTGGGGATTCTTAACATTTCATTTTCATATCTCATCATTAACTGTTAATCTATGTTTGATAAGCCTAAATATCAGGCTAAATAAAACTTGGATTGGCTTCGCTACATTTCCTGATGGTTCAGCGCTCACGGCTCTCTTAGCATCATTATCAGCCGCAGCATGCAGCAGTTTCCAGCCGACCGCTCAATGGTGGCAACAAGCTGTTGAGAATACAACAGATATTTCCCTCTGGAGGCGGTGGAGACCAAACACTGAGCTAAAAGACCAGTGTTCGTCCATTGGCCAGAGACATGGCTCCAAATGAATGATGGTGCTGTCCCCTAACTGCACAACCTGACGGTCGTGTTATAAAGAAGCTCCAAACGTTCCCTGCTTTCTGCCTCCAACCATTTATAATGATGGGTTTCACTGCACAATGTCTTTGATGATATCTGTGACCACGCAAGCAAAAGTGAGCATGTATGTTCACACCTGCGCGCCAGAGATTTGAGAGGCGCTCGCACGCAGCTGGGATCCTCGGCAGGAAATCCCCGGGTGGCAGAATTACCGTGCAGTCTCTCCCACTGAGCCCACCTCCTTTATTTACATTAGCATCCCAGCAGATATTTGTGCTTCACCTGGAATGTAGACTGGTGACAGGTGACATTATGTTGAGGGACGTGTGTGTGTGTGTGTGTGTGGTGGACGATTGTTTGACAGTGAGATAAATTGGACAGAATGAGGTGATGGAGGGCTAGAGGACAAATTTGCACCAAAATACAGGGTGAACAGAAGCAACTAATCAAGTGTTGTTCATGTTCGTGTGTGTGTGTGTGTGTGTGTGTATTTAAACCAAAATTTGGGGAGCTCTTTGAAGTGCAGGCCTGTGGATCAATGAAATCTCAGACTTTTATGAAGATGAAAATGTGTGCTGTAGGTTTTGTGATGTATGTGTGGACCGTGCCCAGAGAGGTGGGTTTGAATGGTTTTAATGAAAAACAAGTTCATCGTGAACTGATCAGATGCAGGCGTCTCTGGGTTTGAGGGCTCACTGAAGTCGGGCCAGGGAGTGTTTGTTTGTGCTTTATCTTCTTACGGCAGAATTATGCAGGGAAAGCTTCAAGAGAAGAGTCTCTCCACAAAGACACGCCTTCCTCCACAGGCTGTACGGCTACGTCGTCCTGTCCTGCAGCCTGTGGGGGCGGGGCTTCTGGTCCTCTGGTTCGCCATTTTGTAGTGTTGTTTGAACTCATGGAATCACAATCCCAATCGCAATATATGAACGCGGAGGCGTGTGTGTGTTTCTGGGTGTATTTATAGTCTTTGCACTGTGTCTGCAGGCAACTGCTCGGGGTCCGAGGGCTGTTTCACTGGTCGGAAACAGACCCGAGAATCGCCTCTGGGCAGATGTGACGAAGCAGAGTTTGTGTAACAGTGGGGAGAACATGAGAGGGAACATGTGAGCGAGGACATTACACAACATGCGAGAAACATGCTGGGTCTCTGCAGTGGCTCAGTGGCACGCTTATCACATATTAATGGAAACTCCTCCTCTATAATAAGAAATTACACAACACGTCTCGCTTCACCTCCTCCATTGGCTCGTGATGTTGGAACTTATCATAAGTTGGCTTTGGTGGTGTTAAAATAATCCAAATAAAATATTAACAATATAAAGTAAAGTTACAAAGAATATTGCAGTGGGTTCACAACAGGGGGAAGGCGTATGCTCTTAAGTTAACACTTTCATAAAAGTTTCAATCTCCATCTGCATTCAAACCCAATTCTAAATCAAACCCTAATGAAATAAAATGAAGCGTATTGTGTTTAAATAACAGTATAAAACAGTTTATCATCACAGCGGCACCTCTAGCATCTTCTGACTGCAGCCTGTGACTTTGCTCTGCCTCCTCCTCACTCCTTAAAATCTACTTTTAAAAACCTAATCAGATGGAGTTTAGCAACTGATTCGACGACAGTGTGGAAACAGACGAAGGGAAGTCAGTGCAGTTTAATTTGATGCAGCTGCTTTTCCCTCAGGCTCTGACATATTTTTGCTGCTTCCATGGCAATGTCACTGTTTTCCATAGTAAATATAGGATGTGCCGGGAGATTGCTGAGATCCTGGTGTTTTTATTTTTAATCTCCCAGAGTGTAAGCGTCGCCAACTGTGGCGACGGAGCAGTGATGTTTCCACTCTGTGCCTCTGTCCGTGCGGCTCTGGTGAACCGATATCTGAGGAACACAGTGGGAGAATTACAGAAACGTGGATTTAAACATCACTGGATAAATATCGCTGATCACGCCTGTGAACGCAGTGATTAGTTCATAACAGACTCGTCGTACCCATATCACTGAAGGCCTTATTGTGCATGCATTAACTGGATTAGCTTATATTTGGCTATATCCGTCTCTCTCCTGTAATGATTGTCAGAGGCACGCTTCATGTAAACAACAACAAACAACACGACAACTGATGTTTAACAATTTATGGAGCGCAGCGATGTCCCGCGTGTCGCTGCTCGGTCTTGCGTGTGTGTGTGTGTGTTGATGAAACATAACAAGAGGAAAGTGCTGCCCCAGGATAGAGCTAGCTGAAGCATTAAGAGGCTCAAGATGAAAAAAATAGTATTGTGTGTGTGTGTGTGTGTGTGTGTGTCCCTGCGTGTCCAGCAGTCCATGAATAAACGACTAACGTAACGCTGAGTTTCCTCGTGTTTACACTGCGTCTGTCTGCATCAGTTTGTCTCGAGGCCTCCGCACCGAGGAGCCACGTTGCAGACAAATATATATTTTTCTAATTTACTTCTCTGGAGAAGTGATTCACTGCATCTGTGAATAAGTCCATGTCGGGATAAGTGGAATTGTCTCTGTCACCTCTCTCCATGTCGGTGTGTTGTTCTTCGACAGTGTGCGTTTGTGTCTCGATGCAGATCCTCTCGCCTCCTCATTGTCTCCCTTCCTCCCTCGCCTCCCCTCTTTTTGGCTGTTTTTAATCTTCTTTTCAGGCTCAGCAATAGTCTTGCAGATGTATTCCCCAGCAAAGTGCTTTTATATCTTCATCTCCTCCATCCTCCCATCCTCCATCGCTCCGTCCTCTGGCCGTCCTTTGCTCTTCTTCTCAGATAGGCCACGATCCATTATGCTAATTGACTCCAGTTCTTCCAGGAACACGACTAGACCTTGTTCTCCTCTTTTTTCTCTTTTGCTGTTTTTCTGTTTTGCCCATCTTCCTATCTCGAAGCGAGGGATTTGCATGGTCAAACTCCAGTGGGATCAAATAGCCATTTAAAATCCTCCGTGCGTCCTCCCCTCCTTTCCTCCTGTCATCCTTTGCACTCTTGTCCTCCCCACAGCGTAAACAGAGCCTCTGTTTGTTCTGCCTTTCATCCTCCTCCTCTCACACTCACTCCACTGTACATATTCATGTGTGTGTGTGTGTGTGTTCAGCCTGTGCCCGGCAGCAGAGCCTAATAGAGCTTTGAGTCTACGCTGTAAGAAAAAAAAGACATTCTCTCTAAATCAGATCGAGTCTGTTAGAGCCAGTGTTTGCTCTGAAAGTAATTGGGACGGGGCCAATACATGACAGAAAGAAATTGAAAAATATATTAGAGGAAAGAAAAAAAAACTTAAATGTCAAATGTATCTCCAGCGATAAAGGAGGATAAACTCTGAATATGAATGAGTAGAGGGACTGGTCTGGAATAGTAAGAGTCACCATCATGAGATGGAGCTCAATGTCAAAATGAACAAAAACACTGTTTAATTACTCTGGTATTGAAGCTCGTGTTTCATTCACATGCTCCCAGGTTTTGGGTAAACCTGATGAGACTTCACATGTTGTGTGTGGATGGATGATTTATTTTTCTGTACATGCTTAGAAAGACACACGTGGAACATAACAATCATTAACTCTCAAAGTATATTAGTAAAATGAAGGTGTTGTTATTCTTGCATAGTTTCATCCATCTTTGATTTTGCCATTTAGTTCAAGCACAATCAGAAAGTAGGATACCGCTCATTAGCGTGTACTTGTGTAAATTGTGCACGCCCAGTGATCTGTCCTTTAAATGTAGTACGCCAAGTTCCATTTCATTAATTATTACTTGGAAAAGTGTTAAAGACAATTCTGGATCCAAATGGGTTCTGTCTTGGCCACGTCCACTCCTTCAACTTTCCTGAATAGACTTTTTTTTTTTTTTTTTTTTTTTTAACGCTCAACTGCTACTGAAATTAAATGAAGAGGGATGTAAACATAAATACAGGAAGGACTTGGAGCTGCTCTGGGCTTTGATAACACAAGCATGAAAGCCTTCTCTCCAGACACACAGAACATTTCACTTTGCAGTTTCCTTCACTTTTTTGAGCTACTGGTATTTGAAATTAAACTGTTTTTGATTTACAACAGGAAACTATGAGGTTTGATTTCAGGTGGTAAATGAGGATCTGAACCTTGTCAGCAGATAAAAAGCCTTAAAGACTTAAATTCAACGGAGGATATACAGTAAAGTGTGGCACTGCTGGAAACAGCTCACTGTAACAGCAGTACGTTCTAACTCTGGTCTGTTCTTGACGAGGAAGATTAAAAGTAACAGGGTTTCTGGTTGTGCTGCTTTTTTTCAAGCTGTCCATCAGGAGTCTGTCAGAGCTGAATCAGAGCGTGGTGGTGTGGTGGGAGGACAGCAGATGTGTGATTTAACAGTGAAGCGCGGCTGCTGTTTGTTGCCAGAACAACAGGCTCTGACTGATCCTTTCCCTGAAGAACAAAGTAAAAACCCTGTTTTATCTAAAATGTTCCAGCCGCATCTTGACGCATGGAGCTTGGAGGCCTGTTTGTTTAATTTCCATATTGACCTGAACTCTCATCTCTTCTTCCCTTGCTCTTGGCCTTCTGTCCCCCCCCCCCCTCCCTCCAGGTGGATGGCAAGGTGGTCGATGGCAGCCTGCTTGGAGACGCCAACGGCGTGGAGCCCGCGCCGGGCCGGGTGAAGGACTCCGGCAAGTGGCAGAAGCCGCGGTTCTCTCGGAAAGCTCTGATGAAGTGCTGCCTGGTCAAGTGGATCATCGCCAGCACGCAGCCACAGGACAAAGGTGGGGGGGGGGGGGTACAGAGTCTGAGGGGAGTGAGTGTGACTAACGATGTGGTGCAGTGTTTGAATTGATCGCTGAATTGACCGGCCCGACCCCTCCCGGCCCCCCGACGTCCCCATGGGCAGGTTTGACTCATTGTTGAACCCAGGGTCAGGTACCCAGAGATCATTTAGTAGCATACATCCATTGATCAACCTCAGCCCACCGTTAATATGCTCCAACTGATCGTGTCTCTGTTTCACGAGCTCACATCCATCTACAGTAACATGCACACAGTGCCAGTGGGAAGCGACCGAAGGAGCTGAGGAAACGCTTTGTGGTGCTCTTAACTTTGAAAACAATGCTTACTGCTTGTGACTGGTGCTTAAACATGGCTTCAGTGGAAGAAAACACGGGGAAAAAGGATTAAAAATGAGCAAACACTATTTATGTTGTTATAACATGTTGTATTCAATTTCTCCTAAAACACATTCTGAACCTTTTATTAAAGGATAAGGAAAAGGATTTCAACTCCCAGTTTTATTGTTTGTTTTTATTATTCTCTTTTCCTTTAAAAACCCTAATAGTCCCTCTGGTCCCAATAGTTTCATTTTGTCATGAGTACATGAACTCAGGTTCCAGTAAATGTTCTCCTGAACATCAGTTTCTTTGAACTCTGGTTCTGGTGTGTTGTGGGTTTATTCCCAGGATTTATTCACTCACTCGGTGTCAGTGCTCCACCCAGTGGTCCAGCTGTGATCATGCATGATTGATCATTTGCCTGCAGGAAGAGCGAGTGTGCTTCTGAGTGAAACCGACTGATGTTTAATCCACTGAGGTCAACAACTGTTATCTCAGTCACTTCCCATATTTCTGCTGATGCGTTAGCGCTCCTGACGACACAAAGACTTTCCACCGGCACCTGCTTCGCGGCGGAATGACCAGAGCTCGAGCTGTTTCTGGATGTTTGGTTGAAAAAGGACTGATAGATAAACCGAGAGGTGAGCAGCTGAGGAAAGAGCAATACACAGAGAATCCTCCATGCTCCTGTGGAATCTGAAGCGTGTATTTAACTGTAGATTAAACGTGCTGTGTTTCCAGGAAACCAGCTCGGAGGAGGAAATGTCAGCTCAGCAATCACGTGCCTTGGTTCTTGACCACGTCGTTGAAATGTGATAGTTTGACTAGTCACGGGCCACACACACCATCTGACATCGCTGTGTCCGCTGATTTGATCAGATGCGCTTTGGCAGAATGTGAGAGGCTGAGAACAGGAATTGTTGGTCCGGTAGATTTCAGAAAGAGGGATCACTCGCTGTGCTACAGTGGAGAAGTTTTTCAAGACTTGCCTCCTTTCTCTGAGGCAGCCTCACTCACACCAGCCTGCAGCATGTTCAGAGAACCCTTGCAAAAAGAGCTCTCAGCGCAGGGGAAGCAGGAGCACGGCGAGTCACAGAGACTGTGATGGGATCTATTTCATCCTGGTGCTGAGGGGAGAGGGACTCTAGCACTACTGTATATGTCAGCGGGCCGGCCGTCACCTCTGTGACGGGCAGCAGCTAAAAATAGCCGCACAGAGATGGAGATGTGTATCAGAGAGGAGTGGGATGTGGTGTTGATGGTGTTGATGCAGCTGCTGTGGTTCACTCTGGGGATGCTGAGAGGAAGGAAATGAAGGGTTTGATAACACGGATAATGGGTCCGATCTAAATGTTCTGCTGCTGTTTTCCACGCCATGTCTTCTTCAGGACCATGGACCATACAATTCAATAAACCGCAAAATATTTTTTTTTTTCTCAACAAGTGACCTAAATTATTTGTTGTCTGTCAAAGTAATTTCAATTTCTTTTAATTGGCGACTTTTTATTACTAATGCAAACTTGTAGCCCCCCGTGCTGAATAAGAAAACGTTTAATTTTATAGTAGGACTTTACACAGAATTCAAACTTCAAATTAAAAGTAGCTTCCACTCTGTGAAACGAGGGATCAGATTACAAAATCATATAAGAGACTGAGAGGGGAGAGATATCAATGACTGTAATAAGAGGCGGATGAGAGATGGAAGCCAGACAAAGAAAGGAGGGAGGGAGGGGAAAAAAATGAGATTTCTTCTCTGAGCTTTCAAATATTCCTTCACCGGCTTAAACCGTGGGACTTCTGTCTGCTGAGACAGTGAGATGAACTTGAGAGGGAGAGAGTGAGCAGCCCTGGGACCCGATAAAGGCTGAAACAGGACGAGTGTGTGGTTTGCTCGCTCAGTCATATGAAACGGCTTCGAACAGAGATACACGGCTCACATCCTCTGAGAAGACAGAAGGGAGAAAGAGGGAAGGAGAAGCGAGGAGGAGGAGGGAGCATCACCTGTAACCAAACTGTGACACCAGTTCACAAAGAAGAGTTGTTTTTGGTGTCTGACTGGTTTTTGTGAGAGCACCACATCGTCCCCTTTGCCTCTCCCTGCTTGGAGCTGGTGGAGCAGGAGGTCAGAGTTTTTAGAGGATGGATCCGTGCAGGGCAGAGTGTGAAAAAGAGATCACCAGGCTGCTGCGCTGTTTCTTTGGCCTCATCACTGGTACATTCATTCAAGGTACTTTCTCTTGCTGCTTGCTCTTTTCAAAACACACATTCAAATACAAGACATCAAAAGAGAACAGTTTTTATTTCTCCTTGATCAGGGACGGTTCCTTTACTGGTTTCATTACAACCGCTATCTGCAGCACTGTGTTTGCTCATTGAATACTTAACCAGTGAGTACTTTAAAGTACTTTTAATGTAGTTTTCAAGTACTTATTCTTAGCTTGAGTGGCAGTTTTACCATGGGTTGCCAAGGAACGCTCCATCAAGCCACCGCCGGCTGAATGGTGGCATCCCTCTCTGCTCGCTCTCTACATGCTCTCATTCCCTTATTCCCTTTGTCTTTCCTTACTGTGTGATCACCAGTCCACTTTTATCTGACATCTCCTGCTGTTTCTCCTCCACCAGAGGGCGCAGTGGGTCCAGGCCCTCTCTGGTGAGGTGGCAGGACTTGAATGTTGTCCTCGTCCTGTTCCCCTCCTGATTTGTTTAGCCTGTCTGCAGCGGACACGCTCAGGCACGGGGCCTCATCTCCACTTATCCATTAGCCAAACCTAATTCTGTCTTAAGCGCTGAAGAGAGGAAGGAGAGAAAAAGAGAGGGGTCTGGGCGTTATACAGAGAGAATAAATATCCCGGACAGAGGAAGAGGGGGAAATGAGCTTTGATTAAGAGGCCCCTGTTTTAATTACACAGTTAAGTCTGACTTTGAACTTGCCTGGTCAACGTGGTTTTATGAAGAGAAGATTATCTCTCTCAGAAGTGAGACTTGTGTTTGGATGGAACATTGGGCCCGTGGGAAAACGCCTGAAAGAGCAGCCCCCTCCTCCTCCCCTTGCATTTCTGCAGCAGCTTTTAGTGCAGAGGCCACAGAGCCTCATGATGATCTCTGCCATGTTGTTTACTGAGTTCAGAAAAGGGCACTTCATGTCGACACCGAGAGCAACATGAAGAATAGTTCCCAGTCCCAGGAGGTTGTCATAGGAAGGAACACAGACGTGTGTGTCCAGCAGACTGCCAGTGGTGGGGGTGAATAACTTCACTGCTGTAATCATAGATTTCTCTGTGGCTAGTTTTTCCTCCATTTATCGGTGGCTGCCATCGGATTGTTTCTGTGCGACACAGAAAACGATGAAGTGACAAACCGCAGAGCTTTGGTTTGCAGTTTGAGTTTGCTTCTGTTGAAAGAATGGGGAAGATTTGATCCACACGCTCATATTTCATTTCCTGAATGAGTGAATATGGGCTGCTCCGTTCTGTCCCGCAGTGTCCAGTGTCCTCTAGTGGTCGAGTGGGAGATTTCGATTGCTTCCAAGGAACGAGAATCTATTCCCTCCAAATCATTCATATTTGAGAGGTTGCTAGCTTGGTTTTTTTTTTTTATTATTATTATTTATTTATCATTATTGAGCGCAGAGGGTGATAACTGAATATTCTAGGCTTTAATTTTAAACATTACCTCACTCTGTTTTCTTGAATCTTAACGTTTACCAACTTTTCTTTGTGCTTTACGATGACAAGCTGAAAATGTGATGGTTCCTAACTGCTGGTCGCAGACGACAGAGGACGGAGCTAATTTGTTTTTGGCTGAGAAATTCGGACCGCGACTATGTCTGTTCCAGTGCAGTGCAGTTTGTGGAGCTTTCTTCAGCAGGGATGCGTCGACTCATTGCTAATTCAAATGTAAAAGGTCATCAATACCCTCTTAATCACTTAGCCTCAGGATGTGAGCTCCCTGTGGAGGCAGACATTAAAAAGGAGTTGAAGATTAAAACTGAAAAGGTTGTGAATAACATTTTGACTTCACGTTGAGTGGACTGCATTCAGGATTTCGTTTTGCACTAGTGCTTTTAAACGTGATGAGAGTAATGATTATCTTTTAATGTTGATTGACATATTTTAATTTCAGTTTTGAAGGTGATCTCACTCTCTCTAGTTGATGTTATCTCATTATGGAAACACAGGGGAGATTATGGTGCTCTGAAGGAAGAACTGGAGAAATGTGCTGAAACAGTGACCATGGACACACATAGAAGAAACTTTTCCTCAAAACTTCAGGATACAGATCGGTGTATGTCCTTGAGTGTGACGGTTTCCTTTGGTTTCCAGTAGCCCAGAGCGTGTTGGAGACGTGCAGTGGATGGTCACGGGTGGAGAGCGGTCGGACAGGAGGAAAGGAGTGAGACGGAGGGGAAAAAAGAAACATGGAGGTGTATGATGCGTGTGATGTGAAATGTCAGCAGCTCTGCCGTGCTTTTTGATCCCTTTTTATCTCTCACTGTGACCTGGTGTCAAAAAGCTCAAACAGATTTTATAATGCGGCCTCTGACAAAAGCACACACACACACCTGATGCTTTTTTTCCTCAGTGTTGGGCAGCTGCTCGTGTCAGTACCTGACATTCACACTTTTTAAACTCGCAGCCAGGAGCCCAGTGATTGATGGAACTTCTGTTCGCTCAGATCTGTATCACTGGGCGTTTTACAACTTAGACTTTAAACGTTTGTATCTCGTCTCTCTGCCGCTCTTTGAGTGTCCCGTTCTTTCCAAAGTGTCTCAGAGCAGCTCGTTAGCAGGGCTAGCCTCGTCCTTGTGCTGTAGTTCTGCGGCATTATGGGAGCTGTGGTGGCCGCTCTCTCTGTGGAGGCCAGGAGGCGCCTCTCCCGGCCCGGCTGTCTCCCTCACTGTGGCCACGGAGCAGCCAGGTACCATCGCTCAGGTAGGCGCTTGTATGCTCGTATGTCCCCTTGTCGACTCATTCATTCATCCTCTCTCCATCTATCTCTCATCGTTTCACTCTTCACTCTCTGGATTTAAAGGCATGGGCAGGACTGAGCAGTAGCTCAAGATAAGCTACTTGTTTTACGACACTATCGTCAGATCATGTCCTAATAATGGACGTGGAACTAGTTAGGGCAGTTGCGGCCTGTGACAGAGAGCGAGTCGACCACTAACCAGAGGGTTCTTTGTTCGATCCCTGGCTCCTCCGGTCTGCGGGCTAAAGAGACTTTGGTCAGTTGTGTGAGTGGGTGAACGTGGCTTGTACTGTGAAGTGCTTTGAGTGGAGACCAGGAAAGTGCTTTATGAATTCAGACCATAGCTGCAATTAAAGTACAGGACTTGTTTGAATGTGTGAAGAGTCACAACATGACATTGATTCCTTTATTTATGGTTTAGATATTTCAGTTTTCTAGCTGATTAATCAAAGGTTGACTTCAGTTAGTAACTGATCATATGATTACTTCTTTCACTCATTATCATATTCCTGTATTCTTATTTCCATTTTTTTACAAGACAGTGCAATTAGAATGTGACTGAATGTGTGTACTCCTGCATATGGAGCAGCAGAACGCAGAATATATTAATATTAGTATCCTAATAATATTATATCTCCTATACCTTGTATTAGGGTTCTGTGCACTTTACCTGAAATCCTTCTTCTTCCCACACGGCAAAATTCCTTCACTACCAGAGGTGTAAGTGTCTTCCTCTCCGACTGTGGTGAAGACTGAGGTGGTCTTTGCTGACGTGCCTGCCTGTGAGGAATCAGTCTGGGTTTTCGCTCCCTGTTTACTGACTGTTGTGTCAGCAGGCAGCGCCAAGCATACCTTTTAAAAACCTGTTAGTGCCCTAATGGCCTGCCCACACACACACACAGAAGAAACTTGGATACACAAACATCACATATTCAGTGTGCACAGATATACCTGCAGTGTGTGTGTGTGTGTGTGTTTAGTGCGTGAACGTCTGTCACCTGATCCACTCTCCATTTCAGTCGTAACTGAAATGTAAATTTGACCTTCAGGGTGTTTTCTCTGTTGTCGAGATGTTCCACACACTGTTAAGGAAAAGGGACAGTGCAGACTCATAGAAAGATTCATCATTTCACGTTATGGCCGTAGAACAACCGAGTTTCTTCTGGTAAAATGCACAAAGTGCAGAAAACGAGAGAAGCTCCGCTACCACCACCACCTCACCACAAAGATATTGATCTCTCTCTCTGGCCTCCCATTTATGTCTCCTGTCTCCAACACACACACACAGCCCACAGACTTCAGAAGATATTGATTGCCATTATTTTCTCTAACTTTAACCTTAACTTCCACCGAACCCACTGTATACCCCAACCTTACACCATACATTCATTTTTCTTTCATCTGCTCTTTATCAAACTGTTGCTCAAGCCTTTGCAAAACAAGAAGCAACATGCTAGCTGACTGTCTGATGACAAATAATACATAAAAGCCACAAAGAATATGTGTAAAACAAACACAAACATAGAAAATAAGAAAGCCTTATTCTCATGATCCGTCTATGGCTGCAGGATATTTGAAGATTTAAAATACATTTATAAATTACAATGTTGTTTACTTGGCATGCATCATGCTATCATAACCATGAGTAAACCAGCCTCTGGATGTAGCAGGGGCAGACAAAGAGGTGAAGAGGTGGATGTGGTGGAGAAAGGATGGACAATTTGTCGAGGAAAGAGGAAGCCGAGCAGAGAGGGAGAGAAAGTCTGCGGTCGGCCAAAGTTGTGGAATGACAGAGGAGATGGAGGGAGGCAGAGGAGGAGGAGGAGGAGGAGGAGGAGGTCCAAAGCCCTGGGGTGCAAAAGCAAATCAGATGGACAGACAAGGAAAAAGGAGGAGTGCAGTGGAGTAAGGAGAGACCAAAAGAAGGATGGGTGGGAGGTTTGAGGTGGACTTCAGTTACTGAACCTCAGCTGGAGTGACTGCGTCGAGGGAGGTAGAGTTGCAACAGATAAATTCAAAAGAAGCTGCAGCGAGCAGGGAGTGATGGGAAGGTATGCGCGGAGGAGGTAGACGCTGCAGGAGGAGCTTCCGTTCCCCACTGCTCCTCTCAGTTTTTCAGGATTTCCCTCCCAGGACGCTGCTGCTGCTCTAAGTGCCTTCTCCCCAGGGCTCTTCCATATCTGGACCTGGACAAACAAGAGTGAGGCTGGAGCACACCGACCCTGAATGTAACTATTTGTAACGCCGTCCTAAAAGGTGACAGGGTGACCGAAGGCTTACGGATAAAGCGGTTTGTTGCCTGACTTAGACCTTCAGAAGTCCAACAAGTTAATAATCCATTTTTAGTCCATCTGAGTTTTCCTTTTGCATGAGAGCCTTTTGAACCATGTCTGTTTTAGAAGATGACCTCATCCTCATTACTGCTGTTCTCAATATGATCACAGATGCAGCGAAGACTCGGTAGTCTGATTGTCCTCCGCTCTCAGAGTGTTTGCAGTATGGTTTTGTTTCAGAGCTGAGGTTTCACAAACCGCTCGTGTGGCCGGCGCGCATGATGGGGTAATTTATTTATACTGGCCTCTGCTATTTTGCCATTTAAAGGCATGGAAGATGAGAAAACTTGAGTATCTCTCGTTGTGTGTTTTCTGACTTTACTTCAATAAGTCCCTTGCATTCACCCGGACCCTGTCTGGGAGCAGAATTCTTAGAATGGACTTCAAGGCTGGAATTGAATTCTTTGCTTTGCCCAAACCGTTTTTATTTAAACCCAAGATGTGAATCATGACTGTGAACTATGAGGCGAGGACTGATAATAGCTGTTTGGATTAAGACGATGAGCAGTAATTTGTGTCTCTGCCAGTCCGAGCTCCTGAGTGCGTGTGCAGGACAAAAGTCTGGGAAGTGACTCTTAACGTCTCCTTTAATGCACTGTAATAAATGGCTCATGACACAACCCCCATTTTCCCTCATCGGTCCGGAGTGGGAGGTTTTCCATATATGTCGACTTCCACGTATTTTCCACTTCAGCATCAGTGTTGACATTAGAGCAGCCTTCACCCAGCTCACTGGCCTGGTTCTCATGCTGCGTCCCGGGCTTGGAAACAAACCCATGCCGCCACCCACCACCCAGACTGAATCCTGTCCCGTGCTGGTTCATCCCTGTTGAAAACTCTTGCTGTTGACTAGCCCGGCCCCTGGAGTGACTCGGGCTGGCCCGGGCTTCCTCTCCTGTCTCTCCCCGAGGCCAGGCCTACTTGTGCGGGCTCGGCCCTGTGTGGGCCTCCCAACCCTCGATACTCCAGTCATGGGGATCCAGGGTATGGAGCTGTTTGCCATCGGAGTGGTCATCATCCTTTTCATGGCGGTTCTCAAGCAGTTTGGCATCCTGGAGCCCATGTCCTCTTTTGAAGGTAAGGGCCCACCTGAGGCCCCTCTACTGGCTAAGAGGGACCTGCAATGGGACAGCAGTGGCTTTACTATGACTCTACTGTTTTACGAATCCAATACAAATAAAGTTTAAAGAGCATGATCTTGAAAATTAATAAATAGCAGATAAGTTATTGAAGCTCGATTGAGTGCAGCTCTGATGATTACTGCGTTGCACCTCTCCTGCCCTTGTCAGTCATCTACTGTAACTACTGTGATAAAATATAATTAAGCCAAATGCCTTCAAACCAAAGAAACCCAAAAGTAAATGGATATAAAATACATATAATTAGTAATTTAATAATTAATTACTGCATCTGCTTTTGTATTTGTGGACCCATTACTAATTAAAGGCTGTCAGCAGATCTATGTATGGCATGGGAGAGGAAAAAGGTTAATGGGATGTTTTATTTTGCACACTAAGGGAAACACCATAAAACATTGATGGGCCAATAGACTGTGTACATTTGGGACTGTAAAAGAGGCATCAGACGCTGCTCCCTGAGCGATGCAGCTCGCTTTGATAAGAGTTTCGGGCCGACGGCCAGGCAGTCAGAGTGGCCTGCAGTCCGTTTGCCAAGACAATTACAGCAGGAAGGCTCCAGTCGCACATTAGTGCTTTTCATGTGGCTCTGAATCATAACTAATAAATTCAACAGAAACTCCAGTAATGCCCTTTCATAATTTATCACTCTTCTCAATCGCTCTAATTTTCAGCTCTTCCAATGGAGCCCCCCTCTTTGCATTTTCCCCTCCACCTCTTCCTCCCGCTGTGGCACGGCCCACACCCCGGTTTAGCATTACTTCACATCAATTATACATGCGGTATTGAACAGGCTTTCACTGAGGCTACCTAAATATGGAGCCTGGAGTACTCCTCCAGGACCCTGAAGGACACTGGCCATCCCTCAGTAGCCTCTGAATTTCTTCTCATGCATCTTCATCCTCATTCCTGCCACTTCATTACCCCCTTATCTCCCAGCGGGACTAATTTAGCAACTGTGGTGTCAGTAAGTCGCCTGCTTCATGGTCTTCATCACGTTTAACTGACAGCCGATCTGAGGAGCTAACACATCTGTTGTCTCTCATCACCTGCCGTCATGCAGGGTCCAGATGTTTTGCTCTCTTTGAATTCAAATAGATTCCAAACAGCAGCCAGTGGTGCAAATGGAAGTTCACTCCGGCCTTTCTACTTCAAGTGTAATGTATTTATAGAGATCAAACACGTGGCCCTAAACATGCTTGTAAACTGGTGTACACGTAGTTGTGGCATCGTCAACATGGAGGTTCAGCAGAGGTTTTATTTCATCAAGTGCTCAAGGCCCAAAGAGGAAAAAACAAAATTAAACAATCTGCTCAGAATATGATTACCCCTCAGATTTACTGTGGCCAGAGGTTTGAAACTGCTGACTGCATGCAAACCCTTTCAAAGCAGTTGTTCCTCAAGCAGCTACAGCCTTAGAATTATCTTTGAGATTTACAGTTCCATGCATACATTTTTACTTGAGTAATATATACTGTATATAAATAGCCAAGTGTCAGCACTTAAACCAGTGTGTTCATTATATATCTTGTCTGTTTATGTTGTACCTACAGTGTTGGCTATTCTTCCTCTGTGTGTGTGTGTGTGTGCGTGCATATGGAAGCAGCTGTTGTAAGTGTTTCCACTGCCCTCTTGTGGTGTACCTTCTGACTTGAACGCCATCCTTTCATCACAATATCTTCTAGGTCTGATCACTTATTAGTTACATGCTTTATGAAATCAGCACTTGAGAAGTGATGCTCGCTCATATCGTGCGTGTTAGGCCACATACATGTGCGTGTTTAAAGGCCAGAAGAACAGCAGTGTGGCCTTGGCCCTTTTGTTTCCCTCTGGGCCTCCTCCCTGCTCTTTGGGTTGAGTCCAGCTCTGTCCTATTTCGGGATGACATCGATGCCAGAGGTAGCTGTGTCTTTAGAGATGTATGAGCCCCATTCTGAACCTCTGTGATACAGTATCTGATATTTTCAATCCACATTTGACTCCAAGATATTTTAAGTGAATCACATCAAGACAGTGATATTCTCTGATGACTGAATCTCCCATCTCATTGGATTTTATAATATATATAAATATCTAATCATTTATTTGCTGTTGATATTTGAGGACCTTGCTGTAGACTTGAAATGAGTCGGGGTGATACAGGAGTTCTACAGGATGAGTAATTATACTTTTGGTACCATTTAAAGTAATTGATGCTTGTTATGCTTATATTCCCCAAGGTGTCAGTCATCTGTGATCTATCAATCTATCCTTCCATTCATCTACCCTTCCCTTTACAAATCCATCCCACCGACCCATCTGTCCTCCTTCAAAATGAGTTGATGAAATGAGTTTTGAACAAGTGTCACAGGACCTGAGGGAGCGTTTGCTCATTGTTTCCCTTTATTACACGAGTGTGTGTGTGTGTGTGTGTGTGTGTGACAGGACTCCACTGAGTTGATGCCGCATTAAATCTGTGTTATGAAGCCCAGGAGAGACGAGGGAACAATTAGAAAGTGGATCACACAGATGACTGAGACAATGAGATTCAGGACACCTGTTGACCTTTGCCACCACCCTCACTGCTTCCTTAAAGGAAAACCGCTGTTTTATACGTCACATTTGACAAAACCTATTCCGTCTTTGTCGGTCCTGGTCAATTACATTTGCAGTATCAGGTGCCTTGATGTAGTTGGTGTTTTGTATGGAGTTCCCAGGTTGTCCAGATCTGAGACGGTGGACATGTTTTTAGTCTTCAAATGATTTGTCTTCAGCAAGAGGAGCAAGAACCACTGGAGCAATCGGTGTGAGAGTCCCTGTGCTCTGAAGTTGAATTTCCTTTGGATTTAAGCTGCGGCCCCGATTTTTTAAAGGGGTATTCTTGGTCTCTCTCTCTCTCTCTCTCTCTCTCGCTCCTCTCTCTTTCTTTCTTTCTCTCTCCTTCTGTCTCTCTTTTCTCTCTGGAGGTATTAGGATCCACTTGACCTATATTAACGACCATCACACTTCATCGTGGAGTATACCCTTGAAGAGCCCTTAGAGCAGGAGGAGAACCGGAGAGGGAGAGGCAGCCAATTAAAACAAAGTGGAACTGGAGAGTAAAATAAGGATACACCAAGAAAAGATGAGTGCAGATTGAGTGACAAGGACTCAGAGTCAGAAAGAATGGACTGACGGAGAGGAGTGGAACAAATGTGCGGAGAAAGTCCAATAATGTAGCAGAGGAAGACGGAAAGACGAGGACCGTGGAAGACAAGATTGAAGAAGAGGGGAAGATGAGCGTGAGGTGGGAGACAGAGGGACTGCAGACAGTTGGGATCGTCTGCCTTGTGATCATGTTCCTCAAACTCATGCACCTGCTGGGCCTGATTGACATCACTGAGACCGGTGAGGCAACCTGGGACCTGCATTTATGATCCAAGTGTAGGGGGTTCAAAAAGTAACATGAGGAGTGGATGCATTTGTGAGAGCCCTCTAAAGACGGGACAAGTACGAAGGATGGAAATAAAGAGGTCGTTTTAGTTCATCAAGGCTATGATGGAAAAAAAAAACAAATCACTTACCGCTGCTATATTTGTCTTTTTGACACGAAACACCCTCAGGATATTTGAGAGATTTAAAAATAACCGTGAATCGATGCAACAACTGATTGTTTGTAGGGGCGTGTCTGCATCAGCTCTTTCTAACGAGCCTCCTAGCTGTAGCTGGTTTGAATGTGATGGTCAGACATCAGTTAAAGGGGCTGGTGTGTTGCCAACAGTGGAGTCATGCCGGACAAACTCTGCAATAGTGTCATTGGTAATAAAATATATCACTATATTCAGTGTTCCCTTGCTTTAATTCTTTTAAGTTCCTGGCTGTGATAAATGCCAGAATCGATGTATCTGCATTTACCGTGAATCAGCTGATGTAACTGCGCCCCCCCCCTCCTGTTACTCGGCTCTGTCTGGTATGATGGTGCGTTCGTGAAAATCTAGATTTATCTTCTTCGCCTTGCTGTGTTATGAAACAGTGTTTGTTCCAGTTACAATATATAAAACAACTAAAAACACAAGTTAGGTTAGGAATTGAAATGAAGTGTATTGATTTGTTTCCACTCACTCATGGACCTGCTCCCTTATTCTAAGTCTTCACAACAGACTATTGCTGCAAATGTGTTTATCTTACTTGATAGTGGACATAAGTGGATACATGTTTCCCAGTATATTCCATTTCCCAGCTCTGCTGGATGTTTTGTCAGATTAACTGAATTCGGATCACGGAGCGCTCATCGTATATTCCTCAGTGTCTGATCTGACTTGACTTGTTATCTTTATTTTTGTTTTGTTTCTTTTCTTCCTCTTGCTATCACTCTCCCACTGTTCTCTATGTTTTCTCTTTCACTCCATCTTGGTGTCAACACCCTTCCTGTCATCTGTTCTGTCTGTCTAAAGACGGTGAGTATGGTAACAGGAGAAAACCCCAACTATACTTCAGGAAAACTTCCCTCCTTTTTTTGAGAGTTTTGCTTTTTCCAGTGGTGCAGGGCTTTCTCTTAATGTGTGTGAACTGGAAACCAGTCATGATGCCAAACCTAGTGCTGATTTAATCTGTGCGTAAAAAAAGACACTGTGGCTTTGATTGAATTTCTTCAAAGTTGTAATTTTCTGCAGTGGCCTAATTTCTTTTTATTTAACCCAATTATTTAAAAAACACTGCTTGTTCGGTGACATTTCCGCCATAAAGAAAGTACCTCCTCTTCCTTTTTATTCCCTGGTTTGCCTGCCCTTTGCTCCTTTGCAGTTGCTTACAAACTTTCTCTGGAACTTGCACGTTTTCCCCTCCTCCTCTTTGACAAATTGCCTCCCTGTTGAATGTGTGAACCCCCCCCCCAAATGTTGACCTGCATCCACACACTCAGTCTGCCACATCCTCCCTCTTTTTCTCCTCATCTTTACCTCTTTACATCACTTTTTCCTTCTTTCTTCTTCTCTATATCTTCCTGTCCATCTCTCCACCTCTCTCTCTCTCTCTCTCTCTCTCTTCCCCCCCACAGACAGCAGCGACAGTGACTTGGAGCTGTCGACGGTGCGTCACCAGCCGGAGGGGCTGGACCAGCTGCAGGCTCAGACCAAGTTCACCAGGAAGGAACTTCAGTCTCTGTATCGAGGCTTCAAGAACGTAAGTCTGCTTGCTTAATTGCTCAACCACCATCGTTATGCTTTATATAGACTGAAATTATTCTACTATATAGATGTCGTTTTTTTTTTTTCTCTGTCTCTCGGGCAGGAGTGTCCCAGTGGGCTGGTTGATGAGGAGACATTCAAGTCCATCTATTCTCAGTTCTTTCCCCAAGGAGGTTCGCTGTTTAAACAATCCCTCCCCTCCTCTCTTGTCAGAAACTGCCTGGGCTTTATGAGGCGATGGCTCTGCTCAGAGAAACACCCCTTCATTATATTTCAGTATTTTTACTGATATATATTTACTGAGTAACTTTTTAACTGGGATCGATGTGCAGCTAATTTCAAGTCATTTCTGGCCGTATTTGTCCACAGACGCAACCACCTACGCTCACTTCCTGTTCAACGCATTTGACATCGACAGAAACGGTTCTATCCGCTTCGAGGACTTTGTCATCGGCCTGTCGGTGTTGCTCCGAGGTTCAGTGACTGAGAAGCTCAACTGGGCCTTCAACCTCTACGACATTAATAAGGACGGCTACATCACGAAAGAGGTGCTGAAAGCAACCTTGTTTTGTCCATTCCTTCCTTCACACATGCTAACTCTCAGAGCTTCAGGTCACGTTGCTCCTGTTGTCTACTCTGCAGGAGATGCTGGCCATTATGCAATCAATCTACGATATGATGGGGAGATACACCTACCCCTGTGTGCGAGACGAAGCCCCCTCCGAACACGTGGACAAGTTCTTCCAGGTCGACAAATATAAACCCACAAGTGTACATTTCTACATGGTCTTTGCTCTGGTCAAAGTCTTATCTTTATGTTTTTGTGTTTTTTTTCCCTTTCCCCCCACAGAAAATGGACAAAAATAGAGATGGTGTTGTGACCATTGAAGAATTCATTGAGACCTGTCAGAAGGTGACTTAGTAAATTTTAATGATGAAGTCTGCATGTTCTCCTCGTGTCTGCCTGGGTTGGTTGTAGGTACTCCTTCCACACACTCCTGTTGCTGCAGTTGTTCCCCTGGAATGTTTGCAGTGTGCTATATTCAAATAACAAACATTCTGAATGTACATACTGTTTTATTACAGGGTGCAGAGCAAAGAGGGGCACACAGTTTTTGCCTTTACAAAGAATTGATAAACCACAGATGTGTATTAAGTCATCATTATTGGTCAATTTTCCAAGAATAGATTATGGGAAATTTTCAAATTGCTGAATCAACCACTTTCGTCTCAAAATGCATGAAATAAATGTTTTAATATGCTGCCTGTGTTAGATCCAAGCATAAGATATTTAACATATTAAAACCCTCTGATTTGACGGGAGATGACATGAAAATATAAGTTCACAAATCAATCTGAAATCTGTTTACGTCACACTTTTGGTGACAAATGTTTCTGTCTGTCTTTTCTTCAGGACGAGAACATCATGAACTCCATGCAGCTTTTTGAGAATGTGATATAAGGAGCAAGGACACTTTTTCTCCTGATGTACAAACACAGCACACCCACACACATCAAAACTCCACACAAACGCACAACAGCCTGGCGCATGAAGTAGGTTCAGTGCTCTCTGTTTCCCGCCGCGCTCTTTTAGCCGCATCTTGCTCCCGCGTCTGAAAAGGGACCGACTGAGAGTGGAGTTTTTGAGCACCTTGTGTTTTCGTCAAACAGAAATGATCAACTACCAACATGGAGGGAAGAGACAGAACAGGACACATGCTTTGACACCCCCAGCCCTTGTCTCTCTCTCTCTCTCTGACACACACACACCCACACAGATCAGCTTGATTTTTTTACACTTGATGAAGTGAACATAGAGAAGCACAGGAAAAAAAAACACAGCAGACTTTAAAAAAGGAATGAATTAAAAGCATGTTTGTCCTCAAATATGTGATGTGGAATTAGCTTGCACTACAATTTTATGACTATGTATTATATGTGCCTGAAATGAAGGCACTGTAAATACCTGCACCTGATATACCACTGAGGGAAAACAGTGTGTATGTACATATGTATAGTTAATAGTTATATACCCTACATTGTACTGGTCTCCTCTGTACTGCAGCGGCTGATGAAATAGGACCAGAACTACAAATTTCTGCGTTAATCAGTTTAACATTTAGTGTTTAGTGGCAGTTATTACATAATTCAAATGTGTTATTTGAAGATTTCTTTTTTTTTCTTTGTATTTTGTATGATCATGTTCAGCTGATCAGACGAAGTAAAATGAATGAGCGACAGAGCAAAGGTATGAAAGGACTGTTAGAGTGAGTTCTTTTCTGCTGAATTAAAGCTTATGTTGGTTCCTGGGTTTCTACGAGCATGCTGACTTCAAGTGCCACAGTATTAAGTACAGTACAGTAAGACCTTTGTGATGTCAGTTCATTAAAGATGCTGTCGAAAGCTACAACCGCTACTTTTCATTCTATTGCACCTCAAAATTGTAGTGAAGTAATTGTCTGTGTGACTGCAGCTAGTGTATGGAGGAGTGATCAAACACTGTGCAGGTACATTTCCAGTCTAACATTTACTGGTAAAACAATCATCGTGACCGTTTTCTGACCTAAGACTGTCCCTCTACAGGTATCTCAAAATGTAATTTATTCTTTCCTTCTTTCCATCCTTCTTTCTTCTTGATGCTAATTTGTCTTTGGTGTGCAACCTTGGGTGTATGCATTCGGTCATTCACTCAGATGAAAGCAGTGCCGCCGATCACCCATCAGATGGCAGTGCTGTCGAATATTTAAACCTACATTCACAGTGAAACGAAAACAATGACAAACACATTGAAGTTAGGTATGCAAGGAGAAGGCCTTTATTATGAATTATCATTAATACAACTGTTCCAGATTACATTTGCATTTCTTATGTGAAGAATATGAGTGAGTATATTGGATCTGCAGCTGCTATATTTACTAATTTTCACAAGCATCAGAGGGATTTATACAGTTAGCTTTTAGCAGTGAGAGTCATCTGCACGTTACTTCCACAGAGGACCGTCTTCTCTTCTGCAGGTGGGTATGGATGAGCTTTCCTTTACATGCTGTGGTCTTCATGGGCTGCTGCCTCTTGAGAGCTTGATTGGAGATGGGTCCGGGTTGTGCGTGTTTCTATAGGCGTCGATGAGCCCTTGCACTTTCTTGTTGTACACCCCTCTGAAATCGTTCCCTGAAAATCCCCATAAGTGTTTGTCTCCCATGGCGAACAGAAGACGTCCGCACAGCCAGGCAACTCTCTTGATTCTGCAATTGACTAACTTGTCTTCATACACAAAGCCAAAGAATGGATTACCTCCACCCACTTTCAATGCATACATGGCGTTGTCCCATTCCTTTGGAAAGAGACGCATGATCAAGTGCCAAGGGAAATCCGGATGATTATGGACTGCTCTAGCAATAACATCCAGGTGTCCAATCAATGATCCAGTTGTTTGAGCCATTAGCATTCTCAGTTGGCAGTAAGGTCCATGAATGAAACTTAATAACTGACGCATTACTGCAACTACGTTACCATCATTCCAAAGGTGACCAAAATAATGCCAAGTGGCCACAAAATCAACACTGGTAATCGCCTCGGCAATATGGGGTGTTGTGCGCTGCAGATCGGTCACAATGTGGTCCAGGCTTGTTTGTGATATCTGTCCGTGCAGTGCCCATGACAGGGTAGTCGAGAGTACTGGGTACACGCATCGGTTTCGCTGGCAGTCGTCTGCATTTTTGGCGATTTCTACTAGGTACTCTAGCTTTTGTGCAAGCGTGACTTCAGGACACCAGGAGTCTGTGTCTTGAGCCCAGCGTCGATACACGTGGTCGTCTCCAGCGCCATCTGGAGTCAGCTGTATGAGATCACTCACACCGTTCATGAACCATTCCTGACTGCGCAGAACATCAGTGTCTGCAAGAAGCGCATTGAGCTCAGCCACAGCCTCTGCCTGGGGGAGAATTTGTTCCTCTGGCAGGGAAGGAGCCACGATTTCAAGGATGACCTGTTGGCGTCGCATCACAGGCTCTTGCGCTCTCATATTGCAGATATAGGTCGCAACCACAAGTCCATCCAGGCTCCATTCGTGCTGTTGCGTCACATCTTTGGAGAACGGTGGTATATCCAGGTTATGGAGCACAGATGGCTGAAGTGGCGTGGTAGGTACATTTACCTGGAGCAAGGAGAACAATGCTGCAAATATATCAGCATTGTCGGCTGGGCCAAATTCCCTCCGGTGGCTGACTCCTTGGCTTGAGGGTGGGGTCAGTACCATCTCTCTTCTTGATTCCATTGAATATACTTGCAGACTGCAGCATTAAAAGCTTGCTTTCCTGAATCTGCAGTCTGGAAACCAGTAGGTTGCAGAAACTCTAATTCTTTGTATCTGCTTTGGCAAAAGTGACCTCCTGCTTCTTCTTCCTCCTCTATTTCCTCCTCCTCCTCTTCTGTTTCCTTTTCTTCTTCTAATGTTTATTGGCAAATGACAAACCAGTTAAGAGGTGCATTACTGCCATCTTCTGAGCTGGAGTGTGTAGCAGTAGATGGGCAACCATAGACTGTATGTGGGCAACAAACTAAATTGATTGTCTTTTCTAGAGTTTGTTTGCTATTTTCATTATATTTTTACACTCTATCAACATGAGCAACAGTTTTGGTTTCTATTGCTCTTGGGTGTGTCCCGTTGGGTCCTGGCCTATTTGATTATTAAATCCTGTGCAACCATTTTTCAGAAGGGTAATAACTTTGTCTCCTCAGCTCCTCTCACTAGTGCCTACATGTTGGGTTTTATTCTGTGAAAATATCTTCCTGTTTTATTTCAATCCAGGTATTCTTGCTATGTTGTTTGACTGTTTTGTACATGATAGTTTTGATTCCTGCTCAGCTTAATGGTACTTTTTTTGCCATAGATCTGTCTCATGGCCATCCACTAACACATGAGCACTTCAGATTTCTAAAGCTATACCATAATATACAAATTAATATCAATGATTGATTTAAAAAAAACATCTTTATTCATATGCTGACAGTCCCACTATGTTACAGTTTAGTGATGGAAATCTGAAACCCTTGTATGTTTTAGAGTAGGAAGCGTCAAACCTTTGCAAAGAGGTCAATACAGAGATAACAAAGTCTCTCTGTGGACGTTTTTTTTATGCTGTCAATCTTATATGATGAGAATGAGAAGAAAACCAGATTGATAGGATGTCCTACTGATGACTGCTAATGACTGGTTATACCTGGTCAACAATGTGACACATCCTTTGGTCTTAACCCAATAACAACAGGTGTGCCGAAAAACTATCACAAAACCTGTTTTACGGGAGGGAATAAGACACCAGTGAGAACCACGTGTGGGGGATCATGGCAGCTTCTCAGTCTAAAGTAAGTGGAAATAGAACAGGACAGCATAAATTCCTTGACAGGCTGTATTCCTTCCTCCCTTCACTTTATTCAATACCCTCCTCCCGTCAATATCAAAACCATAGGCTGGAGTGGAAAGAGATCAAAGCCATAGCCTGTAGAAAGCAGGTCCGCACGTGATTGCCCTGGGCCGCAACGGGGTGAGCAGGGGGCGGGCTTCTGACGTCACGGCAGAACGTACACATGCGTGATGACGCAGGCCGACCGCCGTGTCTATATGAAAGACGGGACCCGACCACGAGCAGTACGTCCCTTCCTCAGTGGACCCCCTGTCCGTGGCCCCGCAAGAACCCGCCTGTGAGCCCGGCCTCATCTCTCCGCCGCGGCCCGCTCTCCGCCATCCCCGGTGCTACTCGTTGGAGGGAGCCTCTGCCTCCGTTCCTCCCGGCCGCTACGCTCCGACAACACGAACCACGGGGGACGAGCTTAACGGCTAGCAGAGCAGGGTAGTGGGCTCCACGCTCCCTTTCATCGGCCAGGTGAGCGACAAACGTGCCATTTTTATTCCGTAATCCCGTGAGACACGCACTTCCACGCTGACATAAGAAAGTAGGTCGCGCTCCGTGTGTCCCCCTTACCCTTCCCCTTCCTCTCCTCTCCTCTCCTCTCCTCCTCGCCGTAGCCGCCGCGGCTCCAGCCGGCTGGCCGCGGAGTGGGACGGCTCCGAGATGCGGAGGTGGCACCTCCGGTAGCTGGAGCAGGACCTCACGGGCCCGACGGCATGACTGCGTGTCTGCTGGTGTCCACGAGTGGCCGGTGGACGCTCGGGCAAACCGGCCTCGGTCATCCTCCGCTCTGGAGCTGTGCTGTGTTTATTTAGCTCGACAAGACCGCGTGGAGACAGACACAGGAGCGACTTGTGAGGGCTCCATTGTGACTCCAGAGATGGAGGAGCTCAGCGTGCATCACCCACTGACATTGTCCTGCATCAGTCTCACCACTGAGACCTCGCGAGGCAGAGCTAGACCACGGACACCATCTGGAACACCGGGGCTTATTTGGCTGTGGCGGATTTATTGGATGAAACGTGGCTGGGCAGGTGTGCACGTGTCCCTGTGAGGACCATTTTAAGCACAGACGCTACAGAATACGTCATTTTTGTAAAATGAGGACATTCTGGCTGGTCCTCACTTCAGAGGGCTGTTTGGGGGGTTTACACTTGGGGATAGGCATTTAAGGGTGGGTGTTATCAGGGAATCAATCATTTTTGGGCATAAGTCTGGACACTAGAAGTCAGTGTTTAGTTGCCTTTCATAACTAACGCCCAGCCTCTGGGTGTAGCATTTTATTCACGCTGCATGCCACCCGGCCCACTGATGCTGATGATAGCTATGCCTTGAGTGATGGAATGGTTCCCATTTAGACTCTAAGACAGAATACTTGTACATTTGAAGGTGTGGGTGATAATGTGATGATGTTAACAGGAGGAAGTGGCGACAAGTGGATGTTACAGATGTAACATCTAAGGCAGGCCCACCACAGGTTGATCAGAATCAAAGTTCTGCTGTAGATTCCTATCTTCACTTGTTTTAGACTAATTTAGAACTAAACTAGCCTGGGGAGGTGAAAACTTCAGCTGCAGTTTTGGTATGAAGAGTAACTACACAGTGTGTGTGTAAGCTGGTGGCCTTCACCCACAGGGTTATCAAACATTACACCTCAAAGACCTCTTTGTTCTGTTTATCCAGCTGTTCAATGCTATGAACCTAAAAATTCTGGTGTAAAGGTAATGTTTACATTCATTTTCCTCTGTCTGTTTGACGTACGAATATACCATTGGACAGTAAGGTGGTGTTATGTAAAGGGAGACTGAGTGCAGGGGACAGAAATCCTTCCTTGTAATTCCTTTGAGTCTCTCTGACTTCCATACAGATACAGAGGATCACCTTACAGGATGTTGGACCAGGTACAGGCTCACGGAGACAAACTGGGTCACAGAATTGGATTCTTGGCCCTGTTTGCAGAAGACAGCATGTGATTAAGATTTCACTGTGGTGCTGGGTCAGGCTTTGCCACTGTACTGTGTAAAGGTGTGTGCGTGAATTTGCCTGCTGAGGGGGATATTTAGGCTAAAGACATGGTGTACCTCCCAAGCTTTGTGTGACTAGCCTAGGGTTTGCAATGGGTGACATATGGCCTGGGGTAATAGTGTGTGTGTGTGTGTGTGTGTGTGTGTTTGTGCGAATGCTTGTGACCATTGGAGCCACATATTGATTCATTGGTAAATCAGGATTTTGCATATTCAAGTGTTTGTTTAGTGTGTGTGTTTTGCCCTTGTGAAGTTTTGCAACCGTGTTTAATAATTATGACAGTATTAGTGTTGCACAATCATTTCATAACCTGCGGCACATGTTAAGCTCCAGTATGAGAAGTTACTCAAGTTTCATAGACGTTACATATACATAAGTAAATAGAAATATCTATCCTCTAATATGTGTTTTGTTAATGTGACCTTGTTGCACATCAAAAAACCTTCAGGATCTCAGTTCCCTTTTCTATCTTTCTTTGGTATCAGCTAAGTCTGTCAGGAGCCTCCATATCGCTCCTCAGCAGCATCTCCTTATCTCTCTGAGCACTAGCATTTACTTTGTGTCCTGTCTCCAGTTATACCTACACACAGAAAACACAAATTGTCCTGTGCAATGTGTTTGGCTTTGTTTTTTTAAAGTGTGATGTAATTCTAAGAATTAGACAATCAATTGATTTACTGCTTTGACAGTAATCTCACAATATATAACTTTTATATAGCTTCAGTCACTTTAAAAAAAATTATTGTCCTTAGTTGCTTTCAGACGTGCGCAGGATTTAAGGGAACCTGCGGGCATTATCAGGATGGGCTGTGGGTGCTGGCAACTTTCAGTGTGAGACATTTTTGCAGACTTTCTCCTGTAGCCGCCAGGTAAAATGATAGTTGCAGAATTTCTGGAGGAGGTGGTGTAAGATCATCCACAGGATTCACTGCAAGCAGTAGGGGGTTGGTGACATTTCTAATGTGCAACGGATGCAAAATGAAAAAAAAAGAAAATTAAAAAGTAATTTAAAAAATCTCCAAAAAGCACTACCATACAAAGACGACAGATGATGTCGAGAGAGCTGCTGATGATAAGGGTTGATGTGCTGTAAACGAAAACATGTGACACCCACAGCTGAACAGATGGGTTAAGTCCTGCCTCTTCCTGCTTAGACACAGAATGGGCACCCGCCAGCTGCCCTGTGTTCGTGTGCGATCTAGGGTTTTAAAATTATGTCGAACAAAATTTAAATGTTCTATTTTACTCTTTTTCTAGTGAATCTTTCATTGGTACAGTTATAAACTTGACTTTTCTGTTGCCAAATAAAATATTCATCTTTGTAGCCAGGAGGAGTGTGTGTGTGTGTGTGTGTGTGTGTGTGTGTGTGTGTCAGCAGTCGTAACTGAGGAAACAGTTTGATTAAATTGTTTTTAAGTGCCATAATAAAAATGTCCAAATGGTAACAATACATTCACTTGTCAGGGATCAAAAAGTGTGTGAGTGTGCTGTGAAGCAGGTAGTCATGGAGGAGAGATGTGCATGAGTCATGCAAGGGGAAATTCTCAGTACACATTGTTTCAATACTGGTAATAAGCTAATGCACTTGTGTGATCAGTGTCATCAATTGTCCACCTGGTCATGGAACAAAACTGTATTATCGTCCATTTTTGTGACTAGCTACATTTTAAATCTTTAGCTCCGACCTGTTAGGGGTTAGGACAGTACAAACACACAACATTCTCTCTATAATGACCCCACTCTTTAAGTTACTGAGCAACTTTGTTTTCTTTTAAAACACTCTGAGTCATATTACATAGGTTAACAGATTATTACAAAACCGTTGAGAGGCTAAACGAAGGTAATGTGTCTCCACAGTTACTGTACAAGCAAGTAAAAATGGTTGCCCCACTGTGACTAACAGCAGGAATGTGCCTCAGGCAGGCTTAAAGGATTTCACCAGCTTTAAGCAACACTGAATACCTTTACTTTTTCTCTGCTGGACTTGATGAAAAAATAATGACTGAGGCTTTGGGTGCGGAACGGACCTATAAGAAAAGCATATTGCCTTTGTATTGTATCAAACCTTTAACACCCCTGCTTTGGTTTGTTTAACTGAAAAACGTGTTTGTACAACGCAGCATGGATGGAGTCCTGCTGCTGACCTGGAAAGTACAAAAGAAAATATTATTGAATAAGGAAATTTCTCACTGCAAGTTCATTTTATTCTGGAAGTAAATGTGTATATTATCTGTAATGACACTAATAAGTCATCTGGGAGCTTCATTAAATGAACTCTGCACAACCATTTTTCCAGCTTTTCCCTCTGTCTGGATCCTTCAAACCGTACTCACACACGTGTCTTAGGACACAGACACAGAACTGAGGAAGTGGAGGGGAACAGCAGTGATCTTCATCTGAGATGACACTGCTCCTTGTGTGCGCCGAATGGTTCACTTTTGGATTGGGATGAGGCAAAACGATGTGGATAAAGGCCATCCTGGCTGCTCCTGCTTTTAGGGAGTATTTCAACTGTATCAAGAAAGTGTTAACGGGTCCTGGATTATGACTAGACTGGCGTCTCCTCCCATGATATGAATGACCTTGGTTGTCATGCCAACGTCCTTTTAGAACTGGGGCGGCTGCATTCTATGGCTATTGTGACGGATTAGGATGTTTTTTTTTAGAAGGTCACCATCTAAAAGAAGGAAGCTTTAATTTAAAACTGCCCTTCGTTTCATGTGCCGAGCTGCATGTTTCAGCCTCACGCTGTCACCAGTCCACCTGTTTCTGATGCAAGACAAAGCGCATTCAGACTAAGTAGCTTTCTCAAACCACAGAGATAATTAAGCATTATTGAGTTTTAAAAGAGCCACACACCTCTGTGTGAATGTGATTGTTATTGGCACTGACCGCTGACCACGACTGGTCGAGCAGATCTCCTGGAAGTCTCAGCTTGACTTGTGGAAAAAGTGATCAGACCATGTCACATGATGGCTCTGCCGTGAGGTTTTTTTTTTTTTTTTCTGACACCTCACCAGGTGTAACTCGGTTCCTCTTTTGGGTTGTAAGGTTCTCTGATGGGCCAAACCGCAACTCTGCTTCTACAAGTCCCTTCCAAAGTGGGTGTGCAATCACACATGCTGGATGGAAAATCGAGGCTTCATGTCATTTTAGTGTCAACTCTGCTTCATATTTGCACCAGGACGGCCTGTGACTCTGCTGTTTGGACTGATTCAGCTATCACTAGCTCCACTTCTGGCAGGAAGTTGACCAATGTAAACATGACCTTGCGAGTCTCGTACAAGTTCCCCCTCACTCGCCTCTCATGGTGAAATCTGAACTCCTCACTCGTGCTCTGTCATGCAAAGTGTCGCCTGCTGTTGGACACGACCAGAGCTGCTGGCATACCTGTCTTTACATTATTTCACGGTCTAATTTATTTCTTCTTTCCTCCCCCCCCCCCCCCCCTTGTTAAATTAAGTACGAAATGTCTGTTCATTATAAAAAGTGAAAGATGTTTAAAAGTGTTCCCATAGCTTGAAGTGAAACATGACACCATTTATCCACTGATGCATGAACTTAGTGTAGCATTTAATGCTACCCACTCTTTTTCTTATGTCTATTTATCGTCTTTGAGACGTCAGGTGCTCTTACGTAATCACATGCTCTCAGTTTCAGTTCTCTAGTCCCCTGTTCCAGTTCCCTATCCTCCCTGTGTGCGTGCATGTGTTGGCTGTTTCCCAGTCAACACCGATCAGGGATGCGATGAGTGTTTTTGTGTCTTGGGCATCAGTGGAAAATTGCATTCGAGGATGTCATGCTGCAGTAGCATGCCGCCGCTAGTGTTAGCACATGCCTCATCAGACCTTCAGTCACCCAGAGGCTGCTGGGATACTCTCTCTGTCACAAGCCATCTCACAACTGGCTCACAGCGCAGAGAGCCCACACGCTAACAGACCAGACAACTTCCAAGGACGAGCGCGCACCATTACAGACATATGTTATTTAAATAACACAGGAAGGGCGTAGGCCCTTTCTCTGCATTAAGACGAGGCTAATACTTCACATCTGACACCTCGCAACACCAGGCAGACATTTGCCAGTCTTGTGAAAACACCCCTTAACCCTGCACACTATCATTGATAAAACATTGGAAAGAGTACAGGCAAAGGTCCGAAGCAAATTTTTTATTACATCGTTTAGAAACAATTTCGACAAAAAGAGAAATATTTAGCTATTCAGCCAATGCAACAGATTGTACCAAAGTGGACATTTGAACATACAATACAGTCAAGAGTGTGAAGAAAGTCGCAGTTCAGATAAAGGGTTGTGATTATGTTCATCAAGTTCCTCCGCTCTCACTTCAAAAACACTTATTAAAAGCTCCCTTCCAAATAGTGTGTTGTTATTTATTGTTGCCACTTATTCGTGCAGTTAATCAGATCCTCTCTAACTTTTGCCTGTGATTAAATGCTGTCTGTCAAATTAACTTATGTCTCACCTCCCTCCTCCTCCTTTGCCCCTCTACCTCACTCCTCCCCCATCTCTTCCTCTCTTTCGTCTTCTTCTCCTACCTCCTCTTCTCCCTCTGTCTTGCCCCTTCCACACAGATGCTCCCAGCCGCCCAACTTGACAAGAGTGATGGGATGTGTCAACTAGGTATTACAGCTATCCCAACATTTTACACTGCAAGCAGGGAGTCTGGCTGGAGTTGGAAGTCGATTTTATTTCTGGGACAAAATAGTTGAGGTGTTAAATCGGTAGTTTCACTGTCTGTCCCGACTATTATTTATCATTTTGAATTAAATCGTCCTTCTAAATAATCTTGACCACTTTCTTCAAGAGCACAAGTCTTTGTCGCATCACATTATGTAATGAAATGAAATGAAGAAGCCATCCATTCTGGTTGATTATTACATTATGGACCATGTTATGACATTTCCGTTAAACAGTGCAACCCATGCATTTTGTAATATATTCTGCACTAGGTCATTTATTGCAAAATGGTGAGAAATTACGTTCATGCTGTCAAATTATTATATAATGTGGCGTAATGGTTGTTGCTAATCCTCTGCAGCTGTAATGAGTAATGATTTACCTTTTCCTTACTCTAAGTGTGACCGCATTATCAAGGCACACTGACTTGTCTTTTATCCAAGCAAAATATTACCATTGGTCCATTATCCCACACATCTACTTTGTTGCTATGATGCTTTAATGACTTACTGCTACGTGGGTGTATTTAATTCACCCTGACTTGAAAAGTTTGCAGCCTGAATGGGCCATGTTGAAGGAATTGGCCACAATGTTTGTTTTATTTTTTTTAATTATTTTTTTTATTTTTTGGCCCCGTTGCCCTGATCAAACTGTCTTGTAGGTTTAATAGAGCTTGGTGGCCGCATATTCCTCATTCCTGGTTAAATATATATATATTAATAGATTCATAGTGGATGATGTCCCATGTTATACTCAACAAGCAATCATACAAACTTAAAAAAAATACAGTAACATAACATAAATGTAGATGTTGTTGCAGAATATCTCTAACAGACTCCTGGTCTCAACATGCATGTGACTGATTGAGTTGATCTTTAAATGAACTTGGCTGTGTGCAGCCTGGATTGCTGACACCTAGTGAAGAACTTTTTTTAACAGTTAAACTTTATACTTCCATTTAAAAAAAAACCATCTACCTCGCAGCAGAGCACCTCGGTCCCACACGGCTGTCTTGCTGTCACATGGGTGCACTTGTATTCACAAAACTATTCTTACCTCATCATATGGGCTGCTACAAGTCCATCAGAGGTTTTGATGTTCATTCATTTGAAACTCTGAAGTGCATTGTCTGTATAGATTTTTTTTAATATACGTATTATGAAGGAACATCTGTCTCAGATACATTCGCTCACAGCTTGTTGTTTCTTTGTGTTGCTGGCTAGCGAATCTGAGATCTTTGCAACTATTCAATTTCTCAGACTTTAGATGGTGATGCATTTGGCGAGTGACTTCTAATCATGAAGTGAATAAATTGCACCGATTGCTCCTTTTGATTTGCCAGTGTCGTGTATCAAGCAACATGGTGCAAATTCCTCCCATCGCAAATACACCAGGACCACGTCTGATTGGGCTGCTGTCAATCATTGGCTCTTCTTCTCACTCTGTTCACTTGTTCCCCTTCTGTCAAAAAAATGACATTATTCAATATTTGATCCCCTCAAGTTTCCAGAAACCACGTCTTCTTAACCTGCTGCAGTCAAAAAAAGAACTGAAACCTTTTTGATATGAAACGGCACAAGAAACCAATCTTTGCATCTGTAAATGTGTAACCAGCAAGAAACCTGTTCTTTTTACTCAGTCAGTTAGCTGGTGGTCTAGAATAGTGAAAACCTAAAAACAAACAGATCTGAGATACGTTACTCATCAAAAAGGAGTAAAGGCTGCAGGCTCTCTGGTGAGATTGTCGCAGCAAAGTCAGGATATTAGAAGTGCTGCCGTCATAAATGCAGATACGAATCTCTCTATTTTCTGTCTCTCTGTTTTCAAGCAGATGACGCAGTCCTGGGCGATGTAATCGGACTGAAGGGTTCATGTGCAGAGTTCACACCAGAGCGAGACGACGACATTGAATACACAAGGATGGGCGTGGGGAAAAACACCACTTCCAAGTCGCTGGACAGCAGCAGTGAGGGAGGAAAATACGAAGAGGAGGGCAAACATGGTGCCGATTTCTACCCTATCCCGGTACACAACTCTGTTTAATGGCCCTCTTTATTGTTGGAAACGGGTTTCCCAGAGACGCATCATGAACACGCCTGATGCTCATAATGGACAAATGACAGAGACGGTGTTCAGTGTGCATGAAAACACATGTTCACTGCATTGATCCTTCGCCTCTTCCAATCTCTCTTTTGGTGACTCACACACACACAGGTTTGGTACATACAAGCCCGGCTAGTGTTCGCCGCTGTCTCTCCTTCCATCCATTTCCTTTGTTTGTGCGCGTGGCTCCAGGCCACTGCTTCTCGTATTTGCAACATAAATAGCCGCTGTGGCTATTTATTCAACACTGTGTATAAATACACACACAAACACAAAGCTCTGCTTTATTGGAACTGGCACAAATTCAGTGCTGGATATAGTTTATGATCATAGTTTATGAACAGTTAAGATGTGTGTCTTGTCCTCTGAGCACAGAAATGCTGTATAATTTCAGTTGGTGTACTTTAATATATTAATATGTGTTATTTCTCAGATTTTGTTCTGTTATGTATCATGACATTCCGTTTGTTGGTATACACATACTCAGACAATACTCTTTCACTAGTACTCATCATTGGACCTTACATAGCCAGTACTTTTTCTCTCTGCTAATGAATTAATATTCTCTAAATTTCTATTTATGTGTAGGCCTATTCAAAATTAAAATTGATGAGATGGTGATGTGTGTTTAGGTGGTGGTCAACGGAGTTGGCGGTGCCAGTGGAGACCAGGATACTGAGAACACAGAGCTGATGGCGATATACACAAAAGATAATCAGAATGCAGAAAAGGTAAAAAAAAAAAAAAAAAGAAGATAAAACACTCTGAAAGAGAAGAATAATCCTTGTGCTTTAATTTATACGACCCAAAGGATGTTCACTCCAGAATAAGCCTCAGTTTAAGCAGTCGGACGCATCGTCACGAGTCATGCTCAGGCTTTGACCTGCACCCTGTCATTTTGTTAATCCACAGTCATTGTTACCATGTGAACGACTCTGCCTTTTCCCTACATCCAATCAGCTTGTTTCATTAAAGTGTTTCCTCCCCCGCCTTTCCTGTATGACTGATTCAGGGACTGAGTTTTTTTGTTGAATCAGACACCCGGTTACTCTATTCCACTAGGAAACCTAGCAACTATATTCCATTCTTGTTTGTTTGGAGTCTGGTAGCCGCAGCATGTAGCTGTAACCTGTGAAGCCCTGGCTCCATTGTTCTATGACCCTGCAGGACTAAGCAGCCAGTGGATGGATAGATTTCAGCAGCGGTCATAGTTTCACTCCAGTAAAGTCAAACCCACCACAGTTTCAGTAAAAGTCCTGACCTGTGTTTCAAGAGGTCTCTGACATCAGATGACAGTGATGTTACTCAAAGCTGTCGTCATGAGTCATCAGATCTTTCCTCGTTGTCACTGTGACTTTGCATTTTTTTTTTTTTTTGCTGAGATAATTAATCATGTGATGTGTTTCAATTGACATTTCTTTGTCTCCCTTTTTTTACTGCCTTGCCTTTTTTTTTTTTTTTAACCCCACTTTGTTTTCATTCAACAGAAGTCAGGCTTCCTCTTATCTGCTCAGGACTGGCTGTTCTCACAGTAACATCTGACCTGCTTTGTTGTCATATACTATGTTTAAGTGAAAAATCCTCCAGGATGCTCTTAGTCCCTTTCTTTAAAGCAAACAACTCAGGAAGAATTCACCACGGTGTCTGTGTTTTTGTAGAGCTCGATGTCTGAGACGCTGGACAGCACAGACAGTATTGATGCAAGGAGGATGGATATGATCTACACCATTGAAGACACCCCACCCTGGTACCTGTGTGTGTTCTTGGGCTTACAGGTAATTCTTCAGATTAAACTGTGCTGTGTGTATTATCTATTATATCTATTGGTATATTTCCTACCCCTGAGAGGTAGGTTTGAAGTGTCAGTTTCAACATATCAGATCAGTATTTGTCATCTGATTAGTTGTGGCTGTGGATTCTTCACCGCAGAGTTTACAGTCCAAATCAATTGGTAGACACGGCCGCTTTTTCCTTGCAGCACTACTTGACGTGTTTCAGTGGGACCATCGCGGTGCCGTTCCTCCTCGCCGAGGCGATGTGCGTTGGATTCGATCAGTGGGCCACCAGTCAGCTCATAGGGACCATCTTCTTCTGTGTGGGGATCACCACCCTGCTACAGACCACCCTGGGCTGCAGGTATACTTATGAGTAATTGTTGATCTTATTACTTTCCGTAATGCTTCAGCTGGTATTGACTATGGAAAAGACATCAAATTATACTTTTTTTTTTATTCAAATACTTTCGTCCACTTTCTGTCTCTTGTCACTGAGCACCACTTCAGGAAGAGAGCCATTGCTCTTCATGTCATTCTGGAGAGGGCTCTGTGTTGGTGGGTGCGCAGGTGTGTGTGTTCAGGCACCCACTGTTGTTTGTCTTGTAAGCATGTTTTCTATGAGAACATGAGTTCAAATAAAAAGTTGGGGGGCTGCAGTTGTCCCAGCTGGTCCATTCTTGTTGTATTTGCTATAACACAGGGTTAAAATAGTCAGAAGTAGAGGAAAGGTTCAGATACAGTAGCTAAATAAGTTCCAGAAACTACAAACCACTGCTTGCTTTTCCAGTGAGCTGCATTTGGTTCAACTATTGCATCATTTGTAGGCAAGCAGTGGGTCTTGGTTTGAAACTATGATAGATTAAACACAGGTTTGTCACTATGCCAGCAGCACCTCATTTGACCTTTTTTTTCTCCAACAATTTGTTACATTCTGTCAGTGTAAGTTTGTTATTTTCACCTCGCGTCGCCCTGCTGCTGCTCTAACACCCCCACCCCCCTTGGCGTCATTTTCCCTGTTTGTCCTCATTTCACCTCCAGTTGCGCAGCCCAGCTCCCATTCCTTTCGCCATACAGCTTGTGATTCATAATATTTTCATGGTATGATCATCTCGATGAAGCACATTTTGATGCTTTACGGCTCATATTTACTTCATTTACTTCATATACACTTTATATTCCTGGGAATATTCTAAATCAGCACTAACCCATTAAAGGAAGTTGATCTGGAAGGAAATGTGTAATGGTCAGTGTGAACAGGAAGAACGGCTAAAGGAAGAAAGAAAACACTTCATCCAGTGGGCTGATCCTCAACCACAGACACGAGACACAAGCCTGTGTGCAGATTGAGGTTTTGTCTATTCAATGGGGCGATAATAATCAGGTCACTAGTGATGATTCAGGTTTCTTGACACTCACAGAGAGATGGGATTCAACATGAAGTAGTGATCCTAAACGTGGTCATTGGCTGGTATGAGTGAGAAGAGGAGAATGGGAGAAGCAGGGAAATCTGTATCCCGTATTTATCATGAATAGGAGTCTGGCACTTCACACAATGATTCTAAGATAAATGGGTGTATTTTCTGTTGAACGCTGTGCTGACCCCTGGTGGTCCTACACAGAAAAAGCTCCCTTTCGTTGCTGCTAAATTTACCCCGTCTGTTGTGTGTTCAGTTGATCACTGACGTCATTTCTAACCATGCCTCTCATGTGGCTAGGTTGCCTCTGTTCCAAGCCAGCGCTTTCGCCTTCCTCGCACCAGCCAGAGCCATCCTGTCGCTGGACAAATGGAAGTGTAACAACACAGGTGACAACTCCTTCAGTCTCTGTATAGACATCCGCATCTGTTTAAAACTGGGGTTTTCTCCCTTCTCCAAATGCTCTTGGTATCAGTGATTATACTGGAAGGACGGGACGAGTTCAGATCTTGTATTCTTATTTTCTAACCTCTTGCCTTTTCTATCACTAGATCTTGCAGTGTTTAACAGCACAGAGCTGCTGCACACAGAGCACATCTGGCACCCCAGGATACGAGAGGTGAGGCAACTGACGACAAATTAAATGAGCCCTGCTTAAAAATACCAGATATACTCGTTTGCAAAGTTAGTATTAACATGCCATAGTAAAAGTAGATATTGGCATTAAGCAAATATGCTCTTGAACGAGAAGTTGAATAATTTTTATTTATTGATAGCATGCACGCATACGGCCGAAGGGACCGCTTTCAAGATAACATCTGAACATCGCCGTCTGCATATGGCTGCAGGCTTTTGTTTGGCTGACGAGAGCTGTTGGTTTCTATTAACCTTTTCTGTTTGCGTCAGCCGGTAGAGTAACTGTTCTTTGTGTGACACGTGAACGGGACTAAATTCAATCAGACTGAATCAAATTGCTGAATGAAACATCAATGAGCTGCCAGCAGCGAGAAGGTGTCGGCGATGAAATAAGGCAAGACAAACGGGATTAGCACTAAGAAGCATCAAATGTCAACTGGGTGTCTGGTGATTCTGGAACCCGGTCTCCTCCGGCCACGAAACAAACACAATGTTCGGCTGATCATTTGGATAATGAGGACATTATGATTAACAATGATTCCGATTGGTTTGCTGAGTCATTTCTTCAAAGCTAAAAGATTGAGCAGTGTAGAGGATGGTCTGAACAATCTCATCATTCATGAAGTGAATGCACGTTGTTGCATGATTTTTAGGGCCACTGCTCTTTTTCTCTGAAAGCCAGCGTTGTGTTCATGCCAATTAAATGATTTAGTCTGACGTTAGCACAAGCAGATTGATTCGGGTGAAGCAGCGCTCCACATTTACAAACTGCTGTGGGGAAACCGTCATCATTTCGAAAAATGGAAAATGTTCAGTTCTGATTTCTCCGCAGTTGCTTCTGTCCGTTGCTTCTGATTCAAATGAAAGATTCAACAACCTTTTAAGGTAGTTTAAAATGTCTTCTCTCATGTCCTCTCTCCACTCAGATCCAGGGTGCCATCATCGTGTCCTCCCTAATTGAAGTGTGTATTGGGGCACTTGGTCTTCCCGGCATCCTGCTGAAGTACATCGGGCCGCTGACCATCACTCCCACTGTGGCCCTTATTGGCCTCTCTGGTTTCCAGGCCGCAGGCGAGAGAGCTGGAAAACACTGGGGCATTGCTATGCTGTAAGTGCAAAAAAAACCTCACTCACCTACTCACCATCTGTGTGTTTTTAATTGTCACGATTCAGAGAAATCAATAAAAATGCTGCATGTTGGCCATTTTGGGCGTAACCATCAACCATGTGACGTTAAGGTGGTGTGACATGCTGTGTCACGGTTTACCATCACACTGTTGCTGCAGGGACTTTTGTCTGACTCCACAGGGACAGGCGATTTGTTCTTGTAATTTCCACTGACTCACCCTTTCTCAGACAGTGAGGATAGTTGGAAGAGGAGCATGTGTAATAGCTTTAAAACATATTTGTTTCTATCAGTGATAGCGTAGGTTCTTATCACCGCAAACTCTCCCGACATCTTTGCCGGTGTCTTCTGTGTGTAGCTTTGTGTTTTCCTCCTTAGACATTTGTTTTTGTGTGTCATCAACACACCCACCCCACGCTGTGAATGCAGGGGAGCGTCTTTATCCAGAGTCTGTGAGCCACCAAGCTCATGGGTTTTTTCTGTTTGCAGGACTATCTTCTTGGTGCTGCTCTTCTCCCAGTATGCCAGAAATGTTCAGTTCCCTCTCCCGATCTACAAAGCCAAGAAAGGCTGGACCTCCTATAAACTTCAAGTCTTCAAAATGTTTCCTGTAAGTACAAAACGTCAAAAGTAAAAGAACAGTATATCTCAGATCGTTGCCTTCGTGTACCAACTGTAAATCTGTGTTCTCCCGCCCCCTGCTGTTGATATTCTGACTTATACACCACAGTGACACATGAATGCAAATAAAAAAATAAAATAAAATAATAATTTCTCTTTGTCATCAGATCATCATGGCCATTCTGGTGTCATGGCTGCTGTGCTTCATCTTCACTGTGACTGACGTGTTCCCACCTGACAAGGATAAGTACGGTTTCTACGCCCGCACAGACGCACGACAGGGAATCCTCAAAGCTGCACCGTGGTTTAAGATCCCATATCCCTGTGAGTGTGTTTGTGGCACCGACAGAAATTCAAAACCGATAAACGACATTTTTTTTTGTCATTATTACGCAGTTAAAGCCAGGCCAGAAACAGCAAGGCAGAAGCATTTCAAAGATATCTGCATAAAAATGACGTTTCTCTCCACTCTCGCCTCTGCAGTCCAGTGGGGTTTTCCAACTGTGACGGTGGCAGGAGTGATCGGTATGATGAGTGCTGTGGTGGCCAGCATCATCGAGTCCATTGGAGATTACTACGCCTGCGCCCGTCTCTCCTGCGCTCCTCCACCTCCCATCCATGCCATCAACAGGTAACCGCTTGCTTTCTTCCTCCTCTTTATTTGCTCCATTACTCAGGAAGCAAAGTGAGTGATTGTGTTTTCCTCTGCCTCGGTAGGGGGATATTCGTAGAGGGTATTTCCTGTGTGCTTGATGGGCTTTTTGGCACAGGCAATGGTTCCACCTCCTCCAGTCCAAACATTGGTGTCCTGGGAATCACAAAGGTAACCTGTACCTACTATCAGTCACATTTTCCTTTCCTTTCTGTTGCTTTTTTCTTTTTCTGCCTTATGCTGTATTCTCTCATTGGTTCACTTGAGCAGTATGCAGAGTTTTTACCAGAAACTACTGAGAATGTCCATAGCAACTGATTCTTTGGCTTCTCACACACCGCCCCTGTGCACTGGGTTCAGTGCATGTAGGCAGCGGTCGTCTCTAACTGGCCGTCTTCCCTCGTCCAGGTGGGCAGCAGACGCGTGATCCAGTACGGAGCCGCCATGATGCTGCTGCTGGGGATGGTGGGTAAATTCAGCGCCCTGTTCGCCTCTCTGCCTGACCCCGTCCTGGGCGCTCTCTTCTGCACCTTGTTTGGTATGATCACTGCGGTGGGACTCTCCAACCTGCAGTTTGTGGACCTCAACTCCTCCAGGAACCTCTTTGTCCTGGGCTTCTCCATTTTCTTCGGCCTGATGCTGCCGAGCTACCTTAAACAGAACCCGCTGGTCACAGGTGAGCGGAGGGGGAATCCTTACAAGATTCATCATCGTTCCACTTGTTTATATTCAGTTGTTGTTGTAAATAACACACACACACACACACACACACACACAGCTTCCAGTGTGTCTCTTTTTGTCTCGGGAGAATGTTTTATGACGCAGCATCATTAGACATGACAACAGGCCTGTTTTTCATCAAGTGTTCTATTTCTGTTCCTTGTTAGTCATGCACACGTAGTATTGTACTTTTCTTATGATGATGTATCGTTAAGTATAGTTTGGTTCTGTAGCTTGTGTATTTATGTATTTACAGTTGTCACCATGCCTTGAAAAGAGTTATGGTCAGAGCTACAAATGTTGCTAGTTTATGTCTGAATTCTCCACTTTTCTTTCCCTCCCTCAGGCATTGTTGAGATTGACCAAGTGCTGAACGTGCTCCTCACAACAGCCATGTTTGTCGGAGGCTCTGTTGCCTTCATTTTGGACAACACTATCCCTGGTAGGCTGTTTGTTCCACTTGTCGTTTCCAGACTAATGATTTTCAGACATCATTTAAATTATGCTGTAAAATCTCTTTGAGTTATTGGTGGTAGTTTCAGCCATGCTACAGCTTGGACCTGGTGGACCAATGGCCAGACAGGTGGAGAGGTTATCTGTTACAGGGGATCGATGCCTTTCTGCGTCTTCATGTTTACAAACTGATAGAACTATATTGCACCAAAGAGAAGCTCATGTTGTCCTTCATGGTTTTGATTATTTACTCCTCGTTTTGTCAGGTACCCCTGAAGAGCGAGGCCTCAGGAAGCTGAAGCTTGGCTCCGGCCTCAGCACAGCAGAACTGGAAGGGATGAGATCATATGACCTGCCGTTTGGAATGGACTTCATTCGCAGGCACGCCATCTTCAAGTACCTCCCCATCAGCCCTGCATTCACTGGCTACCAGTGGGGGAGGCTGCAGGAGTCCTGCCAGAGCCGAATGGGACATAGAGATACGGTGAAGGGAGGAGGAATAGCAGGGGAGGTGGGCGGGGCACCAGGAGAGAGCCGGGTATAGCCAACAGGCTTACGGGCAACGGGAACCAAGGGATGGTCCACTGGGATAAAAGGATGGGAGAGTGGAGGACAGAGGAAAATGTGACGCACCATCCCCTCGTCATTACGTGTTTTCTTTACCTTGTGTCGGTCGTTTTCTTCCTCCCACTGCGGTGGTTTTAAGCATGCTAGCAGTAAATCACAGCATGTTACAAGGTGTCATCTCCACACAGTTGAGTTGAATTGGTGTGTGTGCATATGTCCGCAATATGCAGCAAGAGGTGGCGGCACTTTAATCCAGAACGAGAGCGATGGACGTCAAACAATCGAAGCTGAGTGTTTGTGGATTCACTGACTCGTTATTACTGCTAACTACTACTGGCCACGTCAGTTTCTGACACATTCTACTGAGCGCAACGGTAGATTTTATTAAGTCAATTGAGGATTATGCAAAATTATTGTTAGAAATCATTTGCCTCAAGACTCATTATGCAACAGCATTAGAGACACACATGCACATACACCAAAAAAAAAAAAAACAAGGGCAACAATGCACCTCGGGGCTCGTGCAGCCCGAGTGAAGTTTTGAGTCAGGTGCCCTTACCCCATGCAAAGTGATTGTGAAGTTTCTTTTGCACTATCTGCCTCCTTAGTTCAGATGTAGAATGTCACTCCACAGCTCGCGCCCACATTTCTAAAGTCAAACTCCTCAGAGACCCATTTCCCAGCGCATCCCCTCTCACACTGAAGAATCTCACTTTTTAAAATATGAGTGCACAGGATCTCCCATGTGACTGGGCAGAAATATACAAACCTCCCAGTTTACATGTTTTTGCTGCGTCAGTATTATGCATCATTCATTAGACAAGACTAAACCCCTTCCTTTTGCTGAACAAACCGCAAGTCATCAGGCTCTTATATCAGACTTTTAATACTCCATAAGAAAATTTTAATACATTTCAATTTTTATTTCATAACCTGAATTTGCCTATTGCACATTTTGAAACAAGCTTTTGAGGAATCCTGTGCAGACGCCACAGTAACAGACATGTGGCCTCAGATTTAAATTTCTCTTTTAGTGCACATGTCCCAACAGTAATGTGTGTTAATGTAGGATTTACATTAACTGCACCAGAAATAATAAACCCCCCCCCGCAAGTACCAGAACCAACAGAGTTCTTCTGTCATAACACTCAGTGAGCCCTTCCATGACTTTTAATATTCTAATGTAAAAACAGAAATATTAAAGAGTTAATAATAATTGATTGTTGTTTTGGAAGCAGCTAACCATGACCGTCCCTGGTGTTGTGAATAATATTTTTAATTTTTTTTTGACACATACATTCCTCCTCCCACCCTCATCTCCCCGCTGTAGTTCAGATTGTTTCAGAGCAGAACATGACCCCCCCCCCATGCAGTGAGGTCTCTGACGCGACTCCTGTGTGTGCCTCAGCAGAAACAGAAAAATAATAACATTTTTACAATAACAAATTAATGATAAAATTAACACCTTAAAACTTAATATTAGTAGCCTTGCCTTATTGAGATTTTTACTAAACCAAAATCCTGAAAAAGTCTTTATTTCTGCTTCTAATTGTTCTTAAACCATAAACCAAAATTCCCTATTCTGAGGGCGACATAATTAGTTTCTCCTCCCAAATTTGTCACCCTTTTATCTCCTCTGTTAAGGCTATTTATTTATTTATTAGAACACAATTTGTTTATTTGCCTCTTGTACATGTTGAAAATATATTTATTATTTGACTTGTTAATGCCCAGTTTAAAAAAAACAAACAAAAAAAAAAACAGTAGGTTTGATGTCAGCTGCAGTCGGCGCTTTGAGAAACTCACCTTAGGACGACCACCGTTCCCACAGGTAGTCTCTACTCTAAACTCAAAGTACGCTGCTTCCATTTCATTCCATTTCTATCACATTGTTAATAGAAAGAGACATGCACTTAAAAACGTGGAACTGGATGATTTGTTCAAAGTTCAGAGTCAGGGCCTTTTTACTACACAAACTGTACACGTAATTAATGGTGCCAAGATGATCGACTTACTCACTGACCTCAAACCCTGTTTTGTGCTCATCCACATCCATTGTACTTGTGAACTTTCTTTTGGGGGGGCTGAGGACTTGACTGTTAAGTTCTGAACATTTAGAGCCTCATTGTCTGATAGCATTATTAGCTTTAGCCACATTTAAGACCCCATCTCCCTATTTGTTTCTCTCAGGATTTGATCACTGAGCAAACTTTAGTGGGACGTACAGAAAGACACCGCGTGTGTCCCGGTGGGCTGTATGTTGGAGCTCTCACTAGTCTGCCTGGAATGATAAAATGAGGACCGTGACTAAATATAATTGTGAGCACAACTTTCAACTATCAAAATACACTTGCAAATAAGTCCAACGAAAAATGTTTACAGCGCTACCGCAGCTCAAATTCCTGTTTAGGTCACAGATTCTAACAGGACTTTTGTTTAAATGTCGGTGTCCTCACAGGTGTTGTCATTCTGGGCAGACTGATATCAGTGATGTGACCAAGTCCCAGAGGAACATAAAAGAAGGCTTGGCCAGTTCCTGAATATTGTGTTTGGAACCCGTTCAGCTAAAGCCTCATCTTCGTCGTGTACAGTACAGCTGGACATAAGACATGGTAACCCTTACCACAGCAGTGGGTTTACTTGAAGTCCTTGCCCAGGCTGTTTCACCCCGTTCAAAGGTAGGGGGGGTGGGGATCATGTAGAGGACGGAGAGCCGTCGCCACCTCCTGCACCCGTTGCTCTGTTATCAATTCTCTTGTATGTGACGTACACACAATAGCACTCGGACATCACGTGACTTTGTTTCCATGTCTTGTTGTGTTTGTGTAACCAGCACTTATTTCTCTTACCAACAGCGCGCACACACACACACACACACACACTTGTTTAACATCTCCAGTAAGTATAACGGTGACCTCATGTTTATTGTACCTGGAGTTCTTACTGTCGGTTCTGGATGTAGGAGAAGACACCGGCTGGTCATCTTATTAAGAGCCTGTTGGTCTTGGCAGCTGCGTGAACCTGCCTTATTTCTCAGTACTAAGATGAACGTCGGCTGAATTTTGTGCCTCAACACAACTTCCTCTTGATTAAACCCTCCAGTTATGTTACATTTTCTCTTCTTCTCTAAAATGTTACACACAAGCAAAGTCTTTTCTGTCAGTCAGTACAGAAATCGCTCGGATTTTCATATGACAACGACTCCTCCTCGAGGATTTTCAGGCTCGACTTGCAGAGAAGTCGGTTTAACCAACAGTGGCTCTTGAGAAGGTGGTCATAGGGTGTGTAACGCAAACACATCTGTCCCTCTTATTTTGAAGGGGATGCAACATGAAGAATATACTATTGTCAAGTGTTTTTCCTCTTTTTCAATGTTTTTGTTCTTTTATGTCATTTTTATGTTTTTGCAAGTACATATTTGTAAGAAATAACTTTTAATCTTGAATCATGCTGGAAGGTGCACCATTTTGCTGTACTGTTTATTTAAAGAGTAAATGCATTTTGATCTTATTTGAATTCTGTGGTTTTGGGGAATCGTTTAGTTTGTTGTTTAGGACCTTTTCATATTGTATTTTTTTACTCTAACATTGCTCTTTGTCCATGTTAACACATTACCAGTATATATATATATTATAGACAAACTTTAAATAGATGTAAAAACAACAAAAAGAAATGTATATTTAATGGAGTAAAGTTTGCTAAACTAAATTGTGTAAACTAATTGTAGCAAGAAAATGTTTTTTTCCTTGTTCCTAAAACTATTTAATAAGGTGTTACAGAATGAATGCAGTCTATTGTCTTTATTTTTTGACGGCCATAATGATAGTTTTATTTTGAGATGGCGGTGAAAGAAGGAAAAAGGAAAAATGGCTGAAATGTCCTTCGGTTCATTTCGAAAAGACTCTTGTGAAAAAACAAATGCGACGTAAGTTCAAAGCAGTTGTTTCAAAGAAGTGGAGACTTAAGTGTGTTCAAGTACTAGAGTCATGCGTTGTGTGTATGTGTATTAGCACTGGAGTTGTAGATGTGTTTGTACTAGGATCATAGTAAATTAGCACTAAGTCATAGATTTTGTGGGTGTGTCTTATTACTAGACTCATATCGTATAGTACAGTATACTGTATATTGGTACCAGCGTCACAGTACTAGGGTGGAACATTGGAGTGTATATTAATGCTGGAGTCAGTGTGTATTAGTACTAGATTCTTTTTGTGTGTGTATTCGTGCTAGAGTGGTAGATTTTTAGATACTAACACTAAAATCATGGTGTGTTAGTCCTAGAGTGGTATTATTCACCGGCTCTTCTATTGTTGTCATGTTTTCATTCAGTGTGAACAAAGGGGCGTCAGGGTCGCTCTCTGATTGGCTGTCTGCCACCCTCCCCCCCGCCCCCCGACGCCGCCGTGCGTCGAGCTCACGCGCGACAACAGATGTTCCTCTCGCGCTCTCCTCCCAGCTCCTCAGCTCGCGAGGGGACGAACACGCGCCCGTGCGATTGTTTCCACCGGGGAGAAGCGGAGCAGAGGAGCGCATGTGACCGGAGGAGTTGATGCGAAGGACCGAGGAGGAGAACCGCAGAGCCCGCGTCCCTGGGTCGAGTGAAGCCCCGAGAGGAGCCCCGAAAGTCGGCAGGAATCGGAGCGGAGCGTCGGTGCAGCTAAGTATGTGTGGTCGTGATGGTGGTGGCGGTGGCTGGGTGTAGTTTCACATCCTCTCGAGCAAGACTTTGAAAACCCACTGATGCATTTTCTTTCACGGACCAGGCCAATGTTAGACAGGCAGCTGACATACATGTAACATACATGCACGCCCCACATCCCTCCATGTGGAGCTGAATCCTGAGCAGAGCACGGTGTGTGGCCGTGGTGTAGTTATATAAGGAGCAGATGAGTTGAGCAGACAGGGAGGACAGACCCTCTCACAGCCCTCTGGCCTGTAAATAGATCCACTCGGCTATCATCATCCTAGTGTCTCTGATTTACCTCAACACGTTCTGCAGAGAAGGTGGATTCGACATGGATCAGACATTCAGCAGCCAGAAAGATCAAAGCCGAGCCTCCACCTTCCACTCAATCTTTAATTAACGCACCAAATCTCTTTCCATGGCTGATTTACCTTCATCACGAAATCCACTTCCTGTATCCTTATCAAAATGTTACAGCTTCTGTCTCGACCCACGTCAGATCCTTCCACCAAGTTTGGTGTTGATCTGTTCAGTAGTTTCAATATAATCTTGCTAAGAAATAAACAAAGTATTGTCCCCTCAAGGCCCAGCTCTTCTTTAAACCCAACTGCAACAAATGGATCACAGATCACTAGTAAATTGGTGAAAATATTGGGGGAGGACCCTATAAAGCAAAGGAAGTGAATAAAAAGTCCTTTGTCGGCCCCTTTGTTAAGGTCCCTGTCAAACTTCATGAGCTCCTCTTTTACACTTTCCGATTTATGGTAGCGTTTGTTTTCCATAATGGTACCATATAACCTATTCCCAGACTAGGCAGACAGCTAACGTAACTAGCTGCTAAATCGTTTTTCACGTGCGTCTGATGGATGATCACGAAGCGTGGTGGGAGGATGGGATATGGCTGTGGATCCAGACTGAGGGGCCAATTCAGGATCCAAATAAAAACCTGCATTTAGGGATTTTTAAATGTGGTTTCACCAGGGCACTGGAAGTTTTTGTTTCTCCCTGAATTCCAGTTTAGTTCGTTTTCATATTTGTTAATAAGCTAATCATAGTCTCAGTTGATGGTTTGGTATTTTAAAATGTCAGGTAGCCCATGATCAGCCCCAAAACCTTGAGTTATTCAGTTGAGAAAACGTTTTATAAAGCTGCCATCTTTGGACTTCTCCACAGTTTTGCTTGAATACTGAAATGGTTGTGGGAACAGATTCGCAAATAAACTGCAGGAACAGGCTCGGCGGGATCTGGAGAACGTGGAAGCCATATTTAGATCGAGATGGAGCCCGGTGAAACATATCTGACAACCAGAGCAGGAGCAGGAGAGACAAACACGCAAACTATTTTTGGCTCACTGTTGTGGGATAGTTGCTGATCCTCAGATGTTTTTGGGGTTGCTATGACGATGGTGACAATAGTGAGGCGGCGGCGGCGGTGGTGCGGAGGCTAAAGCCAAGGGGTTGGTGGTGGTGGAGGGTTTTGAATGTGAACAGGAGGAGGAGAGGAGCTATTCATCATCTGTAGAGGAGGTTCACAGGCAAACGGGCCGGACTGAAAAAGAGAGAGAGAGAGGGGAGGGGAGGGGAGTGGGGGTAAAGTCAGGAAGTTGTGGTCCTGAGTTTTAATAGCATGTTGGTGGATGGCCTCGAGAGGGGGTAGACGGAGACGAACAGGCGGACGGCAGCCAGGAAGGAATTCACTGATCAGAAAGACTGGACCGCCGTGAATGAACCGAGTCACCGTGGTAACGAGAGAACGGAGCAGATGAAGGCCGGTGAAGAGGCAGAGATAGAGGGAGAGATGGAGGCAGGCGATTGGCTGATCTTGTAATGAGGCTCAGGGGAGTCCGTGGATCTGTCTGGCGTCCTTTCGATGCCGCTGACGGCCTCGAAATGCAAATCCAAGACTGCTTAACGTCGTGAACAGATCATTTTCACAGAGATGAGGCTTTGTGCTTGTAACAGACAACAGCCCCCACTGATTTCAGAACATCCAGGTATAGATCCAGTAACTGATGATGGAAATCATCATAATCCTCAGCACTTCAGGATATCAGGATTTCGTCACACAGCCTTTACAGTGGGGGAAAGATGAGGTTACAACACAAACCCCCAGAAAACATCTAGCATCACCACATCGACTGGACTGGAGCCTCCCTGTGGTTTGAAAACTCTTGAGGCCTTGATCTGGTCAAAACTAAGAATGTACCCCGCGCTGTTGTTTGTCGGGTTCTTTGGTTGCTACATCGGAAAGACGCAACACAGGCAATGAAAAATGTCACTGTCACACCCCCACTGGCATCAGCTGGTAATGACACTGTGAGCATGGCTGCCCCTGACCATGACCGCAGTATTAAAGGCTAATGATTTCCTTTGTGTGGGTCGCTGGTGACTGTCGAGGGCTTTACAGGCTGAAAATAGTTGCTGAAATATTAATTGAGCCTGGCAGAGGGTCGGGCTGATTGGTGTTTAATATTTAATTTGTTCACAATAACAGGGCACACTTTGTTTCAGAGATTGACAGACGTTGGTTATTTATCAGGGTCAGCTGTGAGTAATGCGTCCGATACGTTTCCGACACGACTGCGGCTGTTATCAGATTCTCCTGGCGCGCTGCGTGTCCACCATAACTCCTCTGCGCTGCTTGAATTGAGGAAGTTTTGGGCCGTGTGAGGGCGAGTGTCAGTTTCCTGTGTGACTGACTGAGTAAATGAGGAAGCGATTTAGCGGAAGGGGAGCGCTTCCTTTAAACGCCCCCACCGCTTCCTCGTCTGTTGGCCGTCACACTCGCAAGAAAGGTCGACCACCACCGCTGAGGACGCTGTCTAACCCTGTTTCTCTCTCCTCATCTCCAGCTCCATCATCTGTGACTCCACATTCAGTCGTCACTACGGTAAGATTGGCACGCTGACTGTGCAATTAGTCATAGGGAGTCAGCCATCATAGAGTTTCTTAACAAATGTCTGAAGGACAAGAGCACCAGATGTTGGACGAGTTTTAGATCACAACCCACCTCCACTTTCTGTTTCTTTAAACGTCGACTGTTCAACCACTGATTTCCTCCTCTGCTTACGTCCGTACACCATGAATGAGTTTAATCCAGCAGGGGGTGACTGGAGGTCAGAGTTAACTACTGCGAGGAGGTAATTCAGCCTCTGTGCGGGAATGGTTTAACGCTGGAGTTGACGAGTTACACAGCTCAGACGAGGGGCTGAAGTCACTTCAGATGTGTCTGTGTGTAAAAGCAACATAAACAAAAATAAATAAATACATTTTATTCATGTCAATGCAGGTTGAGATTTACCCTCATGGATGACTCAAGGATTGTGTTTAAGTTAACTGAAATATGTCAGTTTGTTCTTCCAATAGCATGATCAGACCGACATGTTTAAGAAGCAGAAATGATTTGGTGCAGCAGGTGGCCTGTTTGTCCTGGATGTCTGTCAGGAGGCTTTTACGCACACACACACACACAGGCTCGGCACAGGGCGAGGATGGCAGGGTGCCATGAATAACAGCTGCATATGTGTGTGTGTTTTGTGTTTCCGGGTGTGTTTGTGTGACAGAGACAGACAGACATAAAGAAACTTATTGAGACTAAATGTCTCAAACTGTATGACGTGACGACAGCCGCCTTCTGAACCCATCACACCATAAATGCTGTATCTGTCTTTATCTTGAAGGAAGTCATTTAGAGGAAAGTAGATAGGATCTGCTGCTGTTTGCGTTTTGCTGTCTGGAGCTTTACCGCCTCCTCCTCCTCCTCTTCCTGCAGCCCTCTGAGTCCCTGTTGCTCGCTCTGTGGTCATGAGGAGTCATGAGACTGAATCCGATGGACTAAAATGATTAACTGTCTGTGTCGCGTCTTTGTCTCTCAGCTCCTCATGCTCACTGAAAATGAATGAGACACAGGACGGGGTCCAGATTGGAGAGAACAAGTTCATCAGCAAGTAAGGATTGAGCACACATCATGTCAGATGTATTCAGATGTAAATCTCATCTATCTTTGTAATTTTTTGAGTGATTCAGTAGTTTAATTGAAGTAGTAATATTGTGTTAATACTTGCAGGGGTGTGGTATGGTTTAGAACTCATTAACAGGGGCTCTGACGTGAGGTAGCGCTCCACAGCTCCTGCAAATCCTGAACTTGACGAGGCCAATTCACGAAACATTTCAAGAGCAGGTGTAGATGGAAGGCTGAGACCGGAGCGCAGGATACAGACAGACGGTGTTGAACAGAGAGGGCTTTAAGCCTGAATGTGAAATATAAATATATATCAGCTTCTGTAAATAAAAGATCACAGTCCAGTGTTGCCAAACTCAGCAGTGAGCTTCTTCAAACAGCATCTCTGTCTCCAGGGCAACCGTCCTCTCCCATCTGAAGACGTACAATCTCTACTATGAAGGACAGAATCTACAGCTGCGCCACAGAGAGGTGAGTGTGTACTCAGTGTGTGCGTTTGCGTGTCCCCGTGCATGTGCGCATTGATCCCAGCATCTCTCCTCTTTCCCATCAGGAAGAGGAGGAGCTGATTGTCGAGGGCCTGCTCAATATCTTTTGGGGCCTGCGTCGACCAATCAGGCTTCAGATGCAGGACGACCACGAGCGTATCCGACCGCCCCCCTCCTCTACATCTTGGCATTCTGGGTGTAATCTGGACAGTCAAGGGTAAGAGGCCTGAACAGATCCAGTTACACATCACTGACCGGAACTATAGACAATGTGGGTCAATGAGGGCAGATATGGATTCTGTCTAGTTTTTCTAATGGGAAACGATGACTGAGAGGAAATTGACAAAATACGATTTTTTTTACATTTTATGAAATAGGATAAATGACCGAATGCTCTCAGGGTGATGTATTCCTCCACCATGGCTGACAGACAAGTTTACTAGATCCAGATCTGATTTGGGTCTGCACCAGTCTCTCACTCATTGAGAAACATGTCTTCATCGTGATCAAGGAATTTCTCTGAGGAATTTTCAAATCAAAAGTATAAAAGAAAAATCCCTGATCCACACCAACATTTACTAGGCAGGATTCATCCCCAACTAACAGGTCACATTTATATTTATTATTTCAATAAAACCAATAATCACTGTTCTGCTGTTCATCTCCTCCAGCCTCTCTTCCTCACATCTCTGCTCTCTTGTTTCTTTGTTGAAGTGCCCCCAACACGGACGGTCAACAGTCCACAGAGCAGACCCCGCCCACAGTGGAAGTGACGCCACCCACCAGCCAACCGGAGGACAGCGGTGAGATGGAACAGGAGACAGACGGTGAGTGGCAGCACTGATGGTGGAATTAAGTAAATATAGTTCCATGTTGTGTCGTAGTCCCCTTGGCCGAAATCACATCATACCTCAGTTCTTACCCACTGATTAACTCATCCAATCAGCTCGACTTGTTTTATTTCTGTTGTCTCATCAGGTGTTCAGACTAAAATAGGAAACGTTGGATTAGGTTCAATGAGGTCAAATTAACTCAGCTTTAAAACACTGTGTGCTACACATGGCTAATTAACTCTCCACTGCTTTCTCAAAGACCTGATCATTTACACAATGGCAACTTCCCGTGAGAGAGGAATTAATCTGTATTTTTAGTTTGACCAGAGTCTGTTCTGAGCTCTGTTCATTTGGATATAAACATAGAACCTACATTAAGACACAAATATGACACACTGATGATCTAAGGTCCTGATTGTTGTCACACAGAGGAGAGTGAGTGCTCCGCTCAGCTCCTCCGGACAAAGAGTGATGCCGGCGTCCTGAGACGGGGCCAGCGCCGGTCGCCGAGCGACCAGAGGAAGATACGACGCCATCGCTTCTCCATCAACGGACACTTCTACAACCATAAGGTGATGGGGTGCCCCAGTGTGGCCTGTAGTAGCAGGATATTATAATATGGATAACACGTTGTTGGCAGAGAGTGTGAGCACAACTTAAATGCACAGGATTCATAGACTCCACTTCAGAGTGGCCACAGTTGCATCATAGCATGTGATGATTTAATGAAAACGTGCTGCTGACAGCTGTTAAATGAGGGCGTCATTAACAGACAGACGCCTCATGCACGTCTGAGTCTGTCCAGTGCTCATCAGTCCTCCATGTGAATGTGTGTTCCTCCCTTCAGACTGCAGTGTTCACTCCTGCGTTCGGCTCGGTGACGAACGTTCGCATCAACAGCTGCATGAGGACGCCGCAGGTGCTGCGAGTCCTCCTCAACAAGTTCAAAATCGAAAACAGCCCCGACGATTTCTCGCTCTACCTTGTCCATGCAAGCGGAGGTGAGAGTGTATCACTGCCTTGTTTTGGATGATTTGCGCTCATACGGTCGTTCACACCAGGCGTCGCTGCTCCGTCTTGTGTTCCAGAGCGAATGAAGCTGAAGCGCAGCGACTATCCTCTGGTGCTCAGGGTGATGCAGGGTCCATGTGAGCAGGTCTGCAAAGTTTTCCTCATGGAAGAAGACCTGGTGGAAGAAGTCACATATGATGTAAATCCACTTCTCGGACCTTCAGATGTTCGGTTGATATTTCCCTCACATTTGTGTCCTTTTGTCCTGACACTCTCTTCCTGTCCACCAGGTGGCGCAGTATATAAAGTTTGAGATGCCAGTCCTGCAGAGTTTCATCACCAAGCTGAAGGAGGAGGAGGACAGAGAGGTGCAGAAACTCAGGAGAAGGTACGAGCACTTCCAACCACACCGCGTCCTTTTGTTTCTGATTTGTCTACAGGCGCCATCATGTCCATCATCTACTCTGAGCTCACGGACACCTCTGTCCTCTGCCTCTACTTACAGGTATTACTACCTGCGCAGTTTAATAGAGAAGCAGCTCCGATGTCCTCCGGAGGGGGCGGCGTGCCTGTGACACGCTCACGGTGACGACTGGAACTGTCAAAACATTTCCCAGGGTTCAGGGGCCTCCGCTCGGCTGTGAGCGCGAATTAAGTGTCAAGAAAGAAACGTACGACTTTGCCTGGAGTCACTCAGCTGACTGACAGCGCTCTGACACGCCATGTTGTGCAACAGTCCCGAGAGTCATGAGGACTCGCGCAGCCTCGCAAAGCCTCTCGATTCCGATCCGACCAGTTTCATTCCTCCGCTCTGCTTCCTCTCGCTCGTCACACTCCTCTTCCTCTGAGTGAACTCAAGTGTCTTTTGCAGCCAAGCACTCTGCGGGACGAGCCTAAAATGGGCCCGCCGACAGAAAGCTGATCAACCCAAAATCAATTCAAAGCACAAACATCCAATTTGACGACCGCAGCAAAGTGCCTGTTTAAGGGTCGCTTCGAGCACAAAGATACAGTTTGATGAAGATATTTTCAAGTGACTGTGGCATGCAGAACTGAATGAGTTACATATTGGGACTAAAGGAATTCACTGACCCATTCCATTCTCCTGCAGCCGATAGTTTCACTTGCAGGGCAAGCAGATATATCTTGTTCTATCTTTAGTCTGACGGTAACACCAAAGGCAGGAGTGTTTACGCTGTTTTCTAATTAATGAATTGAATTGAATTTGAATCGTTCGGTTTGTGGGGAAAAAATAGCCTTTACAGATAACTCTGATTTCTCTGAATTAAATGAAAACGTAATGAAGATGTGATCAGCATGTTCCCTTAGCTCTGTAGAAGAGGGTTTAATGTCCTGACATCCCTGAACCCTTCAGGGTTTTACCCGTATCTCATTTGTTCTGTACTACCTTGGTCGTGACATCGATGCCACAGATAATGTGTGTTTTTATACACATTGTGTTGGTTAAATAAGATCAAAATAACGTCTGGATTAGAGACCTTTTAAAAGTGCTGGTAGGTGGATTAGTTTCCCTTTTTTTAAGCTCTGCTAACTAAGCTAAGTCCCAGCTGCAGCTTCACTGTGCTACACAGAAGCAAGGTGCTAACAGTCATTTAATCCAACTCTCTCCAAGAAATCGAATATGATTTTCCCAAAACGTCAAACTGTTAAAACTCTTCTGACCCTTTTGGTTTTACTGCCTTAAATAAATCAAACAGGAAATGTCAAGCACAATAAAATACAATTTGTTAAACGATCAATTTTAACGTGAGCCGGACCATGAGCTTGGTTGTTATAAATAAACAGTAATAATAGTCACAGGTGGTTTTCTCGTCCTGCAGCTCGCAGAGGACGACACAATAAGCACAAAGCCAGAGTGAAGTCACACCAGACTGTGAACTGTAGTGATGATCTTCAATAGAGAATGTTTCTAAATGTACGAGTGACTGAGCTCTGCATGTGTCTGCTTTTATCTGTGCGTCGGTTCAGCATTTCTGACATCAAATCTTGTCCTGCGACACTGTGGACCATGTCATGTGTCTGTGTGTGTGTGTGTGTGCGCTGCTGAGAGTGTGCATGTTATATTTCTAGTGACTCTCAACACTTGCCTGCTTTTGTATTGTCTCATCTCATCGTCGTCCGCTTATCCGAGGTCGGGTCGCGGGTGCTTTTGTATTGTGACTGTTACAAATGTATGAAGAAATGTCCGCCTTTACAAAGTTCAGAGGTCATGCCACTATGTAGAAGATGTAGGGTTTTTTGTACGATTGTTATTTAATAATAATAAAAAAAAAAGATCGTGAGAAAAGCTGTTCACACACATCTGTGATCTTCTGTCTCACTCAGGTCAGTGGGGGAAAGCTCGTTACACAATGACGTTCAAATCTTGTTTGAATTGAAAATGACATGAAACATTTGTCGTAGTCGAGGCTTTAAAGAGACTGTGTTACGTCAGGCTCTGGGTTGTTCCAGCAGGTGGGGTTAAATAATCCCGACAAATTAGACACACACACACACACACACACACACACACAGGTATTTCTGTGTCATGGTGGTGCTGCAGCAGCTTACGGTGCACTCAGCCAATGAGCAGGGCTGCGTCTAAGTGATCCACTCCTCCTGATTGAGATTGTCTGGAGGATAACAGACTGGCCTCGAAACACACTTCGTCACTGACGGTCGGAGGAGTCTGAGCTGCAGACACACTTTGTGAAAGAGAATCATCCCCTGAACTGCTGCGCTGCTTCACGTCTGTTTCACACAGGTGAGATCGCTGTTCATTTCTACTCCGAACATTAGCTTTTCATTTAATAGAAGCTTTTCTGAAGATGACATTTCCCCCCCAGCAGGGGAAAATGTGATTCTTATTTTCCTCTCTTTTTTTGCTTTGGGTGAATTTCTCCGTAGTTTAGATGTGATGTTGTTTCAGACATCCTCTTCAGCACAAGCTAGGCCCCACCCCCTGAAAAGCTTGTGTTTCCAACTAAATCAAATTCCCAATTGGAAGTTTTGTCTTCTCTCTGCGTCTGAGTTATCGTCACTAATGACTGACAGTGACCAGTGAGTCACTGGATTATCAGTGACTCACTGGTCACTGTCAGTCATTATCATCAAACTGCCTAACCCAGTGATTATGGCTCAACTCATCTTTGAAGAGGACACAGATTAGAGTGTACAGTTTGTTGACCACAGAGAAAACGGTGTCTTACAAGTTGTTTATTGAGGGTATTTAACATAATAGAATCCAAACAGAACTCGTGACCAGTTTACATAACGTGAAATTAAATGTTTTATATTATTATGAAATATGTAAAACAATGTTGTATTTAGTTTTTCAAACTTACTTGGTTTCACATTTAACTTGTCTTCGTTTCATATTTTCCAGTTTAAACATTCAATGCAAACAGCTACTGTTGACCTCAAGCATTCGGTGTGAGTGCACCAGATCCCAATCACAGGGCATTAGAGATGAAAGCTATCTGATCCTGTGTCAGTGGCAGTGACGGTGCTTGTGTAAGATGTTTGTCAAAGCTGGATTAGGAGCCATGATCTGTTCTGCTCTAAATTTATCAGAGGAGTAAAAATACAACGCAGCAGGAACAAAAGCTGCGACGAGAACACCTCGTCAGTGAGTTGATGCTGAGCACCGTGTGTCTCTGGGACCACTGGTGGAGTATTAACGGCATTTACTCAAGCTCTTAACTGAAGCACAATCCTCAAGTACCTCTGCCTCCTTGAGTGCATCCATTTAATTCTACATTTCACTTGTCATAGTTCCCGACTGAGCTGACGGCTCCATTCAGATAACTTCAATTCATTCGTTTTTATCTGTTTAACTTCTGTTTCTTTCATCACTGGCCAGAGTCAGCTGCTCATTTCCGAACGCGTAACAAACTTACCCCAGTCTCCTTCACGTTCATGATGTTTCCTCTCTCTTACCCTCACAGAGAGTCGGGATGCTGGGCCTTCAGAAGATGCCCCTCACTGTGGCTTTGTGCTTGCTGCTCTGTGCCACACTTGTACCCAGCTCTGAGGCCCGGCGTCGAGGAGGCGGCTTCGGCCGAGGTGGTGGCGGCTTCGGCCGAGGTGGCAGCAGTCGCGGCCGGGGTTGGGGAGGTGGTGGCGGCGGCGGATATGCCTACAGACCCGTTCAGAGCAGCGGCCCCAGTGCAGGGAAAGTAGCAGGGGCGGCTGCAGTAGGCGCCATCGGAGGATCCATGCTGGGATCAGCTCTGAGCCGACCTGGGTACGGGTATGGAGGAGGGTATGGAGGGTATGGTGGGGGATATGGAGGGTATGGAGGAGGATATGGATACCCACGACATGGCAGCTATGGCCCCAGGCCTGGCTATGATTCTGAGGGCTCTGGAGATATGGAGTACTACTATGGAGCATCTAGTGGCCCCATCTACAACAGCATCATCGTTGTGATTGGCTCCCTGGTGTCCCTGCTGATGGGACACTGGGTGGTGGTCATGTAGAGGTGATGACAGCACCCTGGAGAACTGAGCATAAATAACCCACGACCCGACAGCGAGACAACAGAAAGCTAAACATGACCCGACAGTCTGCGGAGCAGTTGGTTTGACTGAGTCTTCACCGACGAGGAGGTCCACTCTTCTGTCCTCAGCAACAGTCTGCGGCGGCACTGATGAACTCAGAAACCACTTCCTGTAGATACTTGTCAGAGTCTGCCCTAAAACCCACACCCCTCTTTCTCCTTTTAATGGTTCCTGTGTTTTTATACTTTTGATGATTGCAGTACTGATGATGACGATGCTAGTGACGGTGATGGTGACTTGCTGTGTATTCTGGCAAACACACTGTCCTTAAACCAACAGTTGAACAGGAATAGATTAGTTGTGTAATCTGGTTAAATCTACCTCAGGACCAGAGATTAAGAGCAGCTGTAAACTTCATATGATGACATCATCTCCAACATTGTGTATTTCAGAATTTCAGAATCCTTTTACAGATCATTTACATACAGTTACAGTATGTGTGACCTATTTAAATCCATGTTTCATGCCATTTTGTAGATTTTTATGTAAAAAAGAAAATGTTCCATTTATAACTGTTGGAAAAGAAAAAATAAAATAAAACTGCTTTCACTCCTGTCCCCTTGTTTGTTTGTTATTCAGCAGGGTTATTTAAAAACAGATTCCACTCAACCTGGTGGAAAGAGCACTAGAGACCTTCGGACTAAAATGTTAAAGTGTAAATTACATATAATAATTATTCGAATAGCAATTAAAGTGTGTGAGTGTTCACTTTACATACCCACCTGGGTGTTTGACAGCAAATCACGCTGGTGCAAGTGAATGTTTTGTCAAGGAAAATTAAAATGAATGAAAGTTGCCTCTTGTAAGCGCACAAAATCAATACCCATGACCTTGTTACGCTGCCATCACGAGTGGGCAAGGCCAATAACATGATCTTAAGATAACAGGATGAAAAAAAACACAGCTATTTATTATAATTTTATAGATTTCAAATTGTAGCATTGTCTTCATTATGGCTCACACCACATTCTAAACGTAATCGATCATCCTTCCCATCAACAAACAGGAATCATACATTGCACCAGAATTACAGATGTCCACAATAGTCATTTCATGATACGGGAAACAAGTGTAAAATATGAGCTAAAAACGCCAACTTCACTTTTGGTTTCACAGAAGTAAATAAAAAAACATCTCATTCAAAGCTTTTTCAATAACAAGATTGTCGTCATACAACAAAGTGCAAATAAGTAAAGCATAGTGTGTAAAATATGTATTTTTTGCACTGTTTCTTAAAAATTGTTCACATTACATTCTTGCCAGAAAAAACTTTTAATGTATCTCTGATCCGTATTTGCTTTAGAAAATTAGAAAATTGTACTTCACACAATACATCAAGATTAGAAAAGTTAAATGTTAGAGTTAAAGTTAAATATGTACATATTGTGATATCCAAGCTTGGCGACAATACATTCAGCTCATTGTGTGAGACCCACAGATAAGAAGAGGACATGAAGAAGGAAAGGATGTATATAAAAAAATATTTAGAGATATATTTAGAAATATTTAGAAAAGATCTGTGCTTCTTTTTGGCCCAGAACACTCTAACTAAATATATGGATAATTAAAAAAGGCAAGGAAAGAAAAATGAAGAAGGTTGTTTCTCCCTTTTACATTTGATATAAGTGGATCTGAATCAATAGTATATTTTTTCTCGGCACAATCACTTCACAATCTTTGTTTCAACACATGCTTTACCTGTTTTATATGATATTGATATTTATAGGATGTGATATTTAAACTTTTTACTAGATATTGACTATGCCCCACCCCCACCTCAGTGCAGAAGCATTAGCATGTTGCCGTTCCATAGTGCCAGTAGAGCACTGAAGGCCACTCTGAAAAACCCTAGATATCCCATCTCCAGTCCCTCTGCCCCTCCTGTCTCTCTTTTCAAGTACAAGTCAGAGAAAATCATGTACTCCTCCAAACACTTGCGGGCCTTCAGCTGCCTTATCAGTGCCGGGTACCCAATCTCCATAATGCTGACCGTGTCGTCCTCCTCCTCCTCACTGACGGCCTGTGAAGCTGGAGGCTCAGGAAGGTCTTCAGGCTGATGAGGAGCGTGGGGAGTTGAAGGTAAGGGGGTTGAGGAGTTTGCTGCTGCACTGCTGTTGGTGTCTGATGTGTTGGTATCTCTGACGGTGTCTGGTGCTGCGGTGACGACAGCAGGCGTAGCTGTGGTGGTGACTGTGGAAGAGGCCGCGGTGGTGCTGTTGGCTGCTGGGTTGAGTTTTGGTTTCGGATTCTCAACTGGCAGAACGTCTGCTCTCTTCATGCATGCTCGCATGATGATGTAGAAGATTTCGGGGACTGTCCCATAGCTGTAGTCTCTGCCATAGTCATTGGTATCAGTAGACCTGACACCATATTTCATGTACATGTAGTGGTTGTAGTAGTACTCCTCCTGGGGGCTGTGGAAGGGGAAGTGAGGACGAGGGAACCTGCCCAGCCCGTAGCCCAAGGCCATTCCTGCCATGGCGCCTCCACCTGCTGCCATTGCTGCGCTGCGCCCAAACCCTTTGGATTGCTCTTGGGGATAAACACCCATTGCCTCAACTGAGCGGGAAAAGGGAGAGCCGCCACCAAGGCCGTAGCCCCCGTATCCAAAGCTGCCTCCATAGTGAGGGCTCAGGATTTTGTTGTTTGGGTTTTGGTTGACATATCCACCTGGATATCCTCCGTAACCTCTCCCATATGGAGAGCCATGAGCTGGATACCCCACTCCACCCTGCTGCCAACTTGGATATGCAGGTCTGCCTGATTGAAAAGGGTTGTGTCCGGACTGTTTGGGGTATCCAACCTTCGTGAGGAAGCCCTGATTATTTTTGCTTTTAGTGTTGCCTCGGTTGCGCGTTGGTAATTTGTTGGTGCGGAAGCCTTTCCCAAAGCTGATACCGCCTCTTTTGGGGGGGGAAGAATGGGCGTGAAACAAAATCAGTGACAGACACAGCAGAGATAACGGGGAAAGCTTCATCTTCTCGCTGCAGGGAGAGTCGAGGAGAGAAGAGAGAATGTTATCATGTTTCCAGAATTTGGGTGAGATCTTTGAGTTACAGTTCAAACTTGAACGTATATGAGAAAAATAACCTTTCAGAAGTTACACTGAGCTGATGAAACTGATTTATTTGTTAGTGTGAATGGCAGAACAACCCCTGGTGAAGCTCTTGGGTTTTATTTTGAGAGGCAACTTTCTGTGCTATGAGAAGGCAACACACACTGCTCCGTGGCCACTCACAGACCTCCCTGTGTCTTTTCCATCCCACTGTAGTGATTAAAGTCTGACACAGATTGGGACTATGTTAAATTATTAGTAGTATAACATATCTACATATCAAGGATGCAAAGAACAATCAGAAGGTAGATCGTAGTTCAGTGTATTTTATTAGTATGTACAATTTTCATTTTCATTCTCTTCTTTCGACCATTTTTGGACTGTGGAATTGTGTCATGGAAACTCTGATGCTTCTCTCTCTTCCTCCCCCTCGCATCGCAACTCACCGTTAGGACATCGATGGACACGTCTCCACCGCTCGGTCCAGGCGACGCGACACCGCGCGAGGGCTTCTGGGTCTGCAGCGCGATGTCAGGTGAGCTGTTGATCCGGAGCTCGGGTTCAGTGATTCGCTGTTTAGCTGCCGCTCCGGCTGCTTTGACTCCGTGTCAGGATCTGATCACATCGCTGTTTGTTTATGGTTAACGTCATATGTGCCCCGCCCCGCCCCACTGCGCACTGTCCAATCACAAGCGTGCTGCACATGTCGAGGGGCCAATCGACATCAGCGCGAGGATTTTTGGGCTGATCCATAGACTTTAAATAAAGACCTGCGCTGTTGAGATGTGTCTACAGAAGATGTTTTTATATGAACCGTGTATATCTTAAGCATGTTCTATATGAAACAGATTTAATTATGATCTATACTCTGCACGCTCTCTTCATAACAATCCCAAACACTGCTCTTCAACCAGCCTCATGAAACGTGGCAAGATGAAGAGTGCTTGAGATATACAACTTGGAGATTAAATAAAGATGGTGTTGAGGAGAGAGTTGACGATCCTCCTCCACATCCACCCCCTTCTGTCCCCCTGTATCTTCTTCCAGCCTTTCTTCTGTTGTTTTGTGTTCTTTGTCCTCGCGTTGTAGCTGTCAGTCCTCAAGGCCCGTTCCTGAAAAGATAGAGGCATGAGTTTCATTCTTTTCCTTTTTCAAAATCTGACTATAGACAAATCAACAATCCAGTATTATTCAAATTAGAATGATACCTCCAGCTTCTCAGGATCCCCGTTGTCAGCCTGTAGCTCCTTAGGACGAGTGTTGTCAGGCTGTTGCTCCTCAGGACGGGTGTTGTCAGCCTGTAGGTCCTCAGGACAGGTGTTGTCAGCCTGTAGCTCCTCAGGACGGGTGTTGTTAGGCTGTAGCTCCACAGGACGAGTGTTGTCAGGCTGTTGCTCCTCAGGACGGGTGTTGTCAGCCTGTAGGTCCTCAGGACGGGTGTTGTCAGCCTGTAGCTCCTCAGGACGGGTGTTGTCAGCCTGTAGCTCCTCAGGACGGGTGTTGTCAGCCTGTAGGTCCTCAGGATGGGTGTTGTCAGGCTGTTGCTCCACAGGACAAGTGTTGTCAGCCTGTAGCTCCTCAGGACGGGTGTTGTCAGCCTGTAGCTCCTCAGGACGGGTGTTGTTAGGCTGTAGCTCCTCAGGACGGGTGTTGTCAGCCTGTTGCTCCTCAGGATGGGTGTTGTCAGCCTCTAGCTCCTCAGGACGGGTGTTGTCAGCCTGTAGGTCCTCAGGATGAGGGTTGTCAGCCTGTTGCTCCTCAGGATGGGTGTTGTCAGCCTCTAGCTCCTCAGGACGTGTGTTGTCAGCCTGTAGCTTCTCAGGATGGGTGTTGTCAGCTTGTAGCTCCTCAGGACGGGTGTTGTCAGCCTGTAGCACCTCAGGGCACATGACGTTAGTTTCTAGCTCCTTGAGACAGGAGTTGTCATCCTCCAGCTCCTCAAGACACATGTTTTCAGCCTGTAGCTCCTTAGGATGCATGTTTTCAGTCAACAGTTGGGCATTAATTACCTTCAGATGGATATTTTGAGCCTCTGACTTCTTCAGAAAGGCGTTTTCAACTTCCATCTCCTTCAGCCGGGCGTTTTCAGCCTCAAGCTCCTCAAGACGTACGTTTTCAGCCTCTAGTCGGGATTTTTCAGCCTCCAGTCGGGATTTTTCAGCCTTCAACCAGGTGTTTTCTATCTCCATCCCCATCAGCTCGTACATTCCAGCCTTCTGCTCCTCCAGGTGTACATTTTTAGCCTTCAGATGGATGTTTTCAGCCTTCAGCCAAGTGCATTCTACCTCCAGCCCCCTTAACCAGTCATGGTCAACCATCAGCTCGTTCAGACGGGCGTTTTCAGCTGCTAGCTCCTCGTTCTTCCTGTTCGAGTCCTGGAGGGCTTGACGGAGGGCGTGGAGCATTTTACTGATGTTGCAAATGCCCTGCTGGGTGGAATCTTTGGGTTGCAGTTGTCTAAGTGACTGAAAGACACAAACATAGAAAATCAAAGATCAAATCAAAGCACACTCTGATTCATAATAGGAAAATGAACAGCAGCACCGTGTCAGACAAACTCCTGTTACAGACAGACACAAAATGTAACGTCAGGCCGAATGTCAGACGTGTTGTGTTAGTTTTGTTTAAAATGCATCCCCTCTCTTTAAAAGATGATTTGAAGAAGTATAAAACTCGTAGGTACAGTTTGCTTCAAAGTCTCTCCTCCTTTGAAAAGTCTTACCTCATATCCTAAGCTGCTGACCGCCTCCATGTCGGTTAACAGGTGCTGCAGTGTAGCCAGGACAAAAGCTGCTGTAAAGCTTGAAGTTCCACTGCCTCCAATCAAACCAACAGACCAAGTAAAGTCCCACTGACAAATGTTTGCCTTTAATAGGTAAGCTGGATGGCTTTGATCTAACTGATTCCTTTGAAGTTGATCAAAACAGGATGTGAGTATGTGATCTCTCTGCTTGAGCTAATTTGCTATGATCTATTTAATTCCTTTGGATTTGACCAAACAGATGAGAGCATGTGCAAATGGGGATAAGTTTTAGTACACTCTCTCTACAAATCAATTAAATGACGTGATGTGTCACAGCTCTGACTCATGACTCACTCACTAACTGAATTTTAGCCGATGGGTCCAATATTAAGTAGCAGGTTTAAAACAGCAGACTCTTCTGACTGAGCGTCATCATCATGGTGAAGCGACAGTGCCAGCGGCGATGTGTTGAACCATCTGTGATAGCAGCCAAAGCAATTTGCGTTAACTAAAAACATGATGTTAACAATTGTGTGAGAATACATCCTGTCAAATTACTGAAGAATTATAGGTGTTGATAAATACAAAATAATAATGAAACAGAGTCATTCTCAGAGCTTCTTTGCAGCACATTCTTTTAATCAGGCAGTACACAGTACTGCGCCCATCAAACAAATCAGGAAAACTTCCAGATCGACAACATGAGACATCTTACTCAATAGGTCGGTGACGTGCATAACTCAACAACAGCTGAAAATCACGCCCCCTCCCCCCGGTTCACAGAGCCCTTACTGGTTTAGATCCAGGTTTGCTTTCATGACCCCAAACAAAGCTGAAACTGTCAACCCCAGGATGTGTCGGGGAAAAGAACTGCTTTTCTTTTGAAAAGCACCATTTATTTCTAAAGAAAAATGCCATATAAACGCTGCATGACCAGTTAACGCTAGTAAGCATTGGGAGTAATCAGGATCCAGAGAACACAACGATAGAGTAACTAGTCTTTTTTCTGTTTAAATGTGTTTTCTTAATTTCCTTCACATCACCAGTGGACATCTCACTGAAAATGTCATCGTTTTCCCATCAGCTTGAACACTGGTGATAAGGAAATTAGTTAGATTGAAACTTGGATCAAATGGGAAAAGGAAGAAAAAAAATGTGCAACTGGGCGCTTTTAAACTCACTGAGGCGAATGATCAAAGTGCAAACTGACGAAATACAGAAAATTGTCTTCTTTGACAAAAAAAGAAAAATGAGCCCAACCACTCTTTAACCTTAGGCACATATGTAAAACCAATAATTTAAGCCTTCATTGCCATCAGTGTGCTTAAAAATATATATATCCTTTCATGTATGGCCTCCACCTGTGGGTGGTGCCAATATAAATCGCAGAAAGCAAAAATAGTGGAGACATGGAGCTGTGATGAAATGCGTTTCTCCAATGTCAGATGTATGAAGGGTAGTGAGTGGGTTACAAAACACACACATAACTGTTTCTTTACAGTACACATCTATGCAGTAAACCTTCCAATAGATCCTGTAGGGTCATATAGTCTATTCATTACAGCTTAATGGAGAAGCGCAGTCGGGTGAATCAGTCATAATGCTACACATTGAACTCTTTTAGTCCCACAATACCAAAAATAACAATCTCGTGTGTGGCTTCAGGGTTTGAGCTTTTCCCCCACGTTAGTAGTTTATCTTTATGGATAACATCTAGCATTTACTCTTTTTAGATTAGAGAAATCATTGCATCATTACGTTAAAACACAATTTAAAACACATTCAATTTGTTTGTTTTTTTTAACAGATTGTCCAGTCAGTGTTTTTTCAGTGGGAGCAAACTTATGTGTTCAGACGCAGGGCCAGTGCGCAGCAGCTGCTCCACCTGCTGACTGAATGAGATCATAACATTCTGCCTGCACAGATACAGGTTCAGAATCTGTCGTCTTTTAGCGTCTTTACTTCAGCATGAAATTGGGACAAAGCTACTAAACCACACCTAAATGTTCAGCAGAACCTGGGTAACTTCTCTTCCGTCCTGAACAGGCGTTAAAATTGAAAATTAAAACAAAGTAAAACTGCTAAAAGAAAAAAAAAACTGCCCAAACATTTTTCAGGAGACATTAGGCCTCTTCATAGCAAACTGTACAAAGCTCCAGCTGCTGTAAGATGGGGGAAATATACAAGCTATTTACAAATTTACAGGAGGAAGAGAAGAGCCTCTAGACTGTGTGGAGAACTGACCATGATCAGCTATGGGCAGGTTGAACATCCTTTCTTGGACATTAGGTCAAACACGCTCTTCAGTGGGCTCTGAGTCCAGGCTGGGTTGTCTCTTATGGACAGTTAAAGAGATCGGAGTGCAAACGTGAAAGCAGAAGGTTGAGGATACGAAGAAGCCGCTTCTGAAGCTAAGCAGACATTTCCTGGTGTTAACAGTGAGAGGGATCCGAATGTGAAGCCCGGATGAGTCGTTTCATTTGCTGTTATTGTACAGAGGAGCTTTAAATTAATTGAGGTCTGCTGAAATATAAACCGGTAATGGCACAGTCACTGCCCCCTCCCAGAGGACACGGGCCTGAGCGAGTCCGTCTCTCCTCCAGTCCAGAGGCTCCTGCTCGTCTTTACACACCGTTGGCACTCATCTTGCTCTTCTGGGAAACCTCTGTTGCTGCTTTCGCCTGTGGGAGAGACGTCACATGGCTTAGTTTAACCACATCCAGAATGTCACTTTGAAAAACAGGCAGCGGTGGATTCATTTCAACTTCAATATTGGAATAGTTTGTACTCTTGAGTTTGTGCTGGCTAAACGGACCAAGTGCCTAGAGGCCTTTGTTTCTTAGATCAGAAGCGTCAGTCAGATAAACAAGTCAGTGAATAGAAGAGTTTTTCAAAACAACCATGGCAACAGACTGAAGTAGAAGAAGACAGTGATTGGTTTATATAAAAAAGAAAGAAAGTCACTTAGAAGCCTGCGAGACGCTGACAGGTCTATTTTTATCAGCTATTTTTAAACCCTCTCACAGTAACTTCAGTTCTAATATGGCCAATGCCTTCTGTGTTTGTGCGTGTAACTCTGCATAGGTAAGTCCACAGTTTCCCAGCCGGCCTTGATACATAACCCATTGTATTTGAGTCCTTAATGTCCCCAGAAATAGCTTCTGTGAGAGATTAGCAAATCAGGAGGATCAGAGCCAGGAAGAGCTAACTGGATTCTGATGCAGTTAATCCCTGACTGGTTTCTGTGGGCCATAGATAAACAACAGTGGATGCTCACCTGGAGGACTTCAGCAGGTGTCAGTGGTTTGTCCGAGACTAGTGGCGCCTTGTCCCTCAACTCCTCCACCTGCAAAGATTAAAAAGATTTGAATCCAGTGGGTCAAGCGAGAAAAATTGCCAGATGCTTCATTGTGAGCCGTTCTGATTTTCTGTTTTTTCTGCTGCTTATTCAGGAAGCGTTAGCTTGAAAGCACTTTACAGAGAGCTAATGGGGGCAGCTTGTTGTCTTCATAAAACAACTAGAAAGGGAGCAATATGGAAGGCAAATCCATTCTTGTAAATTTACTCAAGCTCTGTTCTCAGAGATAAACAAAAAAAAAAAAGTTAAGATCAGTGAGTGAAAAAAAAAATTCATATATGAAATAAATCTGGAATGAGCGTAGTGAGACTGTCTGAGTATATGAAAATGCCGCGGGTTTCCACCGTGATAAGAAACAGCTGTTCACTTGCTTTTGCATGCAAGTACATCTAGTTCCCTGCAGCTCCTACACTCATCTCACTCTGCTGTGTTTCAGGAGACCACTGACCGATCGCTCTTTGATGATGAGAGCAGGGTCAGCCAACATGTCCGTGCTGACTGAGGCTGTGCTTGCTCCTGTATTCTCCACAGGAGGAGGAGGAGCAGGTATCTGCAAAAGGAACAACAAACAGGTAAGATAAGAGGACTTGATTCAATAAAGCAGTTTTTTGTTGGATTTAGGTTGCGATGAAAATGTCCCACTGTTGTAAATATCTTGCGATAATTGGCTTGTTAGAATGTTTCTGCCATTTGTCAAGCAAAGCTGTCCATAGATTAACAATTGTGCCGCTGGTGACGTTTGATAGCAAAAGTCTTTTGGCGTTTTGTTCGGCGTCATGGTCCACCTTCACAAGTCATCTGGATCTAGGAAGTTCTGATGGATGTTTTTCAGTGAATTTCTGTGTTTCAAAGACTAAACCAGTGACAGGTGCACCAGTTACGTCCCAGCTGGAATGTTAATCTGGGCACGAGCTTCTCTAATCTAATCTGTACATGAGGGAATGTGCAGAGGCTTGTAAGTTCTGTAAGTATATTGACCGAACACGGTGAGCTTATTGTAAAGTTCAAACCTCTAGTTTGGGAACAGGTGGGATGACGGGGGGTTTTGGTTTGAGGTCAGTCAGGTACATGGCTCTGGAGAGCAGCAGCAGTGACGGAGGAACGTTCTCCTTCAGGTGCAGGTCCAGCCACTGATGGACAAGAGGACGACTGGGTTAATTTCATTCCTATTGGTCTTATTTATATTTCGGCATCCTGCAGCCTCTCACCTGCTGCATCTGCAGACGCAGCTGGTCGGTGGTGAGACCCAGAGACCTCATGCCACGACTACGACACGCTGCCTGTAATTCCGACACACTCATCGCTGGCACGCCTTCCGCTGCGATCATCTGAGAAAAACAAGAAAAAGTGGGAAGTTGTGGCAAATGTAGCACAAGCACAAGAGAGGATGTTACCTACTAAGGAAACTAGTTAAAAGTGGTGAAGTCGATAGGATAGGAAGGATAATGGGTCGGCACGATGGTTCCTAGTTTCATACGCTTTGTTTACTTCTCGTCTTCTGTCTCACCTCATCGTCTGATTTGATGGTCCTGAGCTGCATCATCAGCTGAAAGCGCAGCAAGTTGTTGGTGCCGATGGGCTGCAGCTCCAGTAGTTTGCACAGAGCCACCAGCTGGGGGCGCTCAAGGTGCTCCAGCGTCAGCTCGTCCTCAAACAGCTTCGAAAACCGAACAATGTCCTTCGTGGTGGGCTGCTCGCCTGTGCCTCTGACCTGAGGAGGATGCATGGTTGTAGTCATGAGGGTTAAGGTTACCATTCTACTAGTTTTCTCTGACAGTAAGCTCAACGTGCAGGTGTTTGACTGTCGCTTGCTGTGTTTTACCTGTTGAACGTATGTGGAGAAGCGCTGGGTTTCATCCTCCGTCTGAGCTTTAGCCTTGTTTCTTCGGGCCATCTCAGCGATGGTCTCCTGGAGAAACTTGGCCAGTTCAAGCTTCGCAGCCAGACCCTTCTTCTGCTTCTCCTCCTGCATGAAGAGGGGAGCGGAGGTAAGGGTTAGCTTTAAGAATATACTGCAGGTGAACTACTGCAATAATGTGATATACACAACCTCAATACACTGTTATTATGGAATGCCCTCTATAGTTCAAGATTACACAGTTGACGTTGAGTCATGTAACAACCAACTGAAGTCAACAAAAATAGTAAATTATAATGTATGAGTGACATTTCTCTCCAGTACCTTCTGCTTTTTTTACCTCTGTATTATGATCTCGTATTACAACAGGCTGCCATTTTAAGTATCAAATGCACAGGGGCTGGACACCTCTGTGCTGACCAGGAGCATGAAAGCATATCTGTGAATCATTCAGCCGTGCTCCAGCGCGGCCAGAGAACATCACATCTGACAGGCCGACTAGACCAAGTACAGAAACCTGCTGCTTTTCTCTCTACAGTAAGTATAACATTTCAAAATCCATAACTACTTTGCGATCATGAAGTTATTATAAATACAGGAACATATGCCCGGTCAATTTGGTTTTGAAACAATCAGATCCGGTGCGTGTTCAGCTTTCCTAAGCATTTTTTACAGGTAATTTATGTCACGGCTCCATAAGTCAATTGCCCCGATTAGATACAGTCAGCTGCTTGCACAGCCAAAGGTTCTTAGTAAAGCAGCCACAGGCACTTCTGACTAGTTACATAATCATGAACCCTGTTGGAGGTCATTCAAGGAGCCAGGGGTGGGTGGGTGCGTGTCTGTCTGTATTTGCTCATAACCACATGCCTTTTTGGATTCCGTCTCGAAGGTGGAGGGCAACATATCTGGGAAGAGTTTGAGGAAGACGGGCAGAAGAAACTCCATGAAAGGAACGATGATAAACACAATGAATGGCACCAGGCGGAACAGGTCAGCACAGGTCCTCATCAGCTGTAAACACAAAGACAATGACAACATGCACGTGAGCCAGTATTCCCACCGGGGCACTGCTGCCAGGGCCCAGGTCTGTTCGCTCCATTAGATGAGCCCTGAAGCTCAGCCAGTCCTCATCTAAAATAGTCCAAATATAATTTTACCATGGCATGTGCACAGCTTGAATCACCCAGCGTGTCTGCAGAGACCAAAACACCGGTCAGTGACACGTACTGTGACAGTTTGACCTTATTCAAGGAGCTACCACTCCATCTGAGACAGATTGCTAAAATTCATGGTTCAGGAAAGTGTCAAGTTTTAGCATTAGTTTTCTGAACAAAGACTCATCTGATCAGATCACCATTTCCTAAATTAAAGCCTCTCACTTATGGACTGCACGTGTTGGCAGTGATACAAGCAAGTGAGTGACTGGTGCATCATAGTTTAAATTGTCTTGAAATCTTTAAATATCCATCAAACATATTTATAGAATGTTTTCCAAGAACCTGTTGGGATCTATTAACTATTCAATTTCATGTAGATTTCATAAAGAATGAGAAATCATTCATGTACCAGTCCATGAAATATCACGGGCAGATCACACAGGGCATCTTGAATCCCATGATGTCTATCTTTTAACAGTACTTCAAACTTAAATAGAAGAATAATAAAATAAACAGAACGGGGCTTTTATTGCCGTCCTTCGACAATACAGCCTCAGATCTGTGGCTTTGTTCAGAGAACAGAAAACTAGTCGGCTGATGGAACACACTGGAACTGTCGGTGCTTAATGCTGAATAATAATTTACAGACAGTAAAAGTCTATTCAAACAATACCAGCCACAGCTAGATACCTGCTCAGATTTGTACGAGCTCTGGGACATAATGCATGCATTCCATATTGACAGTCAAGGGTGTGAAACCTTCACAAGGAACCCTTATGTAATCTTATGTAATTTTTACACCCATCACATGAGTGTAAGAAAGAACTAGAAACACAACTGAAGATAATGTCTGTGTTTACATAATAAGGAGTGATAAGCTAAAGTCTGCAGTCACTGAGAGCTACATGCCCATCACGGCATGCACAGCTACAGTAGAGACCACCAGTGTTAGGATAAGCTGTGTCTGCCGTGGACGGACCACTGATGCTGCCAATGGCCAGTCCGACTATAACAGATGGGTAAATGTGTTTGTGTGAAAACAAGAGCGTGAGTGTAACAGCAGTTCAGGCACCTCTTTACACAGCTCCAGAGGGAAGTATCAGCATAAAACACCGACGACTCAGATCCTTTATACTACTGTGCAGAGCTTTAAAAAGTTGGTCAGGCATCTATGTCAGTAAATGTTCCTATTTGTTCGCTGCAACTTCCCAGTGCTTGACATTGGGGATGTACAATACAACAGACATGTTTCATTTAATGTCTTCTCGTGTTCATCAACTAACAGTGAGAGCTGAAGCGAGATGAAATAACAAATCATGGACGCTATAGGAGGACACAGGGGACACATTGTGGAAATCACCCGATAATATAAACTTCTCTTACCCTTCTCCTCTCCCTGCGTGTGAGCATTTGTCCATGTAACAAACTCCACACCATCGTCCCGGCAATGTTTATGTCAATGCCAAGTAACCGGAAGCCATTGTAGTAATGCTTCAACTCATCCACAATCCTCTGATACAGAGACTTTTTAACCACAGCCTTCTCCAGCACCGGAGGAGCAGTTGCTGCTGTGGTGGTGGTGGTGGTGGATGCTGGAGTGGGAGCTGACGGAGGTTGAGTTTGGGCATTGGAGGACACGGAGTCCTTTTTTGTCCCAGAAGAAGAATCTTGGTCTGCAGCTAATGGGGCCTTTGCATCCTCTTGTTTAATATCCTGGAGCCAGACACCTGAGCTATGTAGCGAGCGGGCCAGCAGGGTGGCGCTGTTTCCGCGTCCAAGAGCGTGGCCTCGGTAACAGTGGGGGTAGCCATAGCGGGAATGCCGGAGTGGGAATGAGGACAAGAGGCGACGAGGAGGGTCTATGTGGAGATAGGCTTTGGAAGACAGAGAGGAGCAGCTGTGCCTCTTGGACAACAAATATGATCCCCTGTTGACAGAAGCAAGAAAAACTGGTCAGATATCACCCAATGTTCTGCAAGAAAACATGCACTTATATGTTTGCGCAATGCTCACATGTGTACTGATGCACAGTTGAACAAGAATGCAAAGTGACAATTATGTTAAGTAAAATATTTTGCTCAGAACAAGTGACGTCTCTTCAGACCCTTGGGCTGACAACAGGTAGTGAGTGCATAGTTCCAAAAGTCACTGTTACAAGTTTTTAACAGAGTTATCAGACAGAGTTAACAGACAAATCATTTTTTGGGGTTGATACAATTAGCATTATTATTTGGGATACTGATGTATAAAAAAACATGGCTCCTATGATGTCATCCCCAAACCCTCATAACATAAAATGTTATTGAGTCTCTATAGTTGATCATTTACTCAAAAATCTTTATGGTATATAACCATAAAAAAATAAACTGCTGTGTGACGTTACTCAGACAGGAGGAACAGCTGCTACTTAAACAAACTGAGCCTTCAGGGTTGATTCACTGTCTGTGTCCAGCTCTAGTGCGTGAACTGGAGTCAAAAGGTCTCACGGCAACACTCGTGTAGTAAAAAGAGACATCCAGTCCTCGGATTCCCCTCCCCTGTAATTGCCGTCAGTGAACTTTATGTACAGAACTACTTGTGCGTTGTGTCTGCGTGGCCAGACACAGGTGAAGGCATGCCTTGCTCACTAACCTTGATCTGGTGACTGCAAAGATCACCTGGTGACTGAAGACCGCCATTGTGGGGGCAGATTACAGGATTCTGTTAAAAACACATGGAGAAGGAGACAGGGGGTAAGGGGAGTGGGGGTGGCAGACAGGTGTCTTATTACAGTTCATTCACATGGTGCTGCTGCACGTGAACTGGAAAAATACAGAAGCTGCTACAGGGAGCTCAGGATCTGCAGGTTCTCATCGATATTACAACGTTAGCATGTGCACAACTAATAATAACACTCATCTAAAACGGGCAGATTCATTCCACCCGGATGAATCCACGTCTGGTGTTTGCATCGGATCGTTACTGTGTGAATGGTAAACAAATGCTGTTAATGATCAACACGCGATTATCCATTAGCTTTCGGGGGTTTGTTGCTGTGAGGAGAATTCAAAATCATCAACAGCTTCGAGAAAATCCACCAGATCCGGAATCATGACCCAGCATCAACACTGTTATTAGCCTAAGTTACCATTACGTAACGACGCACTAAGAGCCGACATGCCACGTGAGGTGCTCGTCAGTTGCGTTTATCTGCTTCAACACAAACATTACACAAGCCTCCTCGTCGAGGTGAAGCGATAACACGGAACAGTGACTTTTAAAGCCGCAACTTCATTCTGAACTCTGGGGAAAAGCCGCAGCGTTACGGGGTTTTTTTCCACTGACGTTAGCTGACCCTGGATCCGCCAAATCTCAACAACCCGAGCGATCTCAATCCAGGGGCTGAGAACAACAGAGAGTTGACCCAGCAGGCAAACCAAACTGAATGTTGCCGCTGATCTAAATTAGCATCACGCTAACAGCTGCTGTCCCTAGCTTAGCCTGTTAGCTGAGCCTTGGCTAAAGCTAGCCAGTGAAAATGGCAGCTCACGCACCTCCGGCGTCGAGGACCCAGCTATGGCTGCTGACTGGGCGTAGCGGGGCTTCTCGGTGAGGCGTGAACGCCGCGATCCATCCACAACAACCGGCCGAGGGAAACGGGAGCGACGAGAGTAGCCACCGACGGGGTGATAAACCCATTTAGGGTGGGTTCATGGTTCCCGGCGCCGATCCCGAAAGCTGTCGCGCTGGAGGAGTCCGCTCGGTGTGCGCAGCCTGCGCTGGCAGCCGCACTGGAAGGTCAGGTTTCCCTGCACATGCGCGACGGGTCTGCGCGGAGCCATCAGAGATCATCCGATCACAGGCGGATCCGTCACATGGTGGTTTAAAAACTAAAGCAACTCCACCTACCGCTCATACAAGTGGGTGTGAACCTCAGTGCGGGCAGATTCCTGCTGCTGTTCTGCCTGAGGCGTCTTCAGCAGGGGAGAGACTGCAAAGGAAGGACACGCAGAGTAACCATCACATTTACACAACAAAACACCAGGAACCCCACGAACACCACCGTGAAGCTAAAGAAACGACAACAAATAACCAGCAATATAGTAAAACTGTGATAAGCAACTACGCCAATGGCAATAACAATACAATTATACGATTATAATGAATATTTCTTACAGCAACAACTGATGCAAACATGGTGTAATAACTATTATAGAAAATCAAATGATCATTTATTATTCCAGAAATGAGGATATGTGTAATATCACATAGGCATCAAGCAATGATCCAGTATCGTAAATGTAAGGAAATGTATGTTACACTAATGAGCTGACCTGTTTCTTCTTTACTTTGTAAACACTGACAAATAAAAAGACCAAACAAACATAAAACAAGCACAGACACACAAGATGACATAGCTATGATGATGTTTTTTTTAAATCCCAAGGCAGGGAAACATTCAAATGAGGAAATGACAACAAAGAAACGCCAGATATATTCTTTGTCATTTTTAATTATATGACTCCTGTGTTTATGTATGATATGACTATATTGATATTAAAAATACATATTTCCAAATCAGGAATTATGAAATGAGTAAAGACATATGGAGTCAGTGGCTCTCCACACTTCATTACATGAGTGTTGTATTTGTTGTAATGTTTTATTTTTGAGTAGGTTGTAGTGTTCCAGTTGGTGTTGTCGTAGCACTTAAATCCAGACGCAGTTTTCCATTATTGAATGAGAAATAACGCACTGCAGCTGCCTTTCTGAAGCTTATAATGCTCCCTTCTCCCCCTAATTGTTTTAAAGAAATGTTTCCATCTTTCTTCATGAGGCTGGATATTGTTGTTGGTTGTTCAGATACGGTCCCCAGGGTGATATCTGTCCACCCTGCTGTTGGCTGCGGACTACATTTGTGGGGAGAGGAAGGACAGAAACAGTGGGAGTTTTGTATTTAATATTTGCCCTCCTCTTGGCTTCAGATCAGGCAAGGAGGCGTAGAAAACTCAGCCAGGGACTCTGGAGCCAAAAACATCTGCATCGGGGTGGGAAGGAAAATCAACAGTTATTCAACACTGCTCACAGCCTGCATCCATGATGACTCTAAAAAAAACCCTCTTTTTTCCGGGCACCCCCTCCATCACATGTATTTCCTTCTTCTTTTTGGAGTAGGAGTGACTAATATTCTGATGGACTTGCCTGGTTTCGTTTTGCGTTTATTTCTGTATCATCAGTGAAGACCCAGATCAATAACACGGTTTGCAGCGGAAATGTGATCCTTTAACACACCTCTTTAATTAAACAGAAACACATTACATTACACATTAACTACCCATGCTGGAATGTTTCTAATGACCTCCCCAATTCAGTCTGGGTCTGGGATTGTTGGGTCTGGAACTCGGGCTGTGGTTAAATCAGATGAACGGTAGTAAACACTGAGGGTTAATTATCATCATTAATTATTACATTTGACACAATGCTACACACATCCAGTTCACTTCCTGGTGACCTCCTCAGTCAGTGTGGATCCATGAGAGGAGGAGGACTGGAAACCAGTATAGTTGTTTTGAGCCAAAGATATGTTCTGATGACTGTGGTGATGATCATTGTCCAGGACGGTGTGTCTGTAGCACGGTTCTCTCTCCATGCCTCAGTCCCCACATTGAGGAAGAGCCGGGCTCCGGGATTGGGCAGCGGGCAGATAGCGTAACACCCCCCTCCTCCTCCTCCTCCTTCTGCGTGTGGAGAATTGCGTTAAAGCAGAAAAGGAAAGGCCTGCGCTTTACCCACTATTACAGGATTATTTTTTTATTTCCCTCCTTTTCTTTCCCCCCCAGATTAAACGAGGAGACGTCGCTGGCTGGTGTATGTGTTTAGAATGGGACACGCTGAAGGTATTGACATTTTTTCTTCCCTGTGTGCTTCTCCTGCATCTCTCGGCATCAGTATCCGCTGCCCCTCCGCTCTCTCCTCTTTTTCCGGCGATAAGCGTGTTTGCCTTTAGCCGCCGCTGTCGATGCCTGTGTTCGTCCTCCCCTCCCTTTCCTCCTCCACACACCCCGTTTCGGTCGCTTGTTCTCGGGCACATTCTTCTCCCCTCGAGCCCCCCGGTGATGGAGGTATAATCACGCCAGACAATTTGATTTAAAGGGGCACAGGCAGCCATGTTGGCGAGTGAGCGTTAGCCTAGCCAACATTAGCTTTCCTCCTTTCATCTCCCTGCGCGCGCGAGAGGCTCCTAAAATGGACAAACGACAACTGGAGACGTTTATTTGCGCGAGGCAGGGAGACGAATGGCGGTGTCTTCGTTTCGTGCAGTGCTGTCTGACGGTGAAAAAAAAGATGGCTCAACACAGCCCCTGTGCTGCCAGGTAGCTTTAGGCTAACAGCGCAGGAAGCTATAAGATCATTCATGAAACAGTTTTTGTCTGCGCAGTCGTTTTCTGAACACATCTACTCAGTTCGAAGCAGCCATGAAAACACAGCACCACACATGTGAAGCCACGAACAACACCACGAGTCCACCCAGCAGGCTGGTGACCGTTCGCTGACACTTAATGGATGTTTACATCTCCGTTTTCCACCTTTCCCCCCCGGTGCTAGCCAGCCTGACTGTCCACGAATTAAAGCACTGCCACTGGATTAGTGTGTTCACCCTGGCCCCCTGCGAGCTCCGACTCTTTTAACCTGATGAATTCATCTTCATCACAGCTATTAATACGTGTCAGGTGGAAGAGGACTCGGCAGCCACCGGCAGCTGCTCTTTGTTTTGCTTGTGATCCCACCATGTGTTGGAGTTGATGGAATTAAAAATCATCTGGGACCTGGCGGAGCAGGAGCCTGCAGAACTTCTCAGGCCTCAGGACAAGCTGCATGCAGGTCGATGTGTTTTCAAAGCAAGTTTGGGATAAGTGGTGGTGATGGTGACTGAGGATGTGTTCCAGGTTTCACCTGTCCAAACACAGATCATGTGAGCCATGCTCCATCGGATGGAAACCTTTTTAAATGATTGTACAAGCTTATAATCATGCAACTCATGTGTTTGGGTGAAATATAACATTTCCAGTTTTGTCTGTCCAGGTTGAGCAGATTCCTGAGGCGAAGTCGACTGATTACACATTTGTTTTAGTTCTTGTTTTTCATTAGAAGCTGACTTTGAAGTTTAGACTAATGGTGTCCTCAGGTTGGTGTTGCAGCCTATCACAAAATATCTTCTGATGAAGCTTGGTGGCAACGTGTGATACTGCTCTGGATCCTGGCAGTCTGTTTGTTTGCCATACAGATTCCTTTGTAAATATTCACCACTATTAGATGTCATGGGAATGGCAGGTGCTGTGTGTTTTGGAATTTTATTTTCCTTTGTTGAAATCAAACATGTATTCCTATGAATTAAATATTCCTAAATAAATATCAGTAAATTGATCACATTCGCACAAATTAAGTGACTCTGAAATGGCCAGATCTCACACATGCATTATCCACCTGCTTATATACATTTAAAGTTAAGGATATATGAGGGTAGCTAAGGTATTTGGGTGTGTGCCTCTGTCTTGGTTTTGAAAACTCAGCGTCCTAGTCTCTTATTTAATTCTGTCTCTGCCAACAGGTCCAGTCAAAGAAAAAGACAGTTAAGGATGCAGGAGCCCAACAATGGATTTCTCCTTCTCTTTCATGCAAGGGATCATGGGAAATACAATTCAGCAACCCCCTCAGCTCATTGACTCAGCCAACATCAGACAGGAAGGCACCTGCGACACCGGGAGTGACCCGGGCGAGGATGGTGGTCCCTCCTATGATGCTGCCCTGGATGCAGAGTTCTCCTACCCTCCGTCAGCCTCGGAGGACATGCAGCAGGTCGCAAATGGCTTCCCGCCTGGCCTGGGCATATACGAGCCGCAGGCCAAGTTTTCCATGTACTCGCAGTTCCCCAACGGCTCTGCCAATGGCTACGGGGCCATACGGAGCTATGGGGACCACGGTCTCCTGCCCGGGGAGGGGACTGTCCTGAGAGGCCCAGGTCTTCATGAGAGGCCTCTGTCTCCGGTGTCTCCGCCTCTGCCCACCCATCACCCGCACCTCCACCACCACCATCATCACCCCCATCATCACCACCACGCACACCACTTTCACTCGAACCCACCTCATATACAAACACTCCCTCACCCACAGAGTCCCCCGCCACCACCACTGCCCCTACAGCACCACCTGTCCCAGACGCCTCACATCATGACCCACACTCTCCCACCTCCTCCTCCATTACACCTGCCTTCCTCCAGTCCTCCCCCCTCACTTGTGGACAGTACCCCTTCACCTCAGCCCACCCACATCCTGTCCCACACCCCTGGTGGGGTGCTAAAGAAAACCAGCTCTCCAGAGATCAAGCTAAAGATCATAAAGACGTATCAGAACGGAAAAGAGCTGTTCGAATCTGCGCTGTGTGGAGACCTACTGCAAGAGATACAGGTAATGCATGCGTGTACGATTGCTTTCTCTTGTTTTTAAACCCCACATTCTTGTACATTTATTTGTTGCCAGTGAAAACCTTGTAAAAGTGGGAAATCTTTTTAGAGGTTAGATGCAGTTGCATACTTTACATGGAGTAAAGATTAGGCAGTGTATCTAACTGGTGTCATCACCACTTTTTCTGTATTTTCTAATCCTCAGAACGAGTCTCAGAAGACTGAGGCTACTCAGATGCAGCGCAGACATGAGAGGAAGAAGGAGAAGCGGAAAAAGAGTGCAAGGCTGCAGCTGCAGGTCCAAGAACAGAGCCTGGACCAGAGCCAGATACAGGCAGGTACCACGGACCAGACAGAGGACACCCACGTCCAACCCCCACTGAGAGAAACACCTCCAGTCCAGACAAAGAAGCCTCAGAAGACGGTTATCAAAACTGAACCAAAGACACCAAAGGCAAGAAGCTCACGGTTCACTCTTCAGAGCAGATTTAGTAGAAGCAGTAAACATACTTGTAATGGTTTGAAAGGCACTTTGAAAGCAGATCAGTTACTATTTGTTTTTCTGTATAGGTTCCGAAGGTCCATCATCCATCAGTAATCCAAGAGACAGGCTTCTGTAAGGAGTTTGTGATAGGAGATCTGGTGTGGTCCAAAGTGGGCACCTACCCCTGGTGGCCCTGCATGATCTCATCTGACCCGCAGATGAAGGTCCACACTCGCATCAACACCAGGGGTAAGGGAACACATACATCCAAACAAAAAAGCTCTTAATCTGCCTTTTTTTTAACAAGGGTGTAAGTTTGTATAAGCCTGAACACAACAGCTTGTTTTGCTGACTTTCTCTGTTGCTGTGCAGGTCACAGGGAGTATCACGTCCAATTCTTTGGCAGTGTCGCTGAGCGAGCGTGGATCCATGAAAAGCGGATTGTTATGTATCAAGGGAAGCAGCAATTTGATGAACTTCAGGCTGATACTCTACGCAAAACCACAAACCTTGTGGAGAAAAGTAAAGTAAGTAAAAAAACAAAATGTCAAATCGATCCAATATAAAGATAGTGTAGTCACTTTCTGGGGAGTCATTCATGTTAATCTCACTATCAATTTGTGTGCGAGCAGTGAATGTGAATTTTTAGATCATTTATGCATCCAATTTTCTTGGCAGAGAAGGTCATTTCACACATAATGGCTTTCACAGTAATAACAAATATAACAATATATTGCTGCTGTAGCAAAAAAGAGCAGCAGCACTTTAGCATTTTCTTTGTATTTCTTCAATCTGTCAGTGTAGGCCATTTCTAAGCTGCTCTCTCCACAGTTCATATTTGAGTCAGCCGAAATTAATTGACAGTGAGACCAGTTCTTTATTTTCAAAATCTTTCTCCATGTTTTTTTGTCTCAAGCTTCTGAAGCCTATCCCTCAGCGAGAGCGTTCTCAGTGGGAGGTAGGTGTGGGCCACGCCGAGGATGCCTTCCTGATGACGCGGCAGGGGCGAATTGACAACTACACCTTCATCTATGTTGACCCCGATCCCAGTGAAGGCCCATCAAGTAGAAAACCCACTGTGAGGGCAGAGAAACGAAATCGGCGCTCCAGTGGCTCAGTCAGTAAGAAGGAAGGAGGAGGAGTGAAGTCACCAGACAGAGAGCAGCCACCAAGAAGGCAGCTCCCGCGCAGACAGTGTAGTGTTTCAAATACTGATGACAACGCAAACTCCCAGGCCTCCAATGAAGAGAAGAACCAGAGGGGGGACCAGCATAAGACCAGCTCTCCAAACCAGGACACTGGTTGTGATGCACAAACACGGCAGGACTCTCCTCCACCAGTCCGGGCCTGGAAAACAGCAGCGGCCAGAAAGCTGCTGCCTCTTTCCATCACCATGAAGAGGCTGAATGTGGAGATCACAAAGTGTGACTGGCCTCTCTTGCAGAAAAAAACAGTTCCATCCCCAAAAAGTGACAAAGAAGAGGAGAAGGAGGAAAGAGTGGAGAGGGAGGCCAGACAGCCAGACCTGGGATACTGCTCTCCTGAGGTTGGTGTAACATCCCCAGACAGAAAGATTATAGTCATCATGTAAGGTGTGGGTAACATGTTGATGCTTTCTGCAGGACAGCAGAGCTAAACCTGAGCCTAGTCCAGAAGAAGAGGAAGACGGAGATGGAGATGGAGATGAAGGGGAAGAAGAGGGAGAGGAGAGGAGAGGCTCTCCTGCCAGTCGGAGGAGTGAGGAGGGAGGAATGCAGCAGACCTCCTCTCCTGGGTCGCACCACAGTAGTCCACATGGTTGGTAAAACACAGACACGATGAAGGACATGTAAAACGACAAAGTAAAGCTGCTCAGAGGTGCAGCTCAACATTTTAATGTGCTTTCAGGTTCTCAGGAGAGGAAGCTGCAGCGACGGTCCGTCAGGAGCAGGTCTGAGTCAGAGAGAGGCAGCGATCCCATCCCCAAGAAGAAGACCAAAAAGGAACAGGTAACAGTGCACCACAGTAAACCTGGAGCCCAGACCAAAACAAGCACACAGGTTAACACGGTCAACTCAGACATACTTGAGTGTTTTTCACTATGTGTATGTATAACTTCAGTGGCCCCCATTAGTGAATGAGGGCGCTCATTATACTATGCAGTAATGTGGTTGGTCTGGATATAGTCAACTAATCTCCTATCACCTGAATCAGAATGAATGAACAGCACGACCATGTTTAACCTCCTCACAGGCGGAGATGGCTCCTGAAACCACACTTAGGACAGGTTCACAGAAAGGTAGGATAATCCTTCTCCTGTACTTCCTGTAATCCCCTGTCACGCAAACTCTCTTTAGTTTAAAAAAAGTGAAAATTACTCACCCCTGTGTTGTTCTCCAGGAGCCAGCGAGATCTCGGATGCGTGCAAGCCCCTTAAGAAGCGAAGCAGAGCATCGACAGATGTGGAGATGGCTTCATCTCAGTACAGAGACACCTCTGATTCTGACTCCAGAGGTCTCAATGATCCACAGGTACATTTATAGAACTTCTCTCATACACAAGAGTACATGCTTACATTATAATTTGTTGCAGCACCTGTCACGTGTTCTATGAACTAGTTTGAAAGTCTACAGACTTGGGAGAACTCATCTGGTGTGTCTGTTCTTGATAAGACTGGGCTTCTTACACTTACTCTCTTTATATCACAGGGTTTATTCGGGAAGAGTCTCGATAGTCCGGCAGCAGCAGATGCAGACGCCTCAGATACCCAGTCTGTCGACTCCGGGTTATCTCGTCAGGACAGCAGCACTGGCAAGAGAGACACTGTGTGCCAGGTCAGAACTGCTCATGATTTATGCTTTATTCTATGGGTCTTTTTTCTAGATCATATATTTTGAATTATTATATGTTTTTGTGAGTAGATCTGTGAGGTGTATGGAGAAGGTTTGGTGGTGTGTGAAGGTGACTGCAACAGACAGTTTCACTTGGAGTGTCTCGGTCTGACGTCCCCTCCTGAGGGCAGATTCACGTGTTTGGAATGTAGGAATGGTGAGTGAACCGCATCGAGTCGACCACATATCCACCATCACATTTGCTTTGTTTGGCTCTTTACTATAAAAGTCTCTATCGTTCTTCTTCCAGGCAATCATCCGTGTTTTAGCTGTAAAACAGCAGGCCCGGAGGTGACGCGGTGCTCTGTGTTGGGATGCGGTTGTTACTACCATGAGGATTGTGTCCGTAAACTCCCAGGCACCACCAGCAGTCCGGGCGGAGGCTTCTGCTGCCCACAGCATAGCTGCTCTACCTGCTGCCTGGAGAGAGACGTGCAAAGAGCAAGTAAAGGTAAAATAGTTTTTTTTTTTTTTTTAAGCTTCACTCATGTCCTGTTTTAGTCTACATTGGAAACAGTGGGGCAGAGAGACAGTGCTGCATCATCATATTTTTAGCTTCTAGCTGATGTTATTGACCAGTGGCAGCAGAAAAGATCCTGAATATTAAAGAGAGAAAGGGTCAAGGCATGTTCTCCTCTTTAAAATATGTAAGAGAGAGAAGTGCAAGAGGAAGCTAAAAGATTGTGAAAGAGATGACTGACCAAAAGGTGCCACTTCACTTAGTCTGAAAGGAACACTTAAGTCCCATGCCATGAGCAGTTTACAGACGTGCGCCTGTAAAATGACTCACAGAGTTGCTATTGTTTCTCTTTGTCCAGGTCGTCTGATGCGTTGCATCCGCTGTCCGCTGGCCTATCACACAGGAGACAGCTGCGTGGCGGCAGGTAGCGTCGTACTCACCCATCACATCATGATCTGCAGCATCCACGGCAGCGCCAAGAGGAACGGCCTCCTCACCTCACCTGTCAACGTGGGCTGGTGCTTCCTGTGTGCCCGAGGTAAGCTTTCACCCGTGCGCACGCTAACGCCCTTCCTCTCCGACAGCTGAGATTCAGCAGTGACCCTGAAATGACGGAGCAGAAAAATGCGGAAGTTCTGAATCTCTGCTGTCTTGATGATTTGACTTGATTTTTTTTGTTGTGGTAAAACAAAAATAGGCTTTTTCTTATGCTTTTCTTATGCTTTCTCATGCTTAGGCTTTTTTCTTATGCTTCTCACTGAAGCATCCTTGAGACCAGACCATCCTCCATGATGGTTTTTAACCTCTCATGAATGAAAACGCCAACCTCACATACTGACATCATTTATTTTATATTTGAATATTTAATCTTAAGTATTACATGTTTCATGTTTAGTATTGTTGTTCATGAATACCAGTGCTGTGATATGTAATGTTTGTTTTCCATCACAATACTAATACTACCAATAATCCAGGCTGGTACACTGCACTCTGCTTTTAACAAAGCCCTGGATGGTGATGAGACCTAAAACAGTTTTCTGATGTTTTCTCTGTTAAACAATAAGTTGAGTGCACTGTTTGGCCTCTTTGTGCCGGGACAGCCTTTTTTTTACTTGTTCCTTTCCCGTGTTTAAACTGTGTCTGTGTGGCTGTGTGTGAAACTGTGTGTTTGTTCTTTCTCTTTTTGTGAATTTTGGGTAATCTTCGAGTTTGACTGCGGCTCACCCCGTCTCTTCCTGTGTGTCTTGTGTAGGGCTCTTAGTGCAAGACCTTACTGACACCATATTAAGTTCATATGCCTATAAGTCCCACTACCTTCTGACTGAGTCAAATCGTGCTGAGTTGAAATTACCTATGATTCCCTCTCCTTCGTCAGCTACCAAAAAGAATGTTGGGAAAGGTAACTGAACAGTTTTTCTCTTTCTCCATTGTCCCACTGGTCTTTGTTTGTGTTGTGCCTGCTCCTGTTATAATTTAGTTTCCCCCATTTTTTTTGTGCGCATCTTTCATTTCAAAGCCTTGAGGTGCAAAGTTAATTAACTGGTTAAACCTGCAGTTAATTTAAATGCAGAGAGGCGTTAAGTAACCTCAGCCAAGATCCCTAACACATCAACAGAAAGCAGTGGGCCTCATGCAAGAACCTTTTTGTATTTTCATCCCAAGCCTCTCTTTTTGGATTATCTGAGATTTTGCCAAACTGAATTTGTAAACTGTCCCATTTCACAAATGAAACACATCCAGCAGGAAAAGTTCAGGTGTAAATACCAAAACAAATTCTATGGCTTACAGGGAAACTTGAATAAAAGATGAAATGATAAAAATGAGATGACAGCGCCTCACTTCTCGATCCTCACTCGATCAAGAAATGGTTTTGGTCCTTCATCATCAAGGCCAATGATCTTATCTTGCACTGAGTTGACATGTGAAGACAGATGGGACCAGTCTTTGCATTCAGCTGAACACCATAACTAAGAAATAATCACCTGAGGCGATGGTCCAGAACAAAGGACGTCACATTTCCCCAAAATACATGTTTCCTTTATTCTCCTGTATTTTTGTCCAGCATTTTTCTTCACATCTCTAGTGAGAAAAACTAAAAATGCAAGTTTAGGAAACATGGATCTAATTAACTGAAATTTACCTCGAGCCATTTTAATGTTATTAAAAGCACCTTTGTTTTTCCTGCTGTGACAAGTTAAGGCTTGTTGCTCATTCCAAACTGATGAATTTTTCTTCAGCGCCATTAATATAATTGATGCTCCCAAATAAAAGAATAGCTGCAGGTCCTGCTGTTGCAGATCAGCGGATAAAAGCAGAAAATATTCAGCAGTGTCTGTTAAGCATTAGTGGTAATATAATATATATTTTCAACAGAAGATGGATGGGAATAATACAAATATATAATAAAGACATGTTGGGATTAAGTAAACTTGCTGAAATATTTCCAGAACTTTGAGCAGCCACCGTATTCTGAAAAAAAAAAATCTGAACAATGTTTTAAACCATATTCAGCAACTCTAGTAGTTCACACGAACAGTTGTTGCACGAGGCCCATTGTGAGATTGTTTTGTGCTGTGCATGAACAGACAAAACAGTAAAAAATAATTGGTCCTCAAACTGCTGTCTGATTCCCTGATGCTCTTGATGAGTTCAGGTTCTGTCTGTGGTTTGTGGAGCTTCTCGCTGCTGTAGGTGCACTGCTTCTCTGCTTCAGCACTCTGGGCTTTTTTTTTTAAGGCCCCGTTCAGCCTCATCTCTTTTCTCATCCTGTTTTCTTTTTGACTGGGATTTTTCAGATTAAATCAAATTTCGGCTGACCTAATTCTGTTGAGCTTTGACCTGCCTTGGATGGAATGTAAACCCAAACCGCTCTGGATTTGTCAAACTACTCTTTCAAGTTGTGATGTTGTTTCTGCATTTCATCAAAGAAAGAGAAAAACCTTAAAGTTCAATGTTTTAAACATACATGATTCCATGCAAGCCGGTCTGTGCAGGATGTGTTATGTGTGATGGGACAAGTTTGCTATACTGGCGTGCCTGCTTTTTGCCAGTGATTGGTTAGCCGAGTATAACCCCTGATCCGGTGTTAACTCGCTGGCTTAGTTTATCCCTGTGATGCCGCATGTACTTCCCATAGACTGGTCTTGGTACAGTGCTCTGAATCTGATTGCCAGACATGCTGCTGCATTGAAAGTAACCAACCTGAGAATCAGATGCATTCGTCTTCCTGCCTCATGTCGCAGGATCCTTCACTCAAACAAAAAGCTCCCGGCTTCAGTTTTTCATTTTGGGCCCAGTGTTATTCTAGCAACTTTGATTAAAGTGTTCCCTCCAAGATCTCTACATTAATATCTCTTTCCATATGAAAAACCTCAACCTGCACAGAGCCCTGTGTGCCGTCTGGGTTGCTCTTCAGCTTATGTTTAGTTTATGCTTTTCTTTGGCTTGTCTGCAAATGAGATTCAGAGTTTGTCCAGGTTTTACAGTGCATCACCTAATCGTACACTCCTCTCTTTGCATATCCATTTCCCACAACGCATGCACACACTCACATATATGCAAACACACACATACACACACTTGTGTACATCTATACAAATGTAGGAGGCAAGTTGCTGTGCTGCGACTCTTGCCCAGCTTCCTTCCACCCGGAGTGTTTGGAGATCGAGATGCCAGAGGGAGCGTGGTCCTGCAGTGATTGCAGGGCAGGGAAGAAACCTCACTACAAACAAATTGTCTGGGTTAAGCTTGGCAACTACAGGTACGCAGAGACAGCTGATTATAGACGGCTGAAAAACTCCAGCAGCCACTTTATGGTTTCACTAAGTCTGCCGGTATTATTTTGACAAATACATTATATTTAAAGTGTCTTCAGTCCTTTCCAAAAATCTTAGGGAACTTTTTAGGGACTGCTTTTGTCCCTTTATTGAGCATACTAGCACAATGCTTAGAATAGTTATAGTAAATTACTGTATACTCCAAGTTACTCACAGTAAAAGGACAATGTTTTAGAGAATCTTCGTTTTATATTTATTTTTTAGAGAGTGGGGGTGGATTTGTGGTCAATTTTTAAATAAATGTTGGTAGATTCTATGTTATGTTGTAGACAGACATAGACACAGACAATGTCTCCTCCATTTAGGAAAGAAGGATTATGACCTAATTGATTATGTGGTCATAGATCAAAAGACACTCATTTTAATGTCAGTCTAATCAGTTTACCCACAAGGTACATATTTGCTAAGTATATGAGATCAAAATGTTTTACAAGATGAGTCATCGTCATACTTTCTTCCACTGTCTTGACTTTTCTATCGTCCCAACGTACGTCAACTATGTCCGACCTTTTTGCAGGTGGTGGCCTGCAGAAATCTGCAACCCACGCTTGGTGCCATCCAACATTCAGAGTCTCCGCCACGATATTGGCGACTTCCCCGTCTTCTTCTTTGGCTCCCACGACTACTACTGGATCAACCAGGGCCGCGTCTTTCCCTACGTGGAGAATGACAAGAACTTTGTCTCCGGTCAGATCAACATCAACAAAACCTTCAAGAAAGGTAATGTTGGGTCTGAAAAGTTTTCTTCATTTTCAGATCAAGTCTGCTGGGATTCCATCATTTTAAACTTTTGGAAAGATTAATATCTGATCCATGTCTTGTTGTATTTCAGCTCTGGAAGAAGCAGCTCGGCGGTTTCAGGAGCTTAAGGCACAGAGGGAGAGCAGGGAGGCTCTAGAGCAAGAACGCAACTCTCGCAAACCTCCTCCATACAAATTCATCAAGGTAAAGTCATTTTAGAATATCTCTGAAGACAATCGACTCCAACAGGTGACATTACATTCATTACGTGTTCAGTGTTTTGACTTTCTCTATGGACCATATTTTTCGTGCCAGTCCAACAAACCAGTCGGGAAAGTGCAGATGCACGTAGCTGACCTGTCAGAAATCCCACGATGCAACTGTAGACCTACAGATGAGCATCCGTGCAGTCTCGATTCCCAGTGTCTCAACCGCATGCTGCAGTACGAGTGTCATCCGCAGGTTTGTGTGCACATGAGTTACTTTTCCTTTTGCTAATTGTACTTTTAAAAAAGTGAACTTATTAATTTTAACTTCTTTGTGTGGCTGTTATCAGGTTTGTCCTGCAGGAGACAACTGTGAGAACCAGTGTTTCACGAAGCGGCTGTATGCAGAGACAGAAGTGATCAAGACGGACGGCCGTGGGTGGGGCCTCAGAGCAAACCAGGCTCTCAGGAAGGTGCATGCCCTGCTTCATATGCAACAGCAGCAACATGTCACTGTGAAACGGGATCTGTATTCCCTGTTAGAAATGTTTTCAGTCAATCATTTAAATTCCTTTTTGATACCTGACATCCAAAAGCAGCGATATTATGAGTTCAGGTTGGCATTATTTCAGCAGTCAAAAGGCAACGTGACCTTGCTTTAACTCTCAGTGGTGACTAAATCCTTGTGTCCTGTTGAATCATCCTCGGTGTTAATACCTGGAGTCGCATTAAATGGGAGTGTTTGTTCTCCAGGGTGACTTTGTGACGGAGTATGTCGGAGAGGTGATAGACTCGGAGGAGTGCCAGCAGCGGATCAAACACGCCCATGAAAACCACGTGAGCAACTTCTACATGCTCACCCTCACCAAGGTATCATGATCATCAGTCACACTGATAAATAACATCACGAGGTCAACTCCACCAAGCATGTCTCAACTCTCCATGCCGGGATGTCTGTATCGCCTGTAGGATCGTGTGATAGACGCCGGGCCCAAAGGGAATTCGTCTCGGTTTATGAACCACAGCTGCAGCCCGAACTGTGAAACGCAGAAGTGGACGGTCAGCGGGGACGTGCACATCGGACTCTTCACGCTCTGTGATGTAGAGGCTGGTGAGTTCACATGGAAACATGACACTCACACCTACATATATACTGTCACAGTTCTATATGTACAGAAAAAGCTCAGTGATCCATTTGATTTGAGTGTTATCCCTGGTGTTCCTGCAGGCACAGAGCTGACTTTCAACTACAACCTGCACTGTGTGGGCAACAGGAGAACATCCTGTCACTGTGGATCAGACAACTGCTCTGGATTCTTAGGGGTGCAGCCAACGGTGAGGACATTTACATCTCGTCGCCTCGACTCCAGTTCTGCTTCCAACACGAGCGCCACCCCGGCTTTATGAGGCAGTTTCGTAACCATCTCGTCTCCTTGCAATGTTTCCTCCAGAGTGCCGTGGTGCTGGAAAAAGAGGAGAAGGCCAGGAACGCCAAGCTGAAGCCGAAGAAGCGGAAGCTGCGGCCGGAGGGAAAACACACACACGAGTACTTCTGTTTCTGCTGTGGAGAAGGAGGAGAGCTGGTGATGTGCGACAGGAAGGACTGTCCGAAGGCGTACCACCTGCTGTGTCTCAACCTCACCAAGCCACCATACGGTAATGACCACATGAGTGTGCTTGTGCAGATCCATTTTCATGGATTGATGATTAGAATTTTTGTTTATCTTCTGGGATGATTTGGATGTCAGGATCTTTTACTACAAACTCCCTCACATGTCACTGACTCATCACTCTGAACCTCTTTAACTTCCTCATCGTCTCTCTTCCTGTCTGCAGGACGCTGGGAATGTCCCTGGCACGACTGCAGTGTTTGTGGCACGGCGGCCTCTTCTCAGTGTGAGTTCTGCCCTCGCTCATTCTGCCGGGACCACGAAGCAGGGGCACTCACCGTCTCTTCCCTGGAAGGCCGCCCCTGTTGCTCCAATCACAACCCCCTCAGTCCCTTGGGCTCCAACTCCACCCAGCAGCGCCACTCTGCTTTAAGCCCCGTCAGGGTCAAAGAGGAACCAGAGCCAGAGACGGGCCAACAGTCCGCAGAGTGACGCCGCAACTCCTTCAATACCTCATTCCCTGTGAAGTGCGCTCTCGGTCCGGAAGCAGCGCACTACAAAAGGGAATACAGTGCTTTTTGACCAGTGTGAAGGCTGCTGTTCAGCGTCGAGACACACCGACGAACACTGTAGAGTGACTGGAGCGTCGGCATAGGAAGCGACCAGGAATCATTGTGCGCCATTTTCCCTTCTCTTGCCATAAAGCACCACCGCTTTCATTCTTCCCATCACTCTTGCGTCCATCGGAGGGGCCCAGACCATCACCTCGTTACGTTTCTTTTCTTTTCTTTTTTACAGCTGTGGAAATTTTAAGTGTTGTCACGTCGTCAGTTTCCAGCACTTTGAAGAACTCATCGGGTGAGGTGGAGGGAGGTGCGAGGCTGGAACCTCTCCACCGCCACGCTGCTCATCTCCTTGTTTACCTGCTGTACACTGTGGTCGGCATCTCAAACACAAGATGGCTCCATGGAAATGAGCCGGCCTTTGTCCATCTCTCCCTGACGTGATCTGTCATCGTATTTGAGCTCTTCTTCTTGCTTCTTGCAGAAAAGAAGGAGTGGGGGTGGGGGGAGGGAAAGATCGATTTTTGTGCAATTTTTTCAGGACCACACTACATTCCAACCTTCCTTAAACACGGTTTTAATATACTTATGGGTATAGATGAATATAATTATATACGGTATCTATGTTTGTTAATGTTTACAGGCAGATTCTCTCACTTCATCTCAGTGAGTGGTGTATTATGTTTGTTTGTTTAGGTGTTAAGCATTACGCAGACCTCTTTGTGAAAATAGTCTTATTAAGGTGAAATATAATGGTATATAGTGTAATGGTATGACATTACAGAAGTACTTGTGATTTTCATATTGCCAGTCTCACTCGCCATTATGTACATAATTGGCTCATAATATTGTAAAGTACTTAAAGATCAGGAGGGACGGAGCCTTGCCTCTTTGGTTGTTCCTTACAGATGGAAAACGCTTTTTTAAACAACAAGACAGAACCTTTTTATTTTCATTTTGGATAAATGTTCCGTTCACACATTTCCTCCGAGCAGTTACTGTTATTTGTATTGTAGGTGGAGGAGCCCAGCTTGTGATCACTGGTGCTGTCTTAAAGTATTGTTAACCAGCCTGAAGTTTGATTCTGGCTGTAGAAACTACTGCTCAGATGCAGTTCATTTCAGTAACGCTGTGTACTGTGACCGCTTTAATGCTCGTTTTCCTTTCTTCCGTATTTCTTTTTTTTAATTATCTTCCGTTGGTTGTTTTGCCAAACTTTTCTGAAAAGCACTTTCACACGGCTTGTCGCAACACAATTTAGCTAGGTCATATACAGAAATGTATATTTAAAGAACATATGACAAGTGTTTCAAAATGGATACCTCTTCTTGTAGTAACGTCGGGATTTAAACTGTGTTTTTTGCTCTCTGTCAGAGACATGGTGAGGACTGGGCGTAGGATTTTTTTTATTTTTGAGGAAAGTGGCCTAAAAGCTGTTTGTTTTTGTTGTTTTTTTGGGGGCACAAGTAAAAATGACTGCCAGTCTGGCTTCATACGAAAAAGTCCCCGGTGTCCTCGGGACGCTTCTTTCCACCTGGAGATTCTCCTCGAGGCTGGGCTTTATATAAAGACATGTCGGTATAGCAACAGTTCAGTATGATGATGTACAAAATACAAACTCCTGTACAGTGTTTTTAATCACTCATCTGTCAAATCCAATTTTTTTGTATTTATTGCACCACATTTTATACCAGTTTCTTTTTTTCAAACACCAGAACAGTAACCTGTCTCCTCCCCGCCACGGTGTACGTGAAATAGACTATTTAAAAAAACATGGGGAGTTTTGCATATTCTATCTGTATCCAGTCATTGCACATGTTAGGGTTTTTTTTTAACTTTGGTGTAATGATTCCACATCTGGTGACAGCTGCTGCTCATCGACCTGTATCGTGGCTCACTGTGCTCGTGAAGCGGTTCAATATTGGAATGTGAAGTTTTGCGAGCAGGTTTTGTACAGTTTCTGCCTGGACTCAAGTGATCATCACAGGAGGAAGTGTTCCTGTCATCATGCCTCAGCCTCTTGCTTGTGATTCTTCCCTGTTACACAACTGTTTTTGTGTTCCCCTCCTTCCCTGAGATCTTTTTTATTTTTTTATTTTTTTACAAGCCTCCTGCAGTGGTGGGTGTTTAAAGCCGAAGCCACAGGGCAACACGGTGCCAATGTTTCCATACCAATTCAGTTCATTCATGGTCTCTTTGAATGCATGAAGTCGATTCACTTTGTTCCTGAGGCACATGGTTTTGTTTTTTTTTAAAACGGATGCAGTCCCACATTGAATTCTTTAATAAGGTTTGTCGTTATCAAATTCTTTGTGTTTGCATTGTGTTATAATGACACAGTTCAACCACATAACTGTTTCAGAAACACCTGGACATGAAGGCAGGATTTACTGGAGTGCCATTAGACTGCACTAGTTTCACATTAGTTTTCTTAATAAATGAAATCGTGAAGACAAAAGCCTTTACACCGGAAAAAAGAAGAGCAGTCAGTGAGTGCAGAACTTATAATTAAGTAGACATTTTAAACTAATCCAATAATAATAAAAAACAAAATCCACATTAACTCCTTTGCTCTAATTGGAAATATCCAGAATTGACAAATGTGCAAATATTGTTAGCGTCACTGGAAGGTCCACTCTTCAGTGTACGTGCATCGATGGTTTCATGTCGCAGTTAATTATCATCACCATTATTCAAAAATATCCTGTATTGTCCAAACTCTGCTCATGTGTTGTTACTGCACAGTGGATGTCAAGCACTGAAGTCAGGTTACAGTTAGCCAAACATGTTTTTGAGATGACAGGGATTTCATTATGCCGAGCATATGCACAAAGACGGACATTTATCTGGAGAAAGAATACACGTTCTTCATGCATGTCTGTATTTGTGCACAACTTTAGCGCATTGTATTTTCTGCAGCTTCTATCTTCTTCTCTCTGTCATCATGGATACGTACGTTTGCTGATCTGCTTGTGCAGCTAAGCCCAATTTCCAAACCTTGCCAAACTTTTTTTTATTTTAGATTCATTATTCTTTACCACATAGGTGCATAACTTAGAGCTCTTTCACTCGCGTACTCAAAACTTGAATTTTCTATTTTTTTGTTTTATTTATTGATGTACTGTTATTTTTTTAACATAGGACTCATTGACATTATATGTGAGTATCAGGGCGCAGCATCTTTGACATGTGTTTGTGGCTTCAGAGAACAAGTCTGACTAAATGAGTTGTGATGATGGTCTTAAAGTCTCTCTTAGCCCTTTCTTTGTACATGCTTCAGACACCACACACTGGTTTAGTCCACTTATCTAAACATTTGGAGATTCTTTTAATGCCTCATTATAATGCCAATGTTTGTTTATGTCCTTTACTCATGTTTTTCCTTTTAATATTGCACAGAGATTCTGTAAAACCGAATAGCCCTTACTTAAACTTTTTATTATGTTTTTTTGCACCTGCAGGGTTGCATGTTGATCTTATGTTGTGCCGGTTCGTCCTCTTCTACCCCTCTCAGCTGAAACAGCAGCAGTCTTACAAAAGGCCTAATTTAAGTGTCCCCAGTGTGCATCATTGCATTCACTTAAATACTTTCTGATGTATGTGTTTTCGTTTATTCAGTATCGTGCCCACATTTTGATTTTGAGAAGACAGCATGCTTGTTCTCATTTAAGTGACCCTTACATTTGTCTGGGGAGTGTCCTTGACTTTGCTCATCATTCTTTTTTATCTAAAACTAAATTTACTATGTCAAAGGGTATGTTTATGTTGACTGTGCCGTCTTTTTATTTTTGTGCAATGTCGCCAACAGTCAATGCGTTTCTAATTGACATGCTGTCAGAGGAGAATTAGTGTTGGACTAAAGAAATGAATTCACCTTCATTAGCACTCATCATCTCTTTTTTCTCGTAGTAAAATTGCTTACGGTAACTCTAACTGGGGTCATATCTATCTCGTGGTGTTGCTTCAAGTAAAACGTGGATGAACACACAATTACCATGTTGATTACTGTTCAACCTGTGTTACTGCATACTGCATATTGTCGAGGAACCTGTAAATAGTTTGCATTGAACTTGCATAGAATCATGTTACTGTGGCGTGCTCTTTTTGCTTGTACAATTCTGCTTCTAAATGTGTGTGTGACTGTTGAGACGACACTCTTTTTGTACATGACTTGTCTTTTTATTTGAGAATATTGATTCTGTCCTTTTTCATTTTAAAGTTGAGTTTGAAGAGTTCAGACATGCCTGAAGTTTGACTTTAATAAAGCTGTACTCGGTCTCAGTGAAACACACTCACTCTGTCATTTTTGAGCATTTGGAGGAAACAGTGATGCAGATTGGCCTTCCTGTTTTGGTTATTTGTATGAGGTATTTACGATATGATGCCGCTATCTCCTTTTAATAGATTTGCATTATGTACCACCGCTAGGTGGCGCGCTCTTATGTGACGTGGCCTCTCGCATCCCCACGTCAAGGCAGATAAAACCTTCAGAACACCATTTCCGTTTTTGTAAACGTTGCAGTTTCAAAATACTTTCTGAAACAAAAAAAATTATCAATTTAAATATAAGAAACATAATAGCAATAAGATCTGTTAATCAGACCAAGTGAGCCTAGAGACATTATCATTATCATCATTTATTATCATCTCACACTATAAAAGATTAAACAGGAAAGGGTAAACGGATAAAAACTATAATAACAAACAGTCTATGGTAACAAAATGCAATACAAACAACAGAAGTACTGTACTATGTTTACAGCCTATAGTCATTAGTTATACAAGAACATTGCATTACATAAAATACGCTTTATTTGTTTATGTCACGAACTGTGAACAAAGCAGTGTACTTGTCAAAATCCCCTGAACTAATGGAGTCAACCATGGACTAAGATTCGTGCCTTTATTTTGAAGGTCTTCAACCAGAAGTAGCTGTGATGCTAACAGTTAGCATCACCCAGAGCTCTTCTCCTCCGTGGCATCTTCCTCTCATTGAATGCCACTGATGTGCGACTTCCTCCCGGTGGCTGAACCAGAGGATGCCCGGGCCCGGTTCGCGTTAACGTGAAGACGAGGACACGGGAAACCTCAACGTCGGTAAGGCCGGTGAGCTTCCTGGTGGATATCAGGGCGGAAATTCTCCAGATGTCTTCTCTGACAGATGTTGCTAACTAGCTTAGCTCAGCCCGCTAACATCTTATCTTTCCGCTCTCAGCTCTTTGCTGCGTGTGAGTGAGGATGGCGAGCTGTCCAGTTTGCTCTCCCTGTCGATTAAAACACATCTAATGTCGCCACGTTCCCTATCAGCTCGTAAACATGGGTGTCACAGGAGGACAGGTGCAGCAGGTTGGCCTATATCTCAGGTTGTACAGACCGGAAACATCACATATCCTCAGCAGTGTCTCAGCTAACAGCGGGTTTACTGTGGTTGTTTTGGGTTTGATGCATTTGTATGTAAAGAGCGATTTAACAACTAAGGGACAAAGGTCAGTGAGCACAGCCGAGGAGGGGCTGGCACAGCTGGGGGCCCCTCAAACCTCCAGGTCCAGATCCCCCGGCTGTGCTGGGTGTGAGCACAAGTCACGACATAGCAGGAAATGATGATGATGATTCCCTTCATCACCTTCATCAGCTCGTGCTGTGTCCCTGTTCTGGGGGAGCTTTAAAGGTTTGCATAGAGACATTTAGTGACATTTCGTGTTCAGGCTGCCCTTCCAAATATGAAGAAAAACCTGTTTGCCTCCAGATGTCACACTAACCCAAAAGATGTTTTTTAGTTTGTCCAGTTTGAGTTACAGTTAAAGCATATGGGGGACCTTATACAGTGTAAATATGAAGTATTAAAATTTCTAGGGTAACAACCATCTGACAGTGTGACAATTATTAGTACAGTATAGATGGTTACACACTAGTGGAAACAGCACAAGGATGGTTCAATATTCAGTCAGTGTGATTCAGAGGTGCTTCATGTTACCATTAATCCAAATATAACAATAATGAAAATGCCTGGAAGAAGTCAAGTCTTTGTATCGTATCTGAAAACAGGTGTTTCAGGATAAAGGATCTGGGTCAGGTTCTGACACAGTAAGCCGGCGTCTGCAAGAGTTGGGTGCCTGAAAATAAACATAAGTAAACAAGCAGTTGAGGGTTCGATTGCAGATACCTCTGTAGACTAAGGGTGTTTACCTCATTAATAGTTGATCTCAGTCCTGTGTCTGAGCCCTGCAGGCTCCTGATTGAACTGAACTGAGTCTTTCACTGACCTGTTGTTATCAGTTTCAGTGTTTGTGGATATGTACAGATATGAAGCCTTTTCTTACAGAGCAAACAATATAGATAAGATATATACAGTATGTAAGTGGCATGTATTTAGTTGTATTTTATTCATGGTTATTTGTTTTTGGTCAAACTGCAAAATGTTAAGCCTCAATTCCAAGGGTTTGATTCCGGTCACGTTAAGTGGGACCATCAAAAATCCATAATTTTCAGCCGTACTTTATAATGATGTTCTGAACCAAATATAGTTTTATTTGCTGTTTTTTCACTTGCCCCTGTCCTCCATCAAATGATCTTCTCTTCTCCATACTCCACTTTAGCCCCGTCACCTGAACAGAGGGTGGAATGAGGATGTTTGCTGTTGACTGAAATCCAGCCAGAGAAGCAAAATGAAACAGAAGCTGCTTCGTGGTTTCCTTTCGGAAATCTCAGTCCGAATATTGTTGTTAGTGGTGTTCCTGTAAGTATGTCCCCATTGGAAACACACTATATATGTATTTATCTGTAACATAGCTGTAGGGATCTGCTTTCTTAACGTAACATACGTATCATGTCATTGTTAGTGTGACGGAGCAGCTTCCTCCTTTCCTCCGTGAGATTCAGCCTGAGGAGATGTGGTTGTATAAATTCCATCGCGTGGAGAATGACCACGTTCCCACATCACTCATGTTTGTAAGTAATGCATCAAGTCGTTTTTAAGTGAAACTTGCACTGTATAAATGAATCAACAGTTTTATGATTCATTTGCCACAGCTTTTGGTTTCATTGTTTTTTTTTTTTTTAATGAGGCAGGAGAAGAATGGAATCATTTAAAGGGGGTCAATCACGCATTTTTAATTTTTTTCAACAATTTAGCAGAGATGCAGGGGAAATAAATGCTATCGATTGCTTTCATGTCACATCTGTACGATACTGTCCAGGATGAGGTTGATAATATTGTAGGATTGCAATGATTAAAAAAAATTTTTTTTTACAAAATTAATGGCTTCTATTTTCCATCTGAATCAGAGTGTGGCAGTTTTCACCCCACTGATTGTCATCGTGGCTTTCACCTTCATGAGGAAGTCAGAGCGAGGAGATCTGAAAGAAGCCTCACTGGGTATGACCGCTGCTAATGAGTTTTTAGTTTTTCCTATTAAAATATGTCAAATGCTGATGATTTGTCTTTGTTTTGATGATTCATTCCTCTCTCTGGTTCTCTCTCTCTCTCTCTCCCTCTCTCTCTCTGTATTCCAGCTGTGACTCTGACTCTGGTGCTGAATGGAGTTTTCACCAACGTCATCAAGCTTGTCGTTGGCAGGTAAATGCTCCACCCGATGTAGCAGTACATGCTATTTACTCGTATTAGATTGGATTCAAGCCTTTGTGCTCCCTCTGACTATTCCCTTCAGGCCACGACCAGATTTCTTCTACCGCTGTTTCCCAGATGGTCAGATGAACCTGGAGCTGCGCTGCACTGGTGACCCAGATACCGTCATAGAGGGCAGGAAGAGCTTTCCCAGCGGGCATTCCTCCTGTAAGAGAGGCACAGATGTGCAATTATGTCTCTGTAGCTGGTACATTATCATCTGCAGGCAGCAAGGAATACAAGTGGATGTGAATGTGAAGGCAGGACAGCGAGATAATCACATGTGTGTACGTGAATGTGTTTTGGCCTCTGGGCTTTTATTTTGCCGTGGGAGAAAGCCAGTCTCTCCATTTCTAACCCCTGCCCCATCTCTTCTTCTTTTTGTTCTCCTCCTCCACCCTTGTGCTCCTTCGTCTCCGCTCTCAGTTGCCTTCGCAGGTTTGGGTTTCACAGCATTTTACATCGCAGGGAAGCTGCGCTGCTTCAACACAGTGGGTCAAGGCAGAGCGTGGCGGCTGTGTGCCTTCCTCATGCCTTTGCTCATTGCGACTGTGATCGCCCTCTCCAGGACCTGCGACTACAAACACCACTGGCAAGGTCAGAGTCACAGTGCGCGTTTGTTTTACACTTGTGGAACCTGGTTTCCAGTTTGTCAGCCCAGTCCAGCCCAGACTTTAAAGGTTTATTCCACCCAAATTCTGCAATGCCTAATGATTTATGATTTGAATGGGCTATGCCACTCTACTACTTTCTTTCAAAACCCACTGTGTCTGTCACTTCACCAACCCCACACCTGAATGAAGACACTACTCGAACTCCTCATCCTCGTGTCTCTTCTCTCTCGTTTGTGCAGACGTGTTGGTGGGCTCTCTGCTTGGTCTCGTCTTCGCCTGGCTGTGTTACAGGCAGCACTACCCTCCACTTCAGGACCCCGACTGCCACAGACCGCTGCGTCACAGAGAGACGGTTCCCGCCGCACAGGAGCGCAAGCTGGCCAACTCCAACTATATCCTGCCCATGTAGAGCAGCTGTACCCAGATAATTCTCTGTGCAGGCTTAATCTATTCTGGGTTACACGGTAATCATTCTTACTGGTTTTTACCTGCTTGAGGCCAGGTGGTAAATCAGTATTTATTGTTAGTTGTCGATCATTGTAAATTTATGTGGCATTTTTCTTTTTATGAGGTGACACGTTTTTTTTCCAAACTGAATCTACAAACAAATTTCTCTCTGGTTGTTGCAGAAAATAGCGACTAATTTTTCTTTTTATTAGTCGCATGTGATGGACGTGAACTACACAGACAGCCTGGACCCTATAATGATGTCATAACCTTCTGGATGTTTTGGTACTGGAGGTCTTCTGGTTGTCATGACATCTTTTTTCCATATGGTTCATCCCCACACACACACACACACACACACTCTGTGTATCGTGCCTATGGATGAGATTACCATAGATAATCCCAACAATTGAGCAAGTCAACAACACAACCACTGCACTAACCGTCCACTGCCCATCAGACTCTGGCTCAGCTGCTCTGACAGTCTCTCATGTAGGGTCACTATTTTGAGATTTTTTTTTTGTAAACCTTCGACTGTGTATATATCTAGTAGTTTTATTTCTCTGCATGGACGTTCATTCTTGACCTTGCACCAGTTTCTGATGAGTGGAATGCAAGTTGAGATATCTGATATATGTTTTCAACAGCAGCTCCTGGGGTCGGAGCTGGCTCAGGTGTCATCGCGTGTCCTAAATGTGAAAGGGCTTTGACATTGAACAAGAGTCCACACTCTTTAGTAAACGATCCGATTTCTGTCTGAACGCCAGAGCAGCCCCAGCATTGATAGACATTAACCATGAGTCACCGTATGGCAGGAGGAAGGAGAAGGAGGTCATCTGATGCCAGAGACCAAAACAACAAAGCCAGACTTGGCTCCTGAGCTGCTCCATTCAAACTTTTCTAAATCAAATGCCTTGCTCGAAGGCACCTCTGCGATAGTAATGAGGCAGAGAAAGACACACTTGTTCATCCTGTTCAGGAATCAAACCTGTAGCCCAGCAGTCTCAAGTCCACCTCTCATATCTGGAGAGATGGAGAGTGACCAACCATCGTGATGTCACAGGACGACACGAGTGGGTGAGATGTGATGAAAACCTGCAAAATAACTGGACCTAATTTTTTCCCCTTGTAGAAGCAAATAGGGGAAGCACCAATGTTGATGATGGAGGCTCACATCTGAGAGGGGTGGGTGTCATACAAATGAATCAGTATATGTTACTGTATACCTTGATATATTGCAGTGATCGTGAATGAGAATACTATTTTAAATCAAGTTAAATAATTTTGGAATAAGCCAAATCATGTAAAGTATTTTGAAAAATAATGATGATCTGTGCCACAGAAGAATCAACTTCAATGACAGTTTTGGTATTTATGAGCTTTATACTCAATAAGAAAATGGAGAATATGCTACAATCTCTGTGGGAATTTTTATTTTATTAATCAAAAGTTAAAGTGTCACATCACCCACCCTTATCTGACAGAAACTTCATCAGCTGTATTGAAAGGCTAAATAACTTCCCTGCACCTTTTGGTCTCTGCAGTTACTGCCTCTTTCCCTCGATAAATCTCTTTGTCTTCCTTTGGTACATTTGAATGTTTCATTTACAGATAAGGCTGCATACATTTATAATGAAACACCCCAGTGTAGCAGTTTCACTCAACTCTTTATAATCTAACTGTTATATGACACATTATCATTTCCTTTTTGTCACGCATGACCTCTGCTGATATCAATGTTCTTCTGACCCTAAAACACCTCTGACACCAATGTGTTCCTGCATCAGTGGATCTCAGGGTGACTGGAGATCTTCTGGTTCTCACTGCACATTCCTCTGACTGCTTTGCTAACAAATCCAGTTTGAGGAAGAGGGATGGATGTGCACAGGGGCCGGTTGTTTGTTTTGTCATCACAGTGGAACCTGATCCTTGTGATGAACCTGAGTGGAGTCAGACTCTAACCTCTCCAGGTGATGGTGCTAGCCTCCCAGTTCTCTTACTGGTCAGGTTTTCTATCCCGTCAATAGATTCACTGGCACATGGAGATTTGTTGTTGTTATTATTATTTGTTTTTATTTTCCTCTGGTGGACTTTAATCAACTTTCATTCCAGTCATTTGGGTCAATTATATTTAGATTTGTACTTATGGGAAATTGTTGCTTTTACATAGAGATGACGCACATTTTTACTGTGTTGGTTTTATGCAGATTGAAACATGAGACGACCAAACCTCCGTGTTTTCTGTTTGTGTGTGTGAAAACAGCCAGGGTCAAAGCACTTTTTGCTTTTGCTGTGATCAGGCTTGGATCACAGTGGTTTCAGACCAAACTTGGCAGAAGGAAAAAAATATCATGAATTTGTGCCTTTGTTTACTACATGGCTTTATGACTCTGTGTCCATGAATGAGCTGTAAACTGCATGTATCAGTGTCTGATCTCTTTTATTTAAAGTTTGCTTTAAGTCTTTATGTTCTATTGTTTAACAGTGTTAAAATCCACTTGTAAAGGCACTACACGATTCTTTAATGTGGTTTGCTGCCTCCCTTTACCTCAGAAAAAAGAATCACATAATTTATTTCCATACATTTAACCATTACTGTAAAAGTGAGAAGTGAACAATTTACAACTGATGGAGAAACCTCACTTTTAACAAGAGAAATGATACTGGGTCTTTCTTACAACCATTAATGAGAGGCTGTACAGGTCTGTTTGTATTTTTATTTTGGGGGCATGTGGGAGTTTACTTGAAATTTCAATATCTCTTTCTGTACTTTAAATGTGATCATGTAAGTAGGAAGCATATTAACTGTAAGCACACACATTTCTGGAGGACCTTTCAGATGAAAAAATAGGAGTTTGCATTTCACTGCATGTTTCCCAGCTACATATAAACATCTTCCTCATCACCTTGTCAATCTCTACAATTCCATTTTCCAATTTATGTGATTAGCACATACATATATATTGATGTTGATTAGGTTTGGTCTCCATATCTACTGTCAAAATGATTTGAAAACCTACAAGTTTGCATCATTGATGTCATGCCCATCATAATTTGCCTTGGCTTCTGATCCTGATTGTAATGTGAATGCTTTAAATGGATCTTTTAATGGCACAAAATAACGTTTCTAAATTACCCTCCCTCTGAAAATGTCCTCCGATTCTTTTATATTAATAACAGGCACCCGTTTGTACAAAAACTATTTCAGAGGATACAATTAAACGTTGTCAATAAATGATACATTAACAACACTTTTTACCAAGGTCTGAGTTTGGTTTCAAGCATTACCTTTTTATTTACAATACAAACTGACCCTAACTGTAGAATTTGTCACTAACAAGCAACATATCACATCATTTTATCATTGATAAACCATTCAACGTATAATCCTACTTAAAAACTCGCGTGTTGTCCAGGATGGCTGCTTTCTCTTTCCGTAGCGTCACTTTGTTGAAACTCGACGCGATGACGTCAGAATCTCCTCCACACTGATTGGTCAGACGGGACGCTGCGGATTTGGCGCCAGATTTCTGCAGCTGCGCTCCTGACAACAAACCGGAACCAGCCGCGGGTCTGTTCGTGTCTGAATCTGCGGACAGAAAGCTGCTAACATGTTCGTCACGGACACCAGGAAGGACTTTTATGAAGTCGTCGCCAACCAGGTGAGTTTGTTCCAAGTGTAAAGTTTGAGAAGCACGAGAGGAATATTTAAGCCAACCCGAGCGGCTGCTTTTCAGCCCTCTGCTCCTCTCACTGTCAGGAGTCCGACACCTTATTTAAAACTTTAAAACTCTGCCAGTAGCACTATATGAAGTTATTATTTTATACCAGGACATTTTCCAGTCTCAAGGTATGGATGTGAGACCTAAAAAGTTGTTGTTGCTTTCAGAGAGTCGCGCTCCTGGTGGCATCGGACATCGACGCGCTGTGTGCCTGTAAGATACTGCAGGTGAGATAACACGCTGTTAACCACTCGGTCCCAGTTAAGACATAAAGAGCTGTGTTTTGTGGAATGTTCTAGAGCTCAAAGGTGCACACAGGCACTAAAGTGTGTTTTTAAATGGAGCTCTTTCCCTTTCCCAGGTGCTGTTCCACTGTGACCAGGTCCAGTACACGCTTGTGCCCGTTAAAGGCTGGCAGGACCTGGGCACCGCCTTCCTTGAACACAAAGAGCAGGTGTGGTCAGCTCACACATGAATATGTGACACAAGTGTAAATACATTACCATTGCCTTTCTTATTTTTCAACTGTGTTGTCTTCTAGTTCCAGTACTTTGTTCTCATCAACTGTGGAGCAAATGTTGATCTCCTTGAGATGCTGCAGCCGGACGACGACTCCGTCTTTTTCATCTGTGACACTCACAGGCCTGTGGATGTGGTCAACGTCTACAATGACTCACAGGTGACCGACAAGCTCGCTCGAATTATTGTTTATGCAAAAATGTCACCTTCGAATCTGCTACGTCTTGGATTTACCTTTGTGTTGTTCTCCTGCCAAAATATTAGACCACATCAGGAAACTGCTGGAGTTTCCCCTCAGGTTAACTCCTATCATCTCCTCTGCAGATAAAGCTACTAATCAAACAGGACGATGACCTCGGGGTGCCCTCCTATGATGATATTTTCAGAGATGATGAAGAAGAAGGAGGAGACGACTCTGGAAATGAGAGTGACGAAGGCTCAGAGCCATCTGGCAAACGGAGGAGATACGATGAAGTGCGTGTTGAACAGAATCTGTGAACTCGACTGAAATGAATCGGAGCTTTGAGGACTTGACTGGTTGTTTCACTAATGTCTGATCCTGTCGCTGCAGGGCGCAGTAGAGAGGAGGATTGAAAGGCAGCGAGCGAAGAGGGAGTGGGAAGCACGGAGGTGAAGTGTTTTTAAGGAGTGATGGAGACTCGTGCAGTTCAATTCCTTACTAATATTCATGCTTTACTCATCTCTCAGGAGGGAAATCTTGTTTGACTATGAGCAGTTTGAATATCACGGCACCTCTGTGAGTACTTTTTAAAATTAAGTAAAATCTTTTTGAATACTTTGTTCTTCACACACATTTTAAACGTGACTATACTCAGCTGCATGTTGTCTTTCACATACTCTGTTCTTGAACACGAATCTTTCATGTGTGTCTCTATCAGGCTGCACTGATGTTTTTTGAGCTTGCGTGGGTGTTGACAAAAGACACCAAGGACATGCTCTGGTAAGATGTCTCAAATCTTTTTTTATTTTAAAGGTGAAAATGCACGGGGGAAAGTTAAGACTTTAAGCTGTTGTCTCCTCTTTTTGCAGGTGGGCCATCATCGGGCTCACAGACCAGTGGGTTCATGATAAAATTACACAGTAAGAAATCTCAGAATCGTGAATACATTTTCCTAGAATTCAATACGGACTTGCTATGTATATTATTTTTACCAAGTGAATTTCCTTTTGTTTTAACTGCCCTGAATTGATCTTGTCTTGTTATATTTAGTATGAAATACATAACAGACATCGCCACAATGCAGCGACACGTCTCCAGACACAACCACCGCAATGAGGATGAGGAAAACTCGCTGTCCATTGACTGTATGCGGATTTCCTTTGAATATGAGTATCCTTCATTGGTCGATGTGCCATCACTACGACCATTCATTTTCTCTGCAGTGTTATGGATACAGAAATCATTTGTGCAAACCTTCGTGTTGTCCTTGACCTGCTGCCTCAGCCTGCGTCTAACCCTCTATCAGCACTGGTCTCTGTATGAGAGCATTTGTAATTCTTGTTACACGTCCTGCAGCTTCAAGCTTTGGACGTTAAACGGACAAAAGAAGCTCCAGGAGTTCTTAGCTGACATGGGGTAAGAGCCAGGAAGTTAACGCTTTGTGTGAGTCTACTTCTTCTGTGTGCCAACACCTATTGATGTTGCTCGTCACAGGCTTCCCCTGAAACAAGTGCGGCAGAAATTCAATTCCATGGACATGACCATCAAAGAGAACCTGAGGGACGTCATTGAGGAGTCTTCCAATAAATATGGGTATGAGTCTGCTGTATGGTGGTGTCACACCAATCGTTTGAAAACCTGAAATGATTGGCCGTTGTTTCCTCCTCTTCTTCAGAATGAAAGATATCCGTATCCAGACATTCGGCGTCCACTTTGGCTTTAAGAACCGTTTCCTGGCCAGTGACATGGTACATGGCTGTGCTGCTCTGCTGGAGAGCACAGAGAACGATGACAGCGATAACTTCATCACTGCTCTCGACTCCCTTTCCAGGTGTGTAGAGAAAACTCTAGTTTAAATGGATTTCTTGAAGCTGAAGCCATTGAACTGAATGTGTCACAAACTGGACTCTGTGACTCCCAGTAAATATCAAGGATTATTACATTTAAGGTCTGAAGTCTAAATGCTTTCAGGTTTTTTCAAATGAGCTGAGGATCCAGTCGAAGCTAAGTGTTTTAATGTTTGAGGTATTTTCCAGATATTTGCATCAGGTTTTTTTTTGTCTCTGCAGGAGTAACACCGATCGTCTGCATTCTGGTATTGAGTTGGCCAAGAAGAAGCTGATTGCTCTGCAGCAGACCATCGCCAGCTGCATCTGCACCAACCTCATCCTGTCACAGGGGCCCTTCCTCTACTGCTACCTCATGGAGGTACGACTGTTGGACTGTTTGTCTGACGGCAGCTCCCCTGCTCAGATTAACCTGCTTCTCTTGTGTCTGTAGGGAACTCCTGATGTGAAGCTCTTCTCCAAACCCATGGCCCTGACTCTGCTCTGCAAATACCTCCTGAAGGCTTTCGTCCATTCAGTGAGTCCCAGATCACTCCTTTTCCGCAAATGTGAATAACGGTGTTATCTGGTGTTCACTCCTTCACTCATTACGTATTCTGGGTTCAGACGAGAAATAAACGCTGCAAACTGCTTCCACTCATCATGGCGGCTCCTAAAGATGTTGAGAAAGGAACTGTGATAGTTGTGGGAATCCCACCAGAGTCCGAGACGTCCGACAAAAAGAAGTAAGATGTAAAGCAAATGGCATTTATTAAGTTCAGAAAATGCATTTTCTGTTGTTGTCATAGTCCAATTTTTAGGCTAATAAAACAAATCCATTAAAAGACCCCACAAACTTAGATATTCAGTTTACTATTAATGAAACATCTTGATATTTGAGTTTAATTTCATATTGCACAGAGTGGTTATTTCCCACTTTTTTCAACCCTTGTTGATTTCTCTTGTCTCTATAAGTTTCTTTGGTCGAGCATTCGAGAAAGCTGCTGAGAGCACCAGCTCCCGAACTCTGCACGACCATTTCGATACATCAAGTAAGTTAAAGTAGTTAACTGTAAATAGAGGGAGACACTGGTCACCTCAGACCAGACTGTCAGCCCCTTCTGTGGACTCTAGGTGGCAGCCTTTGTCTTTGTGTCCAGCTTTTCAGCATTTGAAATGAATCTGACACTGCATGTTTCGTGCGTAGAATTTGATGTGTGGTTTGAGTTCTTACATTTTGAAAATGTTCCCAAATCTTCCTTGTGTTTTTCCCTCCGCAGTAATTGAACTGAAGACGGAGGACAGAAGCAAGTTCCTGGATGCACTCATCACCCTCCTGTCATGAAAACAGTCACGTTCGGTGCTTTGCTTGTTTGTGTTCACAACACAAGAACCATATCTGTTGTTTTGTTTTTAAAGGTTTTAACCTATTAGTGTGTAAATTGTACAGTTTCTCTTTTATGTGTTAAAGTCTTTATTTTTGCTTTTAAATGCCCTCTTTTATTCATGTTTGTCCATTTTAAACAGGTTTAATAAATCATTAAATTACCAAAATGCATTGACGTCACTTTTGAGACTTTTACTTCATAATTAAGTAAAGTGCTTGATTTAATCTCATGGTAGTACTGCAGCTAGAGCTTTGAAATACTAGAAAAGGCAGACAAATCTGTTATTTTTACTTTTAAGATTTCTCAATTAAGAAAGTCCCTGTTGTGTTTAACTTCAGCAGGAGTTCAAATGTCACAAGAGTTTAAGGATCTTTAAAGTAAATCCACAGACCAAACCCATTATTGAAAATGTGCAATCACACAAATAAATGACATAAGTTTTTATTCTCACTTCATTCCTCAGCCCCAGTGACGCACGTGGAGCAGCAGCGTTGAAGCCTGATGCCAACAGGGACGTAAGAGAAACTGAATCATTTTGCACAAAAGGAAGTTGAAACTTTCTCCTGTGCCATAAAACAAAGCTCTGGCAGTGAGTTTGCTGTTGGCAGCAGTCACAGAGAGTCATCCCAACTGATTACTCTTTATCCTCATCCGATCTATTGTTTTGCTGACGCACAACTCAGTATCCAACAGAAATGAACAGGAGTTTGTTTGAGTCTTTTCTCAGGAAAGCCTCGAAAAGGTGACGGGATCTGCATCAAGCTGCAGTTACAGAGATGAGTGAAGAAGTGATAATAAGTTTGATTTCGTTTTCTTTGTCAGGGGGGTATGGTGGGTAAGGGTGGGGGTGTAGGGAGCTGGAAGTTTTAATATGATTTGGTTGTTATTGCCGTCTCAGTGTAATATATTTTAGTTTTTTTTTGCAGCTTTGATCAAAATTGTATAATAGTCCAGTGGTCATGGAATGTTGCTGTTAAAAATACATGCTTTCTGAGCTCTTTTAAAAGTTTATGGGTGATTTTCCCTGTCGCTAAATGTGGTTTCTGGGTTAGGGGCGGGCGGTGATGGTCTGGAAGGATCAAGGATAGTGAGTGGGGAAAATAAAAAACCACAACTGGAAGACATTATAAAACTCAAACTGGCTACACCAGAAAAGACTATGAAATAATTCAACCAACAAGACTATAAATGATGTGGAAATTTAATTTAACGAGCCACAGAGGTCACCAAGGGCAGTGCTGTTCTCACTGTACATACTGTCACCAACCTTTGGTGAGAGATTTTTATTTTTTATTTTTTTTGAGCTCATATTTTAACAGAAGATTTGTGACACAAGACAGTCATGTTTGCCACAGAAGCGCAAATGTTCGTGTCGTCTCTGATGGAGCTCACATGGCCAGTGAGTGAACAGTGAGTTAGCATGGTGGTGTTAATCGCTGTTCCACTGACAGATCAACCTGTTCGGTCCATCAGTCGGCCTTCTCCCCTCAGCCATCAATCTCGCTGCTCTCCATCCCCCCTCTTGCACCTCTGGTGAAGTGGGGCCACTGCCCTTTCCAGTGCTCTGCATCTGAGGAATGTACACACACACACACACTGGGGGGGGGGGGGCGTGCCCCATGGCAGGATCATACAGCCGATGTGCAGGGCAGCATTTTAGAAAACTTTACACTTTAACAGTCACGTTGCCCCAACACAGGCAGCTGCTGAGGCAGATCATTTCAAGATCTAGTCATTTTGGCCAAAATGCAAACTTTTTTGGACACAAAATCCTGTTGTTTTAGTTTTAACCACAATAGAAAACTTCAGACACTAACAGTAGATGTTAAGTGTCTTGCCCAAGGATACTACCCGCTCCGTGCCACAGCCGTCAGAAATATCACCAGCAGCTTCAGAGACAAATGGGGATTGTTGTTTCCCCATAAACTGACAGAGTGCATATTTCTGAGAACAGGTTTTGAAAGTCGTCATGCAGGCACAGCGATGCGACAACATCCTCTCTTGAATTCAACAGCCGCGTTCCTCCGCTTCCCATTGTTTTTCCTCACTTGCCTCTGTGTCTCTAATCATCTTGGAATCCACACAGGATTAGTTATATTGAACAACCAGAGACAAAGAGCCGCAGCTGACTGCTTCTGCTGCCTGTGTTCCCATCATGCTGTGAAAGGATGATCACACACACACACACACACACACATTGTACCTGATCAACCTCACAAACATTTTCATCTCAAACTTGAGTAGTTTAAACTCCAGTCATCATAAATAAGAAAATCATGCCCACTCCAAGTTTTCATGTTCTATTATTTGGTATCTGCCTGTCGGCCCTCTGATGCCCTTAATGATCCCTGACCCCTGTGATCTCCAACCCCTCGCGGCCTCTCACATTTGGGGTGTATGAGTCTCTCTTCCATTGTTTTAAAATGCTGTCAAGCGAAGGAGATTTGTTTTTAACTGGAAAAAAGGCATGGGTGTAAGACTGAAGTGACCTGGAGTTCATATCAAGTCTCATAAAGATATTTTAAAGGTAGTATTCTGAGAATTAACATTTTTCAAAGCTTATTTATTAGATTTTTTTCACATCTTTCAAAACAACATTTAGGTTTTAGGCGGCCAGGCTCAAATACGTTAATGAGTGAGGACTATGATGGGAAACATGCACTGTGACATTCTTCCAAATACCCTGGGGTGCCATGCACCGCACACACACACACACACACACACACACACACACACACACATACATACATATATATATATATATATGTATACCTTGTTGTCCAACAGCCTTGAGAACAACAAGCAGACCTTTCCTGCAAGATGCAATTAGTGTGGAAACAATACTGAGTTGTGTGTGTGTCTGACACAGGCTGTTTGTTTACACACACACACTGATTGCTATATCCTAAGTTAATAATGAAGTCAAAATAACCACTTGGGGCCAAAGCTAAAAGCAGCACCACCTGTATCACAGCTCTTTAACTGTTGTGCAGATGCAGCAATGGTTTATGCCTGCAACCCTCCACAGCGCAGAAGGTTTTTCTTCTTGCTCTTCGTCTTGGTCGAAGAGACAGACTGGCATTGCATACATTTTGCTCACCATGCCAAATCAGAAATGTCTCTTGATCCCACTCAGACATTCCTCATGTTGCCAGGCTTCCGCCTCATCTCAGCAGAGGGCCGTCACTCACCTCTTTGTCTGGTCTGCCTACACCTGCATGTGTGTGTGTGTGTGTGCAAGTTAATACATGTTTTTAAGTGTCCGAGTATTTATAATGATGATATACTGTATGGAAACATGATCTCACTCAGGCATGAGAGGAGTTGAAACTCCCAGATTCGCCTTGTCCACTCTCATAGTTTCAGATAGAGCCCTCACTGGACACTCTGTTAATCACTCGTTAACGAAAACACGTCAGTTGTTGTTATAAATCTGCTGCTGTCTTATCTCACATCACATCTCAATACAGGAACACTGGCCGGTTTCAGTGTTTACTGGACATTTGGCAGCATTTATTTTCTTCTAATAACATTAGGAGTTTAGTCTGAGGGCAGTAATGAACAGTGTCTTTCTGCTGTTTAGTGCAGAGCAGGTGGCATACAATACGTTTTGAGATGTTTTCAGGGCAGTGAGAGCAGTGAGACACACCCAAAACATACATGTGACTAAACAAATGACAACCATAGCGATCTCCTGAGACACATACCCTGCACCCTCCTCCTCCACGCCCTCCATGTTCCTTCCTCTTTCCTGTTCCGCTGTGCGCTGCGCAGGAAGCCTGGTCGTGCTACTGAGCTAAAACAAAAAACTCGCGAGTCACAAAGCCGTAAACCTTTTAGACATACAGGAGAAAAGAACAACTTTTTTTTTCTGATCTCCATCTCTTACCAGTCGAGGTCGGACATTGTTTCTCACACAAACAGCTCATGGGGTCTTTAGCTCTGCGTACAAAGCCACATTTGTCCTCTGCTCTTAACCACCTGCTGACTCTTGGCTTAGTTATCTGTGAGTGAGGGATCCAGCTGGGCTGTCTGCAGACGGCATGCACCTGCTGACTGTCGCACATCTGAGGGAACCAGTAGAAACTCTGATTAAGTCTCCTTTGTTTTGTGAATCATCCTGAAGGAATATTTATGTTCTCCAATGTGTTGGTACAATAATACTCCATTATGTTAATTATCTACAGGTATATTTGGCCCCTCATAGTTTATTTTGTCTAGAGAACAGTGAACATAACTTTTGCATTAACCCAGTCACTGGATGGTTAAATTATATGATAACAATTACCATGAGAAGCTAATTTGAATAATATTAGATATATTAAAACATGAATTGGATACATGACCCATATTACATATTCATAAATAAATAAATAAACAATGAATCACTCCTAAGTCACAAAAGAAATAGAATTCTTACCACCAGCTTGTTAAATTTATGCCACCGCTCTGTCAACTCTAAAGTAATCCACCGGTCACAGCAAGATAATTAATATAAAAGTACAATTAAAACAATTAAATCCTCTCATCATCTTTGAATTGAAAGTCTAATTCTCTTATTCTCTTTGCCGGTTTAATGTTGTTCCGTGCATTTCATTTGAAGATTGAATCTGTAATTGCTCTGCCACTTTATCTTGCCAGGTGAATACAAGCACAAGCTCAACATGTCATTAAATTGACTCAGGTAAGGTACAAGTACCACAGTAATCGACTAAATACAATACTTGAGCATACATAATACTGTTGTGGTTGCTTTTTATCCATGTCATATGAAATGAAATGTTAAAATCAGCTGACCGTGCAAACAGTTCTCTTCAGTGTGACGATCTTGGGGGTTGAGGCCTGTGACCCATGTCAAATGCAGGAGATTCTGCCTCCATGAGATCATGCCTGGTCAGTGACGGGACGTGGCTACGTCTTGTCTGACCTGAGGCCAGCGCCACAGTTCAAAGTTCACGTCATCAGAAACAGCCTGACCTCCCCCTCCAAAAACATGCATGACTCTCACTGGCAGCTGCGCAGATCTGAAATCAGTGCACAGCCTGGCTAAGGTCTGACCTTAACCACGTGGCCTCCAGTCCGCCGGGCTCAGGGAGGTCAAGTTTAGAGGTCAGAATAAGTCTGTGTGACATCACCTGTGTCTATTATGGGACCTGATGATGACATCAGCAACTCTTTTGTTTACATTCATGTTTCATGCTCCCTTTGGATTCTTTGTTCCCTGTGCAACATTTATAGCATCACTTAACATTTGCTCTTAAAACGAATCACAATGGCGTTGGCGTGTTTCCGCTGTCGCGGCTCTTTTTACAGTGATCATTACGGGCTTTAGGTAAATCCCCCCAGACTGCTGCACATACGTTGTGTCTATGTGTGTGTCCATGCTCCCAGGAATGTCTGCTAGCCAGCCCTTTTATTAGGGCTCATCCATGCCACCACATTATGGGGTTCCGTTACCGGGCAACAGCAGGTTCTGGCTGGTTACCATGGCGAGCGCCCATTGAGTGACGTCGTGGTCCTATTTGCCTCCCTCCTCATTGGAATAAGGGCCTTTTTAAAGGTGCACCCCCACAACCCCACCCCTCTGCCCCACCCCGCTTTCCCAAAACTCACACACACACACTCACTTAACCCCTTGTTCATACACACCCCCTCACCAAACACACCCGGCACTTCGTCACCCTTTTTGCGGTGACTAGAGGAGTGGAACTAACAATCCAACAAAAACATCTCACTGAGGCGGACCAGACTGGACCTTCCAGGGAGTGTCTTTGTGTAGAAAAACCCATAGAAAGCCTAAACTGGAGATGCCTACTGTAGACAACTGAACAGCAAGTGTGAGACAAGGAAGTCTGCGGAAATTTTATATTTTTCTTATTTTCAACGAATAGATAGAGAACAGATATTATCTGTGCAGCTAAACCTGAATACTCCACCGCACAATAGGACTTCTGATGTAAGTCAAGAAGTATTAAAATCACACAGGTGAACCACACTGTTCATGCTACTATGATGAATGTGGTCACTGTGTTTTTTGTTTTTGAGAAAATAGTCCCCAACATAGCTTATTATAGCGGGTTGAGGAACCTGGAAAGTCTTGAACGATGATTCAACATTGTTGGTCTTTGTCTTTAAATAATAATTATTCACAATAACGGTACAGAATTTGCCTTATACTTTTGAAAACATGAAACATGTTTGAAATTCACCAGCACGGTAAAGGACGCTTGAGCTGAGATGGTTGTGTAAAACTTGCCAAACACACAAGTCAACTTTAGTGAAGATGAACAGATCCATCTCCATGGCAACTGACAAAAAGGGCAGTGATGAAGACCATGACATTTGATTAAATTAAGGGAAAGGGCAGTGGACGCTGAGTCTTGCATAGTTTGTAGAATGTTGAGAATCTTCTCGGGGGAATAACCCCAGCCTTTTGGTGACATTCTGACCACACTCCCCTGACTGTATGCTGATTTTCTGCGGGGCCATATTTTCATCTTTTAAGAGGGCATATGACCAGCTAAGATTCTTAAATCACCCGCAAAACAAGTATGGATAAGCCTGGGTAATCCAGTCATGGTTTAGGAGAGCTGTTACTCACACACTGAAATATCCTGTGTCTTTGTCATTGTTCTACAAATTAAACAGTGCTGCCAGATTCTTAATTTTAAAAAGTGTGGAGCATCATCCCCAGGGTTCACATGGTGCGTCCTTGAGGGAGCAGAGGGTAAACTGGTGATGCTGTGTGCTCTCTGCAGTTATGGAGTCAGTAGATGGGCTTGTGACGACAAATGGAGTCACTTGCGGGAAGACGGTTCCAGCAGCTTCCCCATATAGCTCTAATTTGGACGCCTTTCACTGCGTGCGGATGGAGAGGGTGGGGGTGGTCTGAAGGGGCTGCTGGTGGGGGCTGTGGAGTATTGTGAGCTGAACAGCAGAGCCCCACTCTCGCTGAATGGGCATTGTCATCTGGATTTCTATGGCTAACCAAAATACTTTCTCCCGCCGTGGGGGTGTATGGATCCACGGTGGGAACGGTATGCGTGACGCACAGCCGCTGGTGGCTCCCCTGCACCTGCACACCCCGCGACAAGAACACACTTCAGATTTCAGGCAATATACTGGGTTTAATCTTAATAAAAATGAGACGAAGTCGCAGGTTCATGTACATCAATGATGAATCGTTACATCAGACGTCAACAAGCCAACAGCAAAACGTTTATTCCTGCAGTGACAAAGGTGGAAAACAGACATATCAGGTTCAGTGTGTTCGATGAAGGACTGTAACATTTCACGTTATTGGGACCACTGTGCTCCCCCAGGCGTCCCGGAATCCACAGGTCCTGAAATAGACTGCAAACGTCGAAGTGACCTCCATCAGCTCCTGGACAACACTAAAGCCTGCTTCAGTCTGCTTCACCGTGCACGAACTGTTTCTCCGCCGCTCATTGTTGCCGGAGTCCTCAACATGTCGGCGTGAGAGTGCAATTATTCTCAGTTACAGTAGCCTACACGTTTGTGCTGACGGTGCACATCAAGGCGAGAGAACAGTGTAAATATACTTGATGGCGAGAGCTCCCCCAAGAAGAGAAAAACAAAACTTTAGTTACAACAGTAAACAATTCAAACACTAATCATTTCGCAGACTTAAAAAAGCAGGTACCTAACACAACCTTTTTGTCGTGAGCTACCTCATGTGGTTCATAGTTTTTTAATCTCCTGTAGATACAAAAAGGAAGTGTGGAGTTTCGGTCCAAGGGTAAAAAAAAGCAGAGGGGATTCCATTGATTTTCAAAGTCCATATTTCTGATTTAAAAAAATGCTGGTGCAAAAATAATGTCTTTCAAAAAAAAAAGCTGCAGGTCACTTTTACGCACTTTTACGCACCGCCTGCCGTGAGGCACACAGCTACACGTAGTTCCTCTTGTCATACTCCCCGTTCGGAGTGGCTCTCTTGGTCGGTGCGTATTTTACCGAGTATCCCGAGTTCCCGCTGGAGGGACATGAGCAGCACAGCAGCGATCCTCCGATCAGCAGCATCGCCACGGCCGCCCAGCCGATGTACAGCGCAGCGCCGATCTCTCTCTTCTTGGATGCGGGCATCTGCGGATTGTAGAAGTCCGATATGATGTTGTTGGCCATCCAGCAGAGAGGCACCAGCACGAACAGGCCACTGAGGATGTAGATGACCCCTCCGGCGTTCACCACACGGGCTTTCACGTACTCTGTGCGGATGCAGTTGGTGCACTGCGCCCCGGCGATGGTCACCATGAGCCCCAGCACGCCCATCACCGAGGAGATGATGGTGAGCGCCCTGGCCGCCTGCAGGTCGTGGGTGAGGGCGAGGACGGAGTCGTGCACCTTGCACTGCATCTGGCCCGTGCTCTGCACCACACACGACATCCACAAGCCGTCCCAGATTGTCTGCGCCACCACGATGTTGGCCTCGATGAACGCCGTCACCTTCCACATGGGCAGTCCGCACGCTACCATCACCAGGAGCGAGCCAATTACGCACAGCGCCAGTCCCAGGATCTCCAGTCCGGCCGACACCATTTTCGCTGTTTAAGTTTGGAGCCTTCAAAAACTTTCCAAACTGATCTTCTTTTAGAACGCCAAGTGCGCGCTGCTTCTGAATCTCCTTCCCTCTCGCCTGGATGCTCAGTGGAGCGTCAGTTGTACATCACTGTGCTCGGAGATGTAAGAGGCAGCAGCTCTGCGTCTCTTTGTTAGTGAGGGGATGTGAAAACAACTGGAACCACAGTGGCACAGAATCACGAATATCTGCGGGATGGGGGTGTGAGTGTGTGGACTGGAAGAGAAACTTTCCTCCAATCACATGTCGCCGCATCCTCAAGGGGCCAATGGAAACGCAGAGAAGTGGTGAGGCTGAATAAAGCGGTCCAGAGCGCATTGTGCGTTTGAACAGTTATAGGACAGGAGAGGGGGCCGAGGCACGCAGGGGGTGTTTGATGTTATGTCGCTGAAATGCATTGGTTTTGCGAATCAGGGCCGTTGTTGATTTTTCAGACATGGGGTTTAGTGTCACTCGTCTGCGCCGAAAATGTCCATTTCACATCCATTGTGTCAAATGTATCAGGCTCCAAATTGGTTGACACACAGTGTCAGAAATAATAACAATGATCATAATAATGTAGAAGGAGTCAATTCTAATTTGAAGCGTTTTTAAATTATGGATTAGTGTCTAATAAAGTAAGTAAAATAAGTGAATATTCGCTTTGATTTGACGAGATGTACACCCCACTTTAAAGTTGCTTGATTACCCACTTTAAATGTGTTTTTGCTTCTATTATCTAATTTCTACCGTTTGAAATTAATTCATTCAATGTAACTGTGGTTATTAATGTTTTATATGTATTATTAATACATTGTTTATATGTGATATATCATTTTTACTTGTGTGGTGGGCAGTGAAGAACCCCCCTCCCTCCCGACAGTAGAATAATAATTAGTCATGACCCCTAAACAATACATTTGTTTAGATTTACAATAAGATTTAACTTTTAAGTTTAACACCATTGATTTCAGACTGTAACACATTTGGTATGTACATTATGAAAGTATTTTGGGCATACAAGTATACCAATATGAATTGTATTTTCATCCCATATAATTTCTTTATTATCACACAGGTATTGATTAATGTGGAGATTTGGGTTATAACTAGTTTAAGCTGTCCCACTTTCAGTGAAAGATGAGAAATATAGATATAGAAAGGAAAATCTGTAAATGGCCATCTTTGAGAAACTGGAACAACTAAACGTTCTTCATCAACAACAATTACCAATATAGCTCATTCATTTCTATGGACTTAAGTTGAATAGTTCAGATTCTCTCCATGTAGGGAGAAAATATTTGCTAAAGACTCGAAATGTGAATTAGAAATGTAACATGTCAACTTATTCCAGTAAAAAACCTAAAACCTGTGCATGCTATTTTTCCATTCGGTCACAATGAAGGTTTTTCATGAATTCGGCGGGCAGAGAGGAGTCGTGAAAGTAACTGAAACACAGATTTCTCCATCTTGGATCAGACAAGCTTCGCCTCTGCGGCCCAGCAGCCCCGGTCATTGAGCCGTAATGGCGTCAGTGGCACAGCACTTCGGCCGTTGGCGATAAAAAAAAAAAACTTCTGGGACTAGGGGCGGACTCTCGGGAGCGGTTTCCGGGTTTCCCTTCCTGGGCTGGGACGGCGGCGAGAATCCAAAAAAGCTCCTGTTGATTAAGAATAATTCAGCCGAGGTAAGACACTGTCCGCTGGCTACTCCATGTTGTCGTGTTGTTTGTAATAAAGCCGTGAGGTTCAGCCGGAGCTGGAGGGGGATTCACCGGAGCCTCAGGCGGTTGAAGCCGAGCTGGCAACAGGACACCAGCCGCGGTAACAACTGTTGCCTGCTAAAGTTTGACATGTCAGCTCCCAGAGCCGAGTTTCCCTCACACTCCGTCCATTTAAAACGTTTTATAGCGGAAATGGTGTTCCTTGAAGGAACTGTGGCGCTTCACTGGTGCTGCTGGTTCAAAGTTTAATGTCATTGTCCCAGTTGTTGTTGTGGTAAGTGTCTGACAGACAGACTGGGTGTGGTGGACATCAGATCCACAGGCCTATACACACACACACACACACACACACACACACACACACAGACTTATTATTTTTAAAAGTCTGACACAGCTCCTCCACTTCAGACATGCAAAGTCACGATGATAAATCCAATACTTTTTAAATTCTTAAATTCACTCATCATCCTCTCACCACTATGCCAATCAAGGGGTGGGTGAAGGGTTCATGTCCAGAAAACACTTCCATTTACTGGTGACCACATCTTCAAATGTATAAAAACAGCAACAAAACTGCCTCAATATGCTCCTGTGATAGCATGCTAGTGTTCGTCAGCCCTAACATTCAAATTTGACCCTAAACTATGTCCTGTGGACCGTGTTTTTAGTCTATCCTCTGGGGACATGTATCATAACACTGGACACTAGACAGTTTAGAGTTGAATTTACTTGTTGGGACTTATGGACACTTGGATGGCACCATAGGAGGAGTATGGAGACATTTTCTGTTTTAAGTTTTGTCAAGTGAAACCCTTCATCAACACAGCACAGTGATGAGTAGATCATTAGTGAATTTTTTTTTAGTGATCTATCCCTTTATCAATCAGTTCAGCCATTTAAAACATCAACTTTCACAAGTGTCCTGGCAGTTCCTCTTGTGTATCATTTAATTTCTGGGCTCTGGAATAACTCTCTGATAACAATCAATGCCTGACGTTTGGCCGAAAAAGGAATATTTGTGCAAAATGAATGCCATGTTTAAACAACTTCACAAAAACGTTTGGAAACAACATCATTTTCATGATGTGTTTGTGGCGAAGGGCCACCATTGAAGAATTATCATCCATCTTTGCTAGTGTTGAGTCAAAACGCGCACATTTCACTTCCTTTCTCGCTGGGTGGTGGGCATGATGGCTGACTGGGCGAGCTGTAATCTCAGGTCTGCAGCTGCCCCTTTATTCCACAGATGAATGTGATATCAGAAGGACAACCTCTTCTCGTACTGAAAGACGCCCTTTCCCTCTGATCCAGCACCTTCACCCCTCTGTGACCTTTCCCCTTCCTGCGACCTATTCTTACAAACACTGGCATAACACGGAGGCGCTGCTGGGAAGACATCTGTCTGACACTGTAAACTCCAAGGGGATGTTTCCTCCCGTTTTTCACTGGAGTGTGAATGGAAAAACAGAACTTGTATCACGTCGACAAACCCGAGTGACCCCGCGCTACACTTCATTTATTTTACACAGCAATACATCTTTATTCACAAAACTGTGTTGTTGTTTGTTTATTGTGTTTTGAGGAAAATGGTCTTTTTGAAAATTGAGTTATTTTCACCCACTCTATGCTGCAGTTATTGGTCATGTTGATGTGATGAATATCTTCTGCTGTCCATAGGGCTAGTCTTCAGTTTAGGTATGCAAATAACTCTTGATGACCAATTCACATTTTAAGTGATTTTTATTTTAATTAATTTACACCTCTTTTTATACGATAAACATTTAATTGTAAGACTTTCAATGGCCTTACACTTTAGGGAATTCATATTCATATTTTCCCTTTGACCAAACCTCATCTTTCTACCTGACTCAGTTGCAGTTTCACATTTAATCATTAAACTTTTTCCACCAAAGGTCCATTGTGCCAGCAGCTGTGATAGAAAAACAAATTGTTTCTAAGCTTTGCTTTCAGTCATTTCCTTTCCTGCCCCCATTATCATTAATGTTCCATCCTGTGCTTTAAACTCTGTGTGAGTTATGAACAGGCTTTCCTCCTGGTCAAGAGGCTTTTTTATTTCTGCCTATTGTAGTTTTTTTTGTCCTCTGGGCTTTGATGTGTTTTTAAAAGCACAACTTAACACCATGACTGTTGACTCGCTACCACCTTTGGTCACCAAGGGCGACAGATGTATTGTTTTTATGTCTCTGTGTATTTTACATGGGCCAAACATCACTTGAGCTCCAGGGTCCCTGTTGCCATGTTCACCCGCCAGTAAATTAAAATAATGGTGATGCCACCAAGTTCGCCAAATGTTGTTGTTAGTGTGAAATTATTGCTTTAGTGTTTCCACTGAGAACAGTTCTTAATCCACGGAGGGTGGGTGTTTGGACCCTTGACACCACCTGTCAGGAAGGTGAATAGTTCTGCTCGTACCGCTGCCCATTTCATGGCTTCACTCCATCCAATAAATCAACTGTAAATGCTCTACATGCCTTTGGCTTTACTAAGGTGGCATTTTCCCTTTTGGCTCAAACTGTTTAATCTCCCCCATGTCTGGCCTGTTGATAGATGTGTGTATGTGTGTGTAAGCAGCTCAGTAGCCCAGCCGATTAAATGACCATTATTAAGAGAGCATTATTGAAGTGTGCCTCCCGCCTGTCTGTCCTGTTGTGTTGTCTTTATGATATTACAACTGCGATATTTGAGCGGTTTAATTAATCTGCCGCTGGACTAATGCCGGTTCCCACAGAGCCCGTCAAAGAATAGAGGGGATGTGTATGTGTGTTTGATACACACGGATAAGCTTTTGTGGGCCGCCACATTAACTTAGATGTTCATTAACAATGAAAACACACGTTTGTTATCTTTGTCTAGTTTCAGGGCTGAAACTAATCTTGGTGCTCAGCAGATGGAAATGCTGGTTGGTTGGTCAATCCGTCACTTTGTTTTAAGTCTGACTTGTTGTTTTATGGTGGAAAGTCTCAAAAATGATTCAGTTAATTTTTAGGAATAGTGATACAGATATCTATGGTAACAGAAAGATGAAGCTTAATGACTTTGGTCGATGACTCAATGACTTTCTTCCTCTCACTCCAAGAGCAGGCCAAGTTTTAGTTTATCATTTGCCCAGATTTATAATTTTGTTTTCATTACTGATTTCTAATTAAACAATATATTTAAAAGTCTTTTCATGGGTTATCCCAAGTTGTATGAAGCGGCTGGTGTCTCCCCTCGCTGTCCTGCTTGTGGCCAGTCCTGAATTTGGTCAGGGGGGAGGCACGTGTTCTCCCTCCTCCCCAGCTGAGCCGCTCTGTATAGGAAAGGCTTCAGGAACTAGAGGGATAAACAGCCATTGTTCCACTTGTGGGCTCGATGAAACTACCCTGTCAGTATGAGAGATCTCTGGCCTCTTTCATGTAGATACAGAGGGCCCCTGACTACTGCCTAATGAATTTAACAGTGTGAAATGGTTCTCCAAATGAGGGAGGTCAGTTCGGGTTCCCATGCCGTCTTTTTACCATTACATAACCAGAGTGCACCTCCGTTTGGCAGCACACTGCTGCCTGCCTTTTTCTAATGCTTATCACACTCCACCTGTCAAGGACCAGTGTGTTGGTGATAAAATGGAGCCTGCTCTTCCTGCTCTGTCATTATGTGGCTCATTTATCAAGTGAGGTTGTCCCTCTGTCGTCTGCTCAGGGTCATAGATTTGGGCTGTAACAGTTTAAATGGTGTTTGGGAACAAACCTGTTGCCCAGAACTCTTAATCTCTGCTCCGTCCATGTGAGTGTATTGGAGGACAGTGTGGTTTGATGTGTAATCTCCTGTGGAGGTACTGGGACCTCAACTCCTGCTTGAGACAATGAGTGGCATGAAGGTTGTATTAGGGAGGATTGATAATGCATAATTGACTGTGCGTCATTTGCCTATTTGAATTCTGACCGTATGGATGGTAAATATGATAACAAAGAGACTATGTTAATTGGCTTGGGTACAATTTTTATTATTACGAATCCGCTGTATTTTAAAATTGCATGAATTTCTTTTCATTTTCAGCAGCAACATAATAAAGTATGCTGATTTTTAAAATCTGATCAATTAATTATTTAAAAAGCGATGTAAAAGAATTACCTTAAGTATGCGTTACACTTTAAAACATTTAACCACCATTATACATCTTGGGCAAGGAAGGTTTAGAAATGTTGCATCATAAAATAGATTTGCTTAAGTTGTTGACATTTTTTGTCTTTTAGGACTTTTAACCACTGAGCTCAACTAACGTCCAGTAAACGGTAGCGATGTCTCAATCCGGAGAAAGGGGCAAGGTGAGTGATAAGAAATTGTATGAAGCAATCCTAACATACATCGACAGAGTGAACAAGAGGCTTCTGGAAAAGCTGTGGTGATTAAGCTTCATGCTCCTTGTAATCTCATGCACACACACTTACACAGGCATCCAGGGAGGATATCCTGTATAAATGCTTGTGTTTCATAGCTTGGCTTTATTGCCTGTTTGAATATCTCTATGACATGCATCATCATCAATTTCACCCTAACAAACACTTTCCCTCATCAACGGGTGGAACAGGAGAGAGCTGTTCAGTGTATTTACTGAGTGAGAGACTCTGAACGATAGAAAATGATGTTTTTGATGTAAATGCTGTCCATTTTTTACTCACTTATAATACTTCATTATCGTTTGTTCCTATAATTTAATTGAAACAGTGTATTTCTATCCTCTGCAGTTCCCAGATGCAACAGGTTATGTAGGTTTTGCCAACCTTCCAAACCAGGTGCACAGAAAGTCTGTGAAAAAAGGGTTTGAATTTACCTTAATGGTTGTAGGTGAGTGGCCACTCTTCTCTTTTAATGGAGACTTCAGCTAAACATCTTTGGAGAAAATAACTTTATTTTCCATTTTCCTTTGTTTTCAGGGGAGTCTGGATTGGGCAAATCAACACTTATAAACAGCCTGTTTCTCACTGATCTTTACCCTGAACGCTACATCCCTGGTGCTGCAGGTACACTCCTCTGCACACACACACATGCGCACAAAAATACACACTGTAATAATACAGAAATGTCTGCTGCAATGTCTCCAGCAGAGCAGTGCTTCAAGAGGAATGTTGGGAATGCTTTAGTCTCAAAATATGACCCTGCCCTTCTTATGACTTGACTTAGATTAGGACTTGTTCTGGCTTGAAAACAATTATCCATGGCCTCCCGGGTCAGTATGTACAGATAAGAAAACATGTAGTCCTTTCAAATGATGAAAAACGCATCATATATTATATATTATTGTTAGTGAGTGGATGATTTAATCCTACTTTTAATTTCTTTGCTTTTCTTTGACAATTTCCCTGCAGTCGTTCAGCAAGAGTTGCTGATTGTGATTATTCTTGTTCTTGGGCTCCACAGAGAAGATTGAGAGGACGGTGCAGATTGAAGCATCTACCGTTGAGATTGAGGAGAGAGGAGTGAAGCTTCGTCTCACTGTGGTCGACACCCCTGGATATGGCGATGCCATCAACAGCCAGGACTGGTGTGTTTGTGTGCTGTGGAGGAGTGAGGAGTCAGAATATCTTGGGACGCGTTTCCTTTCCAGTGTGGCATCTCATTCTTCCGTCCTGACCTCAGCCTCCCTTTCTTAAGTTTCATTTTAAACTCCTTTTCCTACATCCCCTCCCACTGCATTCTCTATGTTGAGCAACTGTGTGTGCACACGCATGTGTGAGTTTGTCTGTGTGGTATCCTCATGCCAGCTGTCAGTGTATAATGCTGCCTCCTGTTGAAGATCTATTTCCTCTGGATGGATCTAGTTTTGCTGTATTTTTACACTCTTCGCTGCACTAGAAGAGTAAATAACTGCAAGATTTTTTTCGTATCATCAAATTATTGCTTTTCATTTTTTAAAAATCTGGTACTGCAGTGTTTTTGTGCTGATGTCGTGTGCCTTATGTGCGTCTCATGTCAGCTTCAAGACCATCATCCAGTACATCGACAATCAGTTTGAGCGATATCTCCATGACGAGAGCGGACTGAACCGAAGACACATTGTGGACAACAGGGTGCACTGCTGCTTCTACTTCATATCTCCATTTGGACACGGGTGAACAAACAAAAATACACACACACAAATCATTTTTTAAATTCCTACCCATTTGAACAGGCTACACAAATACATTTGATCTATACGTCTCTCTCTCTCTCTGCTATCCCAACATATAATCCTGAATTATCTGATGTTTTCTTTTTTGCCATCTCTGCTTCTCCTCTTTTTTTCCTTACCCAGTCTAAAGCCACTGGATGTGGAGTTCATGAAGGCCATCCACAGCAAAGTCAACATAGTTCCAGTCATTGCCAAGGCTGACACACTGACGCTGAGGGAGAGGGATCGCCTGAAGAGAAGGGTGAGCTTGATGATTCCATTCTTCTGTTTGACGATATGTGCAATCTGTTCGAAAGGAGGAAACAGTTGGAGGAGCATAGGTTTGAAAATAATCTTGTGTATATAATATAGATGAAACACATCCCATCCAGGCTCAACCCATCCCAGAGACTTCCTTTTCCGGCAGACTTAAGTGTCTGCCTGCATGCACGTGCACACTCCCAAGCTTCCTGCTGTTCCTACTGTTCCTACTTCCTACTTGCCATGAGTATCCATAAATCATAAAAGATCAAGAAGATCGTGTTAATTCTCTGAATCATCATGTCCCAGGTCAGAAGTTTGTGGGTGGTGTATGGGGCTTAAGTTGCAAATGACTTTTTCATCTCAGCCCACTCCACTGTGTTTTTTAATTGGAAGTCAGTCTGTCTCCCCACCTGCCCCTTCACCCCCAGACCTCCCACCTGCTTCTTGGAGTCTCACAGGCTCGGGCAGGTCGACTGACTGGAGTCCACCTCTGGAAGTCTGCTTTGTTCAAAGCATTAAACACCCAGAGTGATGTAACTGGCTGATACATAATTTTATCAAAATGAAGGGTCAAATTTCAAGCTTTCGAAGACAACAGGATGTCACAGTTTCAAAAGCTGACAACTCTGTGATTTAATCTGTATTTGAACTACCACGAAAGGTGAAATTCCTCCGCTGCGATGACCTTAAGCGGACCTACCAGTTTAATTGTACTCTGTAGTGTTGTTTTGTGTTTTGACCTTCCTCAAACTTTGTGTGAGTGTTCCTTTGGCACTTAAGATGAACAAAAACCACGTTTCCTGCCAGTGCTGACCCCTTCCCAAACTATAGAAAACCCCAAAGCTTGTTGGCTGTTTGATCCAGCTGGCAGCACGCAGCAGGTCAGCTGTGTTGATGGGCCTTTGGCACGCTTTTTTGTTTTAATTTGTTCATGTTTTGCTTTTCATTAATTCCATTGTTGGACATCATATGCTGTGGATGTGGAGTCAAGTCCAGCTGAATGGGGAATTACAGTGTGGCAACAGAAAATCCTTCAGCAGTATCACTTTGATCTGACCTCTTTGCTGCTGTACTGTCCACTACACTATCTGTCCAGCAGTTTGTTCAAATGCTCTGCTAAGTGGACCCTTAACAGACATTTCCCAGTGTACACCAAAGAGCAATTAGCTGCTGCCTTCGATAAAATGGACACACAAACACACACACACATACACATTTTTCACAAAATTCTCTGGGAAGAAGGCATAATTATTTCTAAACCACATATAAAATATTTAGAAATATTGATGCACATTCAAATACATGTTTAAATATTAATATTGAATTAAACAGTTATAGTACAGAGGGTAATTTGAGCAATCTGCCCCCAAAAGTAGGAGTGGCACTTTCCCCTCAGTTGTGTAGTGTTATTCCTGCAATTGCGTCACATTCCTGGCGCACACAACTATTATCTTCATCTCAATTTAGTATCTGGTGTTGGAGCCTCTGCGAGGATGAACCTTTCTTTCATTTTTTCAACCACAATCTTGGCTTTTAACAGTTATCTACTTCAGATAATAGAGAAACGTAACTGCCCTTATTATAAGGGGGGGGGTCATTGATACAGCAGTTGTTTATCACAGTTGAACACAACATTCACATAGGGACACCTTCACATTCTCCAAGCATCTTCGTTGTTGACAGGTTTCTCCTGATGTACTCACTCTATATTACCTTGGGAGTGTAAATCATGTAAATGTCGTCATAATCCCCATTTGTCTTTTTAAGTGTCTCTCAGGAGAACAAATATATAAGTCTTTAGTATTTGTTGTTTCGATCAGATTAGCTGAAGTGGCTCTTAGGTGTACGTGCCTGATTCCTGCCTTACAGTCTCGTACAGTGCACCGAGGCACCAGGCCTTCCTTTGAGGTCACAGCGCCAGTGGCCAAGAACCTGCCAGAAAGCATAGTGCTGCAGGATGATTGATATCCCTCTGTGTTTCTCCCATAGTATTCAATGGTTTGTTTTTTGTGGGTTACTTTCTCACCGTTTCAAGCCATTTGTCTCTCAGTACATATGTCCCCCTCCTCTCAGGGTTTGTACAATGTTTGCTCTTATTATTGAGGGGAAACAGCTTTCACAGAACACTAAAAGTTTCCTGTAAAGTGTGAAGACTGTTTCACCAACTAGGTAGAACCTGCTGTCCTGTGCAGCTCAGGCTCTACGGGACATCGTTCAGCCTTCATCCCCTTAGTTCTGCTTTCCTTCTCCCCCAGACCTTCCTGTGCTGGCAGTGGCTCACTCAGCTACCTCTTACTTTCTTCCTCTGCCTCTTGGGTCCTCTTTTTTTAATTTTCTCTAATGCCAATTTCCTTCACTAGGGTCTCTGTAGTCACTAACTCATAAAATCCCCTGAGGAGGGTATATTGTGAGGCTGATCCTCACAGTCTGGGACCTTTCAGTCATATCCTGTGTGGGGCTTTAGTCTCAAATCTCTTTCGATTTCTTTTTTTATTATCTCACTTTGAACATAGTTGACAACATGCATATGGTTTATTCTTGAGTCCCACTGGAAACAAGTACGAACTACTGCTGTTGTGTGAACTAAAGATTTGTCACTGGAACAATTGAATCACTTGGTTTGTGGAAAAAACAATTTTCACATTTTTGCCTATAATTTAGTTTATCAGGTAATTTGTCTTATGCTGGTGAAATGTACTGATACCAAATTAGTCAGATGTGAAAAGCTTTGGTCAAACATCTAGTCTGGTTTTAGAATGATCAGCTTTAAGTTAGATAAGAAGTTTGTAGAGGATGAAACTTTTGTCACTGGACTCAACCTCAATCTATAGGTCAGTCGGGGCTAGAGAACCCAGCTCCTCCTCTGATCTCGCACCAGGCAGCAGACAATAGTTCCAGACCCTTTTCTTTCCTCCACTTCCTTCTGTGATCCGTCTGAACCTCCTCCCAACATCTTGCTTCCCTCGTTTCTTCTCCCTTCTTCTATTGTCTTTCCGCATCCATCTGTGCTCACTGTCGCCCATCCACAGCCCTGTACGTCCCCTGTGTTTGTCTCCTCAGCTGCCATATTTCACTCCTGGCTGAGGCACTTTAACGTGTTCCCTTCATTGTCTGACCCACTCTCCCCAGCCGCTTCACCACATTCCCGCTGTGTGAACCAGCTCTTTACAACCCTACTGGGACACATTATCCATGGGCTGCGCTGCTTGAACTGTACAGTCTTTTCACCAGGTTTTATTATATGGAATTATAAGCAAGTGAGGCAGTTGTAACACAAAAAGGTGTTACAGGAACGTATGAGGCAGGTTGAGGCAACTGATTCATGATAAAGCTAAGTATTCTTTCTATATTTTTTTTCTCCTTTGGTGTCCCATGAGTAAAGGTGTTAATAATGGTCATGACATCAGCTTTCTGTCACTGCTCCTGTATAGTTTTGTGTCTAACGTGAATGACTCCCTGGTCAGCTTGCGCTTTTCCTGCCTGCATTTCAAACACGCGGACGTATTTATCTTTCTGCCCTCCAGCAGTCATTGTGCCAGGGCATGCTCCACGTCTCTGCAGATTTTAAAACAATAAAAAACCATTTTACCTCATAGAACAAGCAGCTCTATTACACACAATCATGGCTCCCACGACACTGTGAAAACAGCAGGGTTCCTTGTTTGGAGACCGACCTGTAGCCATGGTTTCTGGACTTTTGCCGCGCTGCTAATGAGTCACTTTTAGCTGTTGGGTTTATCGCTGAGACCCTTTTGATTAACAGCTCAAGTCACAAAACATGGTGTGTGGATGAAAAAACTTAAACTCGCACTGTCCCCTTCTAAAGCGTGGTTAAACACAAGATTACATGAATAGCGCGATTGTTCCTCTCCATGCTTTTTGATCAGAAGGGAAGGTGGGTGGTCTTAACTGTTAATACTTAGCTGAGACAATAGAGTGGGTGTGTGTTCGTATGTGCCTGCTGGTGTGTTGATCACAGTTACTCATATGATGCCTTCTCGTTGCCATGGTTGTGGGACTTCCCCTGTGTTTCCCATCCGTACCTGTCCGGTTTGTTCCAGTCAAGATGACGGGTAGACCTGGAATTCTGGAATTCCTACAGGCCAGCAAATGTCTTTAATCCTCTAAACACAGAGTTATTGGTTTTCCCTGTGCTGCTTATGTGTAGTGGTTCTTTTAGTAGAAGATGATATCTGAACAGCCAGAGGGAGTCGCTCTGTAGATTCTCTGGACGTCACAGTGAAGATACAAGCTTATTTTTGACCTCTCCTCCTTCTTCAACTCATTGTCCTCCTGAAGAAACAAATCTCTCCACCGAAGCTGGCACCAGCAGATACTAATTCACCAAGCATGTGAGAGAGAGTGTGTGTGATTGTGATTGTGTAGGAGGCATAAATCTGTATTTTTTCATAATTTCATTTTTTTTCTTGGAATCCTTTTAATTGGGGCATTTGTTGAGCAACAGGCAGCTCAGTGTAAATATTTGTTGGCAGAAGCCTTGTTTAATACTTTTTTATCATTGCGTTCAAATATTTCTTGATAGAAGAACAAACAACTTTCCAATTGTTTTGCACTGGTGGTCTAAAATAAGGCAGCCTGTGCTTGGAACTTGAAATGCTTTCTACCATTCAGGACCTAGATTTACAATGGTTGGATTTCATGTGGGATGTGAGACCATGTGTCTGCTTGTCCAGATCTCATATTTCACAGTTTACTCGCTGGGCAGTGTGTGTGTGTGTTTTATGCAGCTGCTTAGACTCTGGATGCATCACATCTCATTTGAGCTCTTCCTGCTGTAGGACAAGTCTGCATCAAAGTAATGACATGAAAGAGGACAAAGTAAGCATTTTTTATCCACTGGAATGGAGACACAGTTTGACCGACATGAATCTCATAAAAGGACAGAGAGCGCTCAGGAAAATGGACTTAATGCTCACTGTGGATTTTCCTTTAATAATAAACTCTGCAGTCCTGGAAAAACAGGGCCCCTGGCCCTCAAGGTGTTTTCTCAGTATGGAACAAGGTTTAAAACTGACTGAAAGCTAATCAGAATTACTACTTCTAATTGCAGCGATGCACCGTTTCAGGCCCCTTGGCCACCGAGCAGAGGCTGGCAGGGCGCTGTGAGGTTACATAAACGTTACATAAAGTGCCACTTCTCCGGTCCCTTTGCGTCCCCCATCCTTGCTCTTCTCAATAGGAGTTGATTAGGTCCAGTTAGATTGTTGATTTCCTATGACTGTTCTATGACTGTTCATGTTTGTACTTCCAACAATTGTTCACGGTTACAGTTTTAGTTTTGTCCTGTCACTTGACCACTGTGTAATTGCGATTGCGTGTGTCTTTGTGCATATTTTCACCACAATCCCCTCCTTTTGTCCCCGTGCTTTTCTTCTTTGACAGCTATTTGTTTTCTTGCAACGCTGTTTGTGAAAAAAACGATTTCTCATAGCTTAGCCGGTGTTTGAGTCATTTCTGCGGGTTCACTTGTAGGAATCATGAAAATATTATTGGCTGGGCAGGTTGACGGGATGAAACGGTTGATCCCTGTAATGACAGGTTTGTAGCCTGCTACATTATGATTTCAGGTTATGGTGCAACTGCAGAAAATCTGCCTAGCCATGTCCCCCATGACTACACAATGTGTAATTATATCTATGTATAGAACCATACATGTGCTGTATTTGGGATACACATAACCGCCACAGCGTATGTTCTGCTATTTCTGGAGAAGAATGAGACCAACTTTTCACTGGAATCATACGTCTGATATGATTCACCCCCATTTACCGTTATCCTATTTTCTTCTGTCTAATACTCACACACCCACACACAGTAACTGGGCAACATGATGAAACATTTCCAGAAATGTAAGGCGATAAATCTCAGGCTTCCTTTTCTAATTGAAACTGAGGCAGGGTGTTGAGGGGTATTGTTTGTCTGCCTCCCTGACAGCACTGACTGGACCCTGCATGGCCAACCATAACAGCACAGGGAGGGGTAAGCATTGGGGGGGTATTATAGCCCAACAGGATGATCATAAAGTCAAAATGGCTCCCACTGCCAGCATCGCCGTGCCAACAAAAACACACAACTACAAGCAGGAGGAGAGGCCCTGTTACATCAGGGATTAAGGCTTACATTGTGTACAGTAAATCAGATGGAGACAACAGGGATTTGAAGCAGGCAGTGATTTTGACGCGGCGTGATCCCTGAGAGGTCTTGATTATAGGTGTCAGGCCGTACTAAGCACACGTTACAGCACAGTAATTCAGGTAAACAGCCATTTTGAAGCTTTTGGCTTAGTTTGGTCTGGAAACAGATGATGGGAGACGGACTCATATCTGTGCAATGACCAGATGATGTTTTTGGCTGTTTTAATAGTAATTTGATGTATGTTGCCCTCTCAGTTACCGACATTGGGGAGGTTCTATGTACACCCCTGTCTGTCTTTTATTGTCAGTTGTTTGACAATTCACGTGGCTTTATTAATGAGTAGAGATTTTTTGTGTGCATTTTTCCTTCATCGGACAGTGCACGTGTGTAACTGAGAAATGAAGGGCCAGGCTGGAAGCAAACTTGCAGTGGCCCCAGAGGACTCAAGCCTCAGTATGTGGTGTGTCCCACACTACCATCATAATGAGATCAAATAAGATGCATTTAGAGAACTTGAACGTGTGCTATAGTGTAGCTTTGTTAATTGTTAGAGGACTTTGGTCCGCTCTCAACTCCAGTTAGTTGTTCATTTCATTTCTGAGTGGCCTCCCATTTAGATGTTTCCTGTTTCATTGCATTTTATCAGCATTTATCCGGCTTATCTTCATGTTTGGCTGGATTTGTTGTTTGTTTCGTTTTTTTCTTGCCATTGTCACTTATGTGTTTATTTTCCTACAACTTCCCAAAATTCTCTGTGCTCCACCCCACCACAGTGATGTTTATAAAGCCTGCATGATAGAGGCAGAGAGATCTGTAAATTGTGTTTGAGTGAATGAAGGAAAAGAGAGACTCTGGTCTTATGTCACGATCTCTTGTTAGTCCTGCGAAGCCTGTTTGTTTTTAGACCTGCCTCACAACAATACCCGACTCTCCACGGCAGACGCACTATCTCACACACACTTCGCACAGAGCTCACTGAAAAAACAAGCAGCAGCCATAACAAGGGCTCAAACAGGAGCTGCTCTCTGTAGGAAAACCTGTGCTCACTTCCCAGGCTCCTGGCTGACTCAACACTGTCCTATTATTCACTACAGTACATGAAAGTCCCCAAAAAGTCAGGAAAACAACATTTGACATTTTTGTGCTCTATTACATAAGACTGCATTGTGGATTAACAAAGTCTGCTCTGGGGAAAACAAAAGAAAAATGCACCTTTGATGTTTAGAATAATAAATACTGACATCTGTCCCTGAGGGTCACGGTGAAGAAAGCTCCTTTGTTTTAACTTGTTTCTTCACCGGTCGGCCTGCGAGGGAAGCAGGGTGAGAACTGCTTTAGGACTCTTTTTGAACACACCTCCACACACTCACACGCAGGCCGTTATTATTTTTCACCTGTCTAACCTTCTCTGTCTCACCCCTCTTTCCTCCGTGGGGTGCTTTAATTAAATGTGTTGCTGCAACAACAGGTACTCACTCACACCCTGCCATTAGTCTGTTGGGCCATCTTACTTTCTGTTTATGGGTCAGAGCGGCAGCTGTCATTTTGTCCGTATGACACAGGTTGCAGCAAATGCAACCATTTTACCAATAAACACAGTATTTAAATAAATTACAGATGTCTCCGACAGGCTGGAATGAACGCAGGTGCAGATTGTGGATGTGTAATATGATATACAGGAGGCCACATGATAACAGTTTCTTTCTCCAGCATATTTCTTCTCTCACCATTTTCGCTGTTGATCAAAGGCTGGAGAAATGAAATACTTCATGAGCAACTTCCTTACACAGAATAGATAGAAAGGAAATAGAAGGGAAATCTCCCTTAGTGTTAAATGGTTTTCTGAAAACTTTCGATGTGACTGGAGTCTGGACTGACAACACGCGCTGTGGTACAATCTGCACTGGCACCTCTGCAGGGTTCAGGACCAGTAATGGACTATGTGATGAGGTCACAACACCGCCTCCTCCCAGGTTCATTTTTCTCTTGTTTTCGTTTCTCAGATCCTGGATGAGATCGCCGAGCACGGGATCAAAATCTATCAGCTGCCTGACGCAGACTCTGATGAGGACGAGGAATTCAAGGAGCAGACCAGAGTCCTGAAGGTGAGGGAGGGACACAGCTGACGTCGGCCAATCAGAGACTGCATCTCTGGTTTAGTGATGGATGCCATTCTCTCCCCATTTCTCCTTTCTTCCTTTCTGCCACCTTCTCTTCTCTGACCCTTTATTTTCCAAACCTCTTGACTGACCTTTATCTTCATTCCCCAGGCTAGCATTCCCTTTGCTGTGATTGGCTCCAATCAGCTGATTGAGGTGAAGGGAAAGAAGATTCGTGGTCGTCTCTATCCCTGGGGAGTGGTAGAAGTGGAGAACCCTGAGCACAATGACTTTCTCAAACTACGCACCATGCTTGTGTGAGTGAATTAAACTGCTTCAGCAGTAGAATAATCTGAAGCAAGGTCTCTTGAAACCTTGACTGAACTTCTTTCATTAAACTGGTTGTAAAGGTTTGCTGGAGAAACAGATCTATACTGCCTCCTAGTGTGTGAGGGTAGGATTGCGTGTCTGTGTGTTACAGGACCCACATGCAAGACCTGCAGGAGGTGACTCAGGATCTGCACTATGAGAACTTCCGCTCCGAGAGGCTGAAGAGAACGGGCAGGTAAGATGAAAACTTGTATCAGTGAAACAAGCAGAGGGTCTGGTCGTGATTTAGGCAGAGTAATTCATATTTCATGATTTTTCCTGCAGGGCTGCTGATGAGGAGGTGATGGATAAGGACCAGATCCTGCTACAGAAAGAGGCTGAGGTACGAACTCCCACACCTCATGTCAATTTTTATTAAACTGCAGTACTCACTTGGCATATGCATGTTAAAAGAGTAATTGGTCACAATATAATCAAGAAAACATCAAGCCTACAGCAAATCTGTCGCAGACAAAGCAAAATCACTTTGAATTAGTTAAGTTCAAAAATTCACTTTTCCCTAGTCACCTAGGGCACCAGGAGCATACTCGTACTATACTAACTCGAGGTCAATCCAGGCAAGCTTCAAATCCAGTTTGCTTAGTCTAGAAAAAGTCGTATTTATTTTCTCTGCACTATCTTCCACATGCCTTGTTTTCCTGTTGGCTCATGGAGCCTGCACGTCACCAGGCAATAACCAGCTTCTTGATTGCCCTGTTTGTTGCTGCTGCAGTTCACCGTAGTGACTGGGCAGGGTGCGAAGGGGCTGTTTGTAAACACAGTGCCCAGGCAGGATACGCCATCACTTCCTGCCTGGATGTCCTGGCCCAGTTTTTATGGTGGGAATGACCTCAGTAATGTGAGGATTCCAAAACACAAAGCTGCAGAGACAGTGGCCCACTTGTTTTGATCAAGGTTATGAGTCGGAGAAAATATTATAACTGTGCACCATGGCATCACGTTTTATTCTGAAAGTGCCTAGTTGAAGTGTGATTGCCTACAGAGGAAATAATTCATGAAAGGGAAAATGTGGCCTGCTTGGTCGTTACACTTACAGTCATGTCAGTTCACAGCAGCCCAGCTGTTATCATGTCAAATCTGCCTTTTCTGTTCAGATGTAAAACAAAACAGAAAATATTTACTGACTGAACAGACACTGATAATGATAATGATAATAATAATGGTGCCAGAACCGGCCAATGTTCAGCTGCTGTGTCCTGATCAGATGCTAAAGTAAAACAATTCACACATTCACAAAGATTTTAAGAAATGTCTGCCTCTCTGTGTTATGCATTAATGTCCTAGTGACTGAGCAGAAGTACCTCAAATGACCCATGTGCATTTCCATGTGCAGCCACATGATGGCGGTATGTCACCCAGAGCAGCGTGGTTGCTTATCAGCCTGACCGGCAATGGTTTTAAAATATAAACATTTCGTGTTGAGTCAGATCTTTTTAAGTCTGTCTCATGAGAGATATATGCAAATATATTAATATAAATATTATATAGATTAAATAATATGAATTATATTTTATAAGTAAGACTCATTTGGCTTCATGAGTGCTGAGCTGGCTTTAGGGAACTAATAATTAATCTGTATTAAGTTTATATTCTGAGATATCTTCTGTCACTTCCCAGCAGAGGAACTTTCTCTGGAACTTCTGTATTTTCACCAAAGTTTACTGGACTCAGCTGTTTCCAGCTTAACATGGAACCTTTTTTTTCTTCTTTGTCGTAGCTGAGACGCATGCAGGAGATGATCGCTCACATGCAGGCGCAGATGAAGATGAAATCTGACGAGTAAAAAGATCAAAAGGAGCAGAGAAGAAAGCACAGTGATCTTAATAAACACTCACACACACACACGGTCCTCCTCTGAAACCATCACTGCCTGCGGTCGCCCGCAGACCCTTCAGGATCACACCATCTTCATCTGCTCACCACATCATCATCACCATCATCATCATCATCCCTCCAAACATCCATCAGGTGTTCACCATGTCACCCTATTTTTGAAATTGTTTTCAAAAACTCAAGACTCGCTTTTGTTTATGGTAGTTTTCTGAGTGAGACTCAGAAATCACAAAAGTACGACCTCAGTGATATTCGATTACTTGACGACATTGGCATTCATTCATCATTTCATTTTTGATCTTAATCATGATCCACAGAGCTGCCAGTGACAACAGTATGAACAGAGGAGGCTGTTTACAAACCTATATGCAATAATCCTGCATTTTATTCAAGTCGAAGCCTCAGTTGACACATTTTCCATATATCTTGCTTTCAATATAAAACTATTTTGAACATTTTTTTTTAAACTATAAAGTGCTAAACAGTTTACTAATCATGCATTGTACTGGACGATGAGTCATTTAGGACGGTTTCAATCTTCCAGTTGCGTGTTGGCTTTGGTCTCATCATCATGCAAAGCCTTTAAATATCACCTCAGTGAAACGTAAGCATGGTTGTGAACACTGTCCATGTTTAGAAGCAGAATCGCTCTTGTGTCTGGGGTTAAAATATTTGCCTAGATTGGAATCCTTTATTCTTTATTATTTAGTGAAAAATAAAGATTGAATTGAGGTGATTGTTGGTCTTTTAGTTTGGAAAGGTACTCGATGCAAACAGTTAAGCTGATTCACACTCCACTGCACAGAGAAACCACCATTCTGTAGGATTACATTAAAGTGCCATGTTGTTAATATTTTTTTATTTATCATCAAACTGCATGATCTTAACATCGGACTCAAAACTAATCAAACCAGTCCAGTGGTTTAATGTGTGTTTTAGCTCAGTCACATTTATACACTACATTGCAGCTCTTCCTCATACTATGTGTAGCTTCTCCCATTTGAATACTACGATAATATCCAACTGTTATTCCTGTAGACTCCCTCCAGCCTTCTGCCTGTCCTTCAGCCGTGCCATTGAACTGTCGCTGATGTTCCATCAGCATTGTTTTGTGTCCGTCTTTTGCTCTCATGAATATTTGTCTCACTAAGACAAAAAACAAATTATTATTTCTTAATCAAATGTCAGTAAAGTCTTGTGTTTACATGTCAACATTTTTATATTTCTCTCTGAAATAAAAACATGTTTAGAGAAAAGTGTGCACACATTAGTTTCTGATGTTTCTGTTTTGACAATGATATAAATATGGATCCATTTTGAAATTTGCTCTTGAATTTGTACTGTTTTAATATGACAGTTTACACTTTGCGAAGACGAATTTGATGCTGGTTTGAAGAATACTACGTGTGGTTTGGGGTGTTTCTCTTGGGTGGAGCAAACCTCTCCCTAATGCTCTGAGAGTCATGTTGAACATGTGATTCATGGTCATCCTTTTAACATTTGGGACAAATCTACTGAGGGACACGTAAAGCTTGGATGTGGAGACAGACCGGAGACACTGTTGACCCCTGTGGACCCCCCACCACCACCCCACGCATGACAACCTCGGCTGGTGGTTAAACTCTGCGCTGTGATTGGCTGAGCGGGGGAGGAGGGGGTGTGCTCTGTTGGCTCAGCCCGCCCCTCCTGCTCTGTGTTCGGAGGCGAGGGGCCGCTGTCAGTGCACGGAGCGACCCGGGGAGGAGAGCGAGGAACATGACGAGCAACATCAGGTACAAGAGCCGGATCCCGGTGAAAACAGGTGAGGAAGATGATGCAGATGAAGGTGGGGCTGTGTTTCCCCACGGTGCATTGACCGCTTCGTGTTTCTGTGTCTCTGGGCGTCGCTGCGCATCCCTGCACCTGCGCCTCCTCCTCTTCCTCCTCTTCCTCATCCATCGTAATGGCCATCAGAGGACAGCGCGGAGGTAAGAACCGCTCATGTGCTCGTTCTCTCTGTGTGTGTGTGTGTGTGTGTGTGTGTGTGTATAAACGACGTGTTCACCGCGAGGCCTCAGACCAGCATCGCGTCTGCGGCAGCATCATCGCTCATGTTGACGCCTTTGAGTTGATAGTGTGCGTGTTTTTATTCGATGCGCGCCTTTTGTGAGGGAAGACTGGTGAGAACAGCCATGCCACCACAGCCTGATCTCCTCACTGACAGGAGGAGGAGGAGGAGGAGGAGGAGGTTAGGTTTCATTTTTAGATACATATGTGGAGCAGGCCGGCGTCACAGCATCAGCATCCCTCTCTCCTTCCTCTCCACCCTTCCCATCCCTCCTCTCTCCACCCTCTCCTCCCTTCCTCCACCCTGTCCTTTCTCTTCCTCCTCTCCTCTGCTCCCTGACACAAATATTAGCGATTATCTGTCCCAGAGTTGACTGATCTAATTGCCGGCGCTACATCAGCACCACTTCAGCATCTCTACAGTGGCCGCTGTGGTTGAATTCCTCCTGGTGGAGGCTCTGCTGCCACATGAGCCTTCAGGGGAGGTGATGCTCTCCGATGACCCCTCCCCCTCCTCTTCCTCTGTCCATGTGATGGTGTCTGGTGTCAGTAGATAAGTGCTTGTATGTGGGTTTGCTTAAATGATTAATTGATTCCTATTATTCTGATCGGCTAATGATGAACTACATTTAAATACAACAGTAGATTAAATGTCTCTTAATATTCTCCTCTGAAATGTAGTGGAGTAAATACAAGAGCAGTTAAATACAAGTACCTGAAAATAAATTCAATACTTATAGATGGGCTTTGTTATTTTTCATTGCTGGTATTCAAACATGCTTTACAATAAAAGGTAAAGGAAATAGTTGAACTGAAGTAAAAAGGATGGAAAAATATCAGTTGTCCATCTTCTCCAACACATAAACTGCTCCGGTTGACCACAAATGTAAAAAAAAAAAAAGTCCTGTTGGACCAAGTCCAGTGAAATCATGGTGGTCACATGCATCATCACCACACACAAGCTTTTGAGTAGATTTGCAGGGGAACCTGGATTAGTTTGATTCTTGTGATTCGTGTTTTGCCACATTTTGTGCAGAAACAGACAAAATATAATAATTGAATATAATATTTGAATCATTACAATCAAAGTGTTTCTCTGTTCAAGCTCAGGGTTCAGACTACTACACAGCTTTAACCCATGTGGGTTTTGTAGCTGGCTGTCAAACCTTCTTCACGCCCACATACTCCACTGCATCTGACCCTGTTGGACACCCAGAGAAAAATATTTCATATTCTGCACCATCCAGGCTGTGGAGGAGGAGGAGGAGGAGGAGGAGAGAACTGGAAAAAATGATCATTCTTGGTATGACTGACTCAATGAATAGGGCTATAACTGATAATCAATATTTTCACAATGCTCCCAGTCCCTTCTCCTCTCTTGTTCCCCTCCTCCCCAAAACTTCCATCACTTCCTTGGCTATGACTTTGTGTTGCCAGGCAACGGTCTTTTTTTAATCTGTTTTCATCACTTCTCTGATACAAACGACTGGACGACACCATCTGCCCTACCCACAATCCTGTGTGGTGATTATTCTCGGTGTGTGGGAGGATATTCATGGAGCGATGTTCATCCTCGAGAAAAATCAGTTTTCTCAACAGTTATCTCAAAGATGATGTCACCCTGATGTGGTGACGCACAGAGGGATCAAATGATGGGTAAACACCGGTCTGAGCACATGCAAGGACAGCACGCTCAGGTATGTCCATTGTTGCACCATTAGTTGATAAATGAGTTGCACATAACGGTAAGAAAGCATTTTCCGTTTTCTCAGCACTTCTCTGCACCAGATTAAGATTAGAATAAAACACTGAATCTGTTTGTGATCATTGACGTTGAAAAACAAACAACCTCACCATAAAGTCTGTTCGAGCTTTTGATCAAATCACATGAATTTCCTTTTTCCTGAGCTTCTTCTCATCCACGTCAGATCAAGATTGGATCTTTGAAACAGGCCTCAGCTCAAGGTCTGTCCGCTGCTCAACATTGGATGTGGGTTTTTTTTTTTTTTTTAGAAATAAGACATAAACAACTGCAGTGTTTGTAAGTGAGGAACTGGAGCCACAGCAGGCCGACACTTGTCCTGAATCCATAGTTTTGATAAATCCCTTTATTATTAACCTTTAGAATTCTAGATTAATATGGGAAAGAGTCTGTCACTGTGTTTCTTGTTATATATAAATGGAAACCTGATGGCTAATCAGAAAGTGCGTCGTCTTCGTCTTCGCTTCCCACGATGTCTTGCCGCAGCAGTGAACAGATGTTGGGTCAGTCGTATTAAACGCATGTGTACATTCACTTCAGATACACTCAGCCGTCCTCTCACTGTTTGAACACACTCTCGCTGCCACAGATGGGACCGTCCCCGGCTCCTGGGAGGACCAGCTGCAGAGCAGCAGCGTCTCGGGGGCGGGGCGGGGGTGGGGGGGGGGGGGGGGGGGGGGGGGGGGGGGGGGGGGTATTGAAACTGGGGATTTGAGCCCCCTGTGGCTCCTCCTCTTAACCAGAGTGTGAGGGATGAGTGGCCGACCCAAGAAGTCTTGATCATCGTTACTTTGTGGGTCAATTCTGATCTAATTGTGGTGCAAAGTTTTTCTATTGTTGAATTGTCTAATTGAGTCTGAAACACTGACGCAGTTTCCTATCAGTAACCATTGAGTCTGCAGTGGTAAACAATAGCGGTGCCTGAAACGCCTCATGTGTTCGAAGAGGCCAAATTCTGAGTTGGTTCATCTCCTGAGAGCATGACGCAATCCCTCAACCTTTCAAAACCAGATGAAATATGTTGCTTCAGTAAAGTCATCTACATCATTTGGCAACTTTACTTTCAAGCAAGCCTCACGCTTATGAGGAGTAAATGATGCATGAGGCTGAAAACGGACTCACAGCAGAACCGTTTATGTGATATCGACTAAAAATAAACTGCAGTGCTCATGCTCAGAGCAGCGCTGCCAGTGCTTGATATGGCGTCAGATTAGAGATCAATGACGCCGACGAATGGTTCCGTTGTTTGTGATGAGGAAAATACTTTGCTGTAGCTTCCGTCCTCTGGTGAGACTTTCTCCCTCGGACAGACATTTCTTTTCTTCTGCTCACTGTGTGTATCACTCGACATTGCAAAGCCATGTTGTTCCCACAAGGCGGAAGCTACAGCTGGCCTCAGATCGCCAAGTGTCCTTCACTGCAGCTCTTCGATTGTGGCCTGAGCCATTACGTGCTGTCAGATTAGCATGTTGAAGAGCCAAGTGCACGCAGGCCTTTGCATCTCCAAGGAGAGAAAACAGAGGAGGGAGGAGGGAGGAGGAAGCTTTGGGCCCAGTTATGTTGTTTTGACCCCCCACCCCTCTGTCCGTCCCAGCGGCCCTCACCCCCCCTTCACCCCTCATCTCACCCTCTTACCCTCTCCTGCCTCACTCACTGTTTACGATGTGGAGGAAGCGCTCAGGGTTAATGGTGTGAAAGTGCCAGCTGGAGGGCAGGGAGAGGCAGGAAGTCGTCAGTAAAGGTCACTGCTCCTCACTGCTCCTCACAGGACGTCTGGCTGCTGCCACTGAAACATGTTCTCATCTCCTATCACCTCCTCCTCCTTCTCTTTGAGTCTCACCTGCGCAGCAATTTCTGTTCACTTCAGGATAAATTGTTGGAATAACTTAAAATCCCCTTTGTCTCTCAGAATACATGTGGAGAACAAGCAAACTCCACACAGAAAGGATTCAAACCCACAGCCTTCCTGCTGTGAAGGTATGGTGCTAATCATTGCACCATTGAGCTGCTGTGTGTGTGTGTGTAGCCCGGCAGTGGAGTCGACTGCTGTGGCCTTTTGAGAGTTGCTTCCTTTAAGGCCGCAGCTCTGTCTGAAGAGAGAGGAAGACGCTGGGTGCTGCCTGCTGACTCCGAACTAGCAAACAAACACTCTTCAGTCATGGTGCATTGAGACTCTGAAGTTTCTGCTTTCTGGGCGGGGTTGGACATCACAGAGTCAGCGGCGTGTGTTTCCAGGCATTAGTCCTGACCCATGGTTCCTCCTCAGTGTCTCTGCACCTGCCCCCTCTCTGTTTGATCAGCTGGACACGGCCGGAGAGGTGAAGCCGAGCTGAAACTTTGAAAATGCGCTCTCTATGCAGATGTTTGATCACGTTATCAGGATAAATAGACACTGGGGTGACATCATCATACAATTGGATCATTTCAATGTAATAGATGGCATCACTTCTTTAGGTTATATACATTGGCCCCTCCCCCTATGACGCTGGTCAGTGAGCATAATTATCTCATTAGACTTGCAGATTATATTCAGTGGATCTGAGTGTGTGTGTGTGTGTCTGTGTGTGTAGAAAGAGACAGCTGGAGGTGGGGGTGTAGTCTGGGGTCTATTGTAATACCATTTCATTGCATCTGTTCCTTTCTCTTCTTCATCCCCTCAGCTCTTCTTCTTCATCAGCTCCACCATAGCTGAGAAGTTCTCCACACTCTCTTCCCCAAGTCTTTTTTTATTTTATTTTTTAAGCCCTGGGTTAGTCCTCTGTCTCCCTCCTGTGGAGTGACGTGGGACGTTTGCATCCCGTACGTGGCATCACCACGGGTGTGCCTGGCCGAGGAGGGAAGAGGGAGGGAGAAAAAAAAAAATCTGCTCCAGCTTCTTTTATTTCAAAGAGCATTTCAGCTCTGCTGCCCACATCATGTATGAGGTGGACACACCCACGTACACACACACACAAAAACCACCATCACATCTGGAAGGAATCAAGTTCAACCTCTGCCATGACATATACCTCAGTCACCTCCAAACCCACACACACAGACACACACACACACACACACACACACACACACACGGAGTAAGCTGAGTAGACAGCATGGTGGCATATTTCCTTTGCATCCTTTTCATAATAGTCTTGAGCGTGAAGAATTTAAAAGACGTAGCAATAAAGCTGATTTATTTATTGACTGGTACGCAAGTTGTAAAGTACAGTACATTAAATCCTGACGCGATCTAAAGAGTTCAATTTGTTCAGATGTAATTAGAGAAATGAACCGGACATTAAAACGTGTCCGAGGTGCTCACTATGAATACTAATGGTACGCCACAGCACCTCTGTGAACACACATGAAACCTAACAATACGTTATAAATCACGATACGATAGAATCAAATGAAGAGAAACAAAGAAGCACTTTTAAACATACGTGACATTAGAATTTGCAGCTGGGGTGGAGACGTGAGGACAAGCACAGCATGTGTTAATTCGCTTGTTTATCTGATCGTCTCGGTGCTCGGGCCTTCATCTTTTATCTGCTCCGACGCCGTCACACTGTCAAGGTCAGACAAGCTCCCCTATTGTTTCATATCCTTTAAAACATAATTCAATTTCTGTCCGTCCGTCTGCTCCTCCTCGTTACCGGGGTCGCTCAACTCAGACTTTTATTTTTCAACTGACGCAGCTGGGGGAGGGAGCACAGGCCGAATGAATGAGTTTCTTTTAGACTTTCCTTGCTTCCATCCCTGCCTCGTTTCCTCCCTCAAATTGCCACCTCTCTCTCTCTCTCTCTCTCTCTCTCTTACTCCCTCTCTCACCGCGATTCCCTTCCTCTCAGACAGAATTCCTGCGTACCTGTCTGAACAGGGAGAGTCGGAGCGCCACGGGCCAAAGGAGAGAAAGAAAACAGGGAAAGGAGGAGGGCAGGGGGAAAGAAAAGAAAGGGAATCTGGGGAAAGAGTGAGAACAACCAAAGGTGCTGATTTTAAAGAGCACAAACAGAACAGAGGTGCACCGGAGACGTTTGAGGAACAGACAGAAAGTGAGAGACAGGCTTCTGTAGTCTTTGTTGCATCCTGTTTCCTGCTGGGTTTATTTTTCGACTTTCCGAGACCCGTGGCTATTTCGGTCCGTCAGTGTCGGAGCGGTTTGGGATGGATGCCATCATGCTGCAGGAAAAACTGGTGGAACGGCTGCTGTGCCCACGAGTGAGAACGGCCAGACAGAAGGTAAAGGTTTGGATCGGTCAGAGGAGACGACGCGTGGAGTTAAAACCGAAAAAAAAAAAAGAAGATCTTTCACAATAAGTCACAGAGTCCAGGCCGCCCACCTGTAAACTCACTGCCAGCATCGTTGTGGACGTCTCTCAGTTTAGTTTTCTCTGCTGATTTTTCTATAGGGTGACAGATTCACTGCTGGGAAGACTGAATGCTTTATTTTAATGAGAAATCACTGATTTATATGCAGCATTCTCACTTCGTCTGGCTCTTGAAGCAAATGTTTGCACCGTTGTGTGTTGCTGTGTGTGTGTGTGTGTGTGTGTGTGTGTGTGTGTGTGTGTGTTTTTATAAAAGCGATCCTCACCCGAGGGGGCTGTCGGAAATGCCTGTGACAAGTTATGACAGCGTATGGGGATGCTCACTGCGTGTTGCACTCATGTGTTTGCACAGTTTAAAAAAAGAGCTTTTCAGGTCTGTTGAATGAATGTAGCTTCTCTGTTTCTGTGTGTGTGTGTGTGTGTGTGTGTGTGAGCGTGCTCTCTGTGGGGCCTCCAGTGTGTGTGTGTGTATCTATCTCCACATGTCAGCACTGCGGGGTAAAGATGACGTTCTGCCAGATGCCGCAGTGAGACCCTGCAGGACTGAGCGCTACTGTCCGACACAGCGAGAGCCTGGCATTCTGTGGTTCCCTTTGTGAGAGACTTAGTGGAAAATCTGAGACGCTGGTTATTCCCAGCTGCTCTGAGAGGAATGCTGCCGTGCACGTGTTTTTCCACGCAGTTGTAGATTTTCTGTGTTACAGAGCCAGCCTGTCTGTTGTGGTCAATTTTAAAGCATCAGCCGGAGCCAGATCCGTGTTGTCTCCACATTAAATACGGTTATTTGGTGTCTGCGTCTATTTTTACGCCGCTGACGTCCGATGGTCTTTTGTGGAGCTGAAACAATTTGGTGATCCTCAACTTAGTCAAGTCACTTAATAAGCTTTTATAAGTTTCAATCCTTCTTTCAAGCAAGAGGACCAAATTATTTCATGGTGCTGTTTCACATGGTGGAAGAAGAAGTGTAGAAAGACTCGTGTGTCACAAGACCTCCTGCTGTCCAATGATTGCAAAACATATTAGCTTTTATTTACCGCAGTAAAAGTAAAAGTACATGCCAGACAGAACGGACAACTTTGGACTATGCTATCTCAACCTATAATAATGAACCAAAGTGACTTATTGATTCAGTTCATTAGTTTTCAAATACATGTAAAAAAAAATAATATTAGCGATGTCAAATGGCCAGAAATCTAAATAAGAAGTCCCTTAATTTTAACTTCATTAAGTGACTTTCTCTTAATGTACTTAAATACTTCTCAGTCTTTTGTGAAAGGTGGCTAATTATTGTTGGCTTTCACAAGGTTGTGACGGTAATCTGAGGGTTGGAGTGATGTCCTCGTATGCGTTGTTTTGCAAGATGAAGAATATGAATCCAAGAATTTATCAACAGGTCTTTTCCTGTGTGATCAGCTCATGGTTTCAGCTGTGGAGTGAACTGATTGAAACATCACCTGCTCCTTCCTCTTCTGTCGTTTCTGTCTCAGGAGAAACAGTACGTGGGTTTCGCAACTTTGCCCAATCAAGTCCACAGGAAGTCTGTGAAGAAAGGCTTCGACTTCACGCTGATGGTGGCAGGTCAGTTTGGAGCCAATTTAAGAAAGCAGTTCCTCATCTGATCTAAATTGAATGGGTTCTATTGTAACAAGTCTCTGTTGGTTTGATGCAATGGTGGTTAAAAACAAACCCAGTGAAATTCAAACGTGTGTGTGTGTGTGTGTGCGCTGCAGGTGAGTCTGGTATGGGTAAGTCCACCCTGGTCAACAGCCTGTTCCTCACAGACCTCTACAAAGACAGGAAGTTGCTGAACGCCGAGGGTGAGTCTGATGTCTGTCACAGGGAATTACATCACTCTGATATTTTGGATTTGACATCAACATCTGACCTTTTCATGCAACGAGGAAATCACCTTTTGTTGTATATAATATTTCTTTGTTTATGTGGAAAAACAGATATCTGCGAATGAAAGATGTAGCTTGTAAAGATTTCAGTCTGAATCCTTCCATCCATCCCTCTCCTCCTCGGTCCAGAGCGAATCAACCAAACAGTGGAGATCATCAAGCACACGGTCGACATCGAGGAGAAAGGAGTCAAGCTCAAGCTGACCATCGTCGACACGCCGGGGTTCGGAGACGCCGTCAACAACAACGAGTGGTGAGCCGGAGGATCCTCCGTGTCTGACTCCGCCTGAACTCAACAGAGCCTTGAGGAGCTGATGATGTCATCTGTGTGTGTGTGTCCTAGCTGGAAGCCGATCACAGACTACATTGATCAGCAGTTTGAACAATACTTCAGGGACGAGAGTGGGCTGAACAGAAAGAACATCCAGGACAACAGAGTCCACTGCTGCCTCTACTTCATCCCTCCATTCGGGCACGGGTAATAACACACACACACACACACACACACGGAGGCACTGCTCTTTCCTCTAGTGGTCAACGGTTAAGACACAACTTCTCTCCTCAGGCTGCGTCCGGTCGATGTTGAGTTCATGAAGGCGCTGCATGAAAAAGTCAACATCATTCCACTCATCGCAAAAGCTGACTGCCTCACGCCCAACGAGATAAAGAAGCTCAAAGACAGAGTGAGTCCAGGACCTGCAGCTCCGCAGGGTGCTCTGTCATCACCATTTGACTCTGGCTCTGTTGTGTGTCTGCGTGTCCGTGCAGATACGAGAGGAAATAGACAAGTTTGGGATCAAAGTGTACCAGTTCCCTGAATGCGACTCGGACGAGGACGAGGAGTTTAAACAACTTGACAAAGAGCTGAAGGTGAGTCGGACCAACTCACTGGGTTCCCCTGTGAATGGACGTACCTGCTCGTTTCTTACCGGGACACCCACAGAGTTCAGTTTTAATCGCTCCGCTCACACGTCGTGAGGACCTGAATAGTAACATGTTTGTCCTGAAACAATGGCCTCGTGTCACGGGATAATCCACCGGCCTCACTGTGAGCCACTTTCACAGGGAATTAACTTTTGAATGCAGCTGTAATGTGAAAGCTGTTCACCGAGGTCTGTGGATTATCCCCATTAAACGCTTCAGTGTGTTTCACCTGTTTCTGAACCGCTTCAACGTGTGCTCCGAGTGGCACCACTCACCTTGACCTTGATTTGTTTTTGATCGTTCAATGATCTGTTTTCCAAAACCTCAGGGGCCGACGCAGTAAGAGCGGCAGCTCAGAGGTGACGGCTGCAGGCCGAGGCGCGTCATATCGAGCCTCCGATCAGTGAACCTTTACGTGTCTCAACAGTTACAGTGACATTCATCTGGAGCTGCTCAGCGTTTCTCCTGTGAATGTGCTGAACTGTGAAATGCATCCGGGCTGAGTTTGCTCCGTCAGCTCTCTCTGCAGGTAGATAACAGCTAACGCTGCCCTCGTGTGTGTGTGTGTGTGCGTGTTGCAGGAGTGCACCCCCTTCGCTGTGATCGGCAGCAACACGGTGGTGGAGGCTCGGGGGCAGAGGGTCCGGGGAAGACTGTACCCGTGGGGCATCGTAGAAGGTGCGACCGTGTTCACGTGTCCTCTCTCCTCAGTGCGACGTGTGAAAATGAATCTCTTGTCTATTCTGTTTTCTTCGCAGTGGAGAACCAGTCGCACTGTGACTTTGTGAAACTGAGGAACATGCTGATCCGGTCGCACATGCACGACCTGAAAGACGTGACCTGTGACGTCCACTACGAAAACTACCGAGCACAGTGCATACAGGAGATGACCAGGTGCGTGGCAGACAAGGCTGACGGTGTTGTGTAAGCGTAAACGGCTGCTGTCTCGCTCACGCCTCCTCTTCTCTCAGTAAACTGGCTCAGGACAACCGCATGGAGAGTCCCATCCCCATCCTGCCCCTGTCCACCCCCGACTTGGAAACTGAGAAACTCATCAAAATGAAAGACGAAGAGGTACGTTTGCCACTCGTTGGTGTAGAGAAACAAACCAACAGGAAGGAGGAGGCAGCTCCTCCGCCCAAAAAGGTTTTTATTTTCGGATCCATGCCAAAATTGAATGGGATCCTTCGTGGCCCACGTCCCATCCTTCCACGAGGTTTCATTGACATGTGTTGAGTAGTTTTTCTAATAACAATGTGAATCACCCGACAGGGGAGAGAGAAAACCCTTCCTGATGGAGTAACTTTTACAATTCTGTGTTAAAGAGCTTGTAAAGTGTTTCATTTCCTGATGTGATCTGAACCGTCCAAACCTTCCTCTCCGCCTGCAGCTGAAGAGGATGCAGGAGATGCTGAACAAGATGCAGCAGCAGATGCACGACAAAGAGCAGTGACGTCTCCAGGGCTGTGCTGTAGCGCCACCTGCTGGTTCCCCCCACCCCCCCCATGAACGAACAGGACGTCAGTGTCAGTGGCTGGTTGTACATTTCTCTTCAGTTTGGTGCTTTGTATAGTTTGTCTGCCCGCAGACTGGTTTCATCAGATCCTCATCCGTTTCCTTCTCTGAAAGTGTCTGTATGAGGCCCCCTCCACCTCCTGTGGTTAAACAGTCTAAACATATATGATATTAATGTGTAATTTAAATCACTAGTCAGTGTATCTAATTTATAAATGCGATGCTAGACCTTTTTGAATATTCTGTCAGGGTATGTGACACAAGATGTTTTGTAAAAACATTTCAGTTGTTGGTCTTGAGCCTGGATATTGTTTTTTATTACGTGTTTGTGTGTTGGAGTGAGCAAGTGTGTGTGTGTGTGTGTGTGTGTATTTCATGAAATAACCTTATATCACCAGGTATCATCCATAACTCTCCCCTGTGTTCGACAGTGGTACCACAGTGACTTTACTTTTCGTTGGGATGCTTTTGTCGATTTCCTCTCTGATCCTCGTTAATATCTTCACGTAACATTTTTTTGAATTTTACATATGGCAAGTCAAAAAAAAAAAAAAAAAAGTCCTCCACTAGCGTTTTTTCCCCTGTGTGCTGGTGGAGCTGAAAATGCACTTATTGCCAGTGGCTAACTGTGAATGGAGAGCCTTTGACGTAATGAGAGGGTTGGTACATGTGCGGGCATGCTGCCGTTACACGCATCCGCTGAATGCTGTGGACCTATTTTTACTGCTTTAAAGCCAATGCCCTGTGCTTGTATTAAAACGCATCACGACCCGCCGTTTGCTACTGTGCTGCGATGAGATGTTGAAAATAACGACGAGCAAATGCAGTGTTTATGCTTCTGTTTTCAAATTTCCGCCCTCGTCCGAAGGTGTGTATCCTATGATTGCTTGAGCGTGTGTGCGTGCGTGCGTGTGTTGACTCTACTGATGCTGAGATACAGAACATATTTTGCCTGAAGGCTCAGAGCTCAGCCTGTGCCCCTCTTATATAAAGGTGTGACAAATAAACCCTTGTTTCTCGTCAGTCTGCCACTTGCCTTTGTCATCCTGAAGTTTCAGTGACGAACGCAGCGCAGAATCCTCCGTCACTTCCCGAGGCCAGAGCGGCTCGGAGCTGCTGCGAGAGCATTATCTGCCGAGTCATGATTATCTCCTGCAGACATTCTTCCTCTGCTCGGCACACGACGTCGTCTCCCTGTCAGTCAGAGGAGACACGGTACTCATAACGTAGCGTCAGTATGAGCAGTGGTGGAAAGTGACAAAGTACAATTTCAGGGTAATTGTAATTCTACTCTCGAGTGTTTGTAGATACTTTGTCAATAATAAGGTCGATGTTGTTCTATTTACTTTCAAACTATCTGATGACTTGATGACTATTTTTACTGCTTTATAGTTTATAGTTACATTTTGAATTTATTTTGTATAAATTTGCAGTGTCGCTGTATCACTGTGGTATTACTGGTACTTTACAGGATGAGTATTCAAATCATTACTATAGCAACTACTTATTACTATAAGTTTTCAAATGAAGTAAAAATGACAGCGCTGTTTTCAAGCACTTCAATGAATGACAACGGTCATATTTGACAGTGGTCTTTATCAGTGAGGGCCAGCTGGCAGACACACGCACACACGCACGCACGCGCTTACACACCATCTCAGGGCGTCAGTCAGAACCACTGTCTCTCCCTCCTGAAGACAGGCAGCGCGGAAGGTAAATCTTTCTCTTTATTTCTGTTCTGTAACATTCATTTACTGTCATTATGTTATTTACATTAAAACACTTATCAATATATGAGCTGGTGTGTAGTCTACATGCTGCTGTCGTCAAAGTTTGACAAGTGAAGGAGAGGGAGGTTTCCTTGGTGTCGGTGCTCTGCTTCGACAAAATATGTACAAACAAATTGGGGCCTGTTGTGTTTGCTGTATAATCCCTGAACATGCTTCTATGTTAATTTAGTAAACGTCAAGTGCAGTATCATATATCTATTTGCATGCATTCTTAATGAAAGCAACAATAACAAGAATATATCGCCTCACAAAATACCCAATATAATGTTTTATGAATTCCTCCAATCATTATGATGTAATGGTTACCATCATGTACTTTATTAGTGTTTAAAGAATCTATTATTCTCCTCTCCTCACCAGTGACTGTTCATCATGACAGGGCTACTGCTCCTCTATGTGCTCTTCCTGCTCCAAGGTCAGAGGTCATCAGCGTGCCCTCACCTCTGCTCCTGTCAAGGCACTGTGGTGAACTGCAACAGCAAGTCTCTCACCTCCTCCTCACTGCCCACCAGTTTCCCCGCTCATACCACCGAGCTCCGTCTCCACGCCAACCTGCTGACCACCCTCCCTAACGGCCTCCTGGACAACTTGACCTCCCTCCGCTCTGTGTCCCTTCACGGTAACCCCTGGGTGTGTGACTGTGGCATCCTCTACCTGCGAGCCTGGCTGCTGCGTCAGCCCGTCGGCCACACGTCACACCTGGGCGTCAACTGCAGCTCCCCTGCCAGCTTGAGAGGGCGGCTGGTGGTGTATTTAACGGAGGAGGAGGTGCTGGAGTCCTGCTACTACTGGTACTGTGACCTGGCTTTGGCCTCCCAGATGTGTCTGTTTGTATTTGTGGTGGTGCAGGTGGTTCTGCTCATGGCACTCATCGTGTTCCTGAGGAGATTCGAGAGGTTGTCCAAAGAGGCGAGGAGAACCACAGAGGAGAGTTTCACAGCCGGGGAGGGTCAGAGGGAGTACTCACCACTGACAGACAGCAGCATCTGAGCGTTTTGACAAAGCCCCTCCTTTTTCTAGTGTCACTATTTTTTCCCCCAAGTCTTATCATGCGGGAAATTTTTTTTCCATCTAATTAAATATATAATGAAATCAAGGATAAAATTTGGTTAATAAAAGACTACAATATCTGAGTGAGTGGTACATTTCTCACTTGAAAATAAAATTGAGACCCTTGTGTGTCTAGTGTAGCTAAATACAATCATTAATTCCTCCCTTTGAATATTTTCGGACTTTTTCATTCAATATCTTTTTTTTAACCTGTGTCTCAGGAGACCATGATCAGGAAATGGTTATGTTAGATTGTGAAATTATGTCATTTCTTCATCGAGTATTATATTGACTGTACCATGTGTTGATTTTTTTGATATTTGCATTACAAATTGTTTTCTAATATATGAAATGTGTGTGCATTGTAGACCAGATGAATAAATATTTGACAGAAATTTCATTTAATTATACATGTGCCACATTTCCAACAAATATGTACATTAATAAATATTAATAATAAAATTAAACAATTCTGATTACGTTATTTAAAACTATAAAAACTATCTGTCATGTAGGGTTAGGGTTTTCTTTACTCTTCATCTGCGTTTGTACCCGGAACCTTTTTCGAAGGCGACATTGTCAGCGGCGGACACTTTTCACTGACGGACGCGTGTGTTTACACGTGATATTCATGCAGAGCTGAGATATCTTACATGGGGAGTTTAAATCTATGAAGTTGCTGTTTGAGCTGCTGGAGCACGACGGTTTGTGTTTTATATTAATCCCCAAATGTTCCTTGTGGCGCGTGAAATACGCTAATCATAGCTTTTAGCTCGTTAGCTCGTCGTTAAGTTTGAAAAGGTGTCTTCATCTTTTAATTCCCAGAAGTCATTGTAAAATGGGTAAAATGAGGAAGAAGCACAACTGGAAGGGGAGAGAAGGCAGTCAGCGAGCCGCGGAGGAGGACAAGACTGATGGGGTTGTGGTCGAACTACAGGGTAAGGCTTCATCAACCTGTGGGACCCAAACTCAACTAGTTACTGGATGTTTAGAAAATAGATTTACTGTGTATATTAGCTGTCTTTGTGAAAACAGACGGGCAAGTCAGATTTATTTATTAATTAACAAACGTTGGTTGATCTGTATTCCCACTTCCAGATGGAGCTAGGCTCAAAGGTGTAGATGAGAGCAACGCTTTGGTCCTCCCATCCAGCAAAGCCAAGAAGACGAAATCTTCAGTGGCACCAGTTTCCACCAAAAAGCCCCTCACCAAGAAGCAGAGGAAAGAGCTGCAGAAAGTGCTGGAGCGCAAAGAGAAGAAAGCTCAGGTGAGAGAGGTTCTGAAAAACTCTGTTATTCAGTCTAACTCGCTCTGTGAAAAATTATCGCACGATCTGTGTGTCCCGTCCAGAGAGCAGACATCCTCACCAAACTGGCTGAGGTGCAGATTCCAGAGTCTGAGATTAAGCTGCTGTACACCACGTCCAAACTGGGAACAGGAGACAAAATCTACCAGTCTAAAAGGTAAGCGCACGTGTTCAACATCGGCAGGAGGAGGACGTGACGGTCGCGCAGTCAGAGGTTTCAAGTCTTTGTTTAATTTTTCAGTGCACTGGATGAAATAAAAAACGAAGACTCGGGTCCAACAATCAGCAGCCTCAATGGAGCCAACAGGAAAAGAAAATGGAAAGTAGAAGAGGAAGATGATGAAGAACAAAAGGCAGAAGAAAGCAGTGACCTGGACACTTCCTCTGATGATGATGACGTCGAAGGAGAGGATGAAGACATGAATCAGTCTACAGAGGTGGCTGAAGGTCAGGGCACTGGCGCTCCATGTCAGGAGCCAGAGGCCAAAGAGGGAGTGAAGGAAGAACAAGCAAAACCAGAAGAAGATGGACCGAGTATAAAGACAGTTTCAGATCAAGAGAACGCCCAAAACAAGATCCTGTCCCAGCCAGCAGTCTTCATTCCTGTTGACAGATTACCAGAAATTCAGGTCTGTCTCTGTGTGTCACTGTGTGTGTTTCTGTGTGTGTTCGCTGATCGCTTTGACTCTATTTCCATCGGATTCTACAGGAGGCTCGTCTGAAGCTTCCGGTGTTGGCAGAGGAGCAGGTCATAATGGAGGCGGTGAAAGAAAACCCCTGTATCGTCATCTGTGGAGAGACAGGAAGTGGAAAAACAACTCAAGTGCCTCAGTTTCTGTATGAAGCTGGATTTGCCAGGTAGTTTATCCTGGCAGTAGATTCATAATAAACAGGGTCACGTGTTCATTTCTCTGTGATTGCACGTTATCTTTGTGTCTGCTATCTTGTTTCCTGCAGTGAAAGTGGGATTATTGGCATCACAGAGCCGAGACGAGTTGCTGCTGTGAGCATGTCCCACCGAGTGGCCAAAGAGATGAACGTGTCCACACGGTAAGTCAAATAATTCCAATTTTCAATCTGTTGAGTAGTCTGAATAAAATATAAGCCACTTGATCCTGTTGTTTTTCTGTGCTCAGCGTCGTGTCTTACCAGATTCGATATGAGGGGAATGTGACGGATGAAACCAAAATCAAGTTTATGACAGACGGCGTCCTACTGAAGGAGATCCAGAGGGTACCATCTTTACACTTAAGTTATTTAAATAAAATATATTGAATACATGGCGAGCTAATGGTATTCCCAACACTAATGGTGCATCCGGGTTACTACAGTTTTCCTGCATTTCTCTACTAGCTAAAGAGGGAAAAGATTTTAGGACATCTTTCCAGAAAACACATTACCTCATGTCTTCACTAATGTGGCACATTCATCTCAATGAATATTCTAGATTTATCTTTAGACAGAAAGTGTTTCCTGTCAGTGTTTGTTTTATTGAATATCAGAATATTGTGTCTTTCTCTCAGGATTTCCTGCTGAAGAAATACAGTGTGATCATCATAGATGAAGCTCATGAGAGGAGTGTCTACACAGACATCCTCATCGGACTGTTATCTCGCATCGTCCCACTCAGAAACAAGGTAAACCACAGGCTGTGGTGAGAAAGGTCAGACGCACACTCACAGATTTCTCTTTCATCGGCCGGTTGTTTCCTGCATCTCTCTTCAGAAAAAAATGCCCATGAAGCTGCTCATCATGTCGGCCACTCTGCGGGTTGAAGATTTCACAGAGAACCAGAAGCTGTTTCGGACGCCTCCGCCCGTCATCAAGGTGGACGCTCGGCAGTTCCCCGTCAGCATCCATTTCAACAAACGCACCCCACTGGATGATTACACCGGAGAGGCTTTTCACAAGACATGCAAGATCCACCGCATGCTGCCTTCAGGTGCACATTCACATGTTCACTTCTAACAGGTTCTGTAGTTTTTTCTTAGCTTTCATTTTTGGCTATTACAAAACTGCATTGACCTATGGAGGTAAAATTGCAGACTCTGCGTAAAAAGGTAAAATCTTTACACACTCTAACTGCCACCTTGATGCCTTCAGGGGGAATCCTGGTGTTTCTGACGGGTCAGGCCGAGGTCAACGGTCTGTGCAGGAGACTGCGAAAAGCTTTCCCCTTCAGGAAGAATAACACAACCACAGGTGAGTGTAACACAGAGCTGCATCCTGTCACACTCTGACATGTCTGTCAGTTATATATTGACTAGAGTTTGTGTTCAGGTGAAGATGAAGACACGTCAGAGGCCATGAGGAAGTTTAAGAAGAACAAACAAAAGAAGGCCATTGTAAGCTGCTTTTCATGAAATGTCATAAAGTCTCTAGTATTTGTTTTTGATATGTACTGTTTGTGTACATATTTAAAGAGTTTTCTCTGTGTCCAGTCTCTGCCTCGCATCGACTTGGACAACTACTCTGCTCTGCCGGTGGACGAAGGTGACGAGGACCGAGAGGCTGGGATCAGAGACGAGGACGATGACGGCTCGGACCTAGAAATCGGAGATGATCCCGACAATGCAGGTGAGCTCCTCTGGTCCAGAGACAGTTCCTTCAAGCCAGTTGTTAAAACTTCACAGTGCCTCCTGACAAACTGCTCTGTGTTTTGTGTCTGTAGAGGAGAAGGCTGACCCGTCCATTCCTCTCTATGTCCTCCCTCTGTTCTCTTTGTTGGCCCCAGAGCAGCAGGCCAAGGTGAGCTTAAACTTTTGGAACTAAAACACGAAGAGTGAAAGCATGTATTCTGTATGACAGAATCATATAGATACAGATAATCAATCTCTTGACTGTAGGTGTTCAGGCCCCCCCCTCCTGGTACCCGTCTGTGTGTTGTTGCCACCAACGTGGCCGAGACATCTCTGACCATCCCTGGCATCAAGTACGTGGTGGACTGCGGTCGAGTCAAGAAGCGCTTCTATGACCGAGTGACTGGAGTGTCGTCCTTTAAAGTCACATGGACCTCACAGGCCTCAGCCAATCAGAGGGCGGGTAGAGCGGGACGGACGGAGCCGGGACACTGCTACAGGTTGAGACGTTGAAATGTTGTCATAACACAAATGTTTTGTTTAGTTGAGGAGGAAGCACAAACGTGCGTCTGTCTCTGCAGGTTGTATTCGTCTGCAGTGTTCGGGGATTTCAGTTTGTTCTCAGAGGCGGAGATCACCCGCAGGCCTGTGGAGGACCTGGTTTTACAGATGAAGGACCTCAACATAGAAAAGGTCTGTGAAACAACGCCAACGTTCCCGCAGGATTTAGAGTGCACTGCTGCTGGATGATTAGAAACGGCTTCATGTATTCTGTGCAGGTGGTCAACTTCCCCTTCCCCACCACTCCCTCCACTGAGGCTCTGGTAGCAGCAGAGCAGCTGTTAATCTCGTTGGGAGCTTTGAAAGAGCCGCCTCACACTGGCAGGTGGGTCTGTTCGAGAGCTCTGAGGCTGGAGAAGCAAAGTCGAATAAAGTTTGTCCTTTGATCAACTGAGCCAATTATTCCTCATGTCCACACTCTTCTGTTGTTACCAGGGTAAAACAGATGCAGCGAGCCAGGCTGAGCTCTCCCATCACCACCCTTGGGAGAACAATGGCTTCATTCCCCGTGTCACCCCGTTACGCTAAGATGCTAGCGCTCGGGAAGCAGCAGGATTGTCTGCCGTACGTCATTGCCGTGGTGGCAGCCATGACGGTCCGGGAGATCTTTGAAGACCTTGACAGGTGAGGACACACACCACAAGTTGAGACTTTGTTAAATTTAAAGCTGGAGTTTCAAATGTGTTGAGATGAACTGAGGTCAATATCCTGTCATGCAGCTTTACCTTGTTTTTAAAAATCATGACAAGTTTCCATTTCTCAGACCTGCAGGAAGTGAAGATGAGAACTCCAATCTAGCCCAGCGTCGAGCTCGGATCACCCAGATGAGGAGGCTGTGGGCTGGGCAGGGAGCCTCACGCCAACTGGGGGACCTCATGGTCATGCTGGGTGTGTTCATTGGTGTCAATTGTCCCGTAGATTAGACCCGCAGAAAATGCCTGTCTGTTTTATATCATGTTTTAGATTATGAAAAACGGGTTTGTCCTTATATTTGTATTCATGTGACTGCAGGTGCGGTTGGTGCTTGTGAATATGCCGGCTGTACTCCCAAGTTCTGTGAGGAGAACGGCCTGAGGTATAAAGCCATGGTTGAGATCAGGAGGCTCAGAGGTCAACTCACCAACACAGGTACAATGATGCTACACGCTCAGAAAACCATCACATCACCTGCTGCAGGAACACAAGAGTAAAATCATCTGTGATCTTTTCTCCAAGTGAACGCAGTCTCTCCAGATGTTGGAGCATTTGTGGATCCTAAGATGTCTCCGCCGACCGAGCGCCAGGTGGTCAGCTTGCGGCAGATTGTTTTGGCTGGACTGGGAGACCATCTTGCACGGCGTGTGCAGGCAGAAGAAATTCTGGATCCAAAATGGAAGAATGGATATAAGGTACGTTACACAGGAGATTATGATTGCTGTTTTTACTGTGCTTTTCTTTCCCTCACCTCCTCACCTTTTATTTGCTCGTTCTTAGACGTGTCTGATGGACGACCCAGTGTTCATTCATCCAACATCTGCACTGTTCAAAACGATGCCGGAGTTTGTCGTCTACCAGGAGATCATGGAGACCAGCAAGATGTACATGAAAGGTAAAACATCTCAGAAAGAGTCAGTAAAGCAGCTTTCAGCTTCGACCTTTGTTTATTATCGTAGCAGTTGTGACTGAAACTTGATTTTCAGGGTGAATGTTTCACTCAGTTAGCTTCCTTCCTGTTTCTGTCAGGTGTCTCAGCAGTAGAGGCACTTTGGGTCCCACAGTTTCTGCCTCAGTACTGTCACTTCAACCCCCCGCTGGAGTCTCCACCCCCACGGTTCTGCTCATCCACCGGCACCGTCAAATGTCACTGTTCAAGCACCTTCTGTAAGTTCTCAGCAGCTGAGCTGTGTCTCTGTTGAGTAGTCTCTGCTTACATTTGAAGAATCCCTGTTGTCTTCCCCTGCAGTCCGCGTGGCGTGGCAGCTGCCAGCAGTGGAGAGGGATTATCCTGACGGGCTGGACCGTTACAAACTGTTTGCCAAGTTTCTACTTGAGGGACAGGTACTGCAGCAAGACTCATGAAAACTTGAACATGATGAGATCAATCCAAAATGTGTTTTCTCACAGGATATTCCAAGGTGCATTCTTCTTTGTGCCAAATAAAAAATGTTAAATTTGATTAGAAACTTTAGAGCTGGTCCAGGATCTACAAATGAGGGACAGTAGCTCTTGAGTTTAGTGTTTTTGATGTTTGCTTGGTCCTGTCTGCAGGTTTGTCCGAAACTAAAGAAACACAGCGTTCACCTTCTCTCAAACCCCTCCATCATGATGAAAACATGGGCAAAGTAAGTTGATCTTCACACACACCTCTGAAATAAAGGACTGTTCTCATATTATTGTCTTATAAACTATTGCAGACTTCAGCCCAGGACGGAGGCTGTGCTGCGGCCGCTCTTGACAAAGGGAGTGGACAGCAGGAATGCTCTCCTGTCCATCTGGAAGACTGAAGATAAATGTGAGCATTCAATGTTTGTTATAACTTCCTTGATAAAGCCGCTTCTTATCTAATCTCTTTGTTTTTCATCTCTTTACAGTTCTGTTGTCGGCGTACTGTCAGTGGCTCCCTGAATCCATGCATCAAGAAGTAGCCCAAAGCTGGCCGCCTGTATAAAAACACAAATCACGTTTGACCTGAGACTTGTATCGACCTGCAGATGGGCTGAGCCCCTTTCTTCAGACTCATCTTGTTTTTAGTGCAACCACCATCCCACATCATAGCCTTTTCCCCATTTTGTATTTTAAACTCTGCACCTGTGATTTGTACAGTTCTGTCAGGAAGACAATGTTTCATCTAGAATTACTTTGAACTTGTTTGTCAGAGTGCTGCTGCCAGTTCTAAATTACTGATTTGGTCTTTATAAGACTCATTAAAACTAAGAAGCTCTGGCCCGAACTAGTGTGTGATTGATTCATGCTGTGTGTAAGCTATGGTTGAAAAATATTACAGGTAATGTCAAAGGCATGAAATATAATAATAATATAATAATAGTATTTGATTTGATCAAAGCCACAATAAAGGAAAGCTACGGTTTTAATGGCAGCTGAAAGCAAACAAAGGTTATATCAAACCAACCTACAGCAAGGAGTATGTAACCAGACCTGTACCACAGGGAAACACTAGTCCCCAAGCTGGCGGACCAAGAGAAGAAACAACAAAATCAGAAGTAGGTGGCGGCAATGCAACTATAAATTGGATACCAGCTGCCAATCGAACCTACAGAAGAGACTATATAGAGACAGATACTAGATATTACAGCCAGAGCCCGAAAGACCTATCAGGATATTAGAATTTTACTGTTAATTTTTAGTTATTGGTGACAAAGTCATATTTTTTACCAATCCTACAGTGATTGGCTGCCGACAGCTTTATCGTCACTTCCTCTTTCCGGCTCTTACTGTTTCCGGAAGCAGCCGCAGAAGAAGAACCAGGGGGAATCCTCGGCTCCTGTGTGACAGTTTCTAAAAAGGGGGAAACCAGATATTTAATCTGAGTGGACGGAAAAGCTGAGCTCAGTTCAGGCAACATGGTGAGTATCGGCGTGTTCACCGCTGAAGACCAATCTGAACTTATCGTAGTTAGCCCGAGTTTCGCTCGTGAGGCTACAACAACAATAACAACAACACGGCAGCAGAAAGATGCGCTGTCATGGTCAAATTCGTCCAGTCAGCTCATCGACAGCCAACACCAGGGGCCCGCTTCAGAAAGTTGAGGCAGGTTTGCTTCAACTAACCCGAGTTTCCCCTGCTCTGGACTTGAAGCCTGCAGACTGAAGAAAGTGGCTGACATAACGTGTCCGTTTCCCGAAGAGGCGGTTGATGTCGAAGCGCGGATGCTGCGCAGAAGAAATCTCTGCCGGGAGATGAATATCAGACCCGACTCAATGTTTTATCATTGAGTAACTGTTTCCCTTTCTGTGTTTCTGTTAGGCTGTCAGAAATGTGACACTGAAACGACTAGTTTACAGATTTGGCTTTTAACATATGCTGTTTAATGAGGGTAGGCTAAACAACACCACAATTGCTTGTAATTAAATTCCACCGTACCTGCTTGGACTATAATTCTTACATTATAATTATTATATTTCACCTTCATTTGCTTACAAGTTCGTTTTGCCTCTGTTGGGTTGCACCTTGGGGACATTCTAAAACACTTCACGTAAAAAAGACTTAACATCGCTTAATGTCCGAGATGGAGATAAATCACCACCAGGCGCATTCGACAACACAGATTTCAGGTTTTGATTCAGAGTTTGCTAATCTTGCATCTTGAAACGGGCCCCAGTCTGACTTTTATTTGTTTGTTCCACAGTTTTCTTTCCAGGTCTTTGACCACCCGATGTCCCGGGGCTTCCAGAATCGCTTCTCCACCCAGTACCGCTGCTACTCGGTGTCCATGCTGGCGGGACCCAACGACCGCTCCGACGTGGAGAAAGGAGGCAAAAGTGAGAAATACTGAAGGAAATGTAGAGAAATGATGACACATACGCTTGGTTTAGTACCAGTGTACCGATGAAGGGGTGGGTGAAGTGTTTGAGTCCACACATCACTTTCAGTCTCAAATACTGTTTTCTTTCTTTACAGTTATAATGCCACCATCAGCTCTTGACCAGCTCAGTAAGTGCAGCTGAAATCAAACATCTCCTCTAAAAGCGTCCTTGAGTGTATTCACTGCTTAATGTTCTTATCTTTCCCCTGTACAGGCCGGCTTAACATCACATATCCAATGCTGTTCAAGCTGACCAACAAGAACTCAGACAGAATGACCCACTGTGGTGTTCTGGAGTTTGTGGCAGATGAGGGAATCTGTTATCTGCCACACTGGGTAATAGACTAGATGACTAGACTTGATGTCACAGAGATGAGAGTGTCTGCTATAAGAATAGCATTAGAGACATAATCTCAAAGAGTTAAAGGAAAACTAACCAATTTAAAAACTTGATGGATGGAATTTTGGAATATGAATATGACTAATGCAGAGATAAAAAATGCATAGATCCACTGCAGAACTGATATTTGATTTATTTCACTTCAGATGATGCAGAATCTCTTGCTGGAGGAAGGAGGTTTGGTGCAAGTGGAAAGTGTGAACCTCATGGTGGCCACTTACTCAAAGTTCCAGCCACAGAGTCCTGACTTCCTTGATATTACGAACCCAAAGGCCGTGTAAGAACGATCAGCTGAGAAAAAACACAAATTCAACCTTCATCACATGTATTGTTAAACTGAAATGATCAGCTAAGTTGTTGTGTGATTACAGACTGGAGAATGCTTTGAGAAACTTTGCCTGCTTGACAACTGGTGATGTCATAGCTATCAACTACAATGAAAAGGTAATGTAATCAGATTGGTAATGATAGATTATGTGAATCTGTATTTGTCTGTTTTTCTTTTGTACTGAACAAAACGGTGTTTGTTTCAGATATATGAGCTGCGAGTAATGGAGACCAAGCCAGATAAAGCAGTTTCCATCATTGAGTGTGATATGAACGTAAGACCCTCCGTTTTATAACAGACAAGAGTAAATTATTCTTTTTAGTGAATTATCTTTAAGTCTGAATGTGCCTGTGTTACTCAGGTGGATTTTGATGCTCCTTTGGGTTACAAAGAGCCTGAACGACCTCAGAACCAGGAGGAACCTACAGTAAGGATCTAATATTAGCAGTATTTTTGTGCTGTGACCAGTTATAAATACAGCTCTTTGACAGGAGGAGGAACCAGATCCCAGCAGTTATGCAGACATGGACATGGGATTCAGAGTGAGTAAATGTTGCTGTTGGTAAATAAACATCTGTATGATAAATGATAATCAGATCACTGTAACTTTACTCTGTTTCTAACGCTCAGGCTTTCACCGGGTCTGGTAATCGCTTGGACGGAAAAACAAAGGGCATCGAGCCCAGTCCTGCTCCTCTTGCTCCAAGTGACATTAAACGGTAACAAGATTTTTTTAATATGTATTTGTATATACTACGCTTCAGCAGATGTTATTCATAGTGTCGTCATTTAATCAACTGCAAAATGCAACAGTAAACTCACCTGAGTTTGTGTTGGCTGGTTGCAAGGAACATTCATATATTTCTTGCACAATGTGACATAACTTTATGACATGATGAATGAGAGCTCAACAGTGTTTGAGGAACTTGAGTGGCACTTTGAGTTTCATTTTACTACTCGTGTTTGATAGTAAATTCCTTATCTTAAAATCGTATCTTTTCTCACGCAGTGGCATCCCCAATTACGAATTCAAAATGGGCAGGATCACCTTCATCAGAAACTCGAAGCCCCAGCCCAGGAAAATTGTAGATGATGTAAGAAATCACTGAGTGATATTATAAGATGTTTAATCATGTTGACTCTGTGTATTTCAGTCACTAATTTTATCTCTTAATTCTCTCAGGATGATGCCTTGAACAGATTCATTGCCTTCTCCGGCGAAGGACAATCGCTACGCAAGAAGGGGAGAAAGCCTTAAAGCACTGTGAAGAAATTGTGTGCACAGAATGATCATATATATTAACACCTTTGACAGCAGAGTGAAAATAATTGGTATTCAGGTGCACTATATCAGATTGATTTTTTTCCCCACTTCATAATTTTTCCATTTTTAAAGTTCAATTTGATAAATAAAGAATTGGAGCTGTAATAGCTCTAGACGTGTATTGTAATTATAAACAATGTGATGTTTGATTATTTTCATCTTGAGTTATAGGGATACATTACAATTTGTCTCCTATTTCCTGGTTTATTTATAGACAGAATAAATAAAGGATTGTGTTTTGCAGTTACTTCATTGTATCTTGAAATTATTGGTTGTTAGATTATTTCTTTAACTCAACAATTTTCCAAACTGCTGTTTGACTCATCTGTTTTTGAAAAGCAGATAAAGGATGTGCATCATGATGTATTTGATTATTGAATATTTAAGCAAATTAACTTTAAATACATAGGAATGTTTTTTATTTAATTAGAATATATAATATGTTTAAGTTTGATTTGTAAAAATATTTGTCCTGAATGGCTAGTGCTTTTAATGTGAAAAGACGTTACACCGGATGTATCCCTCCGTTCACTCTTCCGTGGCTAAGCTAAGATAGCAATGGACCAATCTCAGGAAAAGCTGTGGAGGGTAATTTGTTAATTACACTGTAAATGGTGCTCATAGCTAAATGCAGTTACGCAGTGTCTAATGCCTTTATCCTAACCCTGATTAATAGCGAACACAGAGCCAGCGCTGCTAAAAGGGTAGAGTAACCTTGCTAGCTGTTGATAGCCGTGTCAGACTCGGCAGGATGATCACACAGGAACTGGCTGTTGTTCACTTCGTGGTTTTGATGCTGCCACAAATGTAATTACAGTAAAGTGTACTGATATGTAATGATAGTTGTAACTGAAGACTGGCGACCTCAGGAGGACGCTGTCAGAAAACAGTTTTACCACATATGCTTTTGCATCAGAGGCAACATTTTGCACGCCATTTCTATCGCTATATCTAGTTCCAGTTTTATTTGACAATTTTAATTATAATATTACTAAAGCATGAAGCTGTCGCCCGATTTCCCATGGAGCATGTGGAATGTAACCAAGGAAATGTTGCAGCCATTCAGGAACAGCCATGAGGTGATCTGTACTCTTCTCTGTCCCTGCAGCCACCCCGGGTATGTGATGCCTATTGGAGTGAATTCAGACACTGCAAAAGCTTGTGGAATCGCTTCCACCACTACTACACTTATGGAACCTCCCCATCCTGCAGCCAGTGGAAAGAGGACTTTCAGAATTGCTCTGAGTGGGAGAAACACAGAACCCCTGAGGCAAAGGTAGGATTGCTTTGACCAAGTCTGCCCATCAATTTTATTCTTGAATCTTCTCGTGTGTACAAACAACTCATACGTGAATATTCTTTCCAAAATCTGCCTGTGTTGCAGGAAGCATTGAAGGCGAGTGAAAGGTGCAGAGTAGCGGAGCAAAGAAAGTTCACCCCGGTCTGGAAACTTAGAGAAGACCCTCCCAGAGACTGGAACCTGCCCTTGAACTACAGGAAGCCTCAGGACTGATGAATGTGAAGCTGCTGTCTCTGCTCTGACTGGCCAAAGCACAGTGAACTGAACACACGTAACATACTTCATTTCATGGACATAAAATCTCTATGAGCCACAGGCTGGAGAATCTTTGTCATTCATCTCAGATTGAGTTTAGAGAGCTGCTGTGTGGAAGCAGACGTGACGCATATTCAGACAGTGAGGGCAGCATCTAGTGGCCAATGGTGAGGATGGAAACCGATGAAATACAATAAGGCAATGCTGTTTGACAGTCAGAAGTAAAGAGGCATTTATAGCTTCTGTAAACAGAAGCAGAGGGTACGTGCAATCCCACAGTGCAGCTGTCAGCTTAGTTCAATATTAATTGTTCCTTGTTAGTAGTTTAAATCCATCCAGAGTGGTGCACTATATTTCAGCCTTCCATTAAATAATTCTGGATTCATCCTTAAATCCTTAAATCACTGAAAATGATTCTGAACAAATTGGATCAATAAAAAAAAATCTGTTTTATTTTTTCATGTTATACACAGTTGTGAAAATGGGGAGGGGACCATAATGCAGAAATGAGAGAGTGGAGGTGACAGTCAGCTTCATACTCTTGATGACTCTTGACTCACTCCTTCACTGTAAGAAAAGCTGCTTCTTGGTTTACTGAATCATGTACAAACAATGAGACACTAAATAATCAATGGCGCACGATGCGTTGCCCTGTCCATCACTGAGTGTAAACTTTAGTGACGTCATTGTATTTCCCATCCGGAGCGTCATACTTTGTGATCGGCGGTGTGTAGACAGGACCCTCATGACTGAAGGGAAACAAAAGGGGGTCAGGCTTCAGCGCTGCCTGGTACAGCTGCTCAGACTCCAGCTTCAACTCCTCCAGCGCTTCCCTCTGTGCCTCCAGAGCAAGTTCAATAGCCTTCATTTCAGCCATGTGCTGCTCCTGCTAGATTAAAGGGAGATGAGCACAGCACATAAAATCTGCATTTAGTGTACATGATGGAGAGCAGAGGCAGCATTTTCTTTAAAAAGCATTTGCAATGGAGGTGTAACCAGTAGGTGGTGACCTTTTTGTGTCGAGTCCATTCCTTCAGCAGCAGGGCTCGATCCTCACTTTCTTCCAATGACAGCCTCGGTAGAGGGCGGTCCCTTTGAAAGATGGAAAAATGCCAATGGTTAAATGGCGAGTCAAAGAAAAATGAATGATAAACAAATGCCCAATGCAACACAGCTGTCAATTGATACAATCATAATGTAAATTAGATATAATAATTCAAATCTGTTTACATCAGCCAGGCTTTCAACACAAAGGCAGTACTTTTACTGCTTGTAGAAGAATAAGTATACTGTTACCACACCCAACACTGGTTAAGGCAGCACTGCTTCAACACAACATACATTTAAGCAGTAAAACAGGGCGCCATGATGTACCTTGTATCATCCAAACATTTGGTTGGAGTAATAAAATCCTCTATTGGGATGAGTTCAGGAGGAATCTTCTCCAGCTTCTTCAGTTTCTTCTTCATCCGTTCTCTCACTAACTGCTCCCTTCTTGGGTCCACCTTCTTCTTCTTCTTGGGCTCCGCTCTACAGCACAGAACACCAACCACAGCACCGTGTGAGCACTTTTAACCACGACAAATACGTTGAGGAAGGATTCTGGGAAAGGTAACAATACATGAGGTAAAAACGTGTTTGATCTTGATCTTACCTCAGTGGAGCGGATGTCTTCAGTGTCATCACAGGAGCAAACCAAGGACTCCTGGAGACAACATGGATGGGCTCTCCGGACAAGACGCTGCAGAGACAACATATATGTTGGTCGAGCACCGAGCCGACAGTAGGCACTACTCAATAACCTTAGCTAGCAGCGTTAGCTCCGGGTTGCTAACTTCTGTTCTCATCACACTTACCGTGACGCGGAGCTCGGCCGCGACAGAATCCTGCAGACAACGCGCGATAAAGACAAAGACATGTTCCCGCTGAGTCCGCTTTCAATTCAAACTTCACTGAAGACACGCAGACTCTCACATGTAGCCTCACATCACTGGTTTGTCCCCTGGCCAGAGTGACAAGCGGCGCAGGGTGATGACGTTGGACAGTTTAATAAAGTTACAAGACGCACTTTCGTGTTTTTTAATACGCGCATATAAACAAATAAACTGCCTTAAATAAAGAGAAGACTGACACAAAACATGAACTAAAAGGTAAAGGGGAATTATTAAAAAATATTTATGCATCGAACCATCCATGTGACCACCGTTTAGAATGAATCTTGAATATTAGAGAAGCTTCTATCAATTTGTGGATTCGGACGAATGAGGACATTTTACTTTAAAACAATTTTCAATCGGAAATATGCTAACAAATTAGGAAGAAACCCCATTACACTCCAGCCCAGACGGTGGCGGTAGTGTGCCAATAACCTGCCCCACGACCCTCAAAGCCTCGACCAGAAGAAGCAGCGGTGGCAGTGGTAGTAGAAGAAGTCAAGTGTGCCTGCTGTGGATCACTATTTGGGGTAAAGGTCGCTGCAGTGTCCGGCTCTTGTATTGACTTCGGCCGCCTCCATAGTGGCATAACAAATAACGCAGAGGACAGGTTCGACAGTGGTGTGTTGTTGGACCCTCGTCATCATGGCTCTTCTCAGAGGTTAGTCAACAAGTCCCAGCTCTGCTCAGACCATGGACACTGAAGCCGCTGCTGCTTCTTCACAATGCATGTGTTATAACCGGTGTGTCCAGACGACATGTCGACTGCCAACTGCTTTATGTTTTTATATGCCGGTGTGGGATTACGTCAGAGCAATGTGGGTAAAAGGTGACACCGTGGACTAATTAACATTTTTTGGTGAATGCATAACTTTCCACTCATATGTAAATTACGTAGGACTGAAGATGGTGGGAAGCTCAGAATCTCAAAAACACTTTGTCTGTGAAACAGCGTTATGTTTCTGTGTGCAACCATTTGTCAAACTACATGATATAAAATTTAAAGCCCAGTGAAAACTCATTGACAGGTCAAGGCATCCTGTGCTTCCTGAAAAGTCAACAGCTAGACCTGACACACTGTTGACACTGTGTCTGTGTCTGTGTCTGTGTCTGTGTCTGTGTGTGTGTCTGTGTGTGTGTGTGTGTGTGTGTGTGTGTGTGGGTGTGAGAGAGAGACCTTGTGTGACCCAAATGTATAATGTATAATATATTACAATTAAAACATTTGCCTCAACAGACGTAATTTCACTTTTGATTAAAACATTAAATACATCTCCATGAGCTGCTGGGTCTGCACTAAACTGCTCCTCTTATCTCCAGGTGTTTTTATTGTAGCTGCCAAGCGCACACCGTTCGGTGCCTACGGTGGCGTGCTGAGGGATCACAGCGCCACAGATATGGCTGAGCACGCCGCCAAAGCTGCCCTCGCTGCAGGGGCGGTGGCACCAGAGCTCATCAACAGTGTCATCATGGGGAATGTCATGCAGGTAATTCAAATGCGACACGCCATCAGTCACATTCAAAATCCAAAGCACCTGTCTTACTCATTCTGTATGCTGACTCGTGTCATGTGGTCTTCCTCTGATTTCAGAGCTCATCAGATGCCCCCTACATCGCTCGTCACGTGGGTCTGAGGTGTGGTGTTCCCATCCCAGTTCCTGCACTGACTGTGAACAGGCTGTGTGGATCTGGTTTCCAGGCCATCATCAGTGGGGCTCAAGTAAAAACTCCAACACAAACAAAAAATACTTCAGGAATACAAATGTGGAATAGTATTAAACCCTCAGATATTAGCTACACCTCCACAGTCAAAATCCAATACAGCAGGTATACTTATGTTGCCCATATTGTTGTACAGAAAAAAAAGATAAAAAATATTAGAAACACTTCTCTATGTAACCAAATCCAATGCATTTAACTTTGACCTACAAAAGGTTGAACATATCTTTTGCCTAAAATAACAAAAACCTGTGTGTTTGCAGGAGATCTGCCTGAAGGAGTCGGAGATAGTCCTGTGTGGAGGTTCAGAGAGTATGAGCCAAGCCCCTTACGCTGCTCGCAACATACGATTTGGTACAAAGTTTGGATTCGATCTGAAGGTTGGCCTTTACTTTATTTCTTCTACTGTATATTCCCCAAATATGAATGAACACGGAACCAAGGGATGTTCATGGAAATAACTTTTTATTGAAAGCTTCAACAATGAACTCCTCTTTGTGTGTCTGACAGCTGGAGGATACGTTGTGGGCTGGACTCACCGACATGCACGTTAAAATCCCGATGGGCATCACGGCAGAAAACCTTGCAGACAAATACGAGATCACGCGAGAAGACTGTGACAACTATGCATTCCAGACGCAGCAAAGATGGAAGGCTGGTAAGATGGTCTGTTCACGGCCTGCTCGCCTTACGCACAGTAACACTAAAATATATTCTGGTAATTTTCTCAAGCCCCGCATAAACCGCAGGATCTTTTCCTCTACAGCTCATGAAGCTGGTCACTACACGGCAGAGCTAGCTCCCATTGATGTGAAAGCCAAGAAAGGCAAAGTGTCCATGGCTCAGGACGAACACCCTCGGCCTCAGACCACGTTAGAACAGATGGCCAAACTGCCCACCGTCTTCAAGAAGGGAGGGACCGTCACTGCTGCCAATGCTTCGGTGAGTTAAAGCCTGAGGTGCTGTCTAATATGTGTACAATATATATATATACGTGGCTCTAATCTGAACCCTCTCTGCCTGATCTCCAGGGTGTATCTGACGGCGCTGCTGCCTTAGTGATTGCAAGTGAAGATGCGCTGAAGGAGCATAAGCTCACTCCACTGGCCAGAATCGTGTCCTATCACGTGTCGGGCTGCGACCCGAGCATTATGGGAATTGGTGAGTGGCACCTGTAAGAGGCTAATAAACTGTCGTGGTATTCTCTTTTACTGAGAGTGTCTGGTTTCCCTTGAATCATCGTAGGTCCCGTCCCAGCGATCACAGAAGCTCTGAAAAAAGCCGGTCTGACTCTCAACGATATGGATCTGGTGGAGGTTTGTTTCCTCTGTCTGGAAATGCTGAAGCTCGGTTATACTTGAGTTATTTTCCACCACTCCACACTATAATTACAGAGTTGCTCCACTGATGTTATTTGCTTTGCGCAGGTGAACGAGGCGTTTGCTCCTCAGTTCCTGGCAGTTTCTAAGGCTCTTGGTCTGGATGCAGAGAAAACCAACGTTAACGGGGGCGCTATCGCCATTGGACATCCACTGGGTGCTTCCGGAGCTCGCATCACTGGTCACCTGGTTCATGAGCTCAGGTATGCCTTGTCATTCGGAATTACACACACTGTGAATCATCTGAGATGTGTCACCTTTGAGAAGCTCTGAATATTGATCTCTGTTTTTGACAGGCGACGAGGAGGCAAGTACGCAGTCGGCTCCGCCTGCATCGGAGGAGGTCAGGGCATCGCCATCGTCCTGGAAAAGTACTGAAGGAAGAAGCTGCCAGTTTTAGAAGAAAGCAGAACATAGAAGAATGTGAAACACACTCTCGCCACTCCAGTAGAGGTTAAATTAAGTCGACTTATGCTAAAGAAATTTTCTTCTGCATACACACAAAATGATCATTGTGCTAACTTCTGACTTCTTTCAGTCTTTTATACAAAATTAACAAGAAAGGTTTCAGTCCAGTGAAAACCTGTGAGTGCCTATGAAAACAAAATGCCAAGTCACAATGCTTGTAGTCGAGTGAGAGTCTGTTCTCTTTATTTGACAGGGGGACTCTTCGCTAGCATTAACCCTCGTAGCATATGAATAACTTACAAATTCAGTTTGTGTGCGATCAGAATGACTGTTGAGGAAGCTCCGAAAAATCCTGCTGGCTTCTTTATGCTCTATCTCACCTCTATCAGAGACTGTAACTGTCAGAATATGTGTGGTTTTGTTTTTCTGTGTCAACCTCAAACAGACATTTGGAAAATTAAATTGTTCATAATTGGCAACTCTTGAGTGTGCATTGATTCTTACCCCATGGAACAGAGAGTGTCAGTCCCTACCTTATTTTAAATTGAACTTCAAATGCTCTTCACAATACACCCATCAAAAAGAAATATATATATTTTAAATATTTTTTGTTTGCCAGGATTTTTAGAAATGATGATTTTCACTTTAGACAAAAATATCAAATCAAAAATTAGAGATATTAATTTGGTTAACTAAAGAAAAAAAATTCAGATGCAATTTTTTGGTAATACTAGTCGATTGTTTTGAGTCTTTTAAACTATAAATGTTTTGTTTTTATTATTTTAAGTGTACTTTGAGGATAGAGGAGAACTGCCTGTAGGACTACAAGTTCCACAGGGCTTACAGAGCCCTGACAGACGACGCACTTACGTCAACGTCATATTGCAGCGTCCTTATAAACGTCACATCCCCGGATGTCGGTCTTTTTTTCATAGCTAAGGTAAGACTGCCTTGCTTTCGTGTCACTGTGGGAATCAAATCTACGTTCATCTGCGTTTCAGAATAAACTCCACCGTTCAAACCCATCCGGAGGTGAATCTCCGTGCCTAGACGAAGCGTCCGACCCGATTATTGCAGAGATTAATTCTCCGTGTGTCAGTAAAATGAGGAGTTTACCGCATCGGCAGCACCAGGCCGCCGGCTAGCTTTCGTGCTGCTCGTAATGTTAGCTAGCATGCTAACAGAAACGTGTTGTTCTGCGCTCTCTTCGTGAGGTGTAGACTTACACAGCTGCTGCCACACTCTTGGTTTTTATTTAAAACATGAATTTCCGCTGTTTTCAAGTCGAATGACTAAAACCTGATCGGCGACTCCACTGTGCCCGGTGCTAGCTGCTAGCTAACGTTACATGTCTTGCCCCCGCTGCATTGGCGTTAACTGCAGCGCTAAGATCGCACATTAATTCTGAGTATTTTTAATTTCCTGCTCAACAACACACACTATGACCATTGAATATACCACTGCACCACCGACTGACGGGATGAGTGTCAGAGCTCAGAATACAGTAGTCAGATATATGAAGTGTTTTAATTTCTAAGTAGTAACCAGGAAGTCCTTGTTTCAGTCCAATCACATCAAGTAATGTTCCATATTTAGGTTTGGTAACTTATTTTTGATGTACATCCTGGAACATATCATTCTGTGACATTGCTTCCATTGTTAAACAAACACCTGATTGTGTTTTGCTTCAGATGGCAGAGAGTGACAAAAAGGCGGCTAAGAAGAAGCACGGGAGCCGGAACCCGGTTCTGGCCCGGGGTATCGGCCGCTACTCCCGTTCCGCCATGTATGCCCGGCGGGCCATGTACAAGCGCAAGACCAAGACCACTGAGACCAAGGTGAGGGCTGCTCCACGGACGTCCTGACAAACATACCCTAAATGTGACGCGACTCAGCTGTGAGTGTCCTGTGGTGGTAACCATTCATTGTTGTTACAGGTGGAGAAGAAACTGAAGGTGAAGCCACAGTTCACTGTTGTGAAGACTGTTGGAGGAGACAAAAATGGAGGCACGCGTGTTGTTAAACTGCGCAAGATGGTGAGTGGCATATGTCTACTGGTCTTGTCCTCTAGAATTGCTTCTATTCATATCAATAACAGATGAAACTGTAGGTGTGTGTGTGAAACAAACACACTTACAGTAATCAACAGCGGCTGGATTGAACTACTTGTTTTAGGGTTAGTTCACTGTCAGTCTGAATGAAAATAGTAATGCGTTTGTTATATTCCCACTGTAGCCCCGCTACTATCCCACAGAGGATGTTCCCCGCAAACTGAAGAGTCACGGGAAGAAGCCCTTCAGCCAGCACAAGAGAAAGCTGCGCTCCTCTATCACCCCAGGAACTGTCCTCATTCTGCTCACTGGTCGCCACCGTGGAAAGGTGAGGACCATTTCACGCACGCCTTCATATCTGTTAGGAAGTTATTTTGTAAATGGATTTTGAGAGTGGTCACTATAAAACGTATGAGCTTTATTGATGCGGTTTGATTTGAAGCGTTAACTAGTCAATATACCAGTTATGAAACATGCAACTGATTTCAAGTTGGGTTTTCTGGATGTTCCAATACAGAATATAAATCCAAATTATGTAGAGTGTTCCTTTTGGGTTTTATTAAGTCATGACTTCAGTGATCTAGCACATGTTACATTGTGGCACACCTCAGTGGATTTGTTTGGACAGTGAAGTCGGTTGATGTTTTATGAAAGGTGATTGTGGTTGATGGTTAGATTTACTAGTAAGACTTCTGATTGTTCCATGGATATACTCAGATTTTCCAAATAGTCATTTGGAAATATGAATTCTGTTAAATAAAGTACTCAATATATATTTCGTTATCAATTATAATCAAACCCCTTGGAGTTTTTAACTTGATTCTTTTGTGTGACACTTGAACATGCACATTCAGTCACTATAATCAAGACTGACTTGTATTATTCTCCTGGATGTCATACATTAATCTGTTTAACTGTACATCAGAACAGTCCTGTTGATCAGTCGGTCTCTATAGGAGACGAGTAGAAGTCAAATTATCTGACGTTATTGTCCAGTTCTAAACAAGGTGCATCTCTATTGTGCAAGCTAGGTTCCTGGTGAAGGACACATTGTTGGTTTGATATCAGTGTAATTACACACCCACAGTACCACAGACGTACCTCCCACACTCGAACACTACACTGGCAAGTTGTGAAGTATGCCCACACAGACTGAACAGTGGCTGACCTAGATAATGTTTCAGCTATTAAACTGACAGGCAAAGAGCCCCCCTCAATTAAAATCGGTGTGCAAATTACTTTTTTTTTTCTAAATGGCCCTGCGTGAAAATGGTTTGCAGCCATTGTCTTCAAATGACACAAATGTGAGTCTTTCCTCTGTGTTGAGTGTACTACTCCTGTTGTGGTTACTGTTGTAAACGGTTGTTGATGCAGCAATTGTTCGCCTGTGCAGCTTAAATCAATGACTCTTCTCTTTTTAGCGCGTGGTCTTCCTGAAGCAGCTCTCAAGTGGTCTCCTGCTTGTCACTGGTATGTAGCGGTTAAGATTTTTCATCATTCAACACATCTTTGAAAAATTGGTCATATTTTGAAGCTGTAGCCCCATTGGCTCCATGTTTTCATTATTCTAAATGTCTTATTGCATTTTCAGGCCCTCTTGCTTTGAACAGAGTCCCCCTGCGCAGGGCTCATCAGAAGTTTTGCATTGCCACCAACACAAAGGTTGACATCTCTGGCATGAAGATCCCCAAGAACCTGAACGACGGCTACTTTAAGAAGAAGAGGCTGAGGAGGCCCCGTCACCAGGAAGGAGAGATTTTTGACACAGAAAAGGAGGTGAGCTAACATGGGCGCTGTCTCAGAATACACCATTTCAGTTTCTATCGGATGTTGAGCTTCCAGTTAGATTCCTACCTGACACTGGTCTTCTCCGTTCACAGAAGTACCAGCTGACAGAGCAGAGAAAGGAGGACCAGAAGGCCGTCGACGCTCAACTCCTGCCCCTTATTAAGAAAACCCCGCAGCTGAAAGGGTACCTGCGCTCCAGCTTCTGTCTGTCTAACGGTGTCTACCCACACAAGCTGGTTTTCTAAATGTGTTCAATAAAGAGTACCACCATTCATCTCCATCTCCTGCCTTGTTTGTCCTGACTTTCATGAAGACTAGGGAACAAACTTACTCTCAGCTTATAGCCATTCTGCTAACTTGAGTGTTTTAAGGTCTGAAATAGTCTAATAGTATATACGAATACATTTCATTTTTTAATCAACCATTAGCAGGATTTTATGTTGACAGATGTTTCTGGCGTCTCTGGCATTTAGTGATTCTGTTGTGGAAATCTGTCTTGATGCTTTTATTCAATTTTGCAAAAATGTTCTAGCTGCTTAATGTCTGGAACAATATGAAATATTCAAGGTTAATGTGCTTGTGTAGCAACAGGAACTTCCTGAGTTGTGTTGCTAGGATGCATTGGCTCAAATCATTGGGTGTTAAATACTTTGATTTTAACACAACTAGTGTAAAATGAATCAGTGTAATGAAGTGACCACACCAGCCATTGGATCCAGACAGCTTAACAGCTATGCTTTAATTAAAAAAATGACATGTCATGTAACAAGACAAAAATAAATAGAAGTGTTTTATCTCTTTAACATGGCCATGTTTTTTATCTTTAAAAACAATAAAGTAGAAAGCAGCACAGAAAAAGGCAGCGGCCTCTTGCCAAGGAATGATAAGTGCCTTTGTCGAGTCAGTCAGTACTGTGTGTATGGTCAGCTGGTGTTTTAGAAAACATGTCCATCATCCGGACTTGAACAGCAGGATGGCCACCTGACCCAAGTAGAAGTAAATGAAATGCTTGGTCTCATGAGTCACGTAGCTGCCAAAGTTCCTCCCAACGATGCAGTGCCAGGTTGGGTTGTATTTCTTGTCAAACTCCTGAAAGGGACATTTTTGGAAAAGGGGTTATAGAGTTGTTGATATCTTTTAGCAAGAATACATCATGACACAAATCAAAGAATACACTAGGTGAGTGAAAACGACCAGATTCATAATTTTAAAGCTAAAAATTATCTCTCTATTCTAGGTTGTGTGACATGGACTTTTTTTATCCTTACTTTTTAAAAAAAAATCTTACTTAAACTTCTGCGTTCACTAAGCTGTTGTAAATGTGTGTTTCCCCTATTCTATGAACACAACACATCCTTCCTTTGCTCACCATCAACGCCATTGTGTTTTTCTCAGGAAACACAAATCTGTTTTAAGCCAAGACTGAATTCTACTCATGATCCCACCCAACATATTTTCCTTGCCTTGTCAGTAATGACGTCATTGGATGGAAAGATTTGGTTTTAGCTGTGTTGTCAGTCCAGAGTTGGGAACACTACATTGGCATATGGGTGTCTGTCCCAAATTTAAGGGACTTTTAATTGTCTTAATTGATGACTGAATAATAAAATTGATGCTTTTGCTAATACACCCTATAAACTCAATATTTTTGAGAACAAACTCAACATTTTATCTACACTTTACAAAAAATAACACACAGTAATAAGTGATATCCACATATGTGGCACTGTCTCTGTGAAGGTGTGTCAGGAGAGAAAAATGTGGCTTCTTCATGTGGAAGAGTGAAGACAATTGGTGAGACCAGTTTGAATGATAAGTGTAAGATAACATCTGTGGCTCTTGAGCAGAAATAATGGGTGAGATGAAAGTGTCCCTGTTCCTGAAGAGATTCGCATGGGGGTGCAGAGGCAGCCTTTTTTGTTCCTGTACCTTCTTGATGAACGCAGCGATGTCCTTCTCGATGTTGTACTTCTCCAGAGCCTGAGTGGCACACTCCACCGCGTCCTGCTGCATGTCCTCGGACATGTCAGCGTTCTTGATCACGGCCTTTCTGTCAGACATGGTTGCTCTGCGAAACCAAAACACAGCGGAGGATTCATCATCATCAGCTGCTCGGGCGCTTTTCTCTCACTCTCTCCCACACACAAACACGGAGCTCGACCCCCCCCCTCTCCTTCCCCAGCATCCCTGCGGTTCTTACCGTCGATGGATTCAAATGATCGCGTATAGAGAGGGTCTCACAGGCGAGGAAAGACGAGAAATAAAATGGCTGGTGACGGTGTAATTACATAACGGGACGCACAGTTTCTTCTTAACTTGCCATTTCTTCCTAGTGTTACGTAATAACCTCCTTTACAGATGCAACACAAATTTCTCTATGAACGCTTTTGATCTAAAGGAGGCTTTTTGTTTTATTTATTTATTTTACCGCGAAGCCTTTGATTTACAGGGCTGTGAAAGAGGCTCCGCGATTGTGCGACCGCTTCGACAGAAGTGACAGAAAAACACGCCAGAGAAACTAGCGAGGTGCAAATGCACAAATTAAAACCCACCGCTTGATGAACATGGGGTTAGCGGTGTCTAACGGACGCGTCACGGGGGTGAGGGGAGCGGGCGCTGGTTTTGCAAGCAACACATCGCCACATGCATTCGGAGCGATGACTGGCCGCTCATTCATCCGCCGAGAGGAAGAAAAACACCGTCAAATATTACCGTTCCGACTTAAAACGAGAATCAGTGAGAGGTGGTGCAGTCCCCCGCAGGTCGCTGGTAGATATTTACCTCCTGGGCTGCCGGTTGCTCGGGTTAATGTGAGATGACCGCTGCTGTGGTGGCAACTCCCGCGAACTGCTTGACACAAAAGTGATGCGGATGGAGAGGCTGCAGCCGGCGAGGCTCGACGCCTTCCCATTGGCTGGTATTAATGCACGCCGAGAGCTCATTGGCTGAGCGGCGTCTGTCTTTCGGGTGTTTGTGGCAGCATTTTATTTCAACCCGTCAGGCCTTGCGACACGGCCGTTGCCGAGGTGACCGTAGTAAACAGCTGCTCCTGGGGGGGGAGAACGGAGAAAAACGTATATTTATTTTTACAAGGTGTGCTTTTGTTTCGGAGAATTTTCTGAAGAAGGAGTTTGAAGTCTAATAACATGAAATTGTAAATCACAAAAATAAATATGAAATATACATATATATAAATAAAAATGGGAAGACTCCTTAAATATTTTTCTTCAAACTCCTTTAATGCATAATCTAGCGTTCGGTAAAGTCGACTTCCGTTCCTACAACGAATTTCTCCTCGAGTGAACCCAAAACACCACAGCTATATTTATATGGTCAATGGCCTTCACCCAGGACAGTCTATCCAATATGCAAGCCCTCTGAGCTTGAACCACAATTAGTTTAAAACACAGTTATCTACTCAAATATCCCAGATGGACATGGTACAGATTTGTAGTTGAAAAGCAAAGTAAAAATCAAATAACTTCACACTGTCATTTTACCAACCCATTTATTTTACTTATTCATAAAAAGAACAAACTTGTTTTTTTTCTTAAATACTTTCTGAACTAAATGCAATCACCCACATAAAAAACTGACTTCAGGTCCTAATCCTAACATTGAGGTTTTGTAGTGCAGATAAAATGTGGCTACTCTGTAGTTACTCTGTAGCTGTATTCCTGTCACCTCATAGCTGTTTCACTTTTGTTTACTGGTTTAAAATGTCTGCACGATACCTGCATCACACATTTTCTCAAATATAATCCTTTTCACACAAACTCATACATGTAACAGTCTTCTTCACATGTCACAACCTGAGTAATGTGCATTACAGTAATGTATCCAAAATTTATCACTACAACAAGAAACTGCAAAACTGACTAAACATTTTTATCCCCATATTTTTAACTAGCCCAAAATGAGAGATAAATAATACATGTTTAACCCCCCCTCCCCCACATATACATTTTTTCCATGGTGAAAGAGATTTTAAAAAAACTACTTAAGGTCATCTCATTTGCATGTGGTAAAACATTTTTTCACAACCAAGCCAGAACATTGCATGTCTCTTTAAGACTGATACTTCCAGGTTCTGTAAACAACAATACATTTCCTTTTGAATTTTTTTTTTTTTTTTAAACTTGCTAAAAATGTCTTGAAGATACATGACTACAGAGATAGATTCCAGATTTAAGAAATGTCCAAAACAAGTATGTAAATGATGTTAAGAGTTGTTTTCATTTCAGTAACATTGGTATATGAAATTATTAACACAATATGTGTACGGATGCTTCTGATCTTGTAGCTTTTATTACAGATGTAACTGCAACTTCACTCGCTGCGGTCCTTTGGCTCTTTGTATTTGTACTGGAGGTATTCAAAGATGTCTCTCTCGCTGTCCACCAGAAGAGGCTCCCCAGCCACACCTAGAATAGACAGACGCAGAGAAATGGTGGACATTAGGAGCTGAAGGTATCTGTAGGTACAGAATGATGTCAGAAGCAGTACATTGCTGGAACAGAGTTCAGGGGGTTCTTGTTCGACTGAGACTCACCAGTGACCCCAAGTGGTCGGATGGTGTACTCGTTAAGAGTGAAACCCTTCTCCAGAGCATGAGTTCTCATATTTTTATTGAAGATATCACTTCCAGTGAAATACAGGACGCCACAGTAGTACTGGTCCTTAGGAATTAACCTTTGGGGAAGGGGTAAAAAATATGATGTCACTTGATATATCATCAGGAACAAACAAAGTAATTCACTGTCGTAGCTATATAAATGTTAAAAAAGCAAACCCTACATTAAACATTAATGCAGCAGTAGAAGAAATTATGTTTTAAGACAACCTAATAAGTTACCTGATGTCAATACGCCTGTGTAGGTATTCTTCCTCATCTTCACCATCATCACCACTCGGCTGCAGTTGGCAGACTCCCTAGAAACAAGATTTGGAACATTGTGACCTCAGTCATGCGCTTCATGGGTTGGCTATAGTTACTGTACGGACTGTGTTACCAGACACATCAGACACGCACAGCTGAGCACACGAGACAGAATAATCACAGGCCTCACCATGAACTTTGTGTCTCCCTTGGAAAGAGTGTCGGTCACAAACCCAATAGACTCTAAATGATTGACAACAGCATGGAGGAGCTTTGGCTGGAAAAGAATGAAGATCAAAGCTTCAGTTCATGACAGCCCTATGTGCCTACAATGATGGAGTCAAATAGGAGAGCTACCTGTTTCTCTGTCTCAGAGGTGTAGTTTGGATGTGTCAGCAAAATATCAATATCACCACTCGATGCAGCACCTGGAATTTATGTACATGTGCGTCAGTATCATGATTTCCGGAGCCTCAACCCTGTCATCAGCTGTAATCTTAAAGGGAAAATGTTACCTCTCCTGTAACTTCCACAGATTGTTCCAATATATTCTCTTTCAATCTTCTCCAGCTCTCCAAGGATCAAAGTCTAAGAAAACATTTGTACACAGAGTTAGATAAAGCTAGGCACTGCTCATCAGAAGATGACAGGAAAATTCAAATGCTTGATCACCTCCATCTTTTCCATTTCAGCACGAGGGATCCTTTTCTCAAACTCCTCAAAGTACCTGAAGGCAGCAAAATAATCCATGAGGCACAGTTCAAGACTACTGTATCTGAGAGCACTGAGCAAAACTTACTTGAGTCCAATCTGCTGATGATGGTTGAGTTTGTGCTCGATCTTTTTTAGATCTTACAAAAGGAAACAACAAAGGCTATTAAAATCTAAATCTTCATTTAATAAACAGCTGCTATATATGGTTTAAAATATATGATTAAAAGTCATACACAAATATAGGAAATAAAAAAAAAATTTCAATGAGAATGTAGGTCAGCTTTAAAACAAACCTTCTAATGTCTTCACCCCTTCTTCAAAAAACTTCCTGGCAGCAGCAGGGCTGAAGTCAAGAGGCAGAAGATGCACTTAGTTATATGAAGCACATGGGAAATGTAAATTAAAATAAAAAAAATGTGGTGTCATTTTGGTAAATGAATTACTCATCTACTGATTTTAACTAGAATACTTCAGACATACCCAATCCCAGTAACTCTGGTGAGGAAATTGATGGAAGAGCTGGTGTCATCATTTCTGATCTAGAGACAAAAATTAAAAGTCAAATTAAGCTGCTATGTGTCATCGATCACATGTTCTCATGACAAATGATTCACCTTCTCCAGTTTGCGCAGTTTCCCAGTTTGTAAGAACTCATCAATCTTTTCTGCTATTTTGGCTCCAACACCATCCTGTTAAAATGGGAAAACAAACAAGAGGGTGCTGAGCAGTGCGAGCTGCAGCGGTTACATAAGACGCCCAGAGTGGCTGCTCAGGCGAAGCAATGGGCATCACTTCACACACAACCACAGCAACACCAGCACATGAGTGTTAGGGAAGACAAACAATGATGCAGTCATTTCCAATCATCTTACACTGGCCTACTCTCTAAATATTATAGTCAAAAAACATTACAGTATTTCTATATGAAGCACACGTGTGACACGATACAAAAATGGAGGGCTGAACCAGTTTGTTATTATCAGTGTTTTAAATTAAAAAACTGTATCCTTCGTGAAAGGAGAATTTCAAACGGGACTTAATACTGCATCGCACTCTCTGTCTGTGCTTGTACTGGACAACAGGATTCATATGCCACACATTTTTATAAAAGCTACTCAATGGAGACATTCAATTTGTAAAATTGAATTCAAGGCACATACCAGTTTCTTGGCCTCTTCACCGCTCTTGATCTTGTTTGGGTACTTGGCAATGGTCGAAGCCGCTTTCCTAGGCACAGAGCACAAAACCAGTGGTTATGTAAGAGAGAAACATCCTAGTAAAGGGCTTTGTCTGAATTCCTGATGTAATAATGTTAAAATGGCATCCCTAACCCTTTGATCAAACCTTTTTATTAGATTTCTAGTGCAATAATATGGTTCCTATTGGGGCAGTTATAAGGTGTTTATTTGACTTCCTTACTCTATTCTCTCTTATATAAGTGATGTTGTTGACCTCAGTACATTTTAATTCCAGCCTCTGCACAAACCCTAGTCATGAAAATGACCTTCACACAATATTCTTGATTTGTTACTGAGTAATGAAAGATACTACCTTAATGTCGGTTAGCATATTGAATCTACATTTACGATGCTGTCATTTCCTCACAAAGCCACTGGATGTGTTGAGTCTCAACATCGGATTTCTGTATTTACACAACATTTGCACGTGCCACTACTCAGCCTCCAGAGCTTACCTGTAAGCGTTGTACTTGTGTATGGCTCTGTTGACATTTTTCTCATAGTTGGCCAGCTCTGCACAGACAAGACAATACATACGTTTCATGTTTCATTCACAAGCAGTCCCACGTCCTGCAGGACACAATCACAAGACTGGACAGCGGCTTAAGACTAACGTGTGTGAGGGAGAAGTATCACAGGTCTGTTCCTTGCTGCTGCTGAAAGACTACAACCAGCCCTGCTCCCACAGTCACACATGATGGACGTTAACTCTTCACTGTGCAATATTCAATCTGTCTGTGCATCACATCTATTCACCACAGGGATTCTCACACTGTATATACATTGGTTTTTATACCATTCTTATTTCTCACACTGTAGGGTTAATATCTTGCTGCTATAATATTTCAAATTCCCCCATTGTGGGACAAATACACCCCTGCAGTTCATTGCTGCTATTTCAGGAAGCCATTTAAATGGCAGGGACCTTTAAAGTCCCGGATCTACCGACTAAATAATAGTAGACATGCAAGAGAGGGATGAGTCACCAAGCAAAGTGTGAGGAATAAAGGACACAAGCAATCCGTGTCTTTACGGTTATTTTTGTTCTAAAGTAGAACAGAGCAATCGTGCTAGCATCTGTAAGCTGAGAGCAACCGTCCGATTCGTCACGTACCGACAAGAAAGTCTGTGATTCCCTCATTGAGAGATTCCTGTGGAGCTTTCCTCTTGCTCATCGTTGAGTCGAGATTCTCTCAGATGTCCTCCGGTGAGTCAAACGGTTTTATATGAGCGGACACTAAAGTTATATCCTCTTAGAGAGCTTGGCTAGCCGTTAGCACATCAGCTAGCTCACACCGAACAATGGCCGCTGGACGTTGGAGGGGGTGGGGCGTGCGTGACACGTCACAGACTCCGAGTGTGATTCTGTGCATTGTGCCAGTTTTTAATTTTTATTTTACCGCATGCAAGTTTTAATTTACAAATATAACACACAGCGACTTTATAAAAGCAACCACATTTATACAAAAACAACAACAAAAAAACACCCCATAAATTATCAGATGTTTAAAAACTACAACTTTCTGTGTCAAAAATACTTTAGGATCTAAAATCTACTTAATTAACCTAGAATTAGCTTTTTATCTCAAAATATAATTGTATATTATTTAACTGAAGTTCACTGGTATTTGTGGTTTTTCAGTGTACTAACTTTAAAACTACTTCCCACGTAAAAAAAACAACAACTTGGACATGGTTCAGTGTTACCTACAAATAAAAGAAGAATCTCAATAAAGCAGTGATGTTACAGGTCCATCTCCTATTCTCTGTTCCCTCCTCTTCTTCTTCTTCTTGTATGTTAGGAATCTATTTTTATGTAAACTTTGTCCCTTGAAAATATCTTAAGGGCCTCCTCGATCTCGGAAAGCCTGCAGTCCAGCCGAGTCCTTCGTGAGCGAATGCTCAGATTGTCAGCTTTGAGCGGAAGTGACAGCAGCTCAGTCACCAGGGAAGAATGGGCTGTGAAAAATCAGCAACACCAGACTTAGACTGGTAAATATTCACTGCAAATGCAATACAGTAAGTCAGAGATGAAGAGCAACAGAGGCTTACTCTCTTTGAGGGTTTTCAGCGTCTCCTGTCGCTCACTCTCTGGCATCAGAGTGTGGCCCGCTGGGGCGGCGGGGTCAGGTGCGTTCCTCCTTCTTTCCTCCTCCTCCTTACGCCATTGCTCCTTCCTCTCTTCAAGACTGTGAGTATGGGTCGCAAATAGAGCATGAAGAGACCAAACAAATCCAAACCGGCTGCTTGTGAGGTGATTAGCAATATGAATGTGAGAACTTACTACTGAGGCACCTGTCCCTTGACTGCACTGGGCACAGGCTTGTCTCTTAGGTTGGTCAGGGACTGAGACCGACGAATCACAGCTTTCCCTGCTGCTCTTGCATTATGTTTTATGAAGTCAATGGTCTGACCTTGCACCTGTAACTGTAGCCACAGGAAACAGCATGAGTGGTCTTCCATTTCTTTGAGGAAAGCATGAATTCACTACTTTTTTTTTTTTTGCCTGATCATGTTTGCAGCTCCATAAGGGGACATGCATTGGCAATCCTCACTTGCAAATCCAGGTCACGTGCAGAGTTACAGGACGACGAACGTCGCAAAGCTACAGGAGAGGTTTTGGAGTGCGGTCTTGTTGGGGCAGGGGATCCACCTTTAGAGTGGGCCTTCAGGAAATTCTGACACTGTGGCTTGACAGATGGACTTGAAGCCTGTGTAAAAAAAAAAAAGGCTAAATTAATAACAACCACAGGAAATGTTCATAACTCAATGACTTATCATCTTAACACAATCCTCACCTGTAGCTGGACCATCAGCCTGGACGGGACATTCTCGTATTTGGAGGAGGTCCACAGAGCTTTGACGGGAACCGGACGAGATTGTGCTCTCTCAGCCTCCTGCTCTTTGCAGCGTCTCTGGATCTCCCGGAGACGACGTACATTCTCTTTACTAAAGTCATGGACTCGCTGCTCTTAAGGGTGAAAAACAAAAGAAGTCTAATTTGTTAATATTATTTAGCAAAGAAAAAATAAGTAACAAAAATTTGACACAAAACAACAAGCTGTGAAAGATGTGACATTGCACTCACTCTGTTTGGGAACAGGGGTAATCGAAACACCATCTAGTTTGAGGAGTTCCCCGATTACGCCTCTTCGCCCTCGCTCCAGAAGATGGGCAGCATTAGGCCCAATACGGGAGTGATGTGCTGGGGTACGAGCACTGTAGAATCCAGGGTACAACACCGGATCTGGAGCAAGAGGCCCTGAGAGCAGAGCCAACGTCCCATTGTGGTTCCCCTCTAAACGTCCACGGGCTGGAGAAGGGAAGAAAAGTCTGACATTTTCTGACATTGAAGTTTTTTATAACAACGTGCGGATGGAAGTGGAATCAGCACGTGTTGCTGTAATATCAAACAAGAGAAGACAGATATCTTAATGTGGGGTTTCCGTTCACGATATTAGCCACATGGCTGCATCTAACCTGAAGCAGGTTGTTTGTTGTAGTACTGAGGAAGCAGCAAAGGATCCGGGGGGATTGGCCCAGATATAGATGACGGCCCCTCACACATCTGAAGCTGCAGGTGATGAAAAACAATATTAATAATCATAATAATATTGAGCCATTGATGAGTTTCAGTTCATGAAAAGCAAGAGCTGCTGAATTACTCTGGTATAATATTATTATTTAGTACCTGAGGTAAAATAGCTGCTTTATATTTACACCTGTGGTCTGTGTGTGTGTATGCGTGTGTGCTACGCTGCTAACAAGACGGCATTAATCAACCCCCCGTTGCTTTGAGTGAGGCCTGGAGCATCTCTGTTCATTAGCTAGCTCACCCCTGTCCAACAATAGCTATGTTAATGAGCTTGTTGTCCTGTCTGATCGTCAGTGACTCACGCACGAAACACCCCCGAGCGTCTAACGGCGGCTTGAAAACACGTCGACCGAACAACCGCGAGCGGTCAGGTCCAATAAAGTTTCACTTTTACCTTTGAGATCGTCTGCGTTTATGTCGTTGAGGATTTTTGTTCACGCGCGCCGATGACGCCGAGGTGCCGACGCTTGTTTCAGTAGTCGTCACTATGGCAACGGCTCGGCCGCGCATAGAACTAGACGCGATAGACAGGAATAGCCTGTCCGTTTCAAACCATCGAGACAATTTCAAAGATTAAAAATGAGTACATTTAATATTAAATAATTGATAACACATTAAAACTACAGTTTGAATAAAAGCTCACATCCAATCCGCTCACTGGGGGGATTCGATTCTAGCAGCAGGTGGATCAGAGGTCGACAAGAGAATACGAACATGACTAAAAGGCAACATGAATGTATTCAGTATGTAATAATGTACCATAACAAAGTTCAAGGTGCCGAGATCACCTCTAGCAACTGTATTTCTGTGATCAATAGCTTCTCCCTGAGTGCTGTCTTCCAGGCAGTCTTAAAATCCTACTTCACCACAAACACAACAGTACAGATCCGCCTTAAGTTTACATTATTACTAAGTCAATACATTTAAGATGCAACATGTCACACCGCTATTGTCCTTGTGCAGCCAGTCGCCCCGATGCATGCAGAGCCGGTAGACATCCTGACAAACCAGAGTCAGGGCGGCATTTTTAAAATGCCCTCACCAGCCATATCAGCAAGAGGTTACCGCCCCCAGGCGGTGGAGGAGTCTCATTACACCAAAACAAACACAGTACTTCTGCATAGGTCAAAAATAAAATGCTCCCAGTGATTGGCGTGTTAGAACATTCCTCACCTCCATTGTGTTGTTGAATATATTATTTTTAGAAAACTAGAAAACTTTAGAAAAAATGAATTCAGCCAAATTCTAACTAAATCTGGTCAACCGGACTTTTACAAGAGGTTTGCATGGACATGTTGTGACTGCTAACGTCACAGAAAAGGGCGTGGCAACTCCCCCCCCTCCCCGGACTGCAGAAAAAGGTCAAAGATTTAAAATGAAGATTAATGAAGTTGATGAATGAAATGAAGTATTAGGACTTTAAAAAGATTTCGGATCCGGAAAGGGAGGTACGGCCGGCAGTACACCTGACTTTGTTCTCGTAAATTTACGACTTTATTCTCGAAGTCTGTGATTTTTTTCTTCCTTTAATGTGGCCCGAATACTCCGCGACGACACACATTGAATAGAATGTTATACATTATTTTCCTATGTGAGATTCATGTTAATCCAATTGATATCATTTCTATGAATAATATACCATTTCTTGTTCAACTCTCGGTCCTTCTTTCCTGAAGGATCAAAATACTATTTCCTGTTTTTCTTTTTTTTAGTTTATTACACAACGGCCCCGCCCTCGGCCTCGGTGCTGCGCATCCTCAGTACGAGCGTGTCTGTTTTCTCCTTCAGTTCTCCGCTGCAGCCAAAGAGCCTCCAGCAAGTCTGCTCCCTGCGACCCTCTGACACAGGTAAGAGCGCCCTGGCCTCCACTTATCAGGATTCTAAACCAGCTACAGTCTCGTGGTTTGGTCTGCTGCACAGTTGGGCTGTTGTCACGTCTGTTTTTCACTACTTGAGCATGTGAGACACATATAAAGGGGGTGGGGGGTGCAGCAGCTGTAGCAGCAGCAGGGTTTCACTCCCAGTTCAGGCCCGTGTGTCGCTTTATTTCACTCCATTTCACGACGTCAAACAGCCTGGGGACGAATAGACTTATACAGAAGTCTGTATGAGGGGGGGGGGGGTTGTTTTTAATAATGGTCCTGTTTCCTGTAAAGATTTATTTTTTTTCAGATATATGTGTATGTATTTATTGTGTTCACACAGTGAGTAACGGAAAGGTAGAGGTGTCGTGCTGGGAGTCATGCACCCAATGGAAGAACAGAGGCGTCGTTCACCGACAGGACGGGAGGGCTTGATGCCATAAATCCTGTTGAAACACATTGGTTTACGAGCAGACACATAACAGGGATCTTTATCTCGATCGGTCACCAAAAGCAGAGAGGAATAAAACATCAAGGTCAACCTGAATGGACAAGCTTAATTATTCATTTATCATTAAGACAAAAGCAAAACATCAACTCACTTACACACATACAGACCAGAGCAAACACAGAGAAATATAAAAGACAACAACCAGAGAAAAAGCCAGAGGTTAAAACGCTTGGATTTGAAAATAATGGAGTGGCGTAGCCAGAATGGATATAACAAAAGGAGGTGAGCTATTTTACCTGTTAAAAATATATAACAGGTCATTGTGGTCATTTATCTTTTAAGAAATTGGGCCACCAGGCCGCCTCCTGGATGGAAACACTCATGAATAACAAGAGACCATGATGCAACAAGTATTAAATGACCCATGCTTCCTCAAACACACAGCAGTTGTCATTATACTCCCTGAGGACGGCTGGAAGAGGCTCTCACGCTACTTCACGCATACATGCATAATGTGCTTTACATTCAGGCTATAAATTGTCGAAGGTGTAAGCTGACTGCACTTGAACTTATCTCACAGCCGCACATTCCTCCAGCTCCACGCCTCACACACTGGCTGAGGTTTCATGTTATCGGGGGTTCAGCCTGGGTTGGGCAACTGCCTGTTTACACAGGTTAATATTGACTATTTGTTCATTAGCAAGAGCTCGATCCTCAGCGTCTTCAACGGGCCTGAATTAATCATTCAGATGTTATCCACATGAGAGGAGCTGCAGTGTTTTCGAGGTAATAATGTGTCGCAATAAACCTTTTTTATGAATGCTTCAGAGTTCAGCAGCCGACAAATCATATGCAACATAAAGGAACACTCTTGATAAGTTAAGACCCCTCCTCACCAGGGCAATTAGGTTCTACATTTATTTCTTTTGTCAAAATGACTTTTTTCACTGAAATGAGAATAATATCAAGTAGAAAGCAGAAAATTAAATCAGTAAGAGTAAGAGTAAAAATGTGACACAGAATGTTCCGTGTTCTTCCTGAACCAAGATGTCGAACAAGTGATTTGTGACAGTTTGACCTCTGAGCCGAGTCATGGCTGCCATGTGGTTGCAGCTCAAGCAGCCGAGTGGCAGGAGAGCGCTCTGCGAAACAGTGAAAGAGACTCAGAGTCAACACAGTAAAGAATACCAGTGTACAATACAGAGAAGTACACTGACGCTTCTAAGAACTTTAAGAGATCGAACTTGGATAAGGACGCATGTTTGAAACGTGGTCACACGTAATGTGGTGTCATGTTCACCTGGGCTAAATATAGAGATCGAGGGACGAGGGCGCGCTGGGACGGAGCTGAGAAATAACGAAGACAGCCCAGTGGTCGGTAAAGTGCAGGTCAGCTGGCACACGGCGGCTCAGTGTTTGAGAGATGAAGAGCGACACTAAGCAGAGAGCGACGGGCTTAGTGTCAGGTGTTTGTGTCTGACGGACCTTAAAGGTCCAACCAGATACCTGGAGTCAGATCAGGGTTATTTCATTACAGCAGTGTCTTCCTTTCACAAATATTTACAGCCTGAAAGCACTGAAAAGGATCAATCTTAAGGTTAAACTGGTGAGCACTCGCTCACGTCGTCCACGTACATGACGAGCCAGAGGTGAAGGACATTGTACTTTAAGGTGCCGGTTATGTAACTGTGGTGACAGATGCTGATGACAGACGACAGGGTTATGATGTGCCGTGCTTACTGAGCTCTTCTCTAAGGGACACGGGGACTTCAGCATTTCACCTGCTCATCGCTTTGTTCCCATCATGCAGCTAATCAGCTTCCTTTGTCCGATAAAGACGCCGCCTCTCCGTGTCGTACGAGGGCTGCACGCAGGTCTTATCCTGTTCAAATACAGTGCACAAGTGTTCCCACTGCTGACACATACAGTCCAGAGTGACGCAATAGCCGGGGTCCGACTGCATGCCCGAGAGCAGCGGGACCTTTGACTGTAGTTTATCATTTGTCCCTTGTTGTCCTTCCCCACATCTGAAGAGACATGGCAGAGAAAGAAGTGAGGGGTGTGGTGCAGCAGGACAAGACAGCAGCAGGCAAGCAGGCAGAGAACAAAGGCCACTGTGTGACATGTCAGCACCACGCACCCAGAGGGCATGGTGAGTGGGGGGCAGTGTGTGTCTGTGTGTGTGTATTTATAGATAGAGATGAATTATCATCAGGGTCCCTGGATCACATATGGCAGATGTCAAAGTCTTGATGTTTTTGTTTTTTTTTTTTTGAACCTGCTCAATCAGAGAAGCATCTGCTGGTAGATTTCCTCCAACCTCTGCAGAATAGACGTAGTGAACCACAGCAGGCAAGCAGGCAGAGAACAAAGGCCACTGTGTGACATGTCAGCACCACGCACCCAGAGGGCATGGTGAGTGGGGGGCAGTGTGTGTCTGTGTGTGTGTATTTATAGATAGAGATGAATTATCATCAGGGTCCCTGGATCACATATGGCAGATGTCAAAGTCTTGATGTTTTTGGTTTTTTTTTGAACCTGCTCAATCAGAGAAGCATCTGCTGGTAGATTTCCTCCAACCTCTGCAGAATAGACGTAGTTAACCATTAACCCAGGTTTAGGTTGTACGTGATTCGAAGTGCGCCTGCAAAGTCACCTTGTCCAACTAGCCCCCCCTCACACTCGCTGACCCAGGGGACCCTGATGACTGGTGCAGTGGTTCGCAGGGCTCCTACTTGCTGACTAACCAGACCTGCTGCTGCTCACGCCCCCTCGCTACTGCATTGGCTCGCACGCTGTGTCATTACACTTAGTACATATCGCTCCCCGTCTCAGCACAATGAGGATGTTATGACAGTCAGAATACAGCAGTTTCTGTTTCTTTTAAACAGTATTTGCTTGCTAACATTTCCTGCAGGAGAGCAGGTCCCCATTCATTTAAATGCTGCCTGCTAATGGACAGCTACCAGGCGATCGATAGGTTTCACATGGACGACCGGGGGGGGGGGGGGGGGGGAAAGAAGGAAGGGGGGGGGGGGAGGACAGAAGCAGGACATTACTAGTACCCAGACAAGTCCTCATCATCTGCACTGATCTATTTTAACCTCAGGAGACACATTAATGTGGATCCCTCATTTTAAATGGTGCCAGCGTCCATGGTTTTATTAAAATTGAAATCTGTTCTTCTCCACCTGTCGCTGGGAATTTGCATTTGAATCGATCATGTAGTTCTAATGGACGGCACCGCTCACTTCGATAGCGGTGATATAATATCACGGCCTCTAAAGCAGCGTTGTCTCAGTTCTGTGTGTCAGAAAAAATGTGGCTGAAGATGTGGGTGTTTAAGACGATATCACGATGCATTATGGGAAATGCAGGCTGCAGCATATTTGGAGTCTGGCACTAGAGTCCGGCTATTCCAGCCTCTGTTGCACATCGTGCGTCTTTCTTGCAAACCCTTGCAGCTTCATGGCAGCGCTTTACTAAGCTGCTGGAGTTTGACTTTGCTTCGGTCAGCTGCAGATTCCTCCGAGCTTCTCCCTGCTGCTGAGAACAGAAGTGAACTGTACGCACCTGTGTGTTTCCTCAGGCACCATGGCCGTCCCTCCTGCGTACGCCGACTTGGGAAAATCTGCCAAAGACATCTTCAACAAGGGCTTTGGTAACTTTCAAATTTACAATTTACAATTTCTAATTTCCCGTGTTCTTGGATGAAGCAGGACTTGTTGTTCTGTCTTTGAAGTCAAGCTGTTTGTTGTCACTGCAGCGGCTTCACAGCCATGCTGTTATTTCCCATCCTCTCTGGTTTAATCTCTGATGTTCCTTTCTCCCCAGGCTATGGAGTTCTGAAGCTGGATGTTAAGACCAAGTCCCAGAGCGGTGTTGTAAGTACTATTTTAGTCTCTGGGAGGCCAAAGTGTTTCATTTTCTCGTGCAGGTCTCTCTCAGCGTTCTGTGGTGTTAGTGGATGACTCATAGACTCGCGGCAGCATTTCATGTCGTGTGTTTGAATCCTGACATTAGTCTAACTTCCAGTCAGTCACTCAAAAGCTTCCTCCTAACTATTGTTTCCCGAGCAACGTGTTGTGTCCTGATGGGGATAAAGTGCTTTAGTTTGCTGTGTGTATGTTTTGCCATGAACACGTTGCCATGGTAAAACCATAACGAATGCTGGCGTTTAGTTCTCAAAGCTCCATGGAATAAACACCGAATGTTCACACTCACTTTCCGTCGCTCTGCTTTTCATTTCTCCTGGTGTAATCACTGCATGTAAGCTCTGTGTGGTTCTGCCTAACTGGAATCTGTTTTCTCTTTTCTCTGCTTCCTCTCTGGATGCTCCCGTCAGATGGTAAGCGCGAGTGTGTGTGTGTGCACATATGTAATGATTAAGCACGGGGGCACTGCAGGGTAGCACATTTAGATGTTTGTGTGCAGGCTTTTTGCCCAAGTGTTTCTTTGCGGCCGTAATTTTATCAAAGGGACAACGTTACCGATCGTGAGATGCGGCCACAACCTGCCTCTCCCTCACAGTCCAGACTCTATTTTCACTTTTCCTCCCCAACTCACGTCTCCCATCTTAAATAAACAACCAGTCCTACAAACCAGAGACGGATTGTGTGGCAGAGAAACAATACTCGTTTCCTCCGATCTTGGTTTTTCTTCCCCTTCCTCTCCCCTCGCTCTGTCTCTGAATGCTTTTTCACTCTCTCTACTTTGATTTTAACAGCTGGGCTGTAATGTAGCAACGTGCCTTTCTGCTTCCCTTCATGCCTCATTTTCCATATCCACACCCCCCCGCCCTGCTCTCCATCTCATCACTCCATCCCTCTCTGACCCGCAGGAGTTCACCACCTCCGGCTCCAACAACACCGACACAGGGAAGTCCGGCGGTCACCTGGAGACCAAGTACAAGATGAGCGAGCTGGGCCTCAACTTCAACCAGAAATGGAACACAGACAACACTCTGACCACAGAGATCACCATGGAGGACCAGGTGCTGAACATATACCACAGGAATTTACTTAACTTAGCTCATTAAAAAAAGTTCATAACCTCATTTTGTTTGCGTCTGTGCAGCTGGCGAAGGGCTTGAAACTCGCTCTGGACACGTCATTTGTGCCCAACACCGGGTGAGAGCAGTCTTCTTCCTGCTGAGTGGTTTCTAATGTCTTCAATAAGTTTACCAGCAAAGTGAATATAAACATATTAATTATGCAGTGCTTTCTAAATGACTGCCCTCCTCCCGTCCGTTGTTATTCCGCCTGCAGGAAGAAGAGCGCCAAGCTGAAGACTGGCTACAAGCGGGAATTCGTCAACGTGGGTTGTGACCTGGACTTCGACATGGCCGGCCCCACCGTCCACGGAGCTGCCGTGCTGGGCTACGAGGGCTGGCTCGCTGGCTACCAGCTGGCTTTTGACACCGCCAAGTCCCAACTGACTCAGAACAACTTTGCCCTGGGATACAAGGCCGGAGACTTCCAGCTTCACACCAGCGTGTGAGTCGTGTGGGGCAGGAAGAGGAAGTGATGCAGGAGGGAGGAAGCATTTCCTTCAGGATGAGACAGTAACACAGTAACACCCACTGCTGCTCACCGCTATCACTTGTGTTTGCTTTTGTTGTTCAGCAATGATGGCACAGAGTTCGGCGGCTCCATTTACCAAAAGGTGAACAGCAACTTGGAGACAGCGGTGCACTTGGCCTGGACAGCTGGCAGCAACAACACCCGCTTTGGAATCGGGGCTAAATACCAGCTGGACAAAGATGCGTCCCTATCTGTAAGAACTCGGATCATTGAAATCTAACTTGGTCCAAGAAAGCTTTTTTTTTAGCCATCCCGACTGTGACCTCACCGCCCCCCGTATGATTTCTCCTCACAGGCCAAAGTGAACAACGCCTGCCTCGTTGGAATTGGATACACACAAACCCTCAGGCCAGGTTTGTTGACCACCTTCTCTAAGTGTGATCTAGATTCCTGTAATGCATCAGCACCATGACTTCACGTGATCTGACCACTCTTCCCTGCAGGAGTGAAGCTCACGCTCTCAGGCCTGATCGACGGGAAGAACGTTAACGGTGGCGGACACAAGGTGGGCATGGGTTTCGAGCTCGAGGCGTAAAAGAGTCAGTGGGAGTTTGGACGCGAGGAGAGAGAGAGAGGGAAGCAACGCAGGAGAAGAGGACTCAGCCCAAACCCGATGACATGGTCCACATACACACATCTTCCCTGCACAATGAGTGCTGCACACACATTTACACAGACACACACATTCTTTGGCCTTAACCCTGAAACCCCAAACAGCCTCCAAGACCTCCAGTACTGTAATTTTTAAAGAAGCAAGCTTTATTTTTAAATGTTGCATTACTTACAGGTCCCATATGTTATATGTGTCATACAAATACTCGTTCTCTGGATAATGTGCTACGACCGGTTTGACTTGTCAAAGTGCACTTTGTCTCAGACTTAGCTGTATTTCTCAAGCCCAACACGAGGCCCACGTATTTTTGTTCAAATCTCTTCTAGTTTTGGTATGTTGTGGTGTTGATGCATGCTTTCAGGGCCTGAGGGAAGTTATCGACGAGTACACTGACTGTGAACAGACACAATAAATGCTGGAGAGCATTAAGCAGAAAACCCAGAGCGGCCGGTCACTCTTGGACTGAGTGCGGACTGTGACGCTCCAGTTGCCAAAACATTGATTTTTTTTTTTTCAGGTCCTCTTTGGAAAATAAAAATAGGGCTGAGCCTTGTCATCACGTTTTGTGTCCTATACCCGTTTAACCTATACCACTACATTTCACTTTACCTGTGCTGTGCTTTGTATAGGAGCGTTAGTCAACAGTTAGGACCTCAATCTAATTTTATTGAATTGATGGAATAAAGAATGTAAAAAAAAAAAGAAGAAACAAACTACCATATCAATAGTCGTTTCTTTTATTTTGGTTGACTTGTGCCTCATCCTTTTTAGGTGAAAATGGAATGAATCGCAGAAGCCGTCATTTGTAAAAAAATAAAACATCAATGACAGATGTCGTCTAACATTCTGTTATACAGACACCATCACAACCGCAACAGTATGCACAGAAACAACCGTCACGATAATGTAACATCTCTCATCACTTTGAATGAACTATGCACAGGCGAGTCCACTGACAACAGCTGGAATAAAGATTGAATGTTTAAGTGAAAAGACGTATGATGCAGCTGTACAACATTGTGCTGTAGCGGTCTTAAATGTAATGAAGGCCATTGCTGCATAAATTAACTCAAACTGTTTTCACAGTTTAACAATAAATGTTTTTAAATCCAACGTGGAACCATCTTGAACCAGGCATGTGTCGCCTTCATAAACGTTAAGTCTCATTAAAATGTCAAAGTGTCAAATCCCACAAGAGTTATCAGAGGACATAGATTAAAAAAATTCACATTCAAATACCTCATAAAAATCACATGATACATTTTGCAATTAAATCTGATAAACTCTTCTCTAATATACTACTGAAATATTTGTTTAACTTGTGATTAATGTGCAAAAGATGATGGAAGTTTATCAGATTACGGCAACACATTATTTACATTCATATATTCTAATACGTAGATTTGTGGTATTTAAAATGTATTTCTGAGACATTTTTTAAAAAAGTTCTGATACTGGGAATCTTCAAAATGAGATATTTTTTTATAAACACTTTAGCTTCACATCCTACACTGGAGATGATCTGACAAAATCCTAACTGTGCACAGTGAGGTGCAATTTCACCTCAGCTCATTCAATGGCTCTTTTAAACACACAGATGGTAAAATAAATAACTAGAAGTTTCTCTGATCTGGATCACTCTAGCAGTAATAACTGGCTTCAGTGCTCTGATAATCGGCAGCGAACAAATGTACCTACCCTCTAATCCCATTCAGCAAACATGTACCAGGAGCTATTGTGTAGTGAGACATCCCATCCACACAGAGGCAGCACAGCACTACATGTGATCAACGAACGAAACTTAGGCGAGATCACTGGAAAGTCTCTGGCTTCCGTTCAGCCACGTCCACTCACTCAACATCTGGGGCAGAAACAAAAGGCGTCAATTTTAACAGTCATCCGCACAAGTCAGAGAAAACCAATGAAAGCTGTTGGACATCAAAACAAGATGAGAATAAGAGCGGCGGGAGGGAGAGACAAACCTCCATACTGCTTTCTGATTCCTGGATTGTGCCATGCAGCAAACTCTGCAGTCGACTCTCAAACGTTCTGCTCTGCTCCACCAGAGACTCATCGCTGCAGGCACAACCAGGGTTTGACTCATGAGGATGTTATTTACATGCAAAGGTTCTGGTGATCATAAATATATGAAGACGACTCCCACAACTTTGACTCAAGTAGTGTTTATATAAAGAATTCAAGTAATGTTTGTTTTATGCAGCTCAAAATAATATATTAGGAAAATAAGTCTGAATATATAATGTCTGTGTGTGTAAGCACACTCACAACTGCTGTAAACTTTGTCTGGGGGTCAACAGAGGAGGCACTGACGAGGAGGTTTGTAATCCATCAGGACTTCCGCTCACGGGGCTGCGAACTTTACTCTTCAAAAGAAAAGATGATACACAGAGAAACGTGAAAAACGTTCTTATGGCTGCTGTTCAGAATCGACTCAGCTTTTTGTCATTGCAATGTTTGACGTCTAGGTTTTCTTTTATAGTGGCTGAATCACTGTTGCGAGTCCTCACACAGGCGACTTTGAGCAGGTTCCACAGCTCCCTCTGTCTTTTCTCCTGCAGACTCATCAGCACTTGTTCGATCTCGGCCATCTTCTGGACCACGCCCTCCACCTTTGGCAGCAGCTCCATCACACGCCGACGACACCCGGCGGTCTTGCTGCCAAGCACATGTGCACGTGGGTGAACAGGGGTTCAATACAGAATAGATGTTTGTTATCATATCTGTTATCATTCAAATGGGCTGTAATTCTTAAAGCTCAATAATCAACAATCAGATCACATGTTATAAACACCAGTATGCTATTAATTGAATGTTAAGACATCTGTCAGTATCAGGTCAGTGTTTTCCATTATTCAGTCTGAGCAGACCGTGTCTCAGGGCTGTCTAGACCACACCGATTTAAAAATACACTCTCCTGTTTGTGTGTTTTGTTATTAGTCACATCTCTGCTTTTCCTACTATGACCTTCTAACATTTGTCTTTCAGAGGCTCCACACGACCTCAGTGGTAAATTGAGCGTTGTAGCGACTTCATGCTTAATTATACAAATGCACATTTTTATTTCTTGAAAGGGGGGTAAGGTGTTGTAAGATGTCATTCAGTTCTTCAACTCATATTTTACCAAAATAATGACGACATTGACAATTGTTAACAGGGCCAGTGAAAATCAAGAATAAAACATGTTTTATGTGTGAGTACCTAAGGTGTGTGTAGAAGTCTCTGAGCTTCCTCTCGTAGAAATGCATAGCATGATCCACCAGGCGCACCACGTCCTGACTGTCTCCTGGACAACGCTGGTCTGAACAGAGGGACAGGACGAAGAAAGAAAGAAAAGAAAAAGTGGGTTTATTTTCAGATTTAAACACTGTGACGTTTGTTAAGTAAAAAGTGAGCCGAAGCATAAAAACATCCAAACCTCTGGGTTTTTCTCTGAGTTTACGTAACAGGTCCATTGCCTTTCCCTCTCTGAGGATCAAAGCAGGGACGTGAGCATGATGGACGATCACAATGCAGCTGTTTATATTACTTTAAAAGTTTAATTGGGTTCAGACTTACAACGTGTCCAGGGCCTCTCCGCTCCTCCACGGCTGCCTCTGCACATCCACTATGTCCTGCTGCAGCTGCAGTATCTCTTCCTCCAGTTCACTCACATTGGCCTGGATACGCACGCAGGTTTTAGTCTTTACAGCCAAAGTGAATACTCTTCACGTGCACACACAGACTCTACCTGGCCACAGCTGGCAGCAGTTTGCTCCATCTCTCTCCACACACAGAGGAGCTTCTCTGATGCTACAGACGCAAAAAGACGTCCATTAGTCGGTGGCAAACTTAATTGTTCTACACAGTCATGAGCACCTTCTGCCTGGCTCTCAAAGTACTAACAATAGTTTTAACTCAGTTCTAATGTAACTCTATTTATCCATTAAAAGGCTTTGGTATATATTTGGATATCATACCGATTCCAGTGGCTGTCTGCTCCTGATATTTGTCCATGTCTATGTGAAGGCTGGTGTTAAAGAACTCCAGCTTGGCCATGAGTCTCTGGTACATGGACACCATCTCATTCTTCTGTTTGGACAGTGAGGAGTTGTGCCTCAGCAGGCTCATGCTGTAAGAACGTGGAGAAGAAACGCGTTTGTTCTATCAATCTGTTCACACGCGTGTCCGCTGTGTGTGAGAGTTCTGTGCATTGTTCCTACATGGCAGCTTTTTGTCCCTGCTGCAGCCTTTGCCAGTCTTCCTTCAGGGAGGAGATGGTGTGCCACGCCTGGCCACAAGTCCTCTTCAGAGGGCGGTAAGCCAGAGGGTGCATGGGGTTAGATTCTAAATAAAAGACACAGACACAAAAATTAGGCATAAGCAACGGATCAGTTCATGAAAACATGACATTGGTCACATGACAGAAAAAACAAACTTACGGGCAAAGCGGATGTTTTCTGGGAGGGTGCGAGGAGTAAACTGAGGCTCATAACTGCAGGAGGAGCGATCAAACAGGAAGACCAGAGGCAGGTCTGTCCTTCGCCCATCTATGTCCTACAGATACACATAAACACACTGTGAGTCCATCATCACAATGCCTTGTTGAATGTGTAGAGTGTTTATGTTAATATTACTCCGTAATCCACGGCACACTGCGCTGCCAGTGCGTTGGGCTCCAAGACTAATCCCGCCTCCAGCAGCAGCTCCTGATTGGCTGCAGGAATGTCAGTGTCTTCTGTTATTCTCAGCTGCAGGTCGGCCACCGTCTCATCGTCCGAGACCGAGTATACCTGGATCTTAGCGGACATCATGTTCAGGACATGAACCACCTGAAGAAAAGGAGAAGGACAAGTCACACAAAGACGGTACAAGTAACAGTGTTGGTCTGAGCCATCGACTGTACAAAGTCACAGTGCACATCAAACAGCCCAAATCACTTTATCAACCTTGAGGTGCAGGATAATCTCCAGCTGGGAGAAGCAGTCGCTGGGCGTAGCATTGGCGTCTTTGCCTCTCTCCTCGGGTGACCACTTAAACATCAGCTGCAGCCACTTCTCCATCTTCTTCTGCAACAGACTGGGAAACAACAGTTATGGCGTCAGACTGAGATGATTAAGGTGATATGTGATATGTGTGGGCGTGTTGCAGAAGAAACCACCTGTTGAGGTTGTTGGGATGGGGCAGACATTGGGAGAAGCGGACTTCGCCCGTGAGGGCCTCGTAGACAGCAATATGGTCATCCTCCTTCAGCTTCAGTTTGTTGTACCTAAAATGAGAGACAAGATCTGAATATGAGCATTGGAGTCTTTGTCTTTTTACGAGTGCATAAATCCATTTTTAAGCTGAAAATGTTTCTTGTAATAAAAGGAGACTATTTTCCTCTATATATATTTCCTCTTACGCCAGATCCTTGTGGAGTTAAATTATTGTATTAAGGCACCAGGGTCATTGCATTTGGCACAACTTACACATCCTGCAATTCTTTTCTTTGGTAGCTCTTGCTTATTATTGTATTCACTGTTATTCATGGCGTGTCAAAATTCCTGCACGTAACAATAACACTCATTTCGATTTAACCTTATCATAAGTTAACATGTCGTTGTTTTTTAAAAAAACAGATCCCAGCGGTGAAAAGGCAAGAAAGGGTCATATGAAATTTGAGAAAGATCAAATGGTGAAAGTTTTGAAATTCAGTGAAACTAGTTCCGAAAAAAACATTACTTAATTTCTTGTAAGCTGTTAAGAAATGGGTACTACCAGGGAAAGGGCTGCCAGGTTGGTAAGAAAGGACGAAATCCAGTGATGCATTCAAACGCCAACGTCCCAAAGCTCCAGTAGTCCACAGTGACGGTGTACCTCTGCCTGTCGATAATTTCTGGAGCCTGAGACATGGAAAGAACAGGTATTTTTAACAAGCACACAGAATGGAAATTATGTGGAATTCATGTGCAAGGCTTACCAAGTACTGCAGAGTTCCCACAAATGATGTGCACAGGCTGGTATGGTCCAGCTCTTTGGCATAACCGAGATCAATAATCTTGTGGATCAACTGAAATTAGGGGACAATATAAATTCAATGAAATCCAAAGTGTTTGTTGTCATAGCTAAGACTACGTTACTAGGAAACTGTAAACAAATAAATAAGTTGAAGTAATAGTATAAAAATGTATCCTTCATATTCCTAAACAATTAACTAAACATCTGTGTCCTGTCTTCATGCAAAACTATTAACTTATCACAGTTGTATAAAGTTTGTTTGGTTACATTTCTATAAACTGTAAACACAGCACTGTGTGTAAAGATGTATATATGACCTCTTTTATATGTCTAGCCTCTGTTCTATAACATGTTTCATTTTCCTTTGTCCTGTTACAGGCAGAGAACGACATGATTTATGACATAACCAAATAGAAGGGGGCCCCACAGAGGAAGGTAAGGACAGGGCAGCCAGCATAAGTTAAGGGATTCAGATTTCCACAGTAAACATTCAGTGCAGCAACATTCTGCTTAACCGAGAGACATGAGTTCCCCGCAGTTATTCCACATAACCCAAAGAGAAGCAAATAAGCCTATATATGACCCCTTTGTTGTGGTTTGGGTGTAGTTGTCATCAGGAGATGGTTCACAGGGTTTTTAACTCACCCTCCTCTCTCCCTGCTGCAGCACAATGTTTTCTGGCTTTAGATCTCTGTGGATGATCCTCTTCTTGTGGAGGTAGGTCAGAGCCGAAGCTGGGGGAGAACAGGGAGGAAAAAAAGACTGTTGCCTGCATTCACTTCAATTTACAGAAGAACTGAACTGTAACATAGACGTATTTTGCAGCAATGCAATGCCAAGGGGGTGAGGTTATTTGAGGTTATTTATAAACAGTGTCACAAATACATAGTCAGCTAACAGTTTGTGTAAATGCAGAGTCTGTGCAGCACTGATTGTGCATGGTGTGGAGCTGCCTTATCAAGGTCCTGCCTAAATCGAAAACTTCCAGGAAATATGAATACATGAACAATCGTTGGCGTGACAAGAACAATCTAAACTGACAGGAAGTGTCTATAGGAAGATGTTTTTGAATATGATATTCATTTGGTGCCTGTCCCATCTACTAACAAGGAGCAGGCTAGGTGTATGGCATGTTGTCCACCTGTATATACACTCTATGGTGTAATTACTCACCGTACACAGTGAGGAAAAATAAGTGTTCCACTCGTAGGAGGATTATACTTCTGTATTTACACATACCTCAGACCTAATCTCCTGCGACTGAAGATACATGCTAAAAGGTTTTGGTTAAATTTATGACTTTAATGTCACAGAGTGACTAGCATATGTGCTGGCAATGAGGGTCAGTGCAGCAGAGCTTGTAACCTCAGGGTAACTAAATGTATGTGTGTGTAGCTGAGTGAGCCTGAGTGTGAGCTGGTGGGTGTAGACAAGCAGTTGAACAGAATCACTCATTAACGGGAAATGTCCATGAGCGGATAACAGGAAAAGGTGGTTCTGTGTGAAAACATACACGCATTTGCGTTTGTGTGTGTGTGTGTGTGTGTGTGTGTGTGTGTGTGTGTGTTTGTCTCACTGTACTCCCCACTCTTGCTACGTTTATGCCACATGTAATATACAATGTCTTGTTGATGCAAGTGCGCGTATTTGAGCGTCTGATCCGTTGACGCAATCTTACCAGCGCGTGAGCAGCTGCGGTGGCGTGAGTAAGAGGTTGGTGACATCATGAGAGTGGTCACATCATGATGACCATACTACAGGAAACTAACCACGCTGCCAGCTCATTCGATCAATATCCGACTCTCACAGATGCACAAGATCAAAGATCTAATAATGACCATGTGGAAAGCTGATACTCACAGATGTCGCGTAACAGAATCAAAACAGAGGCCTCCCTCAGTCCACAGCAGTTCTCTGGGAGGATCAGATACTGGAGACAGTACAAACACAGACACAGATACTTGTATAATATAAATCAGAGGAGGAAAATGATTGATCTACCTTCTTCTAATTTATGCTTGGGAATTTTCTGCTCCTCTGTTTGTGTATAAAACCTTCCTAACAGTTCACACACATCAGAGGACATTTGTTTTTTCCGTAAGGTAATTTTGTCCTACTGATGGGATTTTAAGGATCTTTTAAAAAAAAAACATATTTTAGCTGCTGGAAACTTTTGTCAGGCCTAACAAAAGTGGATGGTGCTGTTTTCCCATCTGCCCAGAAATTGGCCGCTTAGTTTTTTGACCATCCGGGATGCTTTGAAATTTTTATGACAGTGTGGTTTGTAATGGTTGGCTTTTTCTTCTTCTCCTGGCAGCTTGGCACCGACAACGCCTCAGGCTGCACACATTCACACAGTTTGTTTAAACCTGCTCTAGTTTTCTCCTCCACAAGGAACAGCCACTTTAGCAATTTGTTTTAACTTTTATTTGATTTGATAATAAACAAATGAATTTAATGAAGTTTATCTCATGATTTTTACCTTTCTCAGATCTCCTCCCTGGCAGTACTCCATGGACAGCAGTGGCAGGTCAATGCTGGCCACCACCTTCTCCATTCCGTTTGGAACCTCTCTGGCTGCAACAACGTTGATGTGTTCCAACCTGAGGGAGATAAGACGAGGAGACATTGGTCAATGAGGCTGCACGCATCGTTATCGGTCACACGAAATTTTCATGCATTTCTTTCTTTGTCTAATACATACTTTCATAATATCGTGCAAACTCAAAAACTGAACACATCACCCTCCTCCGTGTGTCCTTTGACCTGCTGTTTTTCATTTTTTGCTTTTATAACTGATAGAAACAATGTGTTTCTTCAAAGCAACATCCACAAAAACAGACAAAAAGTTAAAAAAAGAAAAGAAAAAGATATCAACTCAAACTGGTTCCAGATAAAGCGGAAAACTGATTCATAGTGAAACCACAACATCATTACATATGTGTTCAGTGCATGGCAACAGTTTAAACACCAGGAAGGACTGTTATGTTTGGCTACAGGATTATCAAATACATCTACAAAAGATTAGAAGTAGAACATTCAGTAGAACATTCAGTTTACTATAGGATCCTCTCTAAGTGCTGTACCATATGATGTCATCTGAAGTAAACCTCTCTTATCTTAGTGCCTCTCTAAAGAGTCATTAAAAAACATTCTGGAGAGTGCATAGAGTCACGGTTTGAGAGAGTGGGATCAAATGTGAACCTGCACAAGGTCGTGGGATAAATAAATAGTTTGTCTTTCTTGGTTTCAGGCTTAAACATTCAGCAGATGCAATTCATGCTCTATAAACATGTCGCAACTCAAAAACACTGTGAGAGGGATGTGTTTTTAAGTGAGTGTGCATGCTACCATTTTGTTTTAAGTAGCTATAATAATATAATGGTGGGTTGCCATGTATGTGTCCCCTGCCCTGTGGTTCTTCCACGAGTTGAGCGTGGGTGCACGGGAAAGTTGCGGTTGTGTCAGTCTGAAAACAACACTCTTGTTAAATTGGGATTAGAAAAGAAGGGGGTTTAAACTCATGGTTGGACCAACAAATGATACAAAACGTACAAATCTTACATTTCACAGACAATAAAAAAGCCAGCATTAGCCGCGATCCAACTCCAGTGACCCAACACCAAAACTGAAAGTGCACACAGACGTCACAGACGTGTGGGGAAAATAAAACACAGACCAAACCAGAGTACAATGAGGAGGCGGCTCATTAGACAGTCAGAAATAACCACCCAATGACTAGAATAGCCCAGACTCGACACTGTAATACCTATTTGATGATTTTTTTTTTTTCCTATTTCTGGAAAAAAATGTAATCCTTGTATTCTAAGAAAACTAGTGTCACAGACGGGTACATGAACGTCAAACTCAAATGCACCCAGAGTGTCATGGAATGCACCACAGTGAGTCAACCAGAACTCCTCTTCATCCCCACATGCCAAAACAAGCTTCACGTCAAGGTACAAAGAAGTTCAGCGGGTAAATCGAAAAGGGGAAATCACCAATTTCTTCAGACAAGCTGAAGAAACAAATGTGTCACAAATTAAGGTTTTAAATGTCATAATCAAACAATCTGGACTTTTTTTTGCTCTCTGCAGGTCACAGCAGGGTCTGGTTGGAGAGATGTCATCACAAAAGGTCACTGCCTGAAAGTCTCTTTGAGATTAAACATTTGAATAACAGAGACATAAATTTTGTTTTACTTTTAAGTGTGTTAGGATTATTAGAGGACATTTCTGTCCTATAATAATAGTTGTCCCTGGTAGTGTACGCTGAGCACTGAGTTTGACCACCACTTTCTGTTTCCTCCCTGTAGGACAGGCTGGGTCACTACCTCTTTCACAGTAAAGCCCTGCTTGCGCCCGCCTGCTCGGGAACCATCTTCTCAGCCTGCTAATATCACCCAGACCCTCCCCAGATTCTCTCGTCCCATAGAAGAAGGGAATCATATCAGCTCTGCAACTGAAAGTGTAACTCACCTCTTCATGATCTGGATCTCCAGACACCATCTCTCTTTGTTTCTCTCACTCAGCTCCTGTCGACACTGCTTTATAGCGATTTGCTCCCCGGTGTCCTGAAAATACAACACACGTACAATTTGTCATCACTTTGCGTCACTGGACAATTTTGAATGCAAAAGAAATGGTTGAGTTTTGTATGTCCAATCTGACCGAAGACCTTTTTGATGATCAATAGATAAAAGAGAGAGAAGAGCACATACATTGTGGCACCAAACACACTCTGGGAAATGAACGGCATTGATGCCAAAAAGATGAGTAACAGTAAGGTACATCTCATTAGCTGGTTCTCATGGTATCATTGAGGAGAAGACACTCAGCCCACTTCCTATATGTGACCTGTAAACTAATAATAACCCACAACATTTCCTATACAGGAAGTTATGTCATCACAGCAGTGCCCCCTTCAGTTCTTCCATTTTCTTCCTGTGTTTTCTCATTTCCTCCGCTAGTCAGTCTGGTGTGGTGCTGATGATGAGTGACACACAATGTCAGCAACAGATCTCAGACGGGCAAACTTTTACATTGCAGCTGAAAGTACGAGCAAGGCAGTGTCTGAGAGCAGCGAAAAATGGTGATGAAATCATTTTGTGTCTGTTAACAAGCCTGAATCAATAAAAGAGTTTGCCGGGGTTGTGAGTAACACCGCCAATGATGATTCTTAGGCAGAGGAAGAGGAAGCTCCACAAAGCGGGCGTGTTCGTATTCCCATGGTTTTTACCCTGACTCATCCTTGGAGTTACAGTCAAATCCTAACAATAGAAACAATTTCTACTGTACTGGAACAGAAACTCCTGGACTGATGTCATACTGGTTTCAAAAATTATGCAGGTGAAAATTCCATTTGAAGCCAAATCTCAACAGACTTTTCTATTTAAAGCCATGTCAGTGTTGTGATGTTGCTGACGTCCACTGGGGAATACTACTGAAGTTATCAATCCATGTTTATTAAACATTTGCATCTCAGATCATCTAGTCATGCAGTGACTGTTTATCAAGGTCTAAAGACTGTGCACCTTATTCTGCCATCTTGTGACTTTTCCAAAGGCTCCGGTTCCCAGACGCTCCTTCAGCTCCCAGGACCCACAGGTCTGCTGCTGCTGCTGCTGCAGGGGAACTGGATTCATGGCCTCTCCAGCTGGTCCTACACCAGCATAGCAGATAGCAAGGACACAGCTTAGTATACAGTCACAAGACTGGCTCCTTGAGGATCACACCAGCAAAGACAATAAAATACAGTGAATACTGCAAATGGCAAATGGGGCTGTACCTTGGGATCGGCTGATATTACCCAGTTGCAGCGTGCACAATAGAATTGCAGGTTACATACTGTATTATATTTTCACTGGTTATTTGAATACTGAAACTCTGCCACTTTCACTTTGAAATCAGCCTGTTAAACTGCGGAACCTCTGTTATAGACACATACAGGGTACATAGATAGATATTTCCTCATTTCTACTTCTGCAAAATGTTTGTGTGAGTTTGAAATGATCTCTTGTTTTATACGAAAACAACTATTTCTAGCAATAACAATGATAACAGGAGCAACAGCAGCTGTTGAAAAGGATGCAATAACATCAATAATAGTTGATATATGACAAATATTTTGTATAGAGCTGATTTAACACCGCATCCCTGTTTTAAACTCTGACTGTGAATTAACTAAAGCCAGGCTAAGAGTTATTTCCTGCAAAAATCCCCACAGAACTAAATAGAGCTCACACAATGTATAGAACAAGCATCAGTCACACAGCTTCCTGTTCGCCTCCATGTTTTACACTCAGTGGATATTGATAGACATCCATTCAATCAATATAAATCACTTTCCTTCATGTTGGTGTTTCCTGAACTTTAAGTTCTTGTCTCCCACCCCGTTTTTATTTTGGAGCAGAAATACGCGTCAAAACAGGTACCTATCACCAAACTAAATCCTACCTTGGACCCCTGAAGGTGTGAAGTTAACACCTGTGTTTCTTCAACACGGTGTTTATCCGGCTCTAAAGTTGAAGTTAAAGCTTGCACATTAAAACTTTGCGACACAAACAAATCTCCACAAACTTTCTACTTCCTGGTTCTCGTGTTTCCTGTAAACCTGCAGAGACCCGCCCACAGGAGGCAGAGTCTTCCGCGCACAGGGCGGGACTACTTTGTGCAGCGCAATATTACACAGTCTGAATTAGTGACTGTGACCCATACAGGTTTAATAAGAAAACCTAAACGATGTTTCATCGTTGATTTGTCAGCGACCACAACAAAATGAGGGACTTGTGCATACTTAACTTAACTTTATTCTTTATTTTAAATGGATAATGTACCTTTTGCTTCAGCAGGTCCTGTACTAAAGTACGGTACTTTTGGTACATCACACATGGGTTCACTGGTGGATGACATTGAAAGTTTTCTTTATTGGACGTACAGTGTTAATAAAGTGGTGTTATTTGTTTAATTATTTTTTATTAAAGAGACCTGGTGCCTCTATTTTGGGATTGAATGTTTTACTACTTTCAAAACTATTTCCAAGAGTCACCCCGTATCTGCTTTTATGACCTGCCAGCTCATCTCCAGTATTTACTCTCGCTGCATTTTGAAGTTGCATCACGACCTGACGCGTTGGATCTCCTGTTAGGTCACTTCTGGACATCTGAAGACGTGAAGTGAGGGTGTGTAAGAAGAGAATATCTTTTCACAAATGCCACTGCTTCCTAACCCTTTCCAGGAAGGCCTGGTGTGCAGCAGACAGAGGGCATCATGGAAGTCATAATGACAGACACTTGTTGTCCTATTTAGCTTTGTTTAGTTATGTAACTCCAACCTGTGGGAATGGATGAATGTTGTCTTTGATTACATATTATTATACCGGAGTTTGTCCTCCACTAGATTCATCTATCTCAAAGTTTTTTTATTCAGATTTTAGTCAATCAAACACACAACCCTTACTAAGACAATAGATTAACTGACATCATGTAGTCACTTTAAAATATTTGTACATTCTTTTTCATCTTGGGAAACTTTTGGATTGTGTCCTGTTTAACGTCACAGACTCTTGTGATTTCATCACTTGTTGATACGTTGTTTTTCGATGCAGACCATCTAAGGTCAAGGAACCATGGACACATTCATTTAGACTTCAAGAAAGTAAACCATAACAGTTTTCTTTCTGTAATTCTCCCGCATAGTTTACAAATGACTGTTATTCATAGTGTAAGAACAGGTAACAGAAGGATAAGTGAAATACTTTTTGTATCATTCAAACACTCTGATACTAAGACTGACAAAAAGCACAGACAGTGCAAAGCCTGGTGTTCACGTCAAATAACATGGATTAGAGTCACTTTAAAAGCACAAATAACACAACTAGAAGTATATTACTTATAAATAACTGAAAATAAAACCCAGACACACCCTCTGCAGAGGCATCGACTGAACTGCTTTAGTTTCATGTAGTGCATTAAACCATTGTCAGGTCACATTTGAGTTAATATTACATAGTGTGGGACAGTAAAATATCTAAATTGTACAAAAGCTAAACATGCTTCATACTGAAGTTTGTTCATTTGCTGTAAGTTGTTGGTCCGGCCCTGGAGACAGTACTTGTACTAACTTACATTACAATAATAACACAGAATTTTTTCTCCTCCACAAATCTACTCGACTGTCGAGTCTTGGCTGGAAGATTTCGAAATCGATACCGGAGATAAAACTGAATTGCTCAGCCAGCCTCCAGGGAAAGATTGGCCCGGCCCGGTTCCGTACCGGCACCACCCAGCAGGCTGCATCATCAACATCATCATCCGGCCTGCCAGCCTCGCTTCCCCCGCTGATGTCACAGCCGCAGCCTCCCCCCCTCTGGAGCCCGGCAATAAAAGCCTGGAGCAGCGAGACACCCTGCACAGCCTGAGAGACTCATCCCGGCGACACGCAGCCTCCTCCCACACACACGCTGACAAACAGCCGCCCCAGAAGACTTCACGCTGGGTAAGAGCACTTTCCTCTTTGTTGAAAACGCACGTAGACGGAGCAACACGCGGGTTTATTGCAAAATGACCCCCTAACCGGGGCACCACGAGCACCTGAGGCTGTACAGCTTCAAGTTACCACACTTTTAAACATTCTGCAAAGGAATCTCATACACACAGCTCCACTGACATAGCAACAGTAGTAATTTCCCATACAGCTCTCTTTTTTTACAGAATGTTAATAAGCCAAATCTTAAAGTAAAAAGAAAAGTCTTGGTGAGTAAGCTGAATAGGGTGATTTATCTGCATATTGGCTCTGACAGGTGAGCAGACATGGTTGTGTGTGTGGGATCAAAGTATTAATTTCGCCTCATTGCACAGCAATGTTATCTGACATAACACAGCGGAGCGATGCTGAATGTGTTTTCTAATTCGCTCGTAGGGCATCTGAACACTGGCCCTCTGTGACTCCAGCAGCTTTTGGTTTAGCTCCCTTCAGCCACCTTTTTGACCTGTAGAGAAAATATACAATTCACAGACAGTGCACGTTTTAATCCCCAAACTCCTTGCGCAGTAAATGTGTTATTTGTTCTTATCAAAGTCAGTAACAACACGGGATCATACAGTGCTCTGCGTCTTTGAAAGAACACGGTGATTCAGCTGCCCCGGACGTCCCTTTAAGATGCAGTGATTCTCAGCAGGGGTGTGAGTGGTTCCAGCTGTTCTGAGGACCCACATCTGTGGACACATTCAATTCCCACAGTGAAGACGTGTTTTAAGGAGGAGGCTAGGTTAAGTTTTAGATTAAGTCTCGATAAGATTGTTGTAAAGGTCATGGTCAGGGTACGAGTCATTTTGGTTACTTTACGATGAGAGTCAATATACTGTCCACTGAAGTCAGAGAGCCAAAGCTTGTGTGTGTGTGTGTGTGTGTGTGTGGGATCACTGGCAGGCTCTTATCGAGCTAATGAGTCGGATTTGCGCACAGGCCTGCATTTCAGGAATTCTCCTCCCCAGCATCAGTCAGCGCTCCCATCTGAAATGGTGTTGCGTTGCCCGTTGACAGGTTGCGGAGTCTGGTTGCATTCCCTGCAGTGTGGTCAGCTGTGCTTGGGGCCTCACGCGGACTCCAGTGACTCACGGGATCAGTGGTTTGAGACTTAAAGCCCTAAGTGAAGGGTAGGTCAGACAGAACAGAGCGGGATCAGACTGTGGAGGTCATGGTCTTGTGTTCACGTCCATGCCTCCATCTGTGTCTGTGCAGTGCTGGAAGCTGGGATGACTCAGGGCGACTCACCGCCTTTCTGCTGAGCTCCGGGATTTGATTTCATTTCCCTCCACTCCCTCTTTTCATCCTTCTCTCCTTTCTCCCAGTCTCTCCATCCTTTTATCTCCTCATGGTTGTCTTCGCGCCACAGTTTCACACCTACACATTTCTAATGTCAGCACCTGCTTCTTTTGGTTTTATGGAGGGGGAGGGAGTTCCTGATAAGAACAAGGCCTCATATTGTGCACACTTGGATCCTTGGAAGGCAACAATGCTGCTCTTTGTTCTGTGGGACCTTCCAGAGCCACATCACAGCTGGTTCACTGGAGCCGACTGAAAACCCCATAGTTAAGAGTGAAGTAAGTCCTCTAAGTGGCTTACTTATCAACACGACATCACATTCCAGAACCGCTCCTAACCCTAACCCTGTTCCATGTTGAGTTCTCGAAGAAACTGACCGAGGTGCCACAGGTGTTACTCAGCTGAGTCACGGTGTGAACACATGCACATGAAACAGGAAGCGTGAGCCCAGCGATGCCTTCAAGTGCAAACAGTGAACCAGAATTTGAGCTTCACAGTCAGATGAAACTATGCTCGCTGTTTAAAATTTTGGCGTTGCGGTTGGAGGAGAAGAATGTCTCACCTCAGACCTTTACCACCCTGGCTTACCATCATCGTTACACATCCTCACTAATGGTCCGCTCAACTCACAGCCAAGAACTCGAAGACTTTTAGGTCTGGACATGTTCTTTTGTCTTGGTGTGTGTGTGTGTGCGTGCGCCTTTTTAGGATGGCAGGATCTTAACGGGATTCGCTGAATTGGAGCATCTTGAAACCCCCGTCTGACTCATTGTCTGGCTGCTGTTGTTCTGCTGATATTTTCATTTCTTCCATTCATGTTTGACCTACTAACTGAGGGAACCACATGCTCCTCAGGCTGTGGTTCCACATGTTTCAACGAACGACAGATTGGGCGCGAGTGATGAATGCTTTAACTCCGTCAGCGCCAGCGGGACGCTGTCTTAAGAGAGGCTCCATTGTGAACAGTGAGATGGATCTTACTGCCAGTCATCACATCAGTCGCCTCTTGGTTGTGACCCCCCTCATGCACATCAAGGTTTGGTTGTATCTCAGTTGGGTTGTGAAGAGTCCACTGGTTAGTATCAGAGCAATATCTTTTACTGGTTATGATGCCATTTCCTGAAATATAGGCCCATTGCATTGTGGGACTGTTAAAGTAACATGATCATGGCACCCCAACAGGGCCCCTGCGTGTCAGATACAACAGGCTGTAAAGCAGGGTGGGGTACACATATGTTTGAGTCTGATGTGTGCACGTCGGTCTCTGTGTGCGTGCCTTGATATTTGCCACGTTTCCGTGATGCAGCAGGAAACACATGTTTTCAGCTGACAGGGCCACGGAGAGGGGCGAGCGGGGACAGCTGCACAAAGGAAACAAAACCGCCCGCTCCGTTGTCACCCTGCCAGTGGGGCTCTGTTAGGGGGCGATAGCACCGCAACACAACAGGGTTCCGATTTTTCTGAGGGAGGGATCGCCATCAAGGAGGCTGCTCTCTTTAATGGTGAGCGTGTGGGCATGTATGTGGCTGTGGTGTGAAGGTGAAGCCCTGAGAGGGGCACTTTGTTCCAACCAACAATGAGCAGAATGGACAGCAGAGCTTTTACGGTTGATTAGCTCCACATTCCCGAGCATGTGTGTGTGTGTGTGTGGTCACCAGCCTTGCGAGCTTATGTAGCTGATAGATCAAAACCCACGTCAGCCACAGAAGGTGAGTCAGGGAAGAACCAGCCAGCGGAGAGGAGCTTCCAAAACGTCCCATGCATGTGTTTGTAGAATTTTACGAACCATTATTTTTTAAAAGCTGCCTGGAAGTTCTTTACACCGAGGCCATTTTTACGTCTCTTTCTTTCTTTTTTTTTTAATGATCCTCTCTGTACTCCTTCTTTTCTCCCCTTCCTTCTTTTGTGACTCATGTTTACTCACACTTGACTGAAGAGCAACAATCCACCTCCTCTCATAACCATAAAACAGAGAAAACGCGTCTGATAGCCGCAGCTTCTTCCAGATGTACAAAAGTGAAATGTAATGACTTTTTCTTTCGCTGCAGGCTTTTCCCTCTGTCTCCGCCTGTTTCCCCTTTAAATCCTGAGTCACTTTATCCTCTGTGTGGTGTTGCTGCCTCTCATAGCTGCAGGGTTTAGTCCAGATTGTTTTCTTTGATGGTGATGGGCAGTGTCTAATTTTTTTTTTTTGGAATGAAGCTAATCTGCTTCCTGTTTACATGAGGTGGGGATGCATTTGTGGAGTGGTCCACGAATACAGATAAGGAGTGGTCTCGCAGGAGGACTGGGACAAGAAGGGGAATCAGGGAACACTGCACACATTTGGACTCACCCACCAGACCTCCACTTTCCCACAAGCCCCTCGCCGTGTCCACCCTTTCCTCCAAAGGGGGCTTTCAGTTGAGATGAAGGAAGGAAGCATAGAAACAGAAGTTTACCGTTCACTTTCCTGCAATTGTTGCCTCAGTATCGATGACAAATTCATGACAGTGTTTTTGCCGAGATTGTCACTCAACAGTTAAACCGTTTGAATTGTGTGTTATCAACGTGTTTGTGTGTTTGTGTTTCCTGTTTGCATCGCTGGAATATTTTCAAGGACACATTATAATAATTAAGGGAAGAATATTGGTTTTCATTGTGGAGGTATTTTCATGTGTGTTTAATACATTTTCATTTTTCCAGTAAAGCTCACTTGAGGAGGCATGACCAGATCCATTGGACTCCTCGTTCTCCTATCTGCGCTCTGCTGCGGCCTAGCGGACAATGTAAGTATAGCACACTCATCCGGAGGATTTAAAGCCCATCCACCACAAATATTTAGTCAGTTTTTTTTGCAGCAGTGCTTTGTTGCAGTGCAGTTTGTGATGGTGGTGGCTTTGCCATATTTTCAACATACAAGACTGAACAGAGCAGTATTTTAAAGGCGCTCAACTTCACAGATCTCCATCAAAATTATTTCAAATCATTAAAAATGTTTTTGTTTTTTTTTTTTAAATTGCTTGATTATCGGTTCGTTCATTACTTTCCTGCAGCTGACTTTTGGATCTTGCATGTGATGCCTGGCAGCTAAATGTACATCATGGTTCAATTACCCACTCTGCGTGCAGAGAGTTTCCTCTGTTTATTTTCTCAGCATCCTGAAGAGAAAATGACCGGCTGCCTCGGACGGAAACCGACACCGTGCAACCGTCCTCGGCTGCTCTGTGTTTAACTGTATCCCCTGTGTTGCAGGTGCGGCTGCTGCGCTCCAAGAGAGGGACTCGTTTTTACAGAGGTGAGCCTGACAGGAAGTCGCCCAGACGGACGCTTGTGATTATTCATGTCCAGAAGTCTTCAACTTCCTTTGACACTTCCCGTGAGCCCCAGTCACACGCTTTTTCTTTTCTAATCACCATCCTCACCACGTGCATGTTGTCCATTTAATCTTTTGATCTGTTGCCATTCACCTGTTTGTGTTCTTCCCCCTGTTGTTGTATGTTCATGTTTATAACTTCTATATGTGGAAATGATTCACTTTTCGCTGCGTTTGATTGGCTGTATACTAACTGTTTGTTTGTTTGTGTGTGTGTGTGTGTTCTCAGTGCATTGTGTGGATAGTGAGACGTCAGCAGTGCGTAGTTTTGGCGACACTTGGCTGCGATGGAGGGGACAGCGTGTGGAGTATTGCCGTTGTGCGAGAGGACAAGAGCGTTGTCATGTTGTGCCCGTCATGAGTGAGTGTAAAATGATCACACAGACACATGTGGACTGACGTCTTGTTTGCAACGAGCAAGTCACGTTTGGGGATGTGTCAATCGGTGTGCATGCCTGCCCTCGCTGGCCTCTGGCTTCCATCACCTCTAATTTCCCGTGAAAAAAAACCTCAGATGATTATTTTTTTTTGTTGGCTTTCCCTCACTTGTGTTCCCGAACCACTGTTATAGTTTAGTCTGTGTAAAATGATCACACAGACACATGTGGACTGACGTCTTGTTTGCAACGAGCAAGTCACGTTTGGGGATGTGTCAATCGGTGTGCATGCCTGCCCTCGCTGGCCTCTGGCTTCCATCACCTCTAATTTCCCGTGAAAAAAAACCTCAGATGATTATTTTTTTTTGTTGGCTTTCCCTCACTTGTGTTCCCGAACCAATGTTATAGTTTAGTCTCAGATATTCCTGCCAGGCCAGGCCTCATACGCACTTTTACCCTCATTGACGAACTGACGAATGAAGCACAGTTGCCCCTCCCTCCTACAAATTGCAACCAGATTTTCAGTCTGTGACCTCATGTGATGTGGGGGGGGGGGGGGGGGGGGGGGGGGGGTTGCTAGCCTTTAGGAAAATTTTGAAAATATTAAATGCCGAACCGGCCCGATGATGCCATAATTCCAGTTTTGCTCCAAAACGTCATGTTTTTACGTTGAGGTTCCGGAGCTGTTTGCTGGTAAGAGGAGAGTCAGGATGAGCAAAGATTTACGTAGAACTCAAAGGTCCAATCCATCATATTCTAATGTATTCAAATTGTTCATTGGACCAAAGAAGTGGGTGATGTAGGCCTGACTAACAGGAAACATGTCGTTCTCGTTCCAGATTGCTACAAGTCTCAGTGTTATAATGGAGGAACATGTAAGGAGGCCGTGTACACGTCAAACTACATCTGCCAGTGTCCCGCAGGCTTCAGCGGGGCCCAGTGTGAGATCAGTAAGTACACGACACACTCTTTGTATCCAGGCCACGAACATTGTCCTTAAACCCCCCAAAATGTACTTAAATAGTTGGTGCGGAGAATCCAAACAATACCGAAGCAACAATCGTCACAAACATTTTTAATATTTCATATCATCCTGCACAGATTCTTTTCTTTTTTAAAGGGTTGATAAAGTCGTCCATGTCTGACACTGATTCAAAATATTCTACGAACCCGTCAGTGACTCTCGTTCCGGTCGCGGTTTGACTGCTTGGCCCAGACCGAAGGGTCACTGGCCTGCGGTCTGGAGAGAAGTGGAAAGGATTATAAACAATGGAAAAACATTCCAGAATATGAATGTTTGTGTTTCTGCGGCTGACTCGTCGAGGCTCTGCTTACACCCCACCCTCCCAGTGGGATGATTACGTGAACCCCAGCGGTCACAGCCAAGTGATTCCAGCGACAGAGTAACGAGCCGGGATGGTCCGACTCACTAAATATGACGGCATTTACAATAATGATAGTCTGTGTTTGGTCAGTCACTTCAACCACTAATTAGAAAACTCCAATATAAAGACCCAAGTTGTGACTTTATTTTTATTTAGAAATAACAGTCTTTGTCATAATTTGTCCAAATATTTTGAACAACCTGTTCCAGATCCAATAAATGCACTTTATTGCTTTAGAGTGAAAGAACTATGCCAGTTACTAGGATGACGTCAGTCTCACATAAAAATAAGTCCCACTACGTATATTCAGTTTAACTCTTGTCTCCCTCTGTCCCTCCCACAGACAACAATGAGAAGTGCGTGGTGGGAAAGGGCAAAGGGTATCGTGGGACATGGAGCATCAGCCACTCAGGGTCAGAGTGCATCAACTGGAACGCCACGTCTCTGAGAGGCAGGAAGTTCACAGCCAGAAAAGCGGACGCCAGCAGTCTGGGCCTGGGCAACCACAACTTCTGCAGGTAGGGGTCCGGAAGAGTAGAAACAGAGGATCTGATAATCAGTTGCTTTTTTGAATTGTCCTTTTCTTCATCGTCCTTTCCTTGTTTTTCCAGGAACCCAGACGAGGACAGCTCTCCCTGGTGTTATGTCTACAGAGGCACTCAGATCATCTGGGAGTTCTGTTCTTTGCCCAAATGTCCAGAAGGTGCAGCTCCGCCAGGAGAAAAACGCCGACAACTAAACACCTAATTTGTTCTGTTCCAGCTTTGCTAAATGCTTGTTGTCTGTGTGTGTGTTTTCAGATAAGTACCAGGAATGTGTTCTGGGCTCTGGTCTGTCCTACAGAGGCACAGTGTCTGTCACTAAGAGCGGCTCCCGCTGTCTCCCATGGGACTCTCCTGCTGTCAAGCACAAGTTCAGCAACGCCTGGCGGTCGGATGCTCTGCAGCTCGGCCTCGGCAGCCACAACTTCTGCAGGTAGAGATCGGAGCACGCGCAGCATCCGGAAGCATACAGGAGAGGACCAGGATTGGGTTTCATCTTCCTCTCCCTCTGTCCACCAGGAATCCAGACAGCGATGACGGTCCATGGTGTCACATCTATAAGGACATAAAGCTGACCTGGGAGCTGTGCGACATACCTAAATGCTGTCAGTCTGGATGCTTTCATCCTTTCATTTTTGAAAGCAGATTTGAGTGCGTACTGTCTGAGTGACCTTTACTTTTGGTGCTCTGTTTTAGCAAAACGTCCCTCCATCATCACCACGCTGGGTCCACGTGCCCCGACCACGAACAACAACAGAGGTGAGGATGTCCTCACATCAGAGGAGTCCATTTCTCGTGTCGGTTTGTTATTTCACCATCATTCTGTCCCCAACAGCAACATGTGGCCAGCGTTTAGATAACTCCCTGAACCGGCCGGCATTCCGCATATTCGGGGGCAGACAGTCCGACATCACGGAGCAGCCGTGGCAGGCGGCCATCAACATCTATAAGCCCCGCAGCAAACAGTACCTGCACCTGTGTGGAGGTGTCCTCATCGACTCGTGCTGGGTTCTGACGGCCGCTCACTGCTTCGAGGAAACGTGAGCCAACCTCGCGTCCTTGCAGTTTTTAAATTTTTAAATGCATGCGTTGCGACGCACAAACACGCCCTCTGTTCTTTTTCAGCGATAAAGCAGAAAGACTGCAAGTGATTTTGGGAAGGACGTTTCGAAAACAGAACTCCAGCAGTGAGCAGATTTTCAAGGTGGAGAAGTACTGGAGCCACGAGAAGTTTGACCTGGAAACCTTTGACAATGACATCGGTAAGTAGAAATGTATTATATTATTACAATTCTTTTTTTCACTTTGTGCTGCTTTTGTTTTTGAACACTTGAGTGTTTGGCCTGCTATAAAGTGAATGGAGGAAAATTCCAAGTTTTCTCCCCCAGCGGTGATTTAATGGAAATTGAAGTGGGCAGCAAATGCTTGTTAAAGCCTAAAACCGTCCCTCAGACATCGTCCCACAGCTTCCTCCGTGCACCAGCCTGACTCTCCTGTGGTCACTGTCCTCCTCCAGCTCTCCTGAAGCTGAAGACAGACATCGGCATCTGTGCTGTGAACTCTCCGGAGGTGTTTCCGGTGTGCCTGCCCGAATCGGGGCTGTCGCTGCCCAGCTGGACCCAGTGTGAGATCTCAGGCTACGGAAGAGACAAAGAATGTAAGCCAGCGTCTTCTTTCATTCATGGCTTCGGCCAGCGGAGGGCAGTGTGAGCCAGCTCCTCCGGTGAGCTGCTGCCGAAGCGTTAATTCAAACACTCTCCACAGTTGCTGCAGAGTACTCTGAGCGTGTCAAGAGAGGTTACGTGCGGCTGTGGCCCAACGAGCGCTGCATTCCAGATGTGCTGTCCGGACGCCCCGTGACCGCCAACATGCTGTGTGCAGGTGACACCAGAGGCCTGGACGATGCCTGCAAGGTGAGGACGCCGGATTTTGGCCCTCCTTGTTAAATCCGTGCGGACAGCGTGACTCATTTTGTCCTCTCTCGTCCCGCAGGGAGACTCCGGCGGGCCTCTCGTCTGTCCGAACGACGGCAGGATGACCCTGATGGGCGTGATCAGCTGGGGCGACGGCTGCGGGCAGAGGGATAAACCCGGCGTCTACACCCGTGTCACCAATTACATCAGCTGGATCAACGGAATAATGAAGGCAAACCCGGTCTAAAGGAAGAGGCGGTGCAAAGAGGATACTGTCGTATAACTGCCCCCATGAGCACAGCGGGTCAAGCAGCAGCCCTGTTTATCAGATGGACGGCGACGTCCACTGGACAAAACTGATGGAGACATTGAAGCCGCAGGGTCACTACGGCAGAGATGTTCAGCGATGTGATAATATGACAAACTTTTCCTCCTTCTGGGCCATCTTGATGTTGTTCCAGAAAGTTTTCATGTGTTTTCACAGTTCTGCCTTCGCCGCACTGGAGGTGCAGGTCGTGAATGTAATGGGAAAAATAGGAAGTTCATCTCAGCGCTGGCTTGCGCCACGCTGGTTTATACAAAGAAGTCCCAGTGACAGACTTCAGATCAGCAGTACTTTTAATCCAGAAGAATTCTCAGTCAACACAGGACAGTTACGTCACACAGGAATGTTTTTGCTTATTTCCTTCAAATCCCCATGCAGGTTCTTACTCTGGGACTTGATGGGTTCCATTTCATCCACAAACATATCTGCTGGTTCAGATTCAGCTGGTTTTCTCTCTTCATGCTCTGCCTGTCTCGTTTTCATTCACACAGGTGGAGGCCCTCCAGGTTCAGATTAGCATCCGAACACTTCTCCACCAGAAACGTGGGTTGAGCCCAGTGTAAATACAACATGTAAATTGTCTGAGTATTGATTTTACAGTGACAACGACTGGGGACTGTTTGTTTTGGTTCCTCATTGAACTGCTTATTGACTGCAAAGCCTAACTCTCACTTTGTTCTGTGGTAGATTCTCAAGGGCTGTAGATGTTTGTGCTAAGTTAATATTTATGTATGTTTTATACTGCTTTGTAGAACGTGTCACATGTTATGTAATGTATCCTAATAATTTATTGTCGGTTTCATTATAACCACTTTTGTCAACAATTATTGTTTTTCAATAAATAACCTTTGGAATAAACCTCAGCTGCGGCATTTTATTGTTTCCAGTGAACTTCAGATAAATGAGGATTTATGCGATAAAGCTGAAACTGATTCAGTCCTGGCTGATGGAACACTGAGCTGGAAATTCAGCTCGTTGGAACTGAAAACACGTTTTTTTGTTTTTGTTTTGACAGTCACACATATTCCTCTCATGAGCTTCTGTATATAAATAACTTCCTTTAACGAGGAACATACTTGTTGCTAGGCTGCAGTGGGACTTTTAATATGCACAATTGACTCACAGTTTATGTCAAATAAAATTATATTTGTGATCAATAATCTAATTTTGAAATAAAAAAAATGAAATGAAATATTTACATAAAGTGACAGTTTATTTCTTCTGCAAATAGACTAATTCGCCGAGGGGGCAGTATCAGTTATTCATTAATCAGTATTACATTGAATAACCACATTGGGTTACTGTTAAAAGACAAACTGAATTTGAGTCTTTGAAAGTTATTTAACTTTAAAGTTTTCAAAGTTTTAAAGTTTTCAATGCGGATTTTTGCATCTCATTAAAAGCATCAGTTCTGTCTGCCTTAACAGCTGATGATTGAGCCGCAATAAAGCTGGTGCGTGGAGGGTCTGAGCTGTGCACCGGCTGCAGCCCCTTTAAACACAGAGGGCAGCAGGTGCGGAAGTTTTTCTGACACAGGTAGGACATGCAAATGAGATCAGTTAGAGCTGTCTCTCTCTCTTTCCATCACTCGCATTTAATCTTTAAATCCATTTGCATCAAAGAGCAGAGACAAAGACAACATTGGAGCTGTGAGAATCGTCCCATCACAATGGTAATGTACCATTTTCTTTTTGTCTTATTTGGTTTTACAGCCTGAAAACTTCGTGGCGCAGTGATGGAAGTTGCAGGCGTTGTCAGTAGAACAAGTTTGCGTTTTTATTTCAGCATTTCGTTCTGAATGGGGGAAACATTTCAGAGGCTACATCGTGTAAGTGGTGAGCATGCGGGAGTGTAGATTTGAAACTAACTGCATGATAACCTGAGAGCAAACATCATGGACACCCATCAGTGGTGATGAAGGTGGAACATGGTTGTTAAACTTCCTCTTATGTTATCTTTGTTCACCAATTCTCCATTAGCTTCATTTATTAGCTTCATTCAAACACACAAGTGGAATTTACAAGAACAGATCGATCCCTTATCATTTTTATATTTTCACTTCCAGCCTGTGGGAGATTTACAGTGAATATGTCTTTGAACTTTGAACGTATGATGTCACTTTTACATCCAGCTGTTGTGTTCACCATCTCATGGTTCGTTAAGTTTCCCTCTGAAACGTGTGACAACATTGAAGCTTCACCTTGTGGTTCTGTCTGATGGGTTTCTAACTGATCTAACTTACAGTTTTATCAGATGTCTTGCTCTTTGCGCCTTTTCCCTTTTCCTCCTGCTGGCTTCCTGATGCTATGACACTTTCCTGTGAGCGTACGTTTATCTGAAGTTCCAATCTGGATCTGAAACAAAGCTGAAGCTGGTTGTTGTTGCTGCAACCTGACCTGGCTGCAGATATTTTTGGAGTAGACGCGAAGGTCATAAATAGCAGAACACCTCTCACCTGCTCCTCATTCATCAACAGAGAATCAACTGTTCGCTGACACTGGGTGTTTTTATGTGGTGTGAGATATCGTCTCAGTCCTCATCATTTACTTTACCCCAACACTTCCTCATGTCAGCTGGGCAGTGTGGGAAGACTGAGCCTCTGTCGCGCCACTTCCTGATTTCACTCATGCCAGTTTATGTTTATTTACATCTTCCCCCTGCTGCCAAACTGCCAAACATCCCTGCACATGTACGTTTAAAGCTTATATACAGGTATATTAACCAGTCATTACATTTGGTCTCCATGGTTTCCAGTTAGTTTTGGGCTCTTTTGTGGATCCAGTTTTATCATCTTGAGATGTATTAACATTTTTTTTTTTTTTTAAATAATTGATTTATCTGCTCAGGCACTGAACGTGTCATTGTATATGTAAAGTCATTTGTTAGATCACTGAAAATCTAGAACATGTCCAAAGTTGAACTGCTCCATCTGGACTGAGAAGTATTAAAGCTCTATTGTTACTGTGTGACCTTCCCCGTAGGTAGCCACTGACTCAGATTGAATAACAAAACTGATAGCTGCATGCCTGACTCCTATTCATTAACTTCGTCTGTCTGTGGTAAATCTCTCAATCTGTTTTTTCAGAACTTCGTTGGGAAAATGAAGAACCTGTGAGTACATTTCCCAGCAGGAGAACCACACTGGTGTATGATATCGCGCATGAAATAAAATGCTTGTGTAGCAGCTCATCTCCCCTTTTTCCCCCAGGAACAGTGGACCACGAGCTCCACCCAAAAGAACAGAGTTCAGGTGGCCACCGGGGGAGTTTGTAAGTTAAGGGTACAGTTTGTACCCTTACAAAACCCAAATACAACAAATAGAGATACAGCGCAATGACGAAGATATGGCAAATAAGTACAAAAATGCCCTGAACACCTAAAAACCATTCATGTGGATGAATGCCCCCACTCTCTCAATATCCATCCATTAGCTATGTTGCTTATGACATTAAACATGACATTTTTCTACCCAGCCTTACGGAGGACGAACCGTTACAGCTCCTTGTCCCTGTGCTCTTGTGGCAGGAGGAGGAGGAGGGTGACATGTATGAAGCTCCTCCCTTTGAACACCAGGCTTTGAAAGTCCAACCGAGACAGGAGGAGGAGGAGGATGTTTATCTGGTTCGTTATGTTGCTAATGTTATTAAACATTACATTACGTTTTATTTAGCCTTGAGGAGGATGAGCCGGTGCATCTCCTTGTCCCTGTGCTGTTGTGGCAGGATGACAGGGAGGGAGACATGTATGAAGCACCTCCCTTTGAGCGCCAGGCTTTGAAAGTCCAACAGAGAGAAGAGGAGGAGGATGTTTATCTGGGTAACAGCACTTTTTGTTACGTAGGTATCAACAGGGTCAAACAGATCAAATCCCTCCTCAGGATATTTTCTTTTTACAGACAAGCCGACCAGTCCTGCCGTTCAGCAGAGGAGGGCTGTTCCTCCGGCCAGGCTGGGATCCCCCTTGGTAACCTTGGTATCTGTGTGCCTCTGCAGCTGTGGTTTGAAGACGTTACCTCTGTTTCCATTAAATGTTCTCACCCTTGTTCTTCAGAAACCTCCACAACATGCTGATGGTCTCTCCTACCAACCGAACACCAAGAAACGTGCGTCAGCGATCTGTGATCATTTGCAAATATGCTAATTCTGTTGACTGTGGCGTGTAACCCGCCTCACTTGATCTCTTCCATCACCTGATGCAATGCAACCGCACCTGTGCCCTCACAGCACCGGAGATAGACAGAACTGAGAAGCCTGGCAGAAACAAGTTGATGCCTGTTCCTGCTCCAGTTTTCGAATCCAGCACAGATGAAGGTGGAGTGAACGAAAAAAAGCTTCTCACCAGAATATAAATGAGGATGGTTAAGGTCTTAGCTATATTGTCATTTAGAGCAGACTTTTGCTGTCACTGGTCATCTGCTGCATGGTTTTCTAAAAGACAGCTGCATTATCACTTACTTTAATACAAATAAATGTGATTCGAACTTGAAAATGATTGCGGTTTTATCCCTAAAAACCCAAGAACAGGCTGCCACCTACTGTATTTCCACTGAGCTGCACCTGAATGTCTCAGAAACACAAATATAATGGTTTGATTGCACAGGGCAGATTACAAGAATTCGCAAAGATGAGGTAGTTGTCACACAGTGTTTATAGTTTTACACTTTAGGATTTCAGATTCATTCGCTTGACTTCATGCATTGCTATCTCCTTTTCTGATGGTTGTAAACTAATTTCATGGCCTTTCCACACAACTAGAGGTCACAGTACAGATCCCTGTCAATGCTTTCTCTCTGTATTTCAGATGTTTACCTGGATCCAAACGAAGAACAGGTGAGAGGAACGTGGTCTACAGGGGCTGTAACAGTAGGATCTAATGAGCGGGTGTGACATTCAGAGGAGAAGCCAGTAGAGCCAATCATGCATGGATTAGTGAAGTGGTCCACACTGGTTTTCACCGAAGAAATGCCTCCTCAACATTTGTATTCCTTCATCTGCTCCTTTGGGTTTCAGGGGGATGATGACGACCTGTATTTAGAGCCAGCAGAAGGTCGGTTCAGTGAAATGAGCTGCTCATTTGAACAACTTTACAATGTTAAAATGAAAAGAAAACCCAATTTGATTTGTGAATGATGGAAATCAATGAATGTCTCACCATCTTATACTCCAGCCCCACATGGGCTGAAGATGATGATGGCTCCATGTCCCAGGACAATGCTTTTACCATCTTCCATACCAACGTAAGTGCGTGTCACTGTGAGTAAAAGCAGCTTTCAGCCAGGTGCACCAGCATGTGACGATACGCAATGATTCAATAACTAGTGATTTGCATCGCTTCATATTTCATGGTCTGTCACTGTTGCTTAAACACTTTCATTAGTGGTGATGGTTGTACTTCACAGTCAATACTGGAACTAAACATGAAATGGAAATGAAGCTTTTCTCTATCTCTCTCTCTCTCTGCAGGATGAAGCCTCCAGTTCCCAGAGCAAAGTCTGTGAGTGTGTCTATTCCTCTCAGTGCAGCGGTGGAATCATTTCCTCATGCTGAGCTCTGCCCTAATTTAACAGTGTCATTAATGCATCTCAGCTTGTCAGTATGTGCCTGCACTAATATTTATTTCTCCCTATCAGAGTGCCATCTTGCTGGCCAAACCAGGTGGGGTCAGTACAAATGATGATGATGATGATGATGGTGATGATGATGATGAAGAATGCATTTCTCTCCTCTATAGATCCTTCACCTGAGGTGAGGCGACCCCCTCCACCAGCTCTCAGTGTGAAACCCCCTTGTCCTGCCAACCTGAAGGAGGGTAAACTCAGGTGAGAGGCGAATGATGCACAGTGGTTGGACAGGTTGGTTTTGCTCAGTGAAAGATTAGTTACTGCAGTTGTTTCCAAGTACATCAGAACAAATTAGTGATATTGTTTATCTTCATTCTAGCACTGCAATTCCTCCTCCTTTGGCATCAAAGTCTGTATGTAAGCTTTTGTCTGCCCTCTTCACCGGTTCGAGGGGAACCGAACAGTCTGACAATGAGGTATGAGGTGTATTGAACACACACACACACACACACACACACAATTTAAAGTTCTCCCATGCATATTTATCTTGTAATGAAGGGCCATAACTGTCTAGTAGGATTTCTATGTTGAATCTTTTTCAAATGTTTTGATCATGTACAAAAATACATTATAAGAGAGATATATTTGCCTTCCACTCCTGTTAAACACATTGAAGTTAACACTGTTAGTGTGTGCCATGTCCCAGAACAAAGAATGGTTTGCTGGGGACTGCAACAGAAAGACGGCTGAGGAACTCTTGCAGTGTGTCAACAAGGTAAACCATGTATTAAATGCTTCACTCCACTCTTTTTTCAATAGCATTCATCCTGTTTGTCCATCTTTGAGGTCAATACTCACTTTTGGTCTCAGTCTCCTCAGACTCTAATGCTGGTGCTCTGTTTGTCCATGTTGTAGGACGGTGCGTTTCTCATCCGACACAGCTCGGCCCAGCCGTACACCCTTGCTGTGCTCTACCAGCAGAAGGTGTACAACATTCCCATCCGCTTCCTGGAGCACACAAAAGGCTACGCGCTCGGAAAAGAGGGCAAGAAGAACGAAGAGGTGAGAGCAAATACAGCTGAAGGGAGGGAGACAGGGAAGAAGAAAACAGGGCAGGAATTTGGAGAAAGAATTTCAAATTTTCCTCTCTTCCCTTATCTTTCTTCCTCCCCCTCAGACCTTCCCCACTCTCGACGAGATGATTTCTCACCACAGAAATAACCCACTGCTTCTGATCGACAGCAAGAGTCAGGCCAAGCACACGACGTATTTAACCCACCCTACACGCCCTTAAAACCACTGCAGCCTCCTGTGTGAGTTATGCCCGCTACACACAAATGTTGCCGTTAGAATCTTCAGTTACATCATTATGGATGTTTGTGATGAACCAGTCTTTTTACTGTAAAAACAAAGTTCTATCTTGTGTGCATACGAGTGTTTGTTTTGTGTTGCACTGCATTGTTTGATTTTTAAAGTATACACTAATCATGGGGTATCTGCTTGTTTTTTATCAGGTGTTGCATTTAGATGTGTGTTTGTTGAACACTTACTTTGAATGGTTTGTATATGTACTAATGAAAAGTTGCTACTACAACTAACTCTGGCTCATTAACAGAACCCTGTCTGTTGATTAATGATCCCACAACCTAATTAAACAAAACATATGAACTCTGTCTGATCTGATGTCACAGTAGATTCAGCTCACCTCCAGGCAGACGGTGCAGGGGCCTGTGGGAGCTGCAGTATTTGCATAGTGGTGTAAATGAGTAGTAAATAACATCATTGAGCCAGTGCAATGTTGCAGGTGGGTGTGGAGCATGTTGTTGCTCCGTTACCGGATCATTGCTGCGATGACAAACTGATGGTGTCCTCGGGATCTTGAGCCCAACAGCACAGCAGCAGCTCAACATCCATACGTGGCAGAATCGTTGAATGTAACAGTGCACTCACTGATGTTCACTGGTTAGATATCCCAGCTTTGGAAAAGAGCATGACATGCAGTAATGTTCCCTGTGTGCATTTCAAACAAATTCAATTACTGTGCTCTTTCTTAATTTTATGACATTTTAGTTTTATTGGATGTGGTCAGTGGTAGGAGCAGCGGCAGAGCAGAGTGTGTGAGAGAGCGAGAGAGAGGATGACAAGCAGAAAAAAGCAGATGCAGCAAAGACTCAACTTAGATATATATGCTATTAACCTGGTGAGCTATAGGTGAATACCCCCCATGACTGTGGTCTGAAACCCCAACAGTCCATCAGGATGTCCCCCAGATGAAATATTCTCCTTCACCATCAGAATTGGCTGCTTGTTATAGTATGGCTACAAATTTGACTGAAGAATTAAAGAATGGTAAAATGGATAGTAGCACTATACAATATCTTTCCATTCAAATTGATACCATCTGTGCCATTCTCGTGTAAATACAGCTGAATCAATACAAATACGAATCTTACTTGAAAAGTACACTCATGAATGTCTACACAGCACTTTATCTGTTTCCCACATTTGACTAATTTTCCTGTTTGGGAATATTAAACTATATTGAGCAAGGTTCTTGGGAACTTGTCCTGTCAGGAGCGTACGCAGCCCTTTTTCCAATTAAACTGAACGTTTTAAAGACACAGAAAACTCATTGTGGAACAGATTGGGATTTTAAGAAGTAGTGGTATTTTCCCAGTGGTATTTGTCAGTCAGTCAACATTAACAACTGTTACTAAACAGTCAGATTTCCCTGGTCAGCTGCTAACCCCTTAACCTTAACCGACAACCCCAAAATCCCTGCTGTTATTTTTCATTTTCTTTTTTGGGTGAACTCTCCGTTAAGTGGCATACACAATATAAAATCATGTTAGTGATGAGAGTCTATTATTTGAAGGGATGATGATGATGATGCATAAATCAAACGGATGCAGTGAGCGTGCGTGCGTAAATCGTAGAAAGGTGGGGCGCTTGTCACGAGCCCGGATTTCGAAGTTGGTGGGGAGGAAGGGGGGAGGGGGCTACCGCGGCGGAGGGGTACAGGCTGCGCACCCGACCTCTCTGACAGGTCTGAAGCGGGGAATCAAACCCTCACACACGGACTGTTTTCTCAGCCAGTTCACCGCTCACAACCGGCCAGTGCTTCATCATTTGTTACCGCAGACCCGCGGGTCACTGGCGTGGGGGAGGAGCTGCTAGTCGCGGTTGCGTTGGGGCTCTCGGCACTAGTTGGAGTGGACTAGTTTTCTTGGCGGAGGCGCGGAGTTGTTTTGCTCCAGGACTGGTGTAGGGGGGCTGCTGAATGGGAGCAGTCGCCGGATTCGTGTGGTATCAACGCAGGCTGCCGCGACCACCCACCACTGCCCATCACGGTTGACTTCAGGGGACGTGTCGGGACACAAACAGAACAAGACCACCAGCAGCAGCAGCAGCAGCTCCTCCTGTCGTCCCCCCTGTCCCCTCTCCTTCCTCACGGATCCTCCGGACTGACGAATCCTCCAGACATGGCTCAGATTCTGCCGATTCGCTTCCAGGAGCATCTGCAGGTAACCGCGGATTAAAACTCACAAACATGTGGCGTTTTTGCCCCCCACATCAGCTCATTTCGTGTCCACGCTGCACCATGTTCGCAGCCGGCACATGTCGCATTTACCCGGGCTGTGGAGCCCTCCTGCTGCAGGGAGGTGCTCGATATAGCCACAGGCCTAGTTCCGTCTGCTCCTGCCGGGCTGATGATGACTTGTAAAAATTGAGATGGTACAACACAGCTCCACTGCAGACTGTGTGTGTGTGTGTGTAATGGAGGGTGTAAGGAGGGAGGGGGTGTATGCCGCAGTTTTCATGTGTCATTTTCCATCCTAGCCGGTGCAAACTGCGGCGTTCTGACAGTTGAATCTGCGGAGCTCAGCTGTTCACTGGGTCCAGTCCAACACTCTCCACTGGAGAGGCTGTAACATGTAGGTGTCATGTCCTCGCAGCAACAACAACACGTCTGCAAATGAGCTGACACAACACCTGCTCTCAGACATGATCCATTCAGGGAGGGTGTGTGACAGGAAGTGGAAAAGGGTTGATCACTCACACTATCAGCTCGATCAGTCCAGAGAACGGCAACATCATGTGTACTGGTGTATGAAGCTCTCACAGCTCTTTTGACATCCACACACACACACATTCATTCATGCAGTGCATCTATATGTGCAGCATTTTCTCCATCACACAGTGGACATTTGGGGGGGGGGGTTCGATATCTTGCCCAAGGACACTTCAGCAACTGAGATCAAACTGCAGTTGACGTCAGCTGACAAAACACAGCCACCAAAACACAGCCACCAAACCCTCTCGCTGAATCTCATTATATTCATGCAGCATTCTTGTTTTTTGAGTTTGTTGTTGTGCAATGTCTGTGCAGCCTCAGAGTGATCAGCGTCAGCATGAGTGGCCCTGCTCGTAGTGTCTATAGTACTTAAAGCAACACAAAATGTCCTTTACGCTCTGTGGGAAACACAGCAAACAAGCAGCCATTTATTTCTGTGGTTATCTGTGGACAAACTCTTTCCACTATGTTCCTGTTTTCCCATGCTGGTTTGGACTCTGGTAGTCGTTGTCCCACAGCAGCCCCAGTGCTCGGTGTCTTGCAGCCAGAAGAGAAACTTTGTGACGCACCCCTCCGCCTCCCTTGGTCTGTAGCCTGTTGTTATGGTAACAGCAGGCAGTGAAATGGCCTTTCACTAGGAAAAAAAAATGCACAGAGCCCCCACCCCCTCTCCGTGTTCCCTTCCTCTGGCCAGTACCCCCACTTTCGTCAGCCAAAGACCCTTTATTCACCCAAAAAAAACTGTGCTGGCTGAGAGACTCTGCAGGGCACCAGGCCCCTCTCCTCACTGACAGGACTCCTGCTGTGTTGCTCACTGATGGAGGCTAGTGCAGTACCTGGAACTGTCTGGGTTACTGGTTTAAATTGCTTTCTGCATATGTCTCGTACATCTCTTTGGAAAACCTCTCTGCCTTGAGACAGTGATAAGCAGCAGACCGCTTTACGTTCCTCCTCCTCCAGCGTGAAATCCCAGCTCTGCCCCGGTCGTATCCCCCCATGAATCAAGGTGGCTCCAGCAGAGTAAAAAATGCCTGGAATTTGCAAACCCAGGACTTTGGGCCTCAAGTTGTTTAGCTTCTTTTCATTATTGGCCTGGTATTTACAGCTCAGTGTCTGCAGACTGGGCCTGGTTTCAGGGATGTAACATGGACTCTAGCTGCACAGTGAGGCACCAGCCTGTTGCACTGAATCTCAGATATAGTCTCACAGCGTCTCTCTGAGCAGTGCCCAAGGTCAGGTGCTGGATAAAGGACCACCCATCAGTGCACAGCAGTGTCTATGCTTAGAGACTTAGTATCTAACTCAGATGACTCAGACAGAGAGGCACCAAATTCAACTCTTTTGTGTCTTCGAAGAGGATGCTATCAGCGACATGTTGCATAGAGAGTAAGAGCCATTCTACCCATTCATTGATCTGCTGTTAGAATGGGTGACACAAGTAGAGGGAGACATTTGGGGATGCTGTGGGAGACTGTATTTAAGTACAGGGAATTGTTTTAACAACCACAGAGTGTTTAAATAATGAACATGCTTAAAGTGATGGTCATTAGCAGTGCATGTGGGTCCTCTGCCGGCTGTCAGTGCAGCGCCCTACGGTCTCTAGCAGCCTAAATGTCCTGCGGCTCAGAGGAGCATGAACATCGAACTGTCGAGTTGAGTTAGGAGAGTCCAACCTGCTGCTCTGCGGCTGTTTAATGCATCCTGTTGTGCTGCTGCTTCCGAACTGATGCCACCATGTCAAAACCAGCAGCTGTGAAAAAACAGATGAGCCAAGCAGGGCCCCATTTAAGCTCAGCAAATCCAATCAGAATAGGAAGCAGGTTGACAGAAGGACTCTATCTCAGTCTAGAAGAACACATCTGTGACTGCAGCAGTGGCTGATAGGAGGCGGGTGTGTGCGTGTGTCTTCAGTCACCAAAACTTAAAGTAGCAGCCATTCACACAGACAATTTGAATGATGACACACAAACCGTCACAAAGCTGTAGGATTATAGATTTTAGAGCTGCAACTCATTCACAAAAGTACTGTTTGTCACTCGAGCAGCTCTTCAGCAACTAGCTCTCATGAACCATGCAAGTGAAGCAGAACATTGAGGTTGTGAGGAATACCAATAAGACAAAGAGCTGAAAGAGTTCAAGATACCGTTAGGAATAAGCTGCACTTACATATTTAATTGATCATTTATAATATATGATAAACATCTTACCATCTGGTGAAAGAAGATGGGGAAAAAGTAACACCGTATCTTTTAGCTGCATTTGTTGTTTTTGAACCGTTTGTGTAATCTCCCTACAAACCCAAACCCCTCTCTGCTGTTGTGTCAGTGAGCAGCGTGTCCACCCAGGCTATGACTCACCAAATACCGTCAACGCTGTATCATCAGAGAAGTTCAACTGCTGCTGCTGTCGCTGTGATATTAAGGCTGTGATTGTAGGACTCTGTATGTGTTTGTGCACTACTGGAGGCAGTTTGTAGGTCAGTGGAGATGGAGGATGTAGTTGAGGTGTGATTTTAGTCTGGAATGTTCTTCTAAGACGGAGAGTGGAGAGGGGTGGGGGGGTTCTCTTCTGGTGAGTCAGTTGCACCACCCTGAGTTGTAAATTGCAAAAGGCCCCTTGTTACTGGAAATGCACTGTGCAGGGCTCCCTCTACGTCACTCTTCATTTCTAATGAAAGTGACATTTATCATGTTGGCTTCTCTACGTCACCCCGGCTGTCTCTGTACAACTGCTCTCCCTGTTTTTATCAGGATGCTGGACTGTGTCTTGAGCTCCTCCTTTTCACTCCCAGGCTTATCTCCTCCCTCAGTGTGTTTATTGTATTCCCCTGCAGCGATGGTTCTGGCAGTGGAAAAGAGATGCAGCATATGGCTTCAGTCCTCCCTCAGGTCTTCTCTGTGGCCTTGACAAGAAGCCTCAATATTGCACGTCCCCATGACCGCAAAGACACCGGCTGAACATTGAGCTGTAGCTTAGACATATGGTGTCATATTGTTGGAATGAATCTAAGAGAAAAGCAAGTCTTCATATTTGAGAGACTGGAAGTAGAGAGTCTGTGGTGATTTTCTTCGAAGTATGACAGAATATAAAAGTAAAAAGTGTGTTTTACCTTTACCTATATTGTACCAGTGTTATGGTAATTTAAAGTTGGCATGTTGCTGAAAGCGACTCTTCACATGCACGTATAGATTTGATCCACTCAAATAAATAAATAAATAAACACGTTCTCAAATGTGGCATCTCTTCTTGCTTGTATGTGTCCATCCCAGGCTGCTGACTTACTCCTTCCTGTTTTGTAGTTGACCTTATTGAAATGGCTCAGTTGTTATGATTTGTTGTCCTGCTCTACCAGCCAACTGCGAGATACTATAGTCCTTGTGATGAGTGTAAGGATTCCTTTCCACTTGCCTCAGACTGCATTATGCAGTCAGCTCAGTCACCGGAGGGAGAGAGAGCATGTTTTGGTCGGCCCTCTCAGTTCACAGTTAGTTGGACAATGTGCACAATAATTGCTCTGTTTGGCAGCTGCTAACTGGGGTGGAGCGTTTCATGTTTGTTAGTTGTACTAAGATTCGACACAGGAACATTTCTGATCAGGTTAGTCAGTCAGAAAATAAATATGCTGAGTAATAAATCTAATTTTGTTTAGGCCAGTAAAGCATGTTCCTGAAAATGCTTCATGTAACTCAGCAGGTTATTAGCAGCTCTAATAAGAGTGTAAAGTTCTGTTGGGTTAACGTCCTGTTGTCTGCTGTGTGCCCACACATGTTCCCTGGCTTAATGCAGCGCCACACCTCCTGCCTAGAAGCAACCTTTAAGAATTCCCCTGGAAAGTTGGAGCAGACCTGCGATTTTTATTCAAACACTGTTCTACTCTGCTACTTGCTGTTTTTTCCTCTTGCAAGGCAAATGTCAGCGGCTGCCCTGTATGTTTTCCTATTGACATTTCTTTTTGTTGAGATGGAGGCACGACTATTTCAAAATCTGCCACTCCAATCACTTGCAGTCTAAAAGTAGGAAACTGGCTTCTTAATACCCATCAAAACTAAGTGAAACACTTCTACACAATTTAGTCCTCCCATTACATATACAATCATACTCAAAGTACATAAATGATTTAAAAAAAAGCTAAGTAAGCAAAGTTACCAAAGTTTAACCAGAGTCTGATTTTCCATTATTCGCATTTGCAGTTGCAGAACCTGGGAGTGAACCCAGCCAACATTGGCTTCAGCTATCTGACCATGGAGTCAGACAAGTTCATCTGCATCCGAGAGAAGGTGGGCGAGCAGAACCAGGTGGTGATTGTGGACATGTCTGACCCCACCAACCCAATCAGGAGACCCATATCTGCCGACAGTGCCATCATGAACCCCGCCAGCAAGGTCATCGCCCTGAAAGGTAATGTATGAGATGTAGAGCAATGCATTCACACTGCCACACTGCCGGTTATTAGGAGAAAATTGCTGTGTAATTGTGAGAAAAACAGTACTGGTATTGCTAGTGGCCTTACGCCAACTGCTGTGCTTATTATTTTTGTCTTAGTTCCCAGAAAAAAAGTCTGCACTGTTTGTTTGTCTCTAGCTTTAACAGATTTAACCATATACCAAGTCTGCCATGGGAATACAGTGGTCATGCAATGACTAATGCTGTTAATGCCATAAATATGTAGGATGCACTTAGTTCTACTGCCTGAATGTACTAAATTGGTCGCGTGAATCGATTTTCTGCCTCTGAATCTTGCCCTCGGAGCACAAACACAAGCGCTGATCAGGATGATTTGCCTGTAATGCTTCTCTCTCCTCCCCTTTCCCCTGAGGATACTATGCCCCTGTTTGCCCTCTCCCTGTGATCTAGCTCTGTCTTTGTCCTGATTGACACTTTGCTTTTTCTCCCTTCGCTGTCTGTCCTTTCTCAGACGGTGAGTTGCTTTCTGTCTGTCTACCCTTCTGGCATTCTGTTGTGATGATACAGTAGCCATGTCTCTCATAAAAGCTTCCCATACCCCCCCATGCACACTATTTCGACCCTTAATCAATCAAAACAGAAAACTGTTGAGAAATGGCTTTGGTTACCAGTAGACTGCATCAGAATCACCTCACAGTACCACACCTCACCTGCAGGCACATTCACTTTCCTACTTTTATGAGAACTACACATGTGTTAGCATGACTCCCTGTAGGCTAGTACAGTGTACGTGTGGTATGCCTCATCAGATAATCCACAGTGGGTTTGGCACTGTGTGTCATCGCAGGCCTGTGTGAACGTGTGCCAGCGTTCTGATCTTTCCTTGCTGCATATAAACCATTCCATTAATGTGTCATTATAGCCATTTGTGCTCAGTTTGTACAGTAGCTCCAGTGTTCACCTAAACCATTCATCTGTTCACCTTTTTATTCCATTTCTTTCTAACTTTGCTGTTAAATGGAGGTTGTTACTGGTCATATATTCTGTTTATATACACAGTAAAATGGCTCGGCTAAACCAATACTATCTACTGATGTGTTATGACCTGCATAAAGCTGAAGAGAACTCTCAGTAACCAGGCGATTTGGGTTTACCAGATTATAGTTTGAAGATTGATGTCAAAACAGATATAAAATGAGCTCTTTCAACCTGTCTCACTCCATCCCTGTGTGTCTTTACCTCCCCCTCAGCTGCCAAGACTCTGCAGATCTTCAACATCGAGATGAAGAGCAAGGTGAAGGCTCACACAATGACGGAGGAGGTCATGTTCTGGAAGTGGATATCAGTCAACACTGTCGCCTTGGTGACGGATACAGCCGTCTATCACTGGAGCATGGAGGGGGATTCCCAACCAACCAAAGTATTCGATCGGCACGCCAGTCTGGCAGGATGTCAGATCATCAACTACAGAACTGACGAGCAACAGAAGTGGCTACTGCTGATAGGGATCTCTGCACAGGTATGAACATGTTGACACACATCTCGTACAGTAAAAATGCACAAGTAAGACAAATTTCAGATCTGTAACTCTTGTCTGATCTTTTATTCACATGCTCAAAACACAAAAAAGTCCTCAAATCATCTCAGAACACATCTTTCCCTGGTGCTACAGACTGCATATTCTTGTTTTGTCTCTTTCTTGCAGCAAAACCGTGTGGTTGGAGCGATGCAACTGTATTCTGTTGACAGGAAAGTGTCTCAGCCCATCGAAGGCCACGCTGCCGCCTTCGGGGAGTTCAAAGTGGAGGGAAATGCCAAACTCTCCACCCTTTTCTGTTTTGCTGTGCGCTCTGCGGCTGGGGGGAAGGTGAGTTTCCCTGGATAGATTGCACAGATTTTACTCATGATGCTATCAAACTGTATTTAGTCTAGCCTCTGAACAAAGACCTCTGAGTTGCACAAAAAGAAAGTATGTATGTATGTGCTCCCCTCTGCTGTCTATTATTCTTCATGTTGCTTTACTCTGGCTCCTTGCTTCCTCCAGTTGCATATCATCGAAGTGGGTCAACCAGCTGCAGGAAACCAGCCCTTTGCTAAGAAGGCAGTAGATGTGTTTTTCCCTCCAGAAGCTCAGACCGACTTTCCTGTAGCTATGCAGGTGAGAAAACAGCCCCGGTACTCCATAACTATTGATAAACTAACTAACTTTGACTGCTGAGCACTAAAATTCTCTCTGTCATCTTTCTCCTCAGATTGGCAGTAAGCATGGTGTAATATATTTAATCACCAAATATGGGTACATTCACCTGTATGACCTGGAGTCTGGAGTGTGTATCTACATGAACCGAATCAGTGCAGAGACCATCTTTGTCACTGCTCCTTATGAGACCACCTCAGGAATAATTGGGGTCAACAAGAAGGGACAGGTGAGATAAGCTAGATGCATTAGCAATGATTTTTACCAAATAATCTATCAGCACACAGGTGAAAATATGTCTTTATGTCCTCTCTACCTAAATAGTATTTATTAATTTATTCATCCATCTGTTTTTGTCATTCAAGGTCTTGTCAGTTTGCGTCGAAGAGGAAAACATTGTCAACTATGCCACAAACGTCCTTCAGAACCCTGACCTTGCCCTAAGGATGGCAGTGAGGTCAAACCTGGCCGGGGCTGAGGAGCTTTTTGCCCGGAAGTTCAACACTTTGTTTGCCCAGGGAAGTTATTCAGAGGCTGCAAAGGTTGCTGCATCAGCACCAAAGGTACGACAGTGTGCACTGCTACAGAATAGTGGATGTCCATGATGATGATAGGGCACGTAACAATGAAGACACAATAACCCTGGGATCTGCTACGTAAATACTTGCAGTCATTGCATTGTCATGTTATTACACTAGTTAATATAAAGAGGCTCAATGGATTTACTTTTTTCATTTTTTTCTGCTACTTTACTTTTGTCCTTTTCCGATAATTCCTCCATTCTTCGCCGTCTCTCCTTCCCACAGGGAATCTTAAGGACGCCAGAGACCATCCGCAAGTTTCAGAGTGTCCCGGCCCAGCCAGGTCAGGCCTCTCCACTGTTGCAGTACTTTGGTATTCTTCTGGACCAGGGCCAGCTGAACAAGTTTGAGTCTCTTGAGCTGTGCAGGCCCGTCCTACAGCAGGGACGCAAGCAGCTGCTGGAGAAATGGTTGAAGGAGGACAAGGTAGGTAAAACAATATGGCGGCTTTGATACCCTGGGCTGATCTGTGTACGAGAGACCATTGTTGGTAATTGTGATCATATGTGTGCTGTAGCTGGAGTGCTCAGAAGAGCTGGGAGACCTGGTGAAGGCCTCTGACCCCACACTCGCTCTCAGTGTTTACCTCAGAGCTAACGTCCCCAACAAGGTCATCCAATGCTTTGCAGAGACCGGCCAGTTCCAAAAGATAGTGCTGTATGCTAAGAAGGTAATCAGAGAACTCACTCTCCTTGCACGTCTGCTGGGAAAATCGAAAATAATGTTTTGTAAGGGAAAGAAAATACTTTCATATATTGAGTACATACATACAATTTTCTATAAGCTTGTTTAGATGTGCTCATCAATTAATTGAGAATTTGTTTTTAACTGTGCTGTTGTAGGTGGGCTACACCCCAGACTGGGTGTTCTTATTGAGAAATGTGATGCGTGTTAATCCAGACCAGGGACTTCAGTTTGCCCAGATGCTGGTCCAGGATGAGGAGCCGCTGGCCAACATCAACCAGGTAAAACAACCAGCGTTATTACTACCTCACTCACTGGAGACGTACAGTATTGCTTTTCCACTTTCCCTCTACACCTTCATCCTCACACATGCACGCAAACACACAAAGAGCCCAGTGTGGGAGCCTCCATCTGTGTTATTCCAGATGTGCCAGCAATGCCAGGAATTCACTGAGTCAGTGACCCCCCCCCCAACCACTCCTCCTTTAATGTCGCGTCATCACTGTGCTCAGTTCAAGTCTCAGATCCAGACCCTGATGATTAAACGCTTCTCCAAGTGAAAGTTAAACCCCCTGCTGTTTTCTGTTGTGGCCTCTACTGATGTTATTAATATGAAATATGTGGTTTCCAGGCCCATGGTGCTTGATGGAGTGCGACTCTAATCTTACTTTGCATGCTAACTCAAATTATGGTTCACAGATGGCTGTATATCAACTGGATTCTTTCCTTCCCTTTTTCCCTTTTTATTTGCCCTTTGCTAGATTGTAGATGTTTTCATGGAGGGCAGCCTGATCCAGCAGTGCACCTCCTTCCTGCTGGATGCATTAAAGAACAACCGCCCGACCGAAGGACACTTGCAGACACGTCTGCTGGAAATGAACCTCATACATGCCCCCCAGGTGAACGTTCAGGCCTCCTCTCCTTGTTACAAAAGGAAACCTGACCTTGCTTTACTTCTGTTTGTGTTTTCATGCTTGTCACAAACTGTTTTCAGGTTGCAGATGCGATCCTGGGAAACCAGATGTTCACACACTATGACCGTGCCCATGTCGCTCAGTTGTGTGAGAAGGCAGGTCTGCTGCAGAGAGCTCTCGAACACTACACCGACCTGTACGATATCAAACGAGCTGTGGTGCACACGCATCTGCTCAACCCTGAGGTATGCCTGCAGACGTTTGGTCATGCTTGTGAATACCACTGTCTTGGGAGCCAGCCACCATTCCCCTTTTTGTTTTTATGATACAGGAAAATGCCTGAAACCCACTTCTTTTGTCCTCCTCCCTGCTCAGCCTACTGTCTCACTCTCTTCCCATCTTCCCTTTCCTTATTCAACTCTGGTTTTAGTGGCTGGTGAACTTCTTCGGCTCCTTGTCAGTAGAAGACTCGTTGGAGTGTTTAAGGGCCATGCTGTCGGCTAACATCAGACAGAACCTGCAGTTGTGTGTCCAGGTAGCGTCTAAGTATCACGAGCAGCTGGGAACTCTGGCGTTAGTGGAGCTCTTTGAATCCTTCAAGAGTTATGAGGGTAAGTGTGTCACGCATGGGCTGGGGTGGTATGCAGACCTGGGTCATGTTGGATTAAAGCAAGAGAATATGTCAAATAGGGTTTACTTAGCAATGAATGAAGCTGACTGTTTCTCCCACTTCCTCTTCTCCCCAAGGATTGTTTTACTTCCTTGGGTCGATTGTGAATTTCAGCCAGGAGCCCGACGTCCACTTTAAGTACATCCAGGCCGCCTGTAAAACAGGTCAAATCAAAGAAGTGGAGAGAATATGTAGAGAGAGCAACTGTTATGACCCAGAGAGGGTTAAAAACTTCCTCAAGGTAAAATTCCCCCCGAGACTATTAATGATAATTTTATTATATTCTTATGTATTGTATAACCTGTTCCACGAACCTTATCTTTACTTTCTTTGTAGGAGGCCAAACTAACAGACCAGCTTCCACTTATCATTGTGTGTGATCGCTTTGACTTCGTCCATGATCTTGTTCTTTACCTTTACCGCAACAACCTACAGAAATACATTGAAATATATGTACAGAAGGTAAGACTGAGAAAATTGCTGATACTTTATAAATATATAATAATATATCAATATATATTTATAAATAGCCTAGATCTGAGTCTACATGAGACTGTTATTAGGACTTTACTGCCCTTGTTTTCAGGTGAACCCCAGTCGTTTGCCAGTGGTGATAGGTGGGCTGTTGGATGTGGACTGTGCTGAGGATGTCATTAAGAATCTGATCATGGTGGTCAGAGGGCAGTTTTCCACTGATGAGCTGGTAGACGAGGTAGAGAAGAGAAACCGGTAAGAAAAAAATCTCTGTCTAAAACATCCTTAAAATATTGCATAGTCACAGTTTGTGCCTCTGATTGGAACATGTTGTTAACGAGTGAATAGTTTGTGTACAGTGTGAATTCACAACACTGACATCTAGTGTTTTGTAACATCAGCGTAATGGCACTTCAATACATCCAAGTTTCAGTCTTTTAAATGTTTTCAAATGTGGCGGATCTTTCTAAACATGGAGCGGTCCCTTATCTTATCAGGTTAAAGCTTCTGTTGCCGTGGCTGGAGTCCCGTATCCATGAGGGCTGCGAGGAGCCAGCAACCCACAACGCCCTCGCTAAGATCTACATCGACAGCAACAACACACCTGAACGTTTCCTGAAGGAGAATCCGTTCTACGACAGCGCTGTTGTTGGTAGATACTGTGAGAAGAGAGACCCCCACCTGGCGTGCGTGGCATACGAGAGAGGACAGTGTGACCTGGAGCTAATCAAAGTGTGTAGATCACAGTGTAAAGCACATATATGATCAGTCACATAGTTCTAATATACTATACTGATTTTCATTTACCTGATATGATTTTCACTATGATTCACAGGTTTGCAATGAGAACTCATTATTTAAGAGTGAGGCTCGATATCTGGTACGACGGAAAGATCCCGAGCTCTGGGCGAACGTGTTGGAAGAAGACAACCCCTTCAGAAGACAACTCATTGACCAGGTCAGCTTTTACCAAGCTCAAGGGTTGCAGACTGTAAATCAATGCTCTTTTCTTTATGCTTATATTTGTGTTCTCCTTGGATTTCAGGTGGTGCAGACGGCGCTGTCAGAGACTCAGGACCCAGAGGAAGTGTCTGTCACCGTCAAGGCTTTCATGACAGCAGACCTGCCCAATGAGCTGATTGAGCTGCTGGAGAAGATTGTGCTTGATAACTCTGTCTTCAGCGAGCATAGGTGCTGACTTGATGCTTGTTAGGCATCATAGTAATTTACCCACAATACATCTCCTCTTTCTTTAAGAGTCTCCTTTTTTTCCCAGAAACCTCCAGAACCTGCTGATTTTGACAGCCATCAAGGCCGACCGCACTCGGGTGATGGAGTACATCAACAGGCTAGACAACTATGATGCTCCGGATATCGCCAATATAGCCATCAGCAACGAGCTCTTTGAGGAAGCATTTGCCATTTTTAAGAAGTTTGATGTTAACACCTCAGCCATACAGGTGAAGGGAATAACACGGTTACAGAAGTTATAAGTTAATTGCATTTGCTCATCTAAGCTGGAATTTTGCATTTCCTTTTTCGCATCATTAGCTTCTTACAATACAAAGTAAAAGCATTAGAAGTATTCATCACCGTCACGTTGCTTTTTTATCCTGATGTTTTATTTTTCCTTTCCTTGTGTCTCTAGGTCCTGATAGAGCACATAGGGAACTTGGATCGTGCCTATGAGTTTGCTGAGCGCTGTAACGAGCCTGCGGTGTGGAGCCAGTTAGCCAGAGCTCAGCTGCACAGAGACCTGGTCAAGGAGGCGATTGACTCCTATATTAAAGCCGTGGACCCGTCAGCGTACATGGAGGTGGTCAACGCTGCCAGCAAGAACAGTAAGCCCCCACTTGGCTGCAGGACTCTGCTCATTCAACATCAGTATCGAACTGATCTGAGCGGATCATCAAGGTGTTGCTGTTATTTTGCAGATAACTGGGAAGACTTGGTTAAATTCCTTCAGATGGCTCGAAAGAAAGCGAGGGAGTCGTATGTGGAGACGGAGCTGATCTTTGCTTTAGCCAAGACGAATCGTCTGGCTGAGCTAGAGGAGTTTGTCAGTGGGCCCAACAACGCTCACATACAGCAGGTGCAGCGTCCTTTTCCTCCACGTTTACCTGCACTTTATGTAGTGACTGCTCATTTGTCTGTCTCTTTCTTCAGGTGGGGGATAGATGCTATGAGGAGGGTATGTACGAAGCAGCCAAGCTCTTGTACAACAACGTGTCCAACTTTGCTAGACTTGCATCGACACTCGTCCATCTTGGAGAATATCAGGCGGCTGTTGACAGCGCGAGGAAAGCCAACAGCACACGAACGTGGAAAGAGGTAACGGCCGGAAGTTTATCCTCTGTTCAACTCTTGAGTTTTATTTGGCTTCTTCCTTATCGAAGCTGCATTACTCACTTTAATGTTTTCCTCCAGGTTTGCTTTGCCTGTGTTGATGGCGAGGAGTTTCGGCTGGCACAAATCTGCGGCCTTCACATCGTGATCCACGCTGACGAGCTGGAGGATCTGATCAGCTACTATCAGGATCGTGGCTACTTTGAGGAGCTCATCGCTCTGCTGGAGGCTGCGCTGGGACTGGAGCGGGCTCACATGGGCATGTTCACCGAGCTCGCCATCCTCTACTCCAAGTTTAAACCTCAGAAGATGAGGGAGCACCTGGAGCTGTTCTGGTCCAGAGTCAACATCCCAAAGGTAAATTCTGTCTGTACATTCGTGTGTGTGTCACAAATGAGCTGATCAAAAACAAGACTGATTGATTTATTATGCTACTATGCTTAAAATGTGTTTCACTTACCAGGTCCTTCGTGCAGCGGAGCAGTCTCACTTATGGGCAGAGCTGGTGTTCCTTTACGATAAGTACGAGGAATTCGACAACGCCGTCCTCACAATGATGTCTCATCCCACAGATGCATGGAAAGAAGGGCTGTTCAAAGACATCATTGCTAAGGTAAAGAGCAGTGGTTGTGACATTTTCCTTTTTAAACTTCCAGATGTCTAAATAAATGTTTTCTTGTTTTTCTCTCAGGTTGCCAATGTGGAGCTGTACTATAAATCTCTGTCCTTCTACCTGGATTACAAACCTCTATTACTGAACGACCTCCTGACTATTCTGTCTCCTCGGTTGGACCACAGCCGGGCAGTCACCTTCTTCAGCAAGGTAACAGTGACATTGTCTAAAATAGATGACACCTACCATATTTTCCTTTGTAAAGATTGTGTACAGTCTTCTGAATTGACATTGATTGTTTTCCTTTAACAAGCTGAACCAGCTGAAGTTGGTGAAGCCTTACTTGAGATCAGTCCAGAGTCACAACAATAGGTCAGTCAACGAAGCTCTCAACAACCTGCTGACAGAGGAGGAAGACTACCAGGTCACCATTCTGATATTACTGTACTACTATTGACAACAGAAAGGAAACATGATATTAACACTTGATGTAACAGGAAGTTTACTATCAGAGCCTGTGATCTCCCCTCCTGGAGCCAATGATCAACTAATTCTGCCTGTCCAATCTTAAACTTATTTACAGATGCATTAATCAGATGTTATTTTATTATTTCATAACACAAAACAAGTAAACTTGGATCATATTTAATCTTACATGGTTTATATATGTACATAGCAATGTTTGAGTGGTAGAATTCGTTTGAGGGGCATATTTGAAATAGTGTAACATTAGAAAATATAACACGCAGATTATTTGCTTCACCATTGATATTCAGCTCTAACAAACTAACTAATTGAGGTTGTTTAATATTGAACATGTTTCCCCACAGGGTCTGAGGGCATCTATCGATGCCTACGATGACTTTGACACCATCGGCCTGGCTCAGAGGTTAGAGAAACATGAACTGATCGAGTTTAGGCGTATCGCTGCCTACCTCTATAAGGGAAACAACCGCTGGAGACAGAGTGTAGAGCTCTGCAAGAAAGACAAACTCTACAAGGTGAGATCATTCACAGACATCTCAGAAATCTAAAGGAGGTGTTTGTGGATGAAGAGAATGTTTGTTTCTTACAAGTACCTCCATTCCCCTATAGATGGCACTGTTTGTTAATACTTTGCTGTAGAGAAGGATAACTTTAAATAAACACCACCACAGTTTTCAGTTGTTTCCCATAATGAGTCGGGTAAATGTGTGTTTCCCAGGATGCCATGCTGTACGCTGCAGAGTCAAAGGACACTGAGCTGGCAGAGACGCTGCTGCAGTGGTTCCTGGAGGAGGGCAGGAAGGAGTGCTTCGCTGCCTGCCTCTTTGCCTCCTATGACCTGCTTCACCCTGACGTGGTGTTGGAGCTTGCCTGGAGGCACAACATCATGGACTTCGCCATGCCGTACTTCATCCAGGTCATGAGAGAGTACCTCACAAAGGTTGGTTCTTCGCTGAGGAGCAAGAGAATGCGTTCGTGTTTAGGCTGTCCATTGTAGCTTCTGTTTTAATATTACAGTAGGGTTGAAGTCTTTTTATATTTTCTTGGTGAAACAAGTTTTGAATTCTGCATTTTTCTTTTTCTTGCTTTGGTAAATTTTCTGTCTAAACCTGTGAGAGTTGGACAAAAGTCTGAAGAGATATTGCAAAGGTCAAAATAACAATTTCAATTAACCGATATAATGAACAAGTAGAGAAATGCTCTTCTCCTAGTGATGGCAGTTGTGTGTACTGTATATCTACCAGTGAACTACCTCTGGTCGTCATGATTTCCCTAAACGCTGACCTGTAGACATGTGAGGTCACTGGAGGTCATTTCTCTGGGTTCTTTTCCAGGTTGATGCGTTTGCAGCGCAGGTGATGGTCTCTGGGCCTCTTTTTATTTCTCCTCTGTGTCCTCTCTGTTTGTTTTTGTTGTTACTTATCTCTTAGGTTTCTGATGTAGGAACCTAGCATGGACTGTAGATGGCCTAACTAGTTCTGGTGCTGGAGAGATGCAATAGTGTGTGCGCAGAATTTTGTTCCACTTCAGCACCAACACAACACATTTAAATTAAAATTTGAGTCATTCAGTGTGATGACGGCTAGCTGATAACTGAATCACCGAGTTACATAAAAGACTTATCAAACTTATTGAGTGACTCAACCCTTGTCCAGGATTTTGTTATGTATTACTCAATAAAACATTTTGACAAGTAGAAAAGTATTCAGAATAAAATTCGAGCAACCACCAATGTTTATGGATCTTAGGTGAACACATGAGGCTAAATGTGGTAATAGTGCATCACACCAAAGTTGTATCACAATTCGCTGCTGTTTTAATGAATGAAGACCTACATTACTGACATTGATACATTCAACAATAGTTTGGTATCAGGGATGTTTTGGTCCATAAATATGAAGCCTTTAATATTGTGTTGGTGGCTGGAACCAAAAGCCTGTGCACCATGTTGTTCCTCAGGACCAGCGTTAACGTGTCCTTGTCCAACAGAAACCTCTCACGTTCAAACTACTCTCTCTTGGGTCTGCATCTAGTGTTGAGTGGCATATCTGCAAGTTTGACCATTTTCTGTTTTGCTGATGCACAATTGATGTTACAGTCGGCCACAAAATGAAAACCACTTGGTTGTTTTTGTGTTGCGGCTGAACAGTGTAGTATGATCAGAAAAACTGTGATATCTGGCTAAAGTGCGAGATGAAGGCTGATGAGAAGAGCTGGCCACTCCAGACTTGTTAGATGCATCCCCCACCCCGATTCTAACTCCAGATTAAAAAGATCAGAGCGCAGCTTCAAACACTAACTTGACGGAGTCCTTCTTTCCTGTTGAATAATACACATACCTTTTACATTTAGCTTCTTCCACAGTGGAAGCACAACACCTGAATATTTCTTTGCACTTGAAATGATTTTTAGGACAACATGTACCACAATCAACTCACTCTGTAGATACTGACTGCCTGGCAAGGATGAGCGTTAACCCTCCAGCTTCTAATCTGTAGCTTTATTTCAGTAGCAGACTGAAACACACACACATGTTTTATTGCAGTTATGAATGGGATGCACGCGATGGTGTGGTTGTAGTGATATTTCACTGTTAACTGTGAATGTCTGGAAATGTAGCATCTGCACATAGGCATGTATAGTTTTTCTTTTACTTAACACACAGCATAAAAGCTTCAATCCCACTAAAATTCTTGTAAAATGATAAAAGTAATTGTGATTTGTGTGAATGGACCCTTTAGATGTTCAGTGAACGTTTGTTCTGGGGGCTCTATTAGAAATACTCACCAAAGCTGCATGGCATCTTCTCTTAGGTAACCGTAGCTGCACTCTGAGGGACGGTGTTTTAATTTGTCTTATTTATCAGTAATTTATTTTAATAAATAATAAACACTCAGCGTAGTGTTACATCAGCAGTATGAGAGTTTAAGGTCTAGTCTCATTTAAATAAAGCTGCACTCATTACACTGAAGGTATCCGGCTACACCTGACTCTAAAGATATTGTTTGTTTTCTGATAGCTAGGAGCTAGCATAGTTTTAAATCCAGGATTTGAACATTTCCAATATTTGCTTGGATTGTACTTTTAAAGCCTGCAGCAGGATACCTACAGTGTATGAGATCAGACTTTCTTTCACTCTGTACGCTTGTGCGCGCGCGAGTAAAACACATGTGATCGATGCTCTTTTCTCTGTTGCCCTCAGGTGGACAAGCTGGAGGAGACAGAAAGCCAAAGGAAAACTGAGGAGGAGGTGACAGAGCCTCAGCCGATGGTGTTTGGTAGGTTTACAGACAGTGGTGTTACCTAAATAGATAAAACAAGAGGACGCATGCTGCTCGTTTTATCGGCTCCCTCCGTTCTCTAAATCCATTTGTGTTTTACAACTGCGTGCAAACATGACTACTGTTGGACATCAAGGTATTTTATAGGAGTTAGTTTGTCCAAAATAAATAAGAACACTTGTGTTGGTTGCTTTAAAACCTGGTTAGACTGGTTGTTATTTAATGAACAGCTTAGTTTGATATGGCAGTTATGAACTCAGAGTGTCTGAAGCTAAAGGATAAACTCCTGCTAATAAGTTTTGCATCAGGGCTTTGGTGTAAAGTTAAATGAAGTAAACTGAATGAGAGCTGGTTGTAAGAACTCTATTTTCTGTGTCTTTGTGTGATCAGGCCAGCAGCTGATGTTGACTGGCTCTGCTGCTCCAGTGGCGCCCCAGCCGGCGTACGCCGGCTACGGCTACCCTGCCAACGCAGCAGGCTTCCCTCCTCAGGCCGCCGCCACTGCTGCTGCCGCCGCTGGCTATCCTGCACAGCCTGCTTATGGCTTCAACATGTAGAGGCCTGACCCCCCCACCCGCTCCTCTCTGTCTCGACTGCACACACTCACACCTGAACCACACTGAACTGTGCTGCTCTGAGTCTCACGTGGCCAGATGATGGCACAGAGACCCTCCCCCGAAACTTGACTGGGCCTTCATTTCCTAACGAGACTCCGCCCCAACTTCACTGAAACTGCAATAGAAGCCCTTCATAGCTCCGCTCCCTTCAGAAGATCTGCTCCTGGACGACCCCCCCCCCCCCGCCGTCTACTGTCCACTAGGATGTTACAACTGCATCACCAATCTACACCGCATGACGTCCCCTCTCAGCTCCCAGAGGAATTAACATACTGAAGATAACATAGTGACACCAGACCACTCTGTCCTGTTGCTGATCCATGTAGACGTAACTAACCATAAAGCAGCTGTCTCCTTTATTTGACATTCCTTATTTCTGTAGATTCAGCACTGATGAGTGAGAGACTTACTGAGGAGCGGAGCGGCGTGTGTGTGTGTGTGTGTGTGTATGTGTTCCTGCCTCCTAAAGCACTGCTACAGCCTTATTTACTCTGGAGAAGGTGGCAAAAAACACACAGGCTCATTTGTTCATGTTTAATTTCACAACTGTCTCAAGCTCTGATTAGAAAGACGGTTACTGTGCAATAGTTTTGTTTGTCCTTTCACAACAGGTACAATTTGTTTGCTGTATACGAACTGAGAACACTTGTTTATGAGGTTGCAGTACTGTGTGTGTGTGTGTGTGTGTGTGTGTGGTCTCTGGAGTCTTCTAGGGATACTTCATCAAATCTAGAGGCACTCCATGAAATGTCCACTCCCCTGCAACAGCAAAAGTTTCGCTGGCTCAGAGCAGTTGATCTCGTTGGATGACCTTTTTTGTTTTTATTTTGGGACTGATACTGGAGACCAGGAGCTTCAGGACGACTGAGAGACAGACAGAAGGAAAGCAGGTGATATTATAATAATAATAAAAAATGCTAAATGCTGTAGTCTGTGCATGTGCTGCCAAACTATAATGCTGCAACCAGGAGCACAATTTTAATGTTACACTCAAGTATATCAAGTATTAACTAATGTTGTGTCAAAAAGAAGTGATGTTTGAGGAAAGTTTTTCAGCCGACTCTGACAGACTGGAGAGGAGAACACAAGGGGGGGATGTTAGCTCACATCCTGGTGCCAGTTGTTTCAAAGAATAATCATTATTGTACTGAGAAGTGTATAATTTAAGATATAACTAATCAAAGAAGTCAAATATTATGGATTACCATATGTATTGTCTATAGTGTGTTGTTGTAGTCTTAAAAAAAGCGTAATGATTTTTGTAAGAAAAAGGACAAAATGCAAAAACAACAGGTTAATAAATGGCCTCGAGGTAAGGCTGCTCGACGGCTGTGAAGCTCCTGTCCCGCTGTGTTGTCGACATTAGATGATGAAAATGAAGGAGGAAAAAGCCTGAGCTGCACGTGAGCACTCCCTTAATCTGCACAAGTCATACAAACAGAAAGAGGAATAAAGTTTACACACAGTGGTGGTGGTCCATTTTTACGTCCACTGAGGAGGTTCTCTTTTCCCACGATCCCTTTTCTTTCTGTCAGCAGGATATTGGCAAAAAAATTCTACTTGATGGCTTAATGATGATGATGATTCCACTGAAGTGAAGTGAATGGGCGTACACAGAAAAAAAGTGAGCTTGTAAAATGAGATATTAAGGTTTTCATTTCTCAAAACTTGGTAGAAGGATGGAGTTTGTTGAGAGGGAATAAAGCCATTACATTTCGATGTACAATCTAGCAAATGGGAATCGTGGGAATCGTTCACAGTGACACATTTCAGGAGCTGATAACTAAGAGTGTGCGATTTGGAGAAGCTTGATTGAATTTAAAGGGACTGCTGGAGTCTCTCCTGAGTGCCATTAGTTCATTTACATTTACATCAGGGGAAATCCAGATGCTTTCAAACCTCAGTGCAGGGCTCAGCTGCTGTTTTCTGTGTGTTTTATGACGGCCGGCTCAGTTTTCCATAGTGATGGGGGTTTACGATACAGAGAGTTTCTGCTGCACCCCCTGGGCAGGACATGTTGGTGACCTTTCCTCCCAGGCCTGCTGGATGGATGGGTTCTGTCCCCGTGGGAGCTCCTGCCTCTTTGTTTGGCAGGGTGGGGTTTGGACCTTTTTAGGGTCTGCTGCTGGGGAAACACTCCCGGTTTCTTGGTTTCAGAGCAACCCACACAAGGGAAACCGTTTTTATCCATAGTCACTGGGAGGGGTCTCCATATTAACAGTCAGAGAAGCTGGGCCCCACCCAGCTGGAGTCAGCGCTCCCTCAGATAAGAACACACAGGCTGACGCACACACCACAAGCACACTCAGTCTGACGCACGCGCGTCTCTCTGTGGCTCGTATTTGAAGTTTTCTCGCTTTTACGCACACGTCTCGTCTCCAAGTTCCGGGCGGCACCAGGACTGCGCGCCCCGCCTCTTCGTCGGGTTCCCTCTCTCCGTCTTTAGGCGCCACCGTCGTGACAGCGGCGTTGCCACAGCTACAAGTAACAGCTGCTGGATCATAGGAGCCCAACTTCCCCGACGGTCCCAGTATCCGCCCACTGTGAACGCGCACAGGTCCGCCGGAGTCCGCGGACGCACCCGAGGAGATCACCTGCAGCCAGAGAGGCGCGTCACGGAAGCCTTCCGCCCATGTGTTGCGCGCAATAAATAAGCAAGCTTCCTACCTGAAGATCCGGCTCTTCGGATTCCCGCAGGTTTCCCCGTGTGCTGAGTTTCGTGGCGGCCATGCAGGACAGACGCACGCTCATCAGCCCCTTCTCCGGACCGCGGTGTCTGGCCGCAGCGGCGCCGGCGGCGGGGAAAGCGAAGTTGACGCACCCGGGGAAGGCAATCCTGGCCGGTGAGTTCCTCATAGTGACGTGTCTCTCCGAGGAAGTCAGACATGGACCAAACCCGGGTTGTTTAAAGAGTTAAAACGAGGCCAAAGTTTGATAAAGAGTGTTAATGTTTGTGTCGCATCCATCAGCATGCAGAAATATTTGGATCTGCGGTACATGATAAAACTACTTATCATAATAATGTAATTTACATCGATAACTAAAGTCAAATATATCCATTCATTGCTAATTGTGAAAAACAGCATTTTTAATTGTTGAAACCAAAAAAATAAGAAACAGACTATTTCAAACAGGGTTATCTCAATATTTATTTTTAAAAATTTGATTGATTCATTATTGTTTTGGCAAGACGTACAAAAATAGATATGCTCACATTAAAAAAAGGAGCTAATAAAAGACCTTGTGGTTTCCACTGACCCTCAAACCTTGTTGACCCCTTGACCCCTGAAGCTGCAGCAATAGAGCAGTCAAGAACCTAAGCAGGACATTTTCTTCCCTGTCCCTGTGTCCTGTCATGGTAGGGTCGTATACCTGCTGCAGCACTGATATGATTACATTCAGCCTAATCTAAAGATCACCTCTACTGCACTTTACTTAATGCAGCAGAGTGATGCAGGCACTGAAGCAATGACTAGACTCAGTCCTGCAGGGTTTCAGGTACAAACCCTTGAGCATTTATTTCTACAGTAACCGTCTTTCTAATCTATAACGAATGAGTAGCGTGAGTGTCATTTCAACGCTTCATAGGGCTGCTACCTTTAAATATTTACATTATTGATCTGTCTATGAATTCAATTTAGAGTAATGAGTGAACATTTTATGAAAATCAAGTGTAAAATATATCGATAAACAAACCCCATGAAATATTTCTGACACACAGCATATCATTTAGTTAGTAGGAGTCCTTTCACTGATGATTATTTAATCAGTCATCATAACAGAACATTGCTGATTCACTGAATGGTTCACTGCCCCCCCTCCCCCCCCCCCCCCCCCGCTGTTGCTTAGACCCGTCGACCCCCTCATGTGATGATGATGAGGGTGCAGCAGCGCCTGTTGATGAAGTCTCTCCATGCTGCTGTTCGGCAGCGCTCTCTTGCTCTGGCAACAGTCACACGCTGAATATCTCATCACTCGGAATGAATTCCTTTGGACTGAAGTTTCAAAACATACAGTTTGCCAGCTGATCATTTTAAAAATGCCCTTTGATTTTAGTTTTGCTAATTAAACGATTGATCTTTTTGACTTTTTAATGAGTAAAAATTGAAGATATCCCCGGACCCAAAGTCACCTCCTGAAATTGTTGAAAGCATCCTATATGACAGATTAAAACACCGTCACCTTTTAGAACCTGACACCAGCAAATGTTTAATATTTTTACAGGAAAATATTTGAATAGATGAGTAGTTACATCTCTGACCTCTTCGTTTAAATCTGAGTTATGTAAATGAAATTCAAATATTTGGTCATAAGAGATGATGATCTGATTTACACATTGAAAAACTGAATACACATTCTTTTCTACATCGCATCTACTCTTAAATGTTTTACATAATCTAATAACAACTGGAGATTTATTAATTTTGTGGCGTGAGTGCGAGTGAGTGGCATGAAAAAAAACAAAACGGTCACCTGACTCATGTCACCCTGTCAGCTGTCTGGAAATGGAAGCGTGGCAGTGTTGAGACCTCCCCCCCTCAGTCCTGTGCAGCCTGATTGACTGGATATGGCCCAGGATTGCTCCCTGTGGCGTGTAGCTCGCCTCAGACCTGTCTGTCCTGTTTTGCAGCAGCAGCATGATTCCACTCTCTGTCTCAACTCCACGCACCCGCTGACTCCTGCTGGCCTCGCAGTCGAGAAAAAAGCCCATCGATTTTTCAGTGTCCCTCAAAAGGTTTTGGAAACGAGAGTGTGTCTGAGCGCCACTGGGGTGACTCAGCGTTAGATTTATTGCGTCTGACCTGGCGTATCGTCCATAAAACCAGCACGGCTGATCGTTTACCTCGCCTGAATATCAGTTCTACTCAATATTTCAGCCGAATGTGGCACTTCATAAAATCAGTTGACATCTCTTCTGGTTTTTCCTGACGTGCTGATGCGACTTCAGATTTATCTGTTATGTTTTGCACTGTGTTTATGTGGAGAGAGCCGAGCACTCTTACACGCCTGAAGGCAGCCAGTAGACAAAGCAAGAAGTAGAAGGTCAGAGCTTAATGGATTAGAGACCCCTCGTAGATGGCGCACGGGGAGGAGGGCTGCACGCTGCACGTTCTGGCCAAGCTTTTAGAGGCCGGTGAGCTCATTCTGCTGCTATTGGTTAGCTCAAGTCTCTCCACAGCCACTGGTGATGGCTGAGGCTGAGACACGGAGAGAGGGAGACTTTTGTCTCTGAGGCCGGGGGGTGAGACACGGGTTTAAGTGGCCTCTCTGGTCCTGCTCTGCTCGGCGTTGTACAGTCTTATGCTGCTGTGATTTCACACGTAAACCTGCTCAGGAGCCAAGAGAGGGATGGACAGAGAGAGACAGAGAGACAAGGTTCCCATTTGATCTCAATTTCATGATAGATTGGATTGTCCTCAGACGCAGCCTGGTTTCGTGTCACTTTTTCCTGTTCTCGTTTTCTCTTCCCCTCACGTCGTCCCTCTCTGGCCTCAGGGCAGCCGGTTAGCTTTTGTGAGTGGCTGTCTCTTCTCTGCCTCGCAGCCCTCGTCAAACTACGGCTTACTCCCCGTTTCCTTGCGTCACAGGCGACGCGGACAGTCCACTCCCTGACGCTGTTTCTGCTTTCTGCAGACCCTGAGCACCAGGAGGCCGGATAATAAATCACTGGGCGCTTGCCAACCCCCAAACTGCCCCCGCTGTAGCAGGCTTTTCGCGACGCAGAGCAGTAGTGTAAAACACCACCTGCCCATCGTGTTTTATATTTTCATCCTATGTCATTGTTTTATAACAGCACAAGTTTGTATTCATTTTTGTGGAGGAAATCAATCACGGCTAACATGTAGTAGCTCTAATGGCTTTTCATCATAAGTTATGTAATGACACTGGGCTAATTTATTTTCAATAATTACCCTGACTTAGATGTGAAAGCTCATCGCCCAACATCAATCTTCTAGAGATCTTATTTATTAATTAGACTCTTATTATGAGTGGGGTTGGGGGGGGGGTATTTAAACCAAATCACTGAATTAAATTTTGGAAAAACATCAGTGAATTAGATGTAATAGTAGCCATACTGCTAACATGGAGGAGGTTGGACAGCAGCCAGCCTCCAGGTGACGATCAAGATGCTATGGCTTCACGTTTAGGATCATTCCATCCACCTTCAACAATGATGTAATTTAAAATTATTGTCTGTTTATACGTTTTTGATTATTACTACAAAAATCATTTTGTGTATTATTTGTTAAGATGTCAGGTCAGTTCTTCTAAGTGCACAAACATGCTGCCAAGACTGCTCATTAATCACTAGGAAATCAATCAACAGATTATGTATGCGGTGTCGTTTGACGGTATCCTCGCATGCATCAGTACACACGGTCAAAACAGATCTGTGTGTCGTCATCCTTTATGTAAATGTGTGTATGCAAATCTGTGCTGCAGGGTCGTGAGCAGTTAAAACAGTTTCCATGTAGAATCAATCAACATCCCCTCTGTAATTAAAACTCGGTGCAGCATCAGGGAGCCTTGTTCAGGACAGAGGAAGCCTGAAAGGCCAGACGTTAGATGAATTATTCTTTTCATGTTTCGCATGCGAGGCAAATAGAAATATTACCGCTCTATTAATAGGACACCTCATGTTTGAAGTTCGTCTGTCCTCTGGCTCTACGCTGTTCATATGGACTGGAGCTATGGACACAACACGTCCTCCTCAGTATCCAGAGAATTGAAAGTGAGAGATGATAATTCAGCTAAATAAGGAACATCTGGATGAATAATGAATGCGTTCTGTAGAAGAAACGCTTCATTTGCACAAACACAAATAGGAGACTGTTACTGTTTTATGTGCGTTTTACTGTTTGAATTGAACTCAATGGAATGTACGAAATAGAAACATTGCTTAACAAATCCACTGCTACTGACTGACTTGGGCCTGAAGCGTCTGTCTGGATCAGAAATGTTTGTTTTAAAGAGAAACTGAGCTGCTTGTTTGTTTAGAATCTGCCACACTCAGAGATCTGGGTGTCGGCTCTTCCCTCAAAAAGGGAAGGTTCCTATTAGACCAGATGTGCTGGGTCCTCATTAGAGCCGCTGAGGCAGACAGGTTCTCAGGAGGCGCCCCTCCTGTCAGCTGGCTGTCTGCCCGCTCACGCCCTGTCCTCTGTGGCCCTGAACCTGTTTGTGTGCATCTTGCACTCATGAATAAGTCTATGCACATATAAAATGGACCATGGACTCCAGTTAAAGTGAATCAGACATTATTATCACCATTAAGACCTTTTCAGTGTTTAACATTAGCTCATGTCAAAGTTGCAAAGTTGTAAAAATCTAATGAGAAACAGTTCAAACTCTGGCTCTTCATGAAGGCCCCATGCATGTGCACAAAGGGAGGTGATTGAATAAATGTGTTTTTCCCAGTGTTAATGTGGAGCTGAACCCAAAGCTAACATGCCCGCTATTGTAACTGTCAGGTGTCCACATAGTTCTGGCCGGGCACTGCAGCAGCAATACAAGCTGGACTCCAGCTCTGGATTCTGATGAATGTTTTGATGAAAGCTTGTCTGACCAGAGAGCGGGAGTTATGCTGTTAATCTGCACATCTACTTCTTCAGTATGTGTGTGATTTATTAATCCGCTGCTCCACTTGTAGAAGATTCAAGTGAAACACGCTGCGTATACTGCGGAGTGTTTCACGGCCTCCGGCTCCTAATATCCCGCCAGTGCCATTTCCATTTCTTCCCGTTTTGTATTAAGTGTCAGAACCCTATGTGCATGAATCGATTTCATGACATAGCAGAGACGAGTGGCTGGGGGATGAGGAGAGAGGAAGGAATGTGTTGCTGGGAGAAAATGAACAAGAGGAGAGGAGAGGCGACCTGTAGAGATAAAGATTAATGGCAGCTTCTTCTCGTCTAACCTGTGTTTGGCAGCTGCACTGAAGTCATTTAGGATGTGGCGTGTAAACCTGTGTGCGTCGGCTGTGAAATGGACTAGAAGACAAACAAGCTGCTTCTCCTCCTCCGGTGCCTCGTTTCTGATGAGGATTGATCATGTGTCGCTGCCTGGTACTGGCCGCTGCTCCATCTCATCTGAAAACTGATGAATGGGGTTTTTTGTTTCGTTTCTTAAACACACTGACCCCACTGATCCGGCTCTGGAATGAAACATGTGACTCCTGTGACGTCTCAGCTGGACAACATTTAATGACCATTCCACTGGGATTAGCAGAAATACTGAGTTTGATGAGTCAGTGCTGGGTATACCAGAATCACTGAGCCGAGCTTTAACGTCAACATAATGTTGAAATATTAATTAATTAATTGTTGCATATAATGCAAATAATTAAATTATATTGCCCCCCCACCCCCACCCCTCAGTGACGCTGTATAGATAACGGATGGATGGAAACGTTTGGCCTTGCTGTGCCGCCCACTTACAGTCCTCTCCTGTGTGCTATGAGATAAATATATGTTTTTATCTTAGGTAGAGGCGCTGCTGCGAGGTGCCATGGTGATACTGGTCATAGAGGCTGCAGGGACATGACAAACTGCAGAGCTTAATATGTTTGCATGTCATTTATGGAAATGTAAAAAAGGCAATGTTAAGTGAGTACTTGATTTTCAAATTGTTTGAACTTCTAATTTGAATTCCTGTATAAGGAATTAAGAATTATTGTTATTTCCCACAGAGGGACATAAAGAGCCTCCAGGAGCTTGCCGCCCCTGAAGTCTGTGTTCCATAAAAGCTCTCAGCCTCTGAGACTGAGCCAATCTTCAGTAAATCTTTGCAAAAACAATGTCGATCACGGCCGGAAAACAAACCACCACCTTCTCCCATGTCGATGTTTGATGGAAAACAAAGACATTTCAGTTTTTCTCCTGTTCTGTGTTGTACAGGAATACGTTGCCCTTATTTAACTACACAAAGTGTTGCGTTAACACGGTGACACGATGTGTGTGTCTGTGTGTGTCTGTGTCATTGAGTTAATGGAGGGTCTTGGCCTGGGTAATGGAGCCCCTCCCTGCAGGCTGAGTGGATAATTGAATTAATGTCAGCCCTCTCTCCACCCCCCCCCCCCCTCCCGACTCGTCTGTGTTTTGCATCAGCTTGGCTCTTGGACACTTGTCCTCATCAGCTGTGGCAGGTTTCGAGTGGAACCCTCTAGCGACCAGTCACGCGTTCATCCATTGATTTTTCATCTCTTGCTTTTCCCTCTGCGAACAAATGTATGGTGCAGAAATTAGTCCGCCATTTAAAAGGCAGCGAGACTTCCTCCCACTGTTTATTGGGTTGACTTTCCGCTCATTCCTCAGACAGCACAGTCACTGTGCAGTGCAGTTGATTCATCTTCGCCCCGATCGTTACTCTTCCTCCCGCAGCAGCGGTGCTTTTAATGTTTATGGAGGGAAAGCCATTTGTGGAGTCACTGTAATGATCCATGACGGGATGGCACCTCCTTGGAATTCATAAAGGAGCCCGGGCGTCAGCCTGGCGAGGCTGTGGCCAGGCAGACGCGGCGATGCTAAGTTTAGAGAGTGTATCCGCAATGCTTCCAGACCAGAGAGAGAAGTTTTGATCTTTCGTCTTTTTGATTGGTCTCAGTTTTGTTAACGACTCTTCTTCACGGTGTTTTTCAGGTGGGATCGCAGGTGGTATAGAAATCTGCATCACATTCCCAACAGAGTACGTCAAGACTCAGTTACAGTTGGATGAAAAGGCCAATCCACCCAAATATAAAGGAATAGGTGAGTCACCTGCCTACCTACTGACCGACCGACCGGCCGACTGACGCACCTACCTAATTGTCTACTCTTGACTACCCACCCGTCTCTTCATCCATTTATCTGTTCATCCTGTATCTCTCAGGAGCTCATTATCTTATTACCCACCATCCCCAGCTACATTAGGGATTCTGGCAGGCTGTCACTGTGCTTGTTTATATGGTTATATGACTTAGAACAGACCCACACACACACACACACACTTTGGGGATGGCAGGCCAAGGTAATGAGCGCTCCAGACAGCTGTTGCTTTTCTAGTTCATTTGTGCGTTTTTGCACATCATAGAGTCCTGGACGTCTCAGAGACCCAGATGCAGGTTCAGAGAAACACTTTTTACTTTGACAGGGTAACTGATGCAGGAAAAAAGAATAATACTAATCATAATTTGCATAATAAAGACTCTGCTTCTTCTTTTTTTATTCATCAAACTGTGTGTGTGTGTGTGTGTGTGTGTGTGTGTGTGTGTGTGTGTGTGTGTGTGTTCCTGCAGGTGACTGTGTGAAGCAGACAGTTCAGAGTCATGGTGGCAGAGGACTTTACAGAGGACTCAGCTCTCTCTTGTATGGCTCCATACCCAAATCTGCTGTCAGGTAGGTACCCATCATCGGTCCATCCATGTTTCTATTATATCTCCCTGTGATGTTTAACCTTTAAAATAAACAGTGACAGAGCTGGCTACATTGTGATCTTCCACCTGGAGCCATCGCCTCTCAAACTGCAGTTATTTTAGTCCATTACCCACAATGCAAAGCATAAATGCCACCCTGGTCTCCGGTATAATGATGTTATTCTTTCACAGCCCTGACATTTAATTGCCAGACAAGTGTGTGCATTACACACCTTTATCGTCACTGCTTTTGTTCCCTGTTTCATTCTGTCACTTTTTCCAATCTTACCTGTCTGTCTGTCTCTCTCTCTCTCTCTCTCTCTCTCTCTTTCTCTCTTGCTCGCTCATGGTGCGGCTGTACGTGTACGTGTGTGTGTGTGCGCGCGCGCGTGTGCATGTGTTTGTTTTATGGTGGAGGATGCAGACTGTAAGAATGGAGAGACAGGCTCAGCCAGGCGAGGAGAAAAGATGCCACTCAAAATCAGGCAGGGTCTCAGTAGGGCTACACAGAGGGAGATTTGTTGGTGCTTGGAGTGTGTGTGTGTGTGCGTGCGTGTGTGTGTGTGTGTGTGTGTCAATCAGCCTTCAGCTACCTTTCCAGAGAGAATCTCAATGCTCTCTGCTCTGCACAGAGTTTTCTCTCAGGGAATGTGACATTGAGAAGCTTTAGTCATGTCCTCCTTCTCCTCATGGAGCGGCTCCAAAATCAGGAACATGTAAATAATCTGAAATCTGTAGATAAACTAACATACAACGTGTCTGTCAACCCATTTTAGTGCCAATTTCTTTTGGAAACAAAACAACTTGATGTTGCAGAAGACAAATAAGCTTTATCATTTTTAGATGTCAGAAAGCTTTTCTGTCTGTTTTGATTCACGCAGAAATCCATGACACATCAGCCACTGCTTCTTCTGAGCCATTTCTTCAATACATTTGTTACTTTCCCCTCCCCCCTTCCTATTGCTCTTTTCCCCCCTCCAACCTTCTTTCTCTCCCCATCCCATTAACTGATTGCCTGTGCACCATCGTGTGCCATAAAATGGAGGGTTGTCAGGGAGCTACAAGAAGGACGCACAAGAGATCCTTTGACCTTTTCCACACCCTCTCTCCTTTGGGCTGAGCCTCCTTTATTCCCTCTGTCTTTTGGTCTCTCAATGAGAGGAGGTTTCTCGTCAGCAGACCTGACCTTGTAGAACGACCCGCTAATGAAGATTGGGCCGAATGAGTCATCTCTGACCGTCAACTGTCGGCTAAAAACACGACGTGTCATTTTCTGTGAGGTTGGCATGGGGGAAACTATGGAGTGTAAATTGGCAAAGGAGCAAAGCTGACGGTGGTATTTCTCCTCACTGGCTCTAAATGAATAGCATTTGTTTCACGGGGTTGGTTATTAAGTGATCTGCCATCGTCTGATGCACTGAAGTTCTTCACAAGATCAACATTAGTCTGTACTCAGAGACAAATGTGTAAATTCAGAGATCCGTGGATTTATTATCGTGAGCTGTTTCTGTCTGTCTGAGCCGGTTAATTGTGTGTAGGCTGTCTATCAAAAATAAACAGTGAGAGGAGGGAGACAGGAGCAGATGTGGAGGGTTAATGAGCAGAGGAAAATGTTTCTGTGGAATAGAGAGGAGCAGATGGAGAAGGAAAGGAAAATCACACAAGCAGAGAATAAGAGATGAATCCTGCTCTGGCGACGGCAGGTAAACAGTTCAAGCTGACAAACATTCACCGTGAGCGTCCGTCCTCCTGTTGTCCCTTCGCTAAACACACCAGGAGGCACGGAGCCTTCACCACAATCACATCTATAAATAACCTTTCTTGTAAAGGACTCGCTGGCACAACATTTTCTGATTGGAGAGATTCTCTCTCTCTCTCTACCTCTCTCCATGGCAGCTGATGCTGGTCCCTCATTGGTCACCAAGCTCTTATCTTTTTTAATAAGGAAGTCGGAAGAGCAGTAAAGAACGCTCTGCACTCGGAGCAGTTTGTCTCTAAAATCTCAGTTCAAAAGAAAGTTTGTAACAATTATGACGTGTTTCCTTTTCTTTGACATTTGCTTAGCATGTGGTGCAAATGTCTCGATGAAAAGAACTCCACCCTCAGCTGTCAGTGTTGAAGACTGTTGTAAACTATATATGGGCCTCAAAAGTACATCAGATTCATTGAATTCGGCCACGGTTCATTCCTGACCCTGTTCCCGTGCTCAGGTTCGGGGTGTTTGAGTTCCTCAGTAACCACGCGAAGGATGAGTCCGGTCGACTGGACAGCACCAGAGGCCTGCTGTGTGGACTCGGAGCCGGCGTGATGGAGGCAGTTCTCGTCGTCTGTCCCATGGAAACTGTCAAGGTATGTAACTAAGTAAACCTAAAAATAATAAAGTGTTTGTGATCCTAAACATCTCACAGCTTAAAGCAAATATTCAGCCAGAGTAAATATTTACTCAACTGCTGTCCCTCTGAAAGTGTTCATTCATGATTCTACATTCCTTATACATTCCCTGAACTCAGTCTCTCTGAAGGAAGCCAGACAACACCGGCTTGCGTGTCTCTCTTCTCTGCAGCAGCTGTTTTATTTTCTGATGATCATCCCGTTCCCTTCACTTCTTATCTCCCAAGGTTAAATTCATCCACGATCAGACTTCAGCCAACCCCAAATACAAGGGCTTCTTCCACGGAGTCAGAGAGATCGTCAGAGCTCAGGGTAAAGATGTAGTTCACCTGACATCTACTGGTCAGACGAGGGTGGTGGAGCCAAACCCGCACTGTTCAGTCTATGTTGATGTTGCCTTTTCTTTTCTGGACAGGAATTAGAGGGACATACCAGGGTCTCACTGCCACAGTCCTCAAACAAGGCTCCAACCAGGCCATTCGCTTCTTCGTGATGACCTCTCTCAAAAACTGGTATAAAGGTCAGTGTGTTTTCAGGAGTGGGTGAAGATTTCTGGATGTCATCACTAAATCTACAATATTGCTCTATTATTGATTTACTTTAAGTTCTAATCCCTAGTGAAAAGGAAATGTGGCTGAGGCTTGATATTCTACAATTTAACCATAAACCTTAAGAAAGGCAGTGATTTTTTCCAGCCTGTTTAAAACCAGGACCAACTTTGGAACAAAGCATATAACAGCTGCTTGTCTCTCCTGCTCCTCCCACAGGTGACAATCCCAACAAAGCCATCAATCCCCTGGTGACTGGAACCTTCGGAGCCATAGCAGGAGCGGCCAGTGTGTTTGGGAACACGCCTCTAGATGTCATCAAGACTCGGATGCAGGTACGTAAGATGAGAAGTGTTCAGGAAAGCACCAGTTCTCTGTTTCTTCCCTGTGTGTTGCGCTGGTGTCCTCCATTGAACTCCACATCTGACGGCCTCTCTCCTCTTCTCTCTGAAGGGTCTTGAAGCACATAAATATAAAAACACGTTGGATTGTGCCACCAAGATCCTGAGACATGAGGGCTTGGCAGCGTGAGTACGCCTCCACTTTGTTTGGTCTGGTGTCACTGCGGGCGTCTGTCTTTAATCCTTTAAACTCAACAGGCCTTCGCTTCGCTTGCTTTCTCAGCTTACAAGTTCTGCTGTGAACATTGCACATGAAGCTCCTAGTGGCCTTAAATCCTCCTCTGTATCAGACATCTGTACTGACGTTAAAATGAAAAAATCAGAATTAGATCAAGCTGTTTGACCTTTTGAAACCTCATGGTCCACCTTAGGTGGTCGACCAGAATCACATTGTCCTGAAAACTAAGAATAAAATCTATAAATACATACTGATATCTTATGTTCATCACTCTGTCTCTGTCTGCCTGTAGTTTTTATAAAGGGACAATTCCTCGTCTTGGCCGAGTGTGTCTGGACGTGGCCATCGTTTTCATCATCTATGAGGAAGTGGTGAAGGTGCTGAACAAGGTCTGGAAGACGGACTGAGTGGCTGGACGCACTTAAAGGCCTCCTGGGCACGAGACACAGATCCGAGTCCTTTATTACACAACCAGCTGCTGAGGGGCTGAGACCAGGAGGTGAGCTTGGATCAGTGTCTTGTGCTGACCAGGAGGCTGAGGAGAAGACAGAACGGCCAACATCTGGACAGCTGCAGAACACCTGATGAAACCAAGGGTTCACCTTTACAAAGTGGGATTATAAAGTCGGCCCGATAACTTCACAGGGTTTCTTGGCGAGTCCGAGTTAGCTGGGTCACTGTCTTTGTAAACCTGCTTTGTAAAATATGGAGAATGTGACTCCTCGCCGTTCACAGCTGGTTTACCGCTGCTCGCTGTGAGTGTGCAGGCGTCAAACTGGATTGTCTTGAGTTAATGCTGCTCTCTGTCTCCTCAGAATAGTTCCAGACCCAGAGGAGCCCGACGGCAGCTCACATAAACTGTGGTAGCTTCCATAATTAAGCCTTTAACCGAATGATTTTACATTTATAATAAGCCAATTATTTTTATAGAGTGTAGATTCTCATCTAGTGTATTACCAGTTTAGTTTTATTATAATATATAGATAATATATTATATATTTTGTTCATGTGCCAAATGTCAAACCTGTTGTACTGTGAAGGTGTGGTCAGAGTGAGAACACGCCTCTAATTCCAGTGAGCTTGACCAGAAAAGACAAAATATTATTATGATTCATGTTGTGAAATGGTTTATAGATGTATTTATTAAAAGATGCAGAGGGCTCAAAGACTTTGAGAGATTTACTCTTGAGCCATGTTTTCTTTCTGTTGTCAGGTTATATAGTAACACCAGTTTCCAACAGGTGGATTCTGTTCATCTATACCAGTGTTCCCAGGCTGGAACCCTCCACGATAACTGATTACAAAGCGAATGGGTTGAAGATATTTCTACTTATATTTGTATTATGTTCTTTAATGGGATGGAGAGTCAGCAATGCTTTCTTTATCTTTAAAGGGGTCTCCTACCAAACTGGTTGATAATCACTTTGTTTTTAAATCCATTGTGAGTTCATTCAGGGGGGTTTCTCACTTATGTGCCTTTTGCTTTTCTGTTTGATGCCAAATGCTACTTCAGAATTATCCTCATGAGCGACCTGTTAAACTGTAGAACTGTTTTATTTCTGTAGCTCAGTTGTACACACAGACAGATGTGATTTATTGTTTTTATAATACGGCATACTATTCCTCTTTGTTTCATCAGAGGTGATGTGATTACAGTTAGACTATATGTGTCTTACAATACTGATTGTACTACAACACTGAAGGATTATATTCCCATGTTGCTGAAATAATAACCTCTACTGTATCTATCTGTTTGGCCAAAAACAAAAAAAGAAGAATCCTTGTGTTCCAAACAGCCAGAGGACCAAGAGAGAATGTTATTGTCATTGAGGACCAGTGTATTTCATGTTGGTGTGTACACATGTGAGTGGCTCTTTGGGATGAACCTCGTGCGGTTGTCTTTATTGTGTGCTAACTGTAAAGTGTTGTGAGAGGAGGGGGATTTTAAAACTCATTAAAAAGCCATCTGAAAACATGAAAGCATGAAGCCCGGCTGTTGTTTTCACCCTCACTCCCTCCCTCCCTCTCTGCTCTGTCCCTCTGCTACAATGGATCATATCAGGGTAAACCATGGGGGGGCAGGTAGGGGAGGAATCCAACAGGGAAGTCATTGTTCCCGTTTGGCCAGTGGCTCATTTAAAGGGGTTCAACTAGGTTCAACATTTCTCTCCCTCCCTCTCCCGCCCCCTCTCCTTTTTCTCGCCCATTTCCATAGTCACTAATAAAGATTGAAATAAATACCCACGTAAAGTGCCTGAGAAACTTACTCTGCTTGTTTTGCTCTGCAGGTGTGAGTCTGAAGGACGGTGGAGCATCAGTGTGATGGTTGATCAGGAGCGAGGGAGAGAAAGAAGCTGGAAGGACAGAGTGAAGTGGTGAGACTTGCAGAGAAATACGTGGGCTCCGTTCTCAACACTAGGGGGGGCTGTTGCTAGAGACTAACGCATCTGCGATCCTCTGCCTCCTTCATCCTCTGGCACAGTCACATCAGTGATGATAGACGCCTCCTCTCTCCCTTCATATCTGTACAATAGGTCTTTATGAGGAGGGTCGGAGCTGCCACTAGCCTCCTTTCATCCCAACATCATCACCCCTCTACCCTCATCCCTTCCCTTCTTTGCGCCACTGAGTGTTTGGGGGATGGGGGCTCAGACTTCAGCCATTGCACTACCATGCATCTCACATATGTGTTTGCACAGTATTCGCTTGGCCAGTGTATGAAGCAGCGCATCTAATGTTTAACACTTTCTGTGCAACCTCTCATATTCAAGCTTGTCAAATCTAAGTGATCTGTTTTTGTCTGGATACAACTTGCCTTGTTCCTCTCTCCTGCTACTGCTGCTCTTTTACAGTCGCCTGTAACCCCTCGCTCACTTTCTCCTCCACAGCCTCCATTCACTCAGAGCCGGTGAAGTGGAAGTAAGCTCATTGTTCTCCAGTCTCTCGCTCTCTCTGTCTCTCTTTCTGCAGGCTGACTTCTGCGGGATCAGTGGAGATGGGTTTGATGCTGCGGCCCAGCAGGGAGCACTTCACTTCCTTCAAGTGTTTGCGGACTCAACCTGGCTCCAGATCATTTCTCTTTAATTTAATGATTTTTATTAAGTGGCCGCGCCGCTGTCCGTGGTGCTGAATGTGTTCTCCTGACAGGGAGCTCAGACTCGTCTGAAAGGGTTGAGGTCTCTTTGCATCGCCTCCTGCAGATACTGCAGAAAAAAACACCCGAGATGCGCTCTGACTTGTGCGCACAGCGGTTTTGGATTCCCTGAAATGTTGGTCGTCCCAGCTCTGGTGCAACGATGCAAGTCACTACTAATGTCTGCATGTGTATGTTTTCAATATATGAATGGTCCAACACATTGGTCGCTAGTTCACAACTTTATTCTGTCCTTTCTTTTAACATATTGCGCAAACAAGAGAGAGGGGGAGAGAGGTTGTACTGTAAGTCTCTCCCAACAACCAACAGTAGCTCAAGGGGCGGTGTCCGACAGAGGAGGAGAGCTGGTGCGCACACAAGCTCCACTTTTACGCATCAGTTGTTCAGCGCAGCAGTCACCTCGTTCTCCTCGTGAATGGGACCATGTTGCACTTGGAACCTCTGTAGCAAAACAGCATTAGGGTCGTAAAAGTATAACCGAGTTTCAAAAGTGAAGGATACACCAGCAGGGTGCGTGCGTGCGTGCGTGCGGAGCAAGTGGGCCCAAAGAAGTTTCCGTCATGGGAGCGCGTGGATGGAGCTCGGCGCGTCTTGGCTTCGTCGTTTGCGGATATTTGGCGTTTCTCTGCGCTTGGATCGCTCCCGGGGCGGAGGCGGGCTGCGGGGACAGGGAGAGCCCGAACTGCTGCACTGGCCGGAATAACGACTGCTCCGAGTACAGCAAGAGGAAAACTGTGTGCTACTGTGATACCTACTGTCAGAGGACCGGAGACTGCTGCGAGGACTACCAGCGCGTGTGCCAGATATCCGGTGAGTTGCTTGTTCTCTAAATCTGACGTCAAATCACTCCAGGTACTTTTTACACACACACATGAGCTGTAGAGACTGTGTTTCCTGTTCAGAGACACTTGTTGCTCCTTGTTGTCCAGAGACGGCTGGCAGTGAGGTGACACAGAGACAGTGAGACATACTGCACATAGCTGTCTCCAGTGCGCCCATTATGGCTGTTTGTTTGGAGCGGGTGGCCAGAGATGGCCGTTAGAGGGCTATCTGCTGTCTGCAGCGTTTTCCAACTGCAGCTTGTGTTTATGTGTTTTTCAAGTTTGTAGGCTTGACCCTTGACCTTCACATCAAAGCTCCAAAAATTGCAAAGCCTGAAATGGCTGCAGAGTGCACAACAAAGAACAAACTGAGAATAAAAACTTGTTCTTAGGCTCCTCCTGTGTGAGTTAAGGTAACTTCTTCCCTCAGCATCCCCGCTGCTGCTATATAAGGACAACTGAGGGAGCGGACACCATGGAAACCAGACTGCCAAAGATGGTCAGGATTTCAGCTGAGCTGAGTGTCTGAGATGTATCAGGGGAAACAGTCCGACTTGTAACTGACGCTGTTATCGTACAGTACGCTGAAACATCTCAAGTTCACAAGGACATTGTGTGTGTGTGCACATCAGGGTGTGACCCTCACCTTAAGTGCACGCTAACAAGCACCTGCAGCATCCATTAGACGAGTTAAAGAGCTTTTTAAAGTGCTCCTTCTATTTAGGCACATTTCATTTACACATTGTTTACCCGGATACGTGTTGGAGAGGGCTCAAATCAGTCACCGAGGAGTGAGTACAAAATACTGTGATGGAAGTAATACTACAACAATATCAGAACCTTTGACATTTTAATGACTTTACTATGATGCTTCATATTATAGAGTAACTACCGTAGTCTTGTGAAGCATATGGCGCAATGAAATCTTATCAAACAAGTTGATTTTTTTATTTCAGTAGCCCCAACTCTGATTTTCGCAGTAGTCTGGCTGTCATGAAGATTAAATGTGTCCTCTACACCAATAAGATAACATTCTAAGAAACCGTGACAGTCTATTTCATATACAAAACACTGGCAGCTTACAGAGGCAGTAGTCATCCTCCAGCTGAGTGGACTCCAGGTATCACATTATCCGTCCCATGTGTCTGCCAAGTCAAACTGAGCAGATGAAGTGCAGGAGAAGGCCCTGGGGTCAGCGTTGAGTCATCACTGTATCGTTCAACAGCAGCCGGTCCCTCAGGGGTCAGCTCACGGCTGCCATGTGCACCAGTTTGATCACGTGCCGGATCGATGTGATATAGCTCATGAAAAGAGTCACATGACATGGCCATGTGGATTCTGTGAGTCAAGAAATATCTGCTCAATATAATTATTTGTCATTTCCTAAAGCCATGGCACGGCAAAAGACTCGTTGGAAGTTTTTGGGGTCTGGAACAAACAAAAATAAGTATGAAGCCAAGAGTTATGGTCAGTCGACTGTGACCTTTGAACCCTGTACGGACCAGTGAGCACGAGCAACGCAAGCGTGGCACCTTGACTTCCGGAGCATCTTTACCGTGTAAACACAGCATGCATCTTGTGGCTTGGCTCCGCTCCCTCAAAACACCCCGTTATGGTCACTACCCACATTACACCGAGACTTTATCTGACGCTGATCCTGCGGCTCTGCAGCGCATCAAGGAGTCTGTCAGTCTGTAATTAACACGTGTCAGCTGAAGCCGAGCAAAGAGCGCGGAGTGGGTGACGTCAGAGGAGAGACAGAGAACGCAGCGGCAGCCTGTTTGTACCACTTGGACCCGAACTCCCGGAGCTTTTCCGCCCTCCCTGCAGATGTTGCACTGGTGAAGTATTTGGCAGGAATGTGTTGCTGTGAGTAAACAGTGCGGAGGATTTCCTGGGCATGGCAGCAGACACAAGTCAGATGTTGTTGCTGTTAAGAGCTGCGAGGAGTCGACTTAAAACAAGCAGCATCTGTGGTGGAATGTTTAAAAGCAAAGACAGTCTCACGTAGCGCTGCAATTCTGGCAAAGCTCAGTGGATCTTCTTTATGTACGGACAAATAAATTACTGTAAGAAGAGGTGTATTTCTCTACTGACTGAAGCCTCGCACAGAGACTTCTTTGGGGACCAGATTATTCCGGGCTCTTCTTTTCTTTGCCCTATTCTTTAGCTACTTGGTCACTGAGGGGAGCAAAAGGGCATTCTGGGAAATAAAGCAAAGGGCTGTCGGAGGCCGGAGCGGAGGAGGAGGCAGGTTCAGAGCATGAACTAAAAACACCACAAATGTTTAGAGCGCTGGATTTCACGCACAAATTACACCCAACAACTTTTTTCTCCGCGCTACATTTCCTCGACCCTCCTCACTGACTCCCCTCCGCTCCCTGCAGCTGGTGGAGTCTGGTAACTCTCATTTCAGCAGGATGACATGTTGGAGCCTCGGCCTCAGATACACCAGGGTCTGCTCATCATTCATCTGTCTCCCCTGCTGGCTCTTCTGCTCCTCTTCCTTTCCTCCAGGGCACAGTATGTTGTCATACCTCGATGTTTGCTTCTGTCCATCTACCTTCACTCCCTCCTCCTCCTCCTCCTCCTCCTCCTCCTCCTCTTTGCTTCCCACATGTTCTTTAACCTTTACTGCCATGAATAGTGGATGTTTTTGCCAAGCTTGACTGCAATGAGCCAGCTGCTGGAGACAGCTCACAGTCGTGTTTCTGCAGGTAGGAGCCAGTGTCCGGGATGGATGCTGGCGTCTGTGTATCCTCTCTGCTGTTATAATCTGTATAACAAAGTGTCGGGGGGGGTCCACCTTGGGTCCTGTTATTTCAACAGAGAACCTGACCCAGCTGTGTTTGGAATGAATCCTTTTAATGAGTTGGTTTGGATGGCTCCTCTTTCCAAAGTGTCTACAGGAAACATTTATGTGCTAACCTGTTATTAGGGCTCAGTCCTGTGTCCCTCACTCCTATTAACAGGCTTTTTTTGTTGCCAAACATTATAGGGCTTGTCTGATGGGACCGCAGCCCAGCACTTCCCTTTGGGAGTGAGGCTGGGCGGCCGTGGAGGTGTTGAGGTGCAGTGGTCCTCCAGAGCTGCTCGACATCTGGGTCCCATCAGAGGGGAGTTGTGGGGGGGGCAGCGGTGGCCCGAGGAGGGGGAGGGAAAGTGGAAGGCAGGTCCACAAAAAAAGGGGACAGATGGAGGAGAAAGGACAAGGGAGAGAGAGTGGGACGAAGTGATAAAGGGAGAAAAAGATAAAGCAGATTGGGCGGGCAGGGCTGATACCTCTTTTGTTGCGAAACCCTAAAATGGAAGCAGGATTCAAGGAGAGGGAGGGAAAACGCCAATGAATGCAAATGGCAAGCAGCGAGATAGTGCACCAGTATCTGACTGTAACAAGTGTGGGGGGAAACTGGCTGACAAGTTGGGAGATAAAAGTGCTGATGCTGGATACACATTCAGGACGGCAGCGTTTCAGTGTCCGTGGTGTTTGTCTGAAGCTCTGCCAGCTGCCACCAACTCTAGCCACGCTCCCCCAAACCGTGTCCAAGCACAGTCTCAATTGAGAACAATCATCTTCAGGGACTTCAATTTGAGTTAAACATGTTTATTTTACACTCAAAACAAATGATGTCCTAAACATCAAGTCACTTTTATATGTAGTTGAAATACTTCAAGTCATAATGCTTGGGGTATTTTGACTGGTTCAAAGTTAACGTTAACCTTGTGCTTCAGAAGATAAGAGCAGACGTGTCCACAGACAAAACTGTCTCCTTGGAGATAAAACATTGTAAAAGTATCAGCTCGTTGAAAAAAAACCAAACGCTTAACATGCTGACAACGAGCGCCCTTTGTTTCCCGTATTAGGGTCAGAGGTCAGAGGTGGTGGCGTAGGCCAGGGACTTTCTCTTTAAAAATGGAAACAGGGGACACCGCGGTGGCTGTGAGCTGTGCTGAGGGTCAGGCTGTGTCAGGCTGTCAGCAGGGTTATCATGTGCTCGGCGGGCCTGTCGCAGTGGTGGTACCAGACAAAGAGAGAGAGAGAGAGCGAGAGAGAGAGAGAGAGAGAACTGCGGACCACCACAGTTTGGTAATTACCTTGTGACCTCTGGTTGGGAGACTTCCAGTCAGAACCTGAGTCCTGTTTGAGTGGACGTGTGTGTCCATCAGAGGGGTCACAGCACTGGAACCTCTTCTGCCATGTATCATCATGTAGGCGGGGAGACAGGAGCAAGGATAAGAGGAGGAGGAGGAGGTCTGGTTATGGTGTTTTGACGTGATCACGCCCTTCAGTGTCCTTTGAAGAAACTTCATGTCACTCTACATAGAGAAACGTGTTCGTCTGTGGGTTTTAGGGCGATGACTGTAGATGGAACAAGTCCAAGTGGGTGGGTTCATCTGACAGGACTTTTTTTTCTGTGTGTGTGTGTGTGTGTGTGTGGGGCGATCTGGGAAAGGCGAGTGTCAGGTGGGCAGCACTAATGTGCAGGAATGCAGAGATTCCACAGTGGCTTTGTGGATCGGCTGTGTCACTGAGACAGCCACCCCCCTCTCCGCAACCCCAACGGGACCATGGGAATGAACTGAGCAGGCGGTACCTTGAAAGCTCCCCCTCTCCCTGTTTCTCCTGTTCACACACACACTTACACACTTGCAATGTTGTACAGTGAGGGTGAGAGCATGTTATAAAGACAGATTGCCTCCAGTTGTGTGTGAAATATGTCTTCTCCATTTGCTAACCTCACAAACACCTGCTTCATGAAAATATGAAGCACCGCTGAGATCATTTCATGGAGAGCCCTTCTTGTTCCACATGTTTTGTTTGAGGCTGTTATTGTGTGTGGAAGCACTCCAGAGCTTTTCTCCTTCTTTGTTTATCAGTTCCTCCCTGAAACAAGGCCATTAGATGTTTGCCTCTATTAAATATGTGTGTGTTGGACCAGGCCTGATTACAGAGACTCTTTGATCACCAGAGCCACCTCACTTATACGGCTTCCTCTAAGCCTGATGTGTGTGTGAGTGTGTGTAGGGTAGAATGAAACACAGGATGCTAGATTAGACCCACCCCCACTCATCTGACCTGGGTCCCAGACTTCCTGGTTCTGGGGTCTGGGCTGGTCCTAGATTAATCGGTGGTAATGATCCGGCTCCCTGTGCACCCACATACCTGAGGAGACACCCAGCACCATGCAGGCCGATGTGTGGGTGTGTGTTGCTGCTCACACTACCAGTCATGCAGTCAGACATGCAGGCAGGACTGATTAGGGAATGAATTATCTGAAGTAGGGGAGCATTCATTCTTCAGCCTTCAGGACGTGTTATTCTAACACAGCTGGAGCTTGTCTTCCACGATAAAACTTTAAAACAAATGAAACTAGAATCACACTCAGTGGAACTCCATGGGCCTTAAAATTATCTTTAAAAAAGCATTTAACCAAACCAAAAACAAGTAGAAGAGGGAATAAAGAATGTATGTTGTTTATCAAAAACCCCTCAGATGATCTGTGTTTTTCCTGCTTCCCTAGCAGCCATTGACTGTGTGGTGGGATCATGGGGTCCCTGGTCATCGTGCACATCTCCGTGTGGAGTCGGCAGCACAGAAAGGAGTCGCCAAGTTTCTGTCCCCCCCCGAAATGGAGGCACGCCCTGTCCAGACCTCAAACAGCGCCGAGGATGCTTCGGAAACAACGCCATATGCAGCACTGCCAAAGGTAAGAAGTGCCCACGTGCACGCACCGACTCCTGCTCTGTCACATTTCAGTTTGGTATTTGCGTATTCTCTGGGGTATGTCTCTCAGCAACACATCTGCACACATCTGTTCTGAAGCTTTATCGCCAGCTGTTCTGTTTCAAATCCCTCCGTAACGCTCTCTGCGTTGAAACACTTCTCCGGTTAGAAAACACCAGAGCGCAAATTAACACCTACCAGGAGAGACTTCCACTGGCTAGTGATTACATCATTTGTTGTTTCTGACTCGTGTATTTGCGTCCGCTGACTTGTGCACGTGATCTGACTTCCTCCTCTCCATCCCTTCACCTGACGTTCAGACGTAGCGAAGATCCTGCCTGACTCTTTCAAGAGGAACTTCAAAGACCCGTGGAGACGGCCACACATGCTGATGAAGGAGGAGAAGGCCAGGTAAGGCCTCTGTTAGCAGACTGCAAACAAACAAACACCCAGCTCCACTGACCCGGCTCAAGCGGATTTCCCCTGTGCCGGCTTTCATGTGCAGTCCGTGCAGAGAGGAACTGTGTCAGGTTTCAAAAACACATTTAGAAACTGTCGGATTTGTTGTTTTCCGACTCAGTGTTTCCTCGGGTTCTAATGCCCCAAAGATTAGAGAGGACCAAGACCAAGGTTTCCATAGCAAACATCGCCTTGAAATTGCTTTGACTTTGTAAAATGAACACCGTCTCTGATGATTTGCATCAGCTGCTGACCTTCACTGATAAGGCAGCCGTGATCCATGTGAAAGGTAAGACCTTCGTGCGCAGACGTCGTCTTTTGACCTGCGCTGATTGCTGATGTTCTCGGAGAGGAGATGAGTAAAACCCTGGCAGCGTCCCTGACGCCGCTCGACCTTCTTACACTGATTAAATTGGACATCGGAAACCTTTGCTTTGACTGGAGCACAAAGCATCGGGGGATTGGAGGAGCGTTACTCATAAATGTGGGAAATTAAACGGATGACACAGAGTTCAAGTTTCGCGCAGACACCTGGGGCATTGACAGGCCACGTGTGTTCTCATGGGAAGTGAACGTATGGTTTACACCACGACATGACAGTATCTGGTGCAACAATATTTCATCCTGCGGTTGTTAATAGAAAGACCTGGTCTAATTCCTGGAAATCATTAAATCTACCAGGAGTGAATTATCACAGTATTATAGTGCTATGCATGGAAATGTACAGCATTTGAGGTTGGTTCGGTTTTGCAGCACGAACATGTTAAAGTCAAATGAAGAGAGGGGACATGGTACATTCCATTGCATGCATGTGAAGAAAGCATCATTAAACCTGTTGCTCCAGTATAATTTTCAAAAGATCCCACATACTTATGCTAATGCAAAAACAGAATCCATTAGGCCTAAAATATACTTTAAAGGTTCGTCCACTTTGATCGTCCACTACTTCCATTCACGTTCGCTCCAGATCAGATCTGACACCACGCGATATTAGAATATATGTTATTCAAAGTTCCCGGGGGACGATATCTCTGGGGCTCTTTCTGAGGAGCTTTTCTTTGATGAGCCACCCCACAGGGTCAGGGTGTTCTGTCACAGCTGACTGAATCACAGTCAAAATAAATAGTGCAGGAGGTTAACGTGTCTGCCAGGGAACGCAGTGATCAGGAAAACAAGACTTTATTATCGTTCCCAGTGCACAGACCGAACCGTGTTGATGTCGGGGGGAACAGCAGGTGACTCCGCTGGATCATCCTCAAATGGAACAAATCTCTTATCAGCACTTTTGATTTGTCTCGTCTGGTTGAGTGCGGCCTGCTGGGTCGGATCGCTGCTTGGCTCTCATCAGTCGAGCCCAGCTGCGTCTGATGTAGATGCAGACGTGAGTGAACGATTCATTCCCAACTCATCCCACAGATCTGGAAAGGAAGGATGAGGATGTGCAGCTTTCTAATGCTATTATGTTGTTGTCGCCGAGAATTTAAACATTATTTCTGTCTTCCCTCTCTGTGCTCGCAGTTACTGTGTGTACCTGCGGGTTAAACAGGCCAGTGCAGCATGTAAGCTCAAACTGTGGAGTGCTCAGCTGGTGAGAGAGAGGCTGGTCTGCGCCGAGTGTCAGAGTGACGCCATGTCCAAGTCCGACCGCTGTGGAGGGGACGGCCGGGAGAGCACCAGGTACACCGAGCCTGACACTGTAGACACCACCGTCCACTGAGATCACAGTAGAAGGGATAGAAATTGAAAAATGTTCAAACGAACCTTTCTAGTTGCAGCTACTGAGTTGTTATCTGTTTTAGGTCTGAGCTTGTAGTCAGGATCAGATAGACTGAATTCCATCAGAATAATATGACACCAGCAGTCATCACTTCAAATGCACAGAAAGTAGTTTTTTTTTAATTCCACACCAAAGTGTAAAAAATCCGTTTAAAATACTTGATGCATGGTAAAGAACAAGTCACATGTCTGACACAGTTGTTTCATTCCCAGAACGTTCTGGGCAGCCGCCTCAGTCCCAGGATGTCACGGGTCCTGGGTACGGGAGTCGTCCTCAGAGGGCTGCCGCTGCCCTCCCTACTCTGTGCTCTTTGTGTGAGGCCACATTCAAACCCCAGACACCCGTGTGCAGGGACGACTACCCCCCCCTGCTCACCGTGGAGCGCCCTGCCAGCCAAGCCAGAATCCTGGATGGGTAACTCAAGGAGATCAACAGCATCCTGCCACTTTTTTTTTTCACCTCATAATCAGTACTGTATCAACTATTCCTATAAGCACACAGAAATCCTTGCATTTAACTTCAGTCTCTACAGCCACATTATGTACTTCTTCTTCTATAAAGCACAGCAACATCTAAATACCTTTTTACCTCTCAATCTTTGCTATCTACCTCCATCAATGCAAATGCATTTGTTAATGCATAATGTATAAATATATAAATATATTATTTTGCTTTATACATTTTCTACTTTTGATTGTTTATGTGTAATGTATATGTGTCTCTATCGCTACACGTGTTGTATCCAACAGTTGAAACACCAAACACCCGGTTAAAGGCCTAATTCACCTGCTGGCTAGAGACGCTGAGAACTGGTTCGAATTGTCGCGAGGATCCTTAAGCCAATATATGTGTATTTTGACCGTTTTTGTCCCCACGAACACTTCTTTTTAAACAGAACATTGATGTCAGCAAGTCAAGGTGAATATCAGGTATTAATTCTCAGGTGCTTAGCTTTGTGTCTCCGTCTCCCGCCCAGCTTCCTCTTACAGCGTACGTTTATAAAGTGACTCATGGCTGAAATTGGTCCCATCTGTTTAGACCTAATACTGTTGGAGAGGAAAAAGAGCCATTTAAGAGAGTCTCACTCTGGTTCTCTCTGTCCTCTGTGGCCAAGACTGAAAGGAACGGCTCTGTTGATGTTTCCTCTGTCTCACTGTCCTCACCCTGCTCCTCCTCTTCTCCTCTCCTCTGGCTTCATGTTTTCTCTGAAGAGTAAAAGAAAAATTTCCCCACATCTCTGGTTTTATACGAGGACTCGTGTATCGCCAGTTAAAACATTTTCCTTCCTGGAACTCTGTGACTTTCTCTCCCATGTCTGTGTTTGTGTGTTTATTTATTATAAAACAAGCAATGATTTTATTAGTGCAGCGCAGCATACTCTGTACACTGTCCATTTGCAAGAAAATAAACAACTATACTGTCACCTCCCCTCCCTCACTTCTCATATTTTCTTCACACGGGTGTTTTCACTGCATCTGTAACGCACATTTTTTTCGTCTGGGCCGAGCATTTCTGACTCCTGGCCTCTACAATTAGCGCACAGCGATCGCAGCACTGCTCCGTTTGACCAGTGTTTACATGCAGCAGCTCCCAGTTAAAAGCAGAACACGTGCAACTTGTGACCATCAACACATTTCTCTCGCATTCCTGGCATTTTTACCTGTGGTGTAAATGGGATGACGACAAGCAGAATGTCGGCTAATGTGTGTAATCATGGATTGGAGCTACATTCTCCAGCAATTTGGGGTGTGTTGTTTGTTATGTAAGTTTTAGATGTGTGGATGGACGAGACAAGCAGCTGAGACACTGGACTCTTCTTTCCTTGGTGTTTAACCAAGAAAGGCTGACGGTGGATTGGGGTCCATGTTCGTCCTTTGTGAGACTCACATGCTTCTTTCTTGTGCTCCATGTCCAAGGCACTTGAACTTCAGCTCCTACATTAATCTCTCCAGCCACCCTCCCTTCTTTCTCTGCCCTCCTCCCTCCCTCCTGCCTCTCCGCCAGCTCCCTACCAAACTCCCCTCAGTCAGCACAACTCTTTATTTTCTCTTACTACAACAGTGGCAATAGAGTGCTGTCAGCCAGTCAGTCCATCCCCTCTGAGGCAGGCTTCACCCCCCCTGGCTGCCCTGCCTCTGCTGCTAACCCGCTTTCCAAAGGGCAGGAAGGCCCGTCTCTGGCCCAGTGCCTGATGGGCTCCGACAGCAGTGTGTTCTGGGATTACGCCGGCTGAAAAGGGGGGCATTCCAGCACCGACGGCCTTTGTCACAGCACGGCCACTGTTTGCTTTTGACAAGACAGCTGTTCAAAGCCCTCATGGCCCCCATGGATGGCATGAAGGGAAAGAACCCAGAGGTGACTTCCGTTTATCGGTGGCGCTGGTGGCTGTGCGGCGGCACTTCTACCTGGGTTCCATTCGACTGCACGTTCATCTGCAGCCAGAGTTCGACCAACTTCAGCAATGACATTACGAAGGCTCCACTGAATTCACGGGAAATAAGTCAAACTTTGAAAACTCGACGAAACTCGTCAAGACATTTCTGCACTGCAACCTCCAAGTTTGTGATCGATTATAAAAAGTTCTTCTCTTTTCCTTGAAAATTAAAACATGCTCTAACACAGAAATTGTTAATTGAGTTTCTGTAACTGCAGCAAAAACCGATTTTTATTTCTGCAGGAATACACAACTTCACGTTTGATTGTTTTGCATTTCTTTTTTTATCCAGTAGTTAGAAATATGCCAGAGATCTCACAAATGTGTTTTTCCGTCCAGGCGTGCAGGGCCCAACCTCAGCTCGGAGATGATGGATATCCAGGTATCCCCATTTTTCCTCTGCCACAACCCCAGTGTTGTGCATGTGTGTGTTTTTGGGGCCGTGCATACTGTAATTAGCAAGTCATACTAATGAAGGCTTGCTTTCTGTGTGGGAGCAGCTGGTCCAACACAGAGGAATGATAATGAATAGACACTTGGACACGAGGACCTGAGCAACACAGCTGGTACGCAACAGGTCCAGTGGAGAAAAAACACACCCAACCTGAGGCAAAGGCACATTCAGGCAGGACCATGCATCATTATAAAATAAATATAGATTAGAGCCAGTAAAACATTCAGTAACCTTAAAGTATAACAATCCTTTAAAAGGCTGAATGAAGATAATAAAGAAATAATATAATCCTGCTATAATCCTTTCACAGAAACTTACTGTGTGGATGGTTAGAAATATTTTACTGACTCACTATGCTTATGTATTCCAGGGCTTAATTTATTTTAATGCAAATCAACAGCGATAATATATTTGAGGTGATAATCGGTACCTATGGAGGTTTTGCTATATTAGGTCGTCATAGTCTATGATTCAACCCTACAACTGTGGCGCCACCTTGTGGTGCTTTTGACTTCCTTCCACACTCATAACCAAATCTCAACTTTGTGACATCTGAGAATCCCCTTTACAACACACTCAATAAAATATTTTTATTGAGTGTGTTTTTTTTATGCATGATTAACATGATGCAAAGAAATAATAGGACAATGAATGCTTATTTATTTATTTATTTATTTTTTAATTAAAATTGTTCATGTAGTTGCTCCAATATGAACTTTTATCCTGGGTACAATTTATATCTATCTTATTATATATTCCATCAGGTTCAAGAGCTTCTAACTTAAAGCTAACTACTCAATTCAACCCATCACGTTCTGCAGGATTTAATGTGATACAGAGAATATAAATATCAACATTGTATATAAAGCGATTGAAAGTACTCATGAACAAAAACTTAAAATCTTAATCAAGCTGAAAAATTAAAAAAGTGAAGCATTCTAATTAAATATACCAATGGAGACAGAAGTGATGGCACATCCCCCTCAGATACTGTGCAGGCATGTAACATGTAAGGCAAAGGTGATCAAGTGAGTCTTGCACAGCTTGTTTTTGTATGAATGTGAAGGCAGGTCCAGGACATGAATCATACACACAAAGACTGACATACTAACACTCTAATCACACAACAGGGGAGAACTCAGCTGACTTTACTAAGACAGAAAGGCAGAGGAGCTTAATGGTGATGGATCAGATCAGGTGCTGCTTCAAATCAAATTAAGATGATGCAGGATTCCCTTCATAGCAGACAAGTAAATGAATCACATTATAAGGATATTCGAGGAGTGTTCACAGGACTAAAGGGACCTGAACAATCTTAGATTTATGAACAAATTCAGAAAGAAAAGGGAATGTCACACAAGAAGAAACTGATTTGAATAAAAACATATCCCCTTGTTTATCTGTTGGTTAAGAATTCCAGTACATTAAAAGAGAACGTGTATTCAACAAAGGTCAGGATGGAAAAGTTGACTTGCTCTTGTCTCTGTAGGGTGACTCTGTGTTTGTTTTATTTGAGGTTTTTAATCTGTTTGTTTGTGTTGAGGATCTTGCTGTCCATCTTGTCCACTTTATTAAGAAGAGAATCAATGGAGTCATCCTGGTTCTCAATCTCACTCTGTAGTCCAAGCCCAAGGTTCTTTAGTCTTCTCAAGCCATCAGACATATCATCTAAGTAATTCAAAGAAAGGACATCGGAGTCTAGTTAAACTGTATGACACAAAACCTTTCGCACGTGACTGAGACTATTCTGTAGTATACTGTTAAGTTAGGATTCACAGTATTTTTACATTTGACAGAATAATCCATATGGTAATGGTATGGTATGGTATGGTAATGGCAATGGTATTTCAGTTAAAGGTGCATTTTAGTAAATATAACATCATCGTTTTAAAATGAGTATAACATCTTCCTCCTGTTTCGCAAAAGAAAATGTTGTATCATAAATAAAAACAAATGTTTTACCTAAATTGTTGTCAAGGGTCTGGTGAGCCTCCCTGAGGTATCTGTTCTGAGGGTGACCGTTCCGTTGAGATGAGCCATCATCTACTGATGCTGCAGCTCCAAATCCTAAAACACAGAAATTCAAAATGGTGGCAACCAGTTTGTGGTACGGCTATGCCATTGCAGACATTCTTGTGTAAACCTCTCTTACCTCCTGTGTTAAGCTTTCTCAGGTTAGGGTGGCTGGCTTGATACCTATCGTCAACATCTTTGCTGCCGGACAAGGCGCTCTCTAATCTGAGCATGACAGAGTTAGATAAACTTGTTGAATTCATTTAGGACAGTCTGGTACAGGTAGCTGGACACTGAAAAACACTAAAGCCAGTTTTATATGCCATTGTTAAGAACCTTACTTTTCACTGGCCTTATAGGCACTAGGCTGCTCGGGTGGTGGCTTTGTCTCTGGAGTACCCTTGAAGTAATTGACTAGGCCGCCCCATACGCTCTTTATACTGTTAATGTGCTTCTGGCTGGTCTTCAGCTCCTGATCCATGTTGTCCAACATCTTGTTTGTCCTCTTCAGAGCCTCACCCTGTCGCATCAGTTCCTACAGAAACCAAACCAGCGTGTGGGAGAGGGAGAGAGAGAGAGAGAGATACTATAAGAACCTTTTGTTGATTGTTACCCTCTGAGAGACAATATGATTCTTTGTATGCTGAAGGAATACATACCTCTGCAGTTTCCACACCCATCTTCTCAGACTCGTGGATGAGGCTGAGGGAGCGGTAACTGCTGTCCACAGCAGATTCAGCTGTACGCATCACTTCCTGTTGGAGGTATCGCTGCCTCCTCTCTGCATCGCTCAACCCACTATCACTGGGGTCATCATCAAATCCCCGGCTTTTAGGCTTAAAATCTTCCTCATCTTCATCATCTGCAAATGGGTTGTGGGATTTAGGGTAAGCCATCTGTGGAGGAGAGACAAAATTTAAGTAAGACCACAAGTACAAATAACACTAACAGCAGAGCGATGAGCGTTTCAGTTTCCTTGAAACACACAATATTGTACTATAGTACCTTGCAGTTACTACTCTGCTTTAAAGGATTAATAAGTGACTTATAATGGAGCACTATACACAACAATAATTAAGAACTCATTACCTCAGTAAATATTTGGAGTCCTTCTTCCTCCACGGCTTTTTTAATTTGCTCAACTTTAAGAGGAGGTTAGCGTTAGCATCGAACTATTAGCTCATGCTAAGTAACAATAAACGAGCGTTAAGCTTTATGACATCCTTTCAGGAAACTACACACCAATCGATTACAAACACACGAGCCTCCAACATGAACGTGAAGAAACTGTCGCTGGCTTTATTCTGACATTTCAAACATTAGACACAATGGAGCGTGTAGGTTTCCTGTCTAGCAAGCTAGCTAGCTAGTATTGGCAGCTATCCAAATGACAGCAGCCATAAACCGAGGCCAGGCGGCGCTGTACCGGCTCACGGTGTCTTGTTCTGGTGGAAGAGGTGATGTCTGAGATGAAACAGTGAAATCCCCAGGTGTTAACAGACAAACCTTTGACCGTCCGAGCTCCAGCCGTTGTTGTTGGTCAGATGACTGAGAGACTTCCGGTCACGTTGGGTGACGTCAGCTCACATAGTACGTACTGCTGTGTTGTAACGCATCTTCAGACACCCTTTCACTTTCAGATCCAATTTGCATCCAGTGTTATATATTAAAGGTCCGGTATGTGAGATGAATAGTGAAAATAATTTAATTGCTGTTGTTTAATGAAAAAAATGATCATAATGATGTTTTCACTCGTGTGTAAACATCTATCTTTGCAGTCCTGAATAGGGACCTTTATAATTAAATTGAGTGTTTAGAATTTGTTGACATCTGGCAGTAAAGTTAAGTATTGCAGCTACTATTGAAGTAGCTACTATTTTATATTTAGTGTATACAGTAGACCAGTTTTAAGTTTTAAGTTGAAATCTTTTGACAGTATAAAGCTATAACATAATAACGTTTTTATAGTATGAAGTTAAAACAGTATTATGTTATAACACTGTAAAATTCAAAGGAGTATTCAGTTATAAGAGTATAAAGTAAACAGTAATACCCCCTTGCCCTAACTCTAACCCTATCTTCAGAAAAAAGTTAAAGAATATCTTGCATTTTTCTGTTTTCTAACTCTTTTAAAGGTCGTAGAAGCTCTGGTACCAATTGATCAGAAACCAACTTTTAAGTCTATATGACCTACAGGAAAAATAACTCTAACCCCAGTCCTAACGTTAAATCTAACCCCAACTTTAACCAGTCGTGCTTCAGTCTGTTTACAGTCTGTGGGTCTGGCACCGCTCTGCTCACAGGCGAAGACATTTGTCCCTGCCGGGCTACCGTACTGCGGCGCTGCCAGCCTCTCGCTCCCTCGCTCGCTCCCCAGCTTCCTCTTGTGAATCTCTCCGTCAGATGTTCGGGTAAACATGTCGGTAATGGGAGGTGGAACCAGGGGCTTCTACTTCAACACAGTCCTGTCGCTGGCCCGCTCTCTGGCCGCCCACCGCCCCGCTCCGGTGGAGAAGGTGAGGCGTGAGAAACCCCGAGTTAGCGACGGTTACACGCACGTTTGTTAATTAGCTAACATGGAGCAACAGTTCATTCAGGTTGCAGCTGCGCTTCCGCTCCAGCCATGGTTGTGTTTTTACCAGCGACATGACAGGAGGGTGTGAGTGTGTGTGTGTTCACTGTGAGGGAGGAAGAGGACATGCAGGAGGAAGAGTGTGTGCGTGTGTGTGTGTGCGTGTGTGTGTGTGTGTGTGTGTGTGTGTGTGTGTGTGTGTGTGTGTGTGTGTCTGTCTCAGCACTGCAGTCAAACAGAAACAGGTTTTCTAATTGGAGAGTCACACAGAGATGACACGTTACTGTCACCGAGCTGCTGGATTAACAGGTGAAGATGGCGGAGGAGCACTGGAAGGATACTGGAGTTTGGGACAAGAGCTGGGAAAATGAAAAATAAACAAGATGGCAATAATCAACAGTCCCTCACAGAGTGATGTTATTTTAAGAAGCAGTCAATATTTGCAATATTTGCTGTAATGTCCACTTTCTAGACCAGATTCTGTAAAAACCTTTTAATGAAACAATTACAATTTATTATACTGTCCATAAATAAAATAGTACACCATTAATGCCTTGATATCAACATGCAGTTTACTTTTCAGATTCCCAATAGGGGAGGACATAGATGTCTGTCCTCTGTTCATTGTGCATGAGGCTGTGCGAGGTACAGGTTACATAATATTGGATGTGCTATATTAGATTGTATATCTGGCTCAAGGCAATCACTGTGTGCACGTGTCAAACTGATGGTAGTCTTTAGATATGTGTGTGTGTGTTCCTCTGTGTTTTAACTGAGATGTGTGTGACTGCGTGTCTGGAGTTCACAATCAAACACCTTCTCTATTTGGATGCTTTGTCTTCCACTGTCATTTCTCTAAAACTGTAATTTCTCTAAAAACACATCTTTTGCTTCTCAGGTCCAGAAGCTGCAATGCATGTGCCCACAGGAAGTCCGTGGTGTGTTCACTCTCGATGTGCGGCGCAGAGATGCTGTTATCGCTCTGGCTGTGTTTCTGGTGGAGTCTGGGCTACAGGTGAGTGATGGTGGTGGGTACTAAAATGTTGCTTTGCTGCAGTGGCTGTGTTTTATCATCAAGTTAAACATCTGTCATTGCAAGGACTGGATAATACGTTAGATTTAATATCTGAATGTTCCACATTTTATATTTTATTATATATATGAATGCTATGGGATAATACATTTAGAAATGAGCCACCTTGCCGCATTAGCTGTATCAGTGCTCTTATGTTTCAGCCTCTCACGGGACCATATCACTACGATAGGCTTATTCTCTCTGTTTCCATAATCTGATTAAGCTGCCGATTAGGCCTGCAGCGCGCAACGAAAGCCTCTAACCTCATCACACTGAGACACGCTGGGATAGCTTTCCTGCCTTCTGAATATTCTGAGATGGCAGCTTCAAATTTCAACATTAAAGCAACAGCTCTATGTATTCTCTTGTCCCAACAATACCGTATTTGTGATTTATCTGTGCTTGTTAGGCAAACAAAAGTGCTGCTCTTTGCCAACAACTGCTGTTGTTTGCTTTCCTCTGGCAGCACAAAGACATTCTTGTTTCGTACTTGCTGAGCCTATTGAGAGGTTTACCACGGGTCCAATGGATCGAAGAGAGCTTGGGAAAGAAAGGAAAGGGTGAGAACAATCCTCTGACAGTTTGGTCTGTTTTGACCATGGTCTCTCTTTACTTGTTGCCCTTTTTCAATACCATAGATACTGTATTGATCCTTCTTTTCTATCTGTCCATAACGATGTTCAAATTTCTAGCGGGACACAAACTGTTTGGGCATCCCTCTTGTTAATCCTCTTTGGTATACTGTTTACTGATTGACTGCCTTTGTTTATGAACTAAGCTGTTTGATTCTTTTCCTTGCTGTGGCACCTAGTGGAATTGGTTTGTTTTTGTTTTTCAGAATTCCTCCCGGTTTCAGAAAGTTTCAGCTTCTGTCTAGTGACTCTTTTGGCGGATGTGGCTCAAAGGGATCCAGACTCCCGACATGTGGTCAGCTTCTTGAACTACATTGGATTACATTGATTGGGTGCATGTGCGTTAAGTGTTAATTTGCTGTCTTCTCCACCAGATCTTGAACACTATAATGGAGGTGATACAGGCATTGCAGGAGATGTGCCAAACACCTGATAATCACGACAAAGGTACATTTACACACAGACACACATTTGCCCTTCAAAAATGACAAAGTTTCATAAATTCTCTGGTGTCTAGTTTACCTGTGCAGATACATTGTCCCTGGCTTGCTCGGCATGGCTCGAGCATTTGGCCGCTACAGCAACACAGACGAGGCCCTGTTGTCGAAGCTCTTCCCCAAAGATTCACCGCAGACCCGCTGCGTCACCGAGGAAGCAGAGGGCGTGCGGCGAAGATCCTTCAATGACTTTCGTTCTATCCTCCCATCTTCGCTGCTGACTGTGTGCCAGAGTGACACCCTGCGCAGACGCACCGGGACCAACCTGGATTCTTCTACACAGGTGTAGTGATAGAGCAGGCAGCCTGTTTTGTGCTTTCAGGAAATATGTGGCCTTATATATGAGACTTCTTTTTTTCTCACATGCTGTGTGTAATTTTCCAAGAAATCGTTTTTTGTGTCAGTGGCTTTAAGGGACCTTCTGTACTGCCTTGTCTCACAGGTGTGTACAGACCCAGGAGGCCACTCGCCCTGCTCTCCTACAACCCCTGGCCCACATTACTTTGAAGGTAAAACTCCATGTGTTTGCATCATTATATCTCTGTCTCCATCTATCCTTATTAAAGATATCAATTTATCCCGCAGACATATTTCACATACTCATACATATGTAGTACATACTTCAGTTATACATACAATGAAGATATTTTTCTTTTGGAAGCTGATGCATCCTCAGTAATACATCTAGTGTTTAACCCACTGGCTTGAAGTGACCTTTCTTTTCAGTTTAAATGGGCAGTCACAGCTTCCTTATCATCGAGGGAGTGACTCATCCACGGTGCTAAAGTCTGTGTGTGTCTTATGTAACAAGACAATGAAACTGCCTTATAGCCAACTCCATAAATCATTGGTCTAATCCAGATTTAGTTCTCAGTATTTTTGCCATGTGTGCAAACTGCTGTATTTGGTCTGTGGCTGATATAAATGTTACTGATAATCCATCCATTTATGTCCTGCTACAAGAGGCCAAACGTTGTTTGAACAAAATTTGGCATCCCCAGTTCACCTTCCTTCAACTTTGATGAATTGAAAAATGTGTGTCATCAATCTGCACTGAAGATCAACAGTCGTAGAGGAAGACATCCATCATGTTAATTTTACAATCTCTTTGATTGTAGGTGCCTACCTCCCAGACAGCAGTGGAGTGGACCCTGACTACTTCTTTTCCACAGTCAGCTCCAGTTTCTCAATGTCTCCTCTCTTCATGGGGGAAGAAGAAAAGGATGTGGAGGTTCCTGTTGATCTCCTCCAACAGCTCCTTGATGTGGTACAGTAACAGCAGATACTGTTATCGTCCATCCTGTGTGTGTTTTGCAGCATTACCAACTTTTCTGTGTGTTGTCAATTGTCAGGTGAAGAAATGTGTTTCTGACTCTTTTCTGAAAACCCTGGATGCGACTGTGACAGAAGTTGTAGAGGTAAGGTTTAATCAGCGTCTGTACACAAAACATTGAGTCAAAGTTTGTGTCACTATCAGTCAGGTAATCATCATCTCTTGTCTTTGTCTGTCTTCTTTAGTCCAATCCTGGAATAAATCTCTATTACAAAACCTTCAGTGACCCTCTTTATGTTTGCGTCTTCAAAATGCTGCGCGACACACTTTACAACATGACAGGTAAATCACCATAAACGGCTCAGTTACTAAATATTAAAGCAACACTTTTGCTCTATTTTGTCAAGCATTCATAGTTTCGTCATATTTCTCAGCCTTGCACTCAGCTTTTGTACGTGAAGTGCACGACTTTGTCCTGGAACAATTTAGCAGCAGTCAGTCGGAGCTGCAGCGGGTACTTCATGACACAGGGGTGTTGCCAGGGGAACAGAGCCCCCTCAAGCTCCGTTGCCAAGCCAACGCTGCATGCGTGGACCTAATGGTGTGGGCCGTCAAAGATGAGCAAGGTGAGCCACTGTACCAATGATGTAATCAGATGAATACTGGATGTGTTTATTTTTTACAGATTATGTCATCTTTCCTTTCCGTTGTCTTCAGGTGCAGAGAATCTGTGCACCAAACTGTCCGAGAAACTACAGTCAAAAACTTCCAGCAAAGTCATCATTGCTCATATGCCCCTGCTCATCTGCTGCCTACAGGTAGAATAGAAGAGAGATATTTCAAAGGGGAAAATGTTTCCCGGGATACTAGATAACTGGCTAGAACATTCAATTACTTGTTTTGAACCTAATAAGTGTGGTCTGCGTTCTCACTTTTAATTTTTTTACATGTTCTTCTCTGTCTCAGGGTCTGGGCCGTCTGTGTGAGAGGTTTCCAGTTGTTGCTCACTCTGCCACAACCTCTCTCAGGGATTTCCTGGTGGTTCCTTCCCCTGTTCTTATAAAACTCTACAAGTACCACAGCCAGTACAGCTCAGGTACAGATGACTTAAAATCTACCACTGGACTGAGACTAAATGTACCATGGCTCACATGAGAGGCATTGAAGATATTAGATGCATTGTCACTGTTGACGTCAACAAAAAAAAAAAAAAAACACAATTCAGTGAGAAACTGGCTATAGAGTGGCTGAATCTAGAGCAGCACAGATGATGTAAGCCAGCAGCAAATGGGACTAGACTGATGCCGCAGTAACAAATATACATCAACGACAGGGACATTGTTATTTCTGCCTCTCATCCATTATTGATCTGAGCAGAATGTTTATTGATGAGAGGCTGCAGACACACACAATTGGAAACACAATTCAGTTGAATGATTTTTTTTGTGCCACCCTCCACAGTGTTCTGCCTTTTCATTGATCAGCTGCTAATCAGTTAAATTATAAAAGATGACTCTGACTTCTGTTTCCAAATGCTTGTGCTGAATTCTGTCTTGTGTTGCTGTTTTTCACTCTTCTAAAGGCACGGGAGAAATTAGGATAAATGTGACCAATGAGCATTCTCAGTCCACCTTCAACATTCTGGCAAACAGGAAAGACCAGCCGTCCATGTACGAGCAGCTCAGAGACATTTCCATTGACAACATCTGCAGGTCAGACACAAACACCTGACAGCTGTCATGAAATATTCTCATGTATTTTTATTTTAAACTTAATATTAAATTTTTTCTTGTCTCTCAGATGTCTGAAGGCTGGGCTGACAATGGACCAAGTGATAGCAGAGGCCTTTCTCGCCAGCCTGTCCAATCGTCTGTACATTTCACAAGAAAATGACAAGTGAGCAACTTTTATAGTTTAAAAAAAAAATATCATTTTTGTGCTGTTTAGTTGCCCGCAATAGTTTCTGGCTCTAGACACTGAGGACCAGCTACTCTAAAAATAAAGCTTGTTTTTTTGCCAGGGACGCTCATCTCATCCCAGATCACACCATCCGAGCGCTGGGCCACATTGCGGTGGCTCTGAGAGACACTCCTAAAGTCATGGAGTACATCCTGCAAATCCTCCAACAGAAGTTCTGCCAGCCTCCATCACAGCTGGACGTGCTCATCATTGACCAGCTCGGCTGTATGGTCATCACGGGAAATGTAAGATCTACGATGTCACATTTCTAGTACACATTGCCTCTATTCATATCGATGGTTGACATGTGAGGGAAGTAAATAATGACTATATTAATGTATATTTGAGTCATCTGGGGTCATTTTTAAAAACGTTTGTGGTTAGACAGATTACCGTTGCTTAAATAGAAGCAAATTAAAACTAAATTAGCTGACAAGCTGTAATAATTGAAAGCTGCTGTTTAATTGCTCAGTTCGCTACATTAAGAATAGGCTCCAGTGTTCCACCTGAAACACCATTGAACAGTAATGGGTTGTTGTGTGTGTGTGTGTGGGGCTGCAATTAAACACTGTAAATGGATCTGACCTTATCTAATTGATACATGACTTACAAAATGCCTTGCAAGGTCCTGCATACTTTCTCATGTTATTCCTGTATTGTATATATATAAATGAACATTTACCATTGCATGTTTAATTGTGTTAGTTCTTATTCCTTATATTTTGATTTGTCTGTCTTAGCAATACATCTATCAGGAGGTGTGGAACCTGTTCCAGCAGATCAGCGTGAAGGCCAGCTCAGTTGTCTACTCAGCTACCAAAGACAGAGATCAAGGCTACAGGTGAGTATCTGCCCCGGTCCTGTTCTCCATTTACACTTGGTGACTGCTTCAGCTTAAAAAAGTGAAAAAGTTTAGAAGTTTGTCTTGACTCTAATAGTTAAATTCCCTTGTTTGCATGTTCATTCCAGTTGTGTTTTCCATTAGCTGCAGTTACTACCTATTATTGTTTATGAACAGTCTGCAGAGAAAATAACTGTTAATATCTCCCCTCCCCTCCCCAGGCACTGTTCTCTGGCTGTGATCAACGCTCTGGCCAACATTGCAGCCAACCTGCAGGGGGAGCAGCTGGTGGACGAGCTAATGGTGAACCTGTTAGAACTGTTTGTCCAACTGGGCCTGGAGGGAAAGAGAGCCAGTGAGAGGGCCTCAGACAAGGGACCAGCACTGAAGGTACGTGCTTACATGCACAAATAACCAAATGCCACTGTAAAGTGATAACAGCAATGTTGATTGAATGTTGGCATTGGTAGTGGCTCTTTATCTCCCACAGGCCTCAAGTAGTGCTGGAAATCTTGGAGTCCTTATCCCAGTGATTGCTGTGGTGAGTAATGAGACGATTCCCCCGCACATTTCTTACAGATGAATCCAAGCTGTGAGTTACCTTTTAACTCATGGACAAATATTTACCCGGTTAGCTGCAGTTCAAATATCTGTCATCATTTTTTTTAAAAGTCTGTGGACTAAAGTCTAATCTGTTCCCTAGAGAGACAAAATGAGCAATACATTTGCTGACACATTACGTTTTTTTTTAGTTCAAGTAAAAAAATACGGATTAAATAATTAGGTATGTTTTTCTTTATTTATGGACTCCCTTTGTAAAAAAATAATAATGTCATGTCAACAGAAATCCTTGTCCCTTGTATAATCGTGGTCTGTTTTATTTTATCTCCTGTTGATGATAAAATGTATGGGCTTTCTGCACATATTACAGTACAGCATGAGGATAATGACCATTATAGTCATAACATAGTACAGTTCAGTTGAACACACTAAGAGATAACACATTTAGGCAGATAATGAGGCTTTTTTTCATTGAAGCTTCCTGACAAACATGAAAGAATACGTTTTAAAGATAAAGAGAGACAAACTACACATGAAGACTCATTACCTGTTGAATTTCACATATTATACCAACAGGAAAAATGGACTAATAATAACAAAACCTCAGCTTTTATAATCAGTTATACTTCTGAGGTTCATTCAGACTTTGTCGGAAGTTCTAAACAAAGTTGGTTACATTACAATGTAATGCAATCGTGAAGCTGTTTGTTCAAATTTAGTTCTGTGAGGGATTGACCACCCGGCCCATGAACACCAGGCAGTCTGTGCGGTGCTCGTAGATCAGGAAGAGGAAGGGATGAGTCACAGTGAAGTGGATCTGAGAGGAGAGGGGCATGAAGCCAACCTGGGTCAGAGCGGCAGCTTCTGTCCCCTCCTCATTCACTGTGATGGTTCCTTGGTGTTTCAGCTGCAGAGGGAGGGCAGAAGCATTTTGAGATAGAAGTTGGTATTGATTGTTGCAGCTGAGTGTGTCCAGGTTACTGAATGACTTTTTGAGTCCCAGATTGGTTTGGTCATTTGTCGGTAAAATCACAACTGATTTTGCCTTACTCACCCAATTCATGACGACCTTTTCCGAGGTCATTCCAGTGAAATCTCCACTCTCCTGGAACAAGTCAGTGAGGCCCATCTCCTTCATATTCTCAATCAAGTCGTAGTTCTGCTCCAGTTTGAAGCGAGGTAACACAACCTCACGAGTTCTGCAAACATTGTTTGGCCCTTAGATTTGATTTTAACTGTTTTTGTAATCTTTTAACAACCGTGATCTTCTCCAGCTATTCATGAGTGATCTAGAAGCCTGCTGCTGACCTGTTTGTCATGTTCTTGAGCCACTTGTTGACAACGGTGGGGGAGAGCTCCTGCTCCAAGGTCCTCATGCCAGTGATCTTGCGAGGCAACGCAATGAGCATGCTGATGTCTCCTGTGTATGGGAGCTGAAAATACATAAAACAGTTGTTATCATGCAGCTCCGCAGACTTATTTATGCATCAGTATATTTTCGTTAGTACTCCACTCACCTGAAGGATGTCACAGTCCAGGTCGTGGTCAGCAGCAGCCAGATAGTTGCCCTTGTTGCTCATCATTGGTACACGTACACTTGTTTTTTCGTTGATCCTGAAGTTGCGATAGTGAGTCATTTCTTTAGGGAATTTCTGTTCCCATGTACCTGTTTACGCACACAAAGAGTCATGTGATTACTGCACATAATTTACGAGTAGGTGCAGAACAGTGTGTCCTTAGATTTATCACCTTTGAAATACAGGTAGTTGAGCAACATCAGCACCATATTTGGGTCCACACTCTTCAGTGGTTCCCTGATCAGCCCTTTGGTCAACTTTTGGATGCGGCGGTTGGCCTTCTCCAGAAAGGCAGGGTCTCTGAAATCCACTGACTGTGGTTCTGCAAAATAATAATGCTTTGTCTCTGCACGGAAAGTGTCCTTGACTTGGATATCCTTCTTCACGTAGACATCATTTACCGAGCGTAGCGTGTAACCAAAGTTCCTCCGGAAGAGCCTGTGTGTGAGCTTCCTGAAGAGCTTGTGCACTGTTGTGTTGTCGTAGTGGTGACTAGCATTGACAAAGTCTGCGAATCCCAGAGCTTTGTAGATCTGATCGTGAGTTCCCGGTCCTGCCCCTAAAGACATCATCCCCATGGCGATGGAGATGCCAGCAGGCGCCAGCAGGATGTTGTCGCTCTGGTTGACATCATTGCGAAGACTTCGATAGAGATTAAAACCAAAATGGGCATTGACGATGTTGAGGCGTTGAAGGCGAGAGCGGCCGTGTAACAGCCGCAGGAGCCTGGCACGACGAATCTTTGGGTCAGAGGGCTCAGCAAAAATATCAATGTCTGGGGCAGGTGTGGCAATGTCGTCTATCTCATCCCCTTCACTGTGGAACATAAATACTTCAATCAACTATACAACCACCTGTTTTCCAAGATCGTTTTTCTATATTACATTTGTGACAGAAGTAAAAACCTGTTCAACATACATGTAGTCATCACTGCCTGCTGCCAGGATCTTATCAAAATCAATGTAATCGTCATCCTCAAAACCATCAAAAACAAGGTCATTGGTGACCGTGTTTTCTTTGTGGAAATCCAACGGGATGGTCTCGTTGGGTTCAATGCCTCTGGGTTCCGGCTGTACCTCACTGAAGTGAGAGCTGATGTCTTTCACTCCAGCCAGAGAAGGACTGACCAACAGACAGGCAGCTGAGATGACAGTGACGACCCACATCCTGAGGGCTGAAGCAGAACCAATGGACATTTAACATAACTTGGTTTATTCTCTGATCGGCATTTGGCAGAATTTATCAAATTAAAATCTGTCGGAAATAATTAACCTCTTCCCTGGGCAGAAATACAAAATATATGTACTGAATCTTCCTAAATAATAAGTCAGAGTCTTACCGTTGCTGTGTGCTGGCGCTAAGTGCTGTGTTGCTTCTGTTTGAGGGACCTCAGAGCAAAGAATTGAATACAAAAGTGAACTTTGATGCCGGCTCCTCCTGAACAAATAGACCAGATCAAACAGAACAAAAAGTGCTGTGACGGACTAAAACCTTTAACTCTTCACCATTCAGCTGTTTGGAATACATAATTAACTGTTAAAGAGCTCATAGTCTGGGCACTTGTGTTTTTCAGCTTTTCGATTCTAGATTCTCGTCTTGAATTTGACAGATTTCCTCCATGCCTTTCTCTGAGAATTATCTTACTCAATGTGGTTATTTGTGTGATAAAACAATGTAATGACTGAAGGTTTTGCCTGTTTTTTCCTTGTGTCCTTGTGTTTGTCAAACTCTCAGTTAACCAGACGACTTCCGCCAATCAAAGAGGCCAAGCCCCGCCTCCAGAAGCTGTTCAGGGACTTCTGGTTGTACTCGGTGGTCATGGGTTTTGCTGTTGAAGGATCGGGTGAGCAAATAATGATCTGTTCACTGTGTACGGAGAAGAGCATTCTGTAGGGAGGTGGCGTTATTTAAAGTTACACTCCCTGAGTCATGGTTTAGTGGGCAATAATGATGGTGCTCTGTAACTCCGCTGTGACCTGTGGCAGGTTTCAAAACATCAAGTAGGCTGCTGCTTTCATTTGTGGAACATAGATCCTCGGATACTTTGTTCACGCAGCCTTGATGTTTCAGAAGTAATTAAAGAGAATTATTATTTGGACAAATATAAATATTTTGTCTATATTGAGTTTTGTTTTGTTAATTAAAGATGTTTGAATATTTCGATCATTGCCATCAACTCAAATATGACCAAACATGTAAAGGAACTGTTATAATTTCCTCAGTTCTTCACACATGCACGTCTCTCCAGGGCTTTGGCCAGAGGAGTGGTATGAGGGCGTGTGTGAGATCGCCACCAAATCTCCTCTTCTCACCTTCCCCAGTGGAGAACCTCTTCGCTCCGAACTGCAGTACAACTCGGCTCTGAAGAATGACACAGTAACGCCGGTACAGTGTTCAGCGGAATTTTTTTTTTTTTTTAGTCCTTAAGGTATTTTAAAATGTCCTTAAAACAGTAAAACCCTCAATTTTCCATCTTTGTCCTCCAGGCTGAGTTGAGCGAGCTGCGGACCACCATCAGCAACCTTCTCGACCCAACTCCTGAAGGATCTGCCCTCATTAACAAACTAGACTTTGCCATGTCCACGTACCTGCTCTCAGTCTACAGATTAGAATACATGAGGTCAGTCAGCTGAAGAGCTAGACAGACTTGTTGGATTGTTTGACCGTGATGTAGACATTTGTTCTTGTTGCCGTTTTAGTTTTTTATAATATACTTGAACATCCTTCCTTCCTCTGACTTTAATTCGTCCTTACCATTCTCACACGGTCAGGATGCTGCGATCCAACGACCCTGACAGGTTCCAGGTCATGTTTCGATACTTTGAAGACAAAGCCATTCAGAAGGACAAATCAGGTGAGGACTTAATGCCTGTAAACATCAGCCTCTTACTTCTTTCCAATTGCATATTTAGTAAAATTAATGTCTCCATATTTTCACAGGCATGATGCAGTGCATTATTTGTGTTGGTGATAAGGTATTTGACGTCTTCCTCCAGATGATGGCTGAGAAGGTGACATGGTTTCTCTGGACAGGTTACTGATCACATTTGTTCTAAATTATGGCTGAGTTACAAGACAAAGTTTATTTATCTTGTTTGTAGCCCAAGACCAAAGAGCATGAGGAGGAATTGGAGCGACATGCTCAATTCTTGTTGATCAACTTTAACCACACCCACAAGAGGATCCGCAGAGTGGCAGACAAATACCTGTCTGGATTGGCTGAAACGTGAGTTGTAATCCATCACTAACCTCATCTGCTTCCTTTATTTTTCATTATATAACACTTAACACACATTTCTTTTACCTCAACCAGATTCCCCCATCTGCTGTGGAGTGGCCGTGTGTTAAAGACGATGCTGGATATTTTGCAGACACTGTCTCTGTCACTGAGTGCTGTAAGCATCAGTTATCATAAATGTCACACTGGGTTTTGCAGTGAAAGAAAAGCAGGGTTTTTATCATTTTGTCTATTCAGGACATCCACAAGGACCAGCCGTACTATGACATTCCAGACACCCCCTACAGCATCACTGTCCCTGACACATATGAAGCCAGAGAGGTGAGATTGGGCTGTTATTACATGTATGTCCACCAGAGGACAGCACAGTCTCAGTGGTGAGCTCATTAGTGATCTTTTTCATGTGTTTGAATATTTTATCTCTGCGTGGAATTTATTTATCAGTTGAATTAGAATCTGAGATTTAAGTAAAACTGTGATATTTGATGTCACTCTTGTCTACTTCATTGAGCAATGCTGTATTGTATGTAATACTGCGTTGTCTCCTCTCAGAGTATAGTAAAGGACTTTGCTGCACGTTGTGGGGAGATCCTGAAAGAGGCGATGAAATGGGCCCCTTCAGTCACAAAGTCCCACCTACAGGTCAGTCTTCTTACCTTCATCTTAGAGGTGCCAGATACAGATTTCATTTCAGTTACACATTTCATTGTTGTTGATTTTCCATATTATACATTTTCCCACAATTTGGAAACTAGGAAAGGGTATCTAAGGAAAGTTTGGATCTTCAAATACTCACCATTTACTACTGTAATCCAAAGTATAAATGATATAATTTCTTTGAGGGTAATAACTGTATAATTGAGTTTACACACATATGGCATCATTTCATTTGTTAATTTTGTCCCTTTATCGCCTCCTGCATGCTACGTGTGATGCAGGAGTACCTGAACAAGCATCAGAACTGGGTGTCGGGGCTGTCGCAGCACACTGGGCTCGCCATGGCCACAGAGAGCATTCTGCACTTTGCAGGCTACAACAGACAGAGCACGACACTAGGGGTGAGTCACCAACACATACACGTGCATGAGTCCTGTGACACGTTCCAAATTAATAGTGAGGTCAGAATGATAATCCTATTACTAGTTGCAATACAAACCATACTTAATTATTCGAAACACTAGTTAAGATTTCTTTGTTTTATATTTTTTTGTCTCCAGAGAGGCAACTTTAAAACTTTAAACTTAGTGTGAGACAATTGTAAGGGTGTTAGTTTGATGCTTATTAATATATGTGAATATGTGACACATTAATTGCTTGTAAACATAGTAAATGTGCTTTAAGCTGCTTCATTAAAGCTTCTGTGGTTTTGTCGGCTCTGACCAGATGTGTACCTGTCATGCACATATGTTCTTACTCTGTGGCACTGTAAACACTAGAGGGGTGTTATCTAGTTGTTTACAGCACTGTACATGTGTGCATGGTTACAAGTCTGTGTGACATTGTTTGCTTGCTATGCATTTTGTGTGTTCTTGGGCTCGCAGTCTGCTATATCTGTCTTTTCATTTGCTTCATTTGTTGTATTTTGTCTTTATTAAAATGCACCGAACTACCTACCTGGTTGCTTGGCTGGTTTACGGATTTGCTGGTTACCTGGTTACTTACCTGCATTGGACGGGTGGGTTGGTTGGCTCTTTGCCCGTAGGCTGCTTTCCCTCAGGTTGGTCTGAACATTATATATAGACTCAGGGCTCAGACATGATAACTTCCAGTATATACTGACGTGTAACAGCACAGCTACCTAGCTTACTCTACTCTCCATGCCTAGCTGGCCCTTAATGCTGCTGAACTGTGTTTTGTACTAGACCACCCAGCTGACTGAGCGTCCAGCCTGTGTGAAGAAGGACTACTCCAACTTCATGGCATCACTCAACCTGCGCAACCGTTACACAGGAGAGGTGACTTCCTTTGACAAATGTAAAGATGACCTGACTTCACTGGACTTTTTGGTTTACGGGATTCATACTGGTGTTTATTTGGGGTGTAGGTGGCTGGCATGATCCAGTTCTCAGAGGCGACTCACTGTCAGTCAGACCTCAACAAACTAATGGTACTTCAGATGACCAGTGCTTTGGACAGAAAAGACCCCGAGGCTTTCACCCAGACCATGTTCAAGATGGCCGCCCTGCTTATAAGTACCAAAAGTGAGCAGCTCTGCTTCATTTCTTCAATGTCTCTCAGCAGCAGTGGCAGTTTTTCTAATATATATTGTGATAACAACATTTTTCTTCCAGACTGCGACCCTCAGCTCCTTCACCATCTGTGTTGGTCTCCTCTGAAGATGTTCACAGAGCATGGGATGGAAACGGCGATCGCCTGCTGGGAATGGCTCCTGGCTGCACACAACGGGGTGGAAGTGCCAGTATGCACATTTATAGTTAAACTCTTATGAACACTGTCTTAATTATAGTGTGTCTTTAATGTTGGAATCATTCAATTCAATTCAATATACCAGAATAGACCAGTTATCATCTTCTTCTTCTTTCCCTCTGCCTAGTTCATGCGTGAGATGGCAGGAGCTTGGCAGATGACAGTAGAGTTGAAGATGGGTTTGTTTTCAGAGGCTAAAGCGGAAGCTGGCCCTCTGGCTGTTTCAGAGGAGAGTCAACCTGCCCCCTGTGCACCGGACATCATCCCTCACTTTCTCTGGATAGAGGTCAGTGACACTGATAACTAAACTGCTACTTTGATTTGCTGTCCTCTATAAATCCTCTTTTCTACTCCCTCTAGTTTGTGGTGCAGAGGTTTGAGATAGCCAAGTACAGCAGCGCGGACCAAGTGGAGATCTTCACTGCTATTTTGCAGAGGTCTCTGTCTCTGACTGTCGGAGGACCAAAAAGCAGTCTGAACCGACATGTTGCTGCCATTGGACCAAGATTCAGGTAGCGTGTCTCCACTGATGTAGAAATAATGGCTGCAATGTTTAAGTGTGTCATCACTTTATTTGTATTTCAGACTACTGACACTAGGACTGACTCTTCTGCATGCTGATGTTGTGACAAATGCCACCATCCGAAATGTGCTTCGAGAGAAGATCTACTCCACGGCGTTTGACTATTTCAGGTAGAACTCACATCAGTTCAGCTGGCAAAAAAGAGTGACTTAGATTTCTGTCTTTCTGCCCAGTAACATTTTCACCTCATCTCTTTCTCTGTGTAGTGTCACTCCCAAGTTTCCCACTCAGACAGATAAGAGGCTGAGAGAAGACATCAGCATAATGATCAAGTTCTATGCCAGCCTGCAGTCTGACAAGAAGTATCTCGCTGCCAACCAGCTGGTTCCTCCAGGTACAGCAGAGAGAAATCTGTGTGATCATGGGATTTCTATTTTTTTTTGAATATTCTCATAAAGTGGAGGATTTTTTATGGATGAAAATCACTAATTAATAGCAATTTTCTCTCAATAGATCCTCAGGACATGTCTGTGAACAGCCTCTCTGTGGTGGCAGTCGCAGATAGCCGGAGCAGTCTGGATGCAGCGGTGGGCCAGAGGCAGCAGGTGGCGCAGGGATGGATCAACACCTACCCTCTGTCCTCTGGGATGTCCACCATATCCAAAAAATCTGGTAAATACCAGAGGAGTTTCAACTGTCTATGCTGTAACACAAAACACATTGCAAAGAAGAAATATTGTTTGAAAATATAAACATCCACTGTCCAGCTAATACGCATATTGCTCCTGTATTGTTTCAGGTCTTTCCAAAAAAAGCAACAGAGGCTCGCAGCTTCACAAATACTACATGAAACGCAGGACTCTACTACTCGCTCTACTGGTATATACATCTTTTCAATTTATGCTGTGTTCATTGGGGTTGAGATTTGGCCTGCTTTACCTTTTATAGTGTTAGACATATTAATTTCCTCCCTATATTGACTTTAAGTAAGATAAGTCATGGCCAGATCATTAAAAGCTCTTTGTACCTTTAGACCATGTAACCAAAATTGAATCGTGTCTTACTTTAACCATGTTTCTTTCTAGGCCAGCGAGATCGAGCGACTTACAACGTGGTACAACCCGCTATCCACTCAGGAGCTCGCTATTGCTACTGAGCAGTCGGTGGAGACCAGCATTGCTAACTGGCGATCCAAATACATCAGTCTCACAGAGAAACAGTGGAAGGACAACGTGAACCTGGCATGGAGCATTGCACCTTACCTCGCTCTGCAGCTGCCTGCTCGGTACATGCAGAATTCATATGTTACATAGATACACAGTCTCTGGATTAGCTAGGGGTCGGTAACTTGAGTGTTGTTGATTGAAGATCAGTGCATTTGTGTTTCAGATTTAAGAACACAGAAGTTATCGTCCTTGAGGTGACTCGTCTGGTGCGACTGGATCCAGCCGCTGTGTGTGATGTTCCTGAAGCAGTCAAGGTGAGCTCCTCTGTCACCAAAAAGATCTATTACTGTCACTTTGCTTTTTCTCTTCTCTCTCTTCCTTTTTTATTTGTATATGTAACTCAAGGCCTCGTTTTGCATTTGAATGAACAGAGTATAGAAGCATCACAGCCATCTAAAACAGGATTAGAGATTACTTCCACATTTGCCTCTGCCTTGGCAGGACAGCTTTTTAAAGATGATTCTTCCATGAAATAATACGTTCTATTGATTGCTGTTGATAAACTATTTAATCCAGTAACAGTCCAATCAGAAGAAGTTCTGTCAGTTCTTGGTTTGTTTCCCAGTAGCAAACTCCTGGTACTTAGAACCAATGTGTATATGAAGTCATCTTTTTCCATCCAGTGCTGTCTGGTCGTCTTCATTTAGTTCTGCTTAACTGAGCCCCTAATGAGGCTCGTACCAGCGTAAAGAAGGAGGAACTTGGGAGGCAGAGCACAGTTTTCCCCAAAGGCCACATGATCGAGCAGATAATCCTCCCTGACATCTCATAGTTGTTTATTTGAGTTATTTTAAAAAGTTATAATCTTCGTCTGCGGTGTAACACATCATCAAGTTTGGGTTTTTCTTTCATATTTAATGCTGACGTTCACACTGTACAGGATAGAGCATATTCAAGCACTTGTGTCAAAAATCATTACCCAACTTTAACTTTTTATCTTTTTACTTTGTTTTTTTTTATCAGTTCCTGGTGACCTGGCACACCATCGATGCTGACTCTCCAGAGCTCAGTCATATCCTGTCCTGGGCCCCTGCTGATCCCCCGACTGGCCTCTCCTACTTCTCCTCCATGTACCCTCCGCACCCCCTCACCGCCCAGTATGGGGTCAAAGTGCTCCGCTCCTTTCCTCCTGTATGAACACATACGCACAACAGATTGAGTCTGCAGCAATATTTCTCATGTGTATATATTGACTAGATGATGGTATTCATTTCTAAATATATTCTCCCGCTGTTCCTAGGATGCCATTTTATTTTACATTCCTCAAATCGTCCAAGCTCTTCGTTACGACAAGGTAAAACCTCAGATTTATCAGTCATTAACTGAATTTAAAGCTCACATATCAGCAGATCATCAAACCAACACAGCCTCTACCTCCTGTCTTTCCCTTGACATCCTGGTGTAGATGGGCTACGTGAGAGAGTACATCCTGTGGGCTGCTCAGAAGTCTCAGCTGCTGGCTCACCAGTTCATCTGGAACATGAAAACCAACATTTACCTGGACGAGGAAGGAAACCAAAAAGATCGTAAGATTTCCCTGTTTGCACATGTATCTCTCGCTCACACGTGTTCAGATAGGACCTTAAACTTGAGCAACACTCTGCCTTCCCTCCCTGCAGCTGACATCGGTGAGCTGTTGGAACAGATGGTGGAGGAGATCACAGGATCGCTGTCCGGTCCAGCCAAAGATTTCTACCAACGAGAATTTGACTTCTTCAATAAGATCACAAACGTGTCAGCAATCATCAAGTATGAACACACTTCCAACTTAACAAAGTAACAGTGGTTGGGCATTTCGGTTCATTATTCTCTCTCTTAATATTCACTTATTCTTAATATCTAGACTCCTCTTCCTACAAGTTACTTACAATACAATGAAAAATGATGGCCACACCAAACATTGTCAGAAGGCCTCAAAGTTGTACCACTTTTTTATTTGAACAAACACTTCATGCTGTTTAAGCTGTAAGATATTAATGAAGTGATAATAAGTTTACCCTTGAGCCTACATGTTTTGTTATTCACCTGCTCCCATAATCCCATTGTTGTTCATTTATTAGCCCATTAGTTGCGGTACTGTCTCTCTGATTATGCACCGGTCTGGAAGACGTGTGCTTTGTTCCCGCTTCCCCCTGATTGCCTGTCCACCAGTGTGTACGCTCTGCAGCTGATGAGTCTTTTTCTGATAGCTCCCATTATTGCTAGCTCGTACAGAGAGTGGTTTGTCAGCCCACCAGAGGCTGACAAAAATTCCCCTCTGCCTTCATTACAGCTCTAATTGCAACATGTCAGGGGAGAAGCCTCTGCTTTTCCCATGCCTCCACTCTCAATTACTTTTCACCCAGAGAGTTACCCCTGTGAATAACAGCAGAGCCCGACTGTCACTTGTGGTCTGGAGTCATTCAGTGAGATAACCATGCATTATATTGTTAGTGGTGTCTTCCATGGATGTGTGGAAACGCTGTGTTCATGTTGTTTTTGTTTGTCCATGTCAGACCTTTTCCCAAAGGGGAGGAGAGGAAGAGAGCCTGCCTGGAAGCCATGTCACAAATCAAAGTCCAGCCGGGATGTTATCTTCCCAGTAATCCTGAGGCCATAGTTTTGGATATAGACTACAACTCTGGGACCCCCATGCAGAGGTGGGCCTCAAAAACAGTTTTCAGATTCACAAAGAGCTTCACTGAACCTCTTCTGTCTGATCCTGTCACTGTGTAGTGCTGCCAAAGCTCCCTACCTGGCCAAATTCAAAGTCCGGAGGTGTGGAGTCAGTGAGCTGGAAAAAGAAGGTAAAGTCACTGTCAAAGAAACCAACTGTGGCAACTTCTCAAACTGTGCATGGGCAAACGGTGATGTCTTCCCATCAGGTCTGCTGTGTCGCTCCGATTCTGTGGATGAAACGAAGAGCGAGGAAGAGGCCAAAAGGATTTGCTGGCAGGCAGCCATCTTTAAAGTGGGAGACGACTGCAGACAGGTCTCAGTTTCACACCTTTTACCTGTCATAACACCGTTTCACATTCATTTCACGAGATTTAATGTGGCTCAATATGTCAGCAAGAAATTCCTTTCATTTCTGCTTTGTGGTTTGTGTGGACAGGACATGCTGGCTCTTCAGATCATCAGTCTGTTTAAGAACATCTTCCAGCTCGTGGGCCTGGACCTCTACGTGTTCCCTTACAGGGTGGTGGCCACTGCCCCGGGAGTAAGCTCATATAAAACCTCTCCTGTCCACCTTTATGATACTGGCTCCACTATGATACGACTTTCCCCAAAACTCACACCACTTGTTATTCTTCCTGTGTTCAATGTTCCACCACAGTGCGGCGTGATTGAGTGCATCCCCGATTGCAAGTCTCGTGATCAGCTGGGCCGACAGACAGACTTCGGCATGTACGACTATTTCAGGAACCAGTATGGAGATGAATCCACGCTAGCCTTCCAGAAGGTGAATGTCACTTCCTTTGAGCAGGAGTTTCCCCTCATCTGTCCTTTAACCCTGTAAACTGATTCCTTATGTCTCAGCATTCCCATATTGTGTTTGACAAATCAAATCTTTCTACTCTGATACTCCTTCAGGCTCGGTACAACTTCATCCGCAGCATGGCAGCGTACAGCCTCCTGTTGTTCCTGCTGCAGATCAAAGACAGACACAATGGCAACATCATGCTGGACAGCCAGGGCCACCTCATCCACATCGGTTTGTATTGTGTGCATGCACTGAAGCTGTGAATATGTGTGGCCCTGGTAGTAATGTAGGCCTGCACCACACTTTATTTTATTTGGGTTGTTCGTGTCCTGATAATAACAAAAATGTGATTGTGTGACTCCAGACTTTGGGTTCATGTTTGAAAGTTCTCCCGGCGGAAACCTCGGCTGGGAGCCCGACATCAAACTAACTGACGAGATGGTGATGATCATGGGTGGCAAGATGGAGGCGACGCCCTTCAAATGGTTCATGGAGATGTGTGTGCGAGGCTACCTGGCTGTCAGGTGAGTATGTAAACATGTACGTAAGGAACTAATCACCAAACATCAAAGACAACCAGCCCTGATAAAAGTTCCTCTGGTGAATCAGACCCTATATGGACGGAGTCGTCTCCTTAGTCAACCTCATGCTGGACACTGGACTTCCCTGCTTCAGAGGACAGACCATCAAATTGCTGAAGTGAGTGAGGCCTTTGCTTGTGTCTGCGTTCGTGGGACAATGTGACTGTGACTGAGCTGGTTGAATGTCTCCACCATCCAGGCAGAGATTCAACCCTGGTCTGAGTGAGAAGGATGCAGCTTCCTTCATCATCAAAGTCATTCAGAACTGCTTCCTCAGCAACAGGTCAGCAGCATTGTCCTTTTATATCAGCGTTTGGTTCTCTGTCAGTAATACTCACGTTTATCTGATCGCTCTTTTCTTTCTTTCAGGAGTCGAACCTACGACATGATCCAGTATTACCAAAACCAGATCCCATACTAAACACGTGTGCCTACGCATGTGCATTTAGTGGCAGGTACATGGTGTGTGCATGAGTTTGTGCCTTTGTTAACACTGTTCCCCACCGACTGTGGCTCATTATCTCTGCTGATTGTTCGATGTTTGGCTTCTTGTTTCCTTTTTCTTTTATTTTTGAAATCTCCTCTGTTATTTATTACATCCTGTTGTAAAACCCATGTTGTTTTTCTATTACTACACTATTGCACTAGCATCTTGACTTCCGTGCACATGTGGAACAACTCGTGGTAATCAGCACGTTCACTATATTCCTTAGTTTGTGCCGATTTGAAATAATTTGAAATATTTGTGAATGTGAATACTGGAAGCTGTTGATTTTTAGATGGGGTTTGAAATGTAATCGGATACTTAAAGTAGCCAGAGTAGTAGATTTCAGTTCTGACCAACGTGGCCTATTCTGTCATCTCGTACTTGACTGTACTACTGTGCTTCTCTTTTCTCCTCACGGACCAGTCTGGAGTTGTTAGATCTGTGGCATGGTACTCGTCGTGTATTTCACAGTAACACTGGATAGACTTGGGTGTTTTGTATATTTAGCATTGCCAAAAGTGTGGGGGGGGTAAGACGCACGTAAATATGACTTTTCTATTGTTTGTGGATGGTGAAGGCACAGCTTGAATGTCGGGCAGTTGCATGAAGTTAAATGTAAACTCCCATGTAGCCTGTGACCAATGTGACTCTTGGTGGAAGTTGTTTCAGTAATCCAGAGTGCTGTGCCCCATGTCCATATGGTTCACTGAAGCCTGTATGTAATGTTACTGATTGTAAAGATTTTGCCTCTTTGTATATTTATATCCCATTAGGCCCATTTTCTGTCATAATGCCTTTTGAATGGAAAAAAAAGCATAAGATATGATATCAAATAAAGATCTATTAACTTAAATGCTTTAAATGCTTATTGTAACTCATTAAGATTATGGACAGTACATGTCAACTATTAATATATAGAGTTAAGGAACGGCAAAAAAAAAAAAAAACCTGTTGCATAGCACGTCAGACTGTGCTGTGTTTTATATTGACTCCCACCAGAGGGCAACACAGGATAGCGTTTGTTTTGCCACTGCTCAGTCACAGTTTTTCCTTGTGAGGATGGCTCTCACTGCGGATACTCAAGTCAAACAGGGAAACATTTTAAGTGACAGACAGACATCAAACACATTCATCAAAACTTTGTTGATAAAAGAAGATATGGTTTCTTCTCTGACTTGGATGATAATTTTTGAGTTTTTGGTAGTGAAGTCTGACGTTGAGCCGTATAACTGCACATCCTAGAAGAAGTGTTTTACAAGAGAGGGTTATCGTTGGAGCAGGAAATTACATGTAGCTCCTTCCTTCTCTCTCAGTAGTCTGGACTTGATATCTTGTGACACTGCCTGCTGCTGAGGGCCAGCGGGGCGTGACCTCTGGGCTCTGGCTCCTCACAGCTGATACACGGATGGTTTTCGATGAAGAGCCTCCAGATATATTTGAAGAAAAAGATGCTGATGCCTGTTTATGGCTGCTTTCTCAATACTCATTTTAGTTAATATTTCATGGCAGATGTCTGGAGGGAAACAGCTTGATGTTTTTTTGATGAGATCAGATCAATGACTGTCATGGCTACTCCCTGTGGTCCTGCAGGTGGACTCATGTAATCCCTGCAGCCCCACACACAGTTTCCAATTCAGGGTGTGTGTGCACTTTATGAGAGGAGCTGTGGAATTACAGTGTGTGTGTGTGTGTGTGTGTGTGTCCATCTTATCTTATACACACATGCAGTAATTTCACATCTCCCTACTCGTCACATGTGTTACAGTGCAGAGTCTTGTGACACATCCATGCCCTGTATGCCAGCCATGTGCTCTGCAATAATTAACTCTTCTCCGAGCTGTTCCAGCCATTACAGCAGGAAGGAGTGATGCAGAGTAGAAAGGGCTACTTGTCCAGAGGCCAGAGCAGACAGTCAGGCCTATTGATGAGATGCTCCAGCTAATCAGGAACAGAGGCTGTGATACCCTGAATAGCAGCGTTGATGGGGTTTTGTGGGAGAAGGAAAAACCAGCGGCAAAAGTCAGGCTGTCCTTCAAGTGACCGCCACCACAATCAGGCTTTTCTTTTTTGTAAATGTTCACGTCTTTGAGGCATTGGCTAAATCTGGATCCTCTCTGTCTGCTGTTTGGCTTTGAGAGACACCTGCATAACAATATTGACATTTGTGACGTGGCCGTGAAATGAGATCGAGGAGGAGCAAACTGAAAAGTGAGTTCAGTGTGTTTGAAATGATGTTTTAGCTGGCGGGGATGATTTTACAATTTCTGTCTCTGTGACAGGCAAATTATGACATTATTATTCTGTCTCTGTGGATCATAAGAAATCTATTTTATGGAGACATGAGTTGCATCAAACTTCAACCAAATGAATGAGCATATTGTGTTTTTCATATAAATCACACATGTCACTTCTACTGAAGAATGAGCTTCTGTACTTGAGTGAACAAAGCATCAAGCAAACACTTCTTGACTAAAATGTTACACAGCCTTCTTGACACTGGGATTTATTGCATTGTTTATTTGGTTTTGCTGGTGAATTTAATAGCTGAGCCTCATTTTCCTTCTGTAAGAACAGTTACCCGTTGGTTTCCCCTCCAGGCCGTGTGTGTGTGTCATTTGTAGTTTCTACAGTTTGCGTGTGGCATGGGGAGGGGCAGGGTCCCTCCTGTGCAGTCAGCCACTGTTGATCAGCCGTATTATCTGAAGGTGTGATGGTTTAAGGGAGGCATTAGAGCCACGGGCTGAACCAACAGCCACAGTTTACCTGCGAGCTTTGAGCCAGCGGGCAACACCTCTGACTTGCAAATGCGAACCAATATACTGTCTATCCAATAAAACTCTTTCGTGTCAAAAATCGTTGTCCTGTAAAGCTCCTCTATGTCCCTGCTGAAAGAAAAGACTCCTAGAATTCTCTAAGGGCTTGTCAACACACACACACACACTAGGGCCCGAACTCTTCTCTTTCCCTTTTTCTCTTTTCCTCAGTGCCCACGTGTTGTACGCTATTGGTCTGGGCTGCTGAATGGGTCCCAGTGTTCGCCCTCTCCTTATCGTGTGACCTTTGATCTGTTTGGACAGCGTGACCAACACAGGCTGTAAAGCAGGAGGGAGCCCGGAGATAGAGGAGGCGCGGCATGATTTAAATTGTACAAGGCCTTGAAGGACACTTTAAGCAAATAAAGTAATAAGCTTTATATATATATATATATCATCATCATCATGGCATCACTTGTTTGCATTTAGAAAAAAGTTGGACTGTGGTTTAAAAATAGATTTTCAGCCTTTGCCCCCTGTGCTCCTTCCTCCCTCGTCTGCACCCTCGTCACCCTTTTACCTCCCCTGCCTCCATCCCCACCCCCACCCTCTTTACTCTGTTGACTTACTGTAACCCTCTTCACTCATTTTACCTGTGACCATCCACATTCATTCCAGCTGCTAAAAATCTAAAAAGCCCAGTGGAACGTAGCATTTCTACATTTTGGAATCCATTGTGTGCGAGAACTTGTAAACAAGTTTAATTAACATATTATTTAAAAAAATAGCCTTTCTGCGTCAAACTGAGTCAATCAGCATCTCTCGTGACTAACAGGACTTTGAGGCTCATTCATGGATTGTAGCACAGTGTGTTGTTCTGGAGGTGACGATGCAGTGAGGTGTGTTTGACCAGCAGAGGGCTGAAGCAGCAGCTCAGACAGCAGCAGAACTCTGTTTCCTCTGTGTATTTCAGCCGTCTCCATCATTTTCTTCTCTGAATAATAACTTCTCGCTCCTGTTCGAAGGTGTCCTCACGCTCCCAGTCATTTTCTCCATAGATCACTTTTCTCTGACTGAATCGGATGAATCAAACTCTGTCTGTAAGGCACCCGGGCCACAACAAAAAGCCTCTGCCACTCTCAACCGCCATGACCACTGTTGCCACGGAGACCAATTCAGATGCCCGGTGGTGACCCCTGACCCGAGGGGAGGCTGGTGAATGTGGCTGAAAGGAGCGGCTGGGCCGGGGCATCTGGGGTATCATCTGGCGCCTAACAAAGCCCTTCGCCAGCTGGGGAGGAGGGCAGGAGAGAGAGGGAGCTGGAGGAAGGGGCACAGAGGAGAGGAGAGGGGAGTGGAGAGAAAGAGAGAGAGAGAGAGAGAGAGAGGGCTCTTTTCTTCTTGCCCTCTTCAGAGAGAGTGGCCATTGAAACTGTGCATCTCATTAGAGTGTGTGCACCCCTCTCTCCCACCCCTCCTGCTCTCTGGAGCGCAGGACCCATGCAGGCAGCTGCCTGTCCTGCTCTGGCCATTCAAGCTCAAGTGCAGTCCACTGCAGGACAGGGAGGAGAAAAAAATAACAGACGGGGGCTGAGGAGGGGGTGGAAGAGGCTTTGGACATATGCCACCATGACTGAGATAGAAGAGAAGCACTGCTGCTAAAGCTGGAAATGCTTTGTTTTGTCTTCTTCTTGTGAAAATTGCATCCGAGGTTGGAATCTTAAAACGCTCCATGCACACTGAATGATTCCACAGAGCCGTCCCTCCTTCAGCAGAAACGACGTGTCAGGCACAGCAAGAAAAACGGTGCTCCATTTTGCATTTTTGAAAAAGACGTAACTGAGCCCAGGAGTGACGTTGACGTCAGCACAGTCCCAGACGAGGCCCGGCAGGGTAAACACGCTAACAGCTGCCGGGTGGCAACATGCAGAATCACAGACAGCAAACAATGACACACACACACACACACACCCATCAACCTCCCCGAACCCCTCTGGTGCTCCTGCGCCCCGAAGGGCATTGTGAACACGCATGGGGCTCTCTGAGGGTCATGGTCATGCAATAAGTGTGTGTGTGAGTGTGTGTGTGTGTGTGTGTGTCAAGCCAGAGAGCGCAGCAGGACTGCTGTCAAACAGCAAATCTGCCATGGGGTGCACCAGGTGGGGGATCTGTAATAAGGAAGGGGAAAAAAATTGCTAATTCTGGGGGCAGGGCTTAAGCTGGTGGGTGCTAATAAGATGAAGTCGCTGCAGGTTCTGCAGAGTGGGAGCTAATTATTTAGAGGAATGTAACATGTTGCACACACACACACACACACACATTTTAGAGTTGTGAATGCTTGGTAAGGCATGACGTCTGAAGACATATATCACGCGTCTAAAACAAGAATAACCCGTTCTTTCTCTATTCGCCCTGCTCTTCAGTTTGGATTCTTAAGTCCAAGGGTACAGAGATGGAGCCCCTTTACCCCCCCCACCCCCTCACTCTTTCTCTTTCTGTCATTTCTACTGATGAATGAGGGTTTGCGTGTGGATTTTAATTACTGCTCTGTCGAGGTGGGGATTGGCCATGCATTAAATTGGAATGAGACACATTTTTCCCCTCAGCAGGGGAGGAAGGAGGACGGAGGGGAAAAGGAGAAAGCTGGTTACTGTATATTAATTGAACCAACGAGCAAACTTATCTTATAACTGTGTTGAAGGGACAGAGAGGAGGGGGGGGTGCAGGTTCAGGTTGGAACATGCAGGAAAATAACTGCAGATGAGTTTTACTGAAATGTTTATCATTCTGTTAAAATCACTGAAGGCATTAGAGACCTGGTGGCTGTTTCTCTTCGGGGTATGGGAATGAAAAGGACTCTGCAAGGGCACATACGATTACGATGAAGGTCTATCTGTGTCGATTACCTCTGATTAGAAAGGACGTTACTTAGGTCAAATTCCATTTTGCAGCCTGTCAGGGCAGCATTGGCAGCTTCAAAGAAAATGAAGCTTTGAGTCCATTCACACACACACACGAGGCTCTTGTAGCAGCCGTGGTGCTCAGTGAACCACAGACAGAGCCAGAGGTCTTTCAGTTTCCCAAAGTGAAGAAGTCTTTCTATGGGAAACAGTGGACACGTTTGAGGTTTATGACCAAGATGCTGCGTCTGAATTATTGATGAAATGTATGTTCTGTTGAAGTGTCATTTGATGTGCTGAGACAGCATGATCGAGCACCTTCCACGGCGGCCGCACAGCAGAGGAAACATAACAAAGTTCAGCACCCAGGTTGTGGGTAAATCAGGATAAAGTGTCCTAAAGCGCGCGTCCCCGGGGAGGGAGCGTCTTTCCGGGTGTCACTTCCGCAGGACTAAACCAAAATAGTTTAAACGAAGACGCCAAAGAGCAGCGTGCAATTAGCTTCCAGTGTGATTTAGTGAGCTGCAGGTTTTATATGGGAGTGAAATCAAAATGGAAAGAAATGGCACCGCGGTCATCCATAAGTGGACTGTGGAAACGACAGTGCAGGGCCAAAGAGGACAGGTGATGGCATGATCAGAGCCCTGCTAGAGAAAATACCCGATGAAATGAAACATTTCTGAATCCACGAACATGATGCACCACCCACAAAGGTTCATCTTCGTCCTTTCTGCCTCGGTCAGGAAACAGACAACCAGCTCATGTGAGACGCAGAACCCACTGTGACAGCACTGTTTCAGCAAACCACACTGGAGTGGGTCTGTGTGGACTGCAAAACAGCATATTGATCCCTTATCCCCAGTTGAATTCAGACAGACTGGTCACAATGTGCCGCAACATGAATTGTTAGCAACAGTAAATGTACACAGACGGACTGTGCAGAGCTGCAGCTTCACGCGTCAGCTTGGAAATCATTTCACCATCGGCACATTCTTTATTGATGAATCCTCATCTGCGGCAGGTTTAAATAAACGCAGCAGGAAGAACTGGATTCTTCTGTGTAAGGTTTCACACCTGTGGGGTTTTTTTTATAGTCTGATTCCTACAGCTTCTCAATCTCAATCACATTTTGCAGACAAACTTGGCTTGAATACATCTGGGATGTAAAAGTTTAGCTGCTGTTTCCAGATTATTGATTTAAATCCAAATTGAACTTTGTGGGAATGTGTTAAAGCAGAAAAAGTTAAATTCAATTGAGTATAAAATCTTGTGTCGAGGCAGCAGAGAGGCTCTGAGAGGCTGCAGGAAATACAGAGCTGCATGTAAGACCCTCCGTTTTTGTCAATTATCTACTGCCTCTGGATAAGACCATGACCTGAAGTGTCTCCCAGTCAGAGGTCTCTGCTTCCACCTCTCAGCTTTTTAAAGAGGACACAACGTAGTCCTGTGTTCACGGAGCAGGAGGGAGAGCGTGTCAGTGGCCGACTCTGGGGCAAATCCAGTCCTCACATGGTTTTGATTGGAGGTTGCAGAGGTCAACACATGGTCATCTGCAGTCAGCTGAGCCACTCTCTGATAACAGGCCAGACGGGCAAAGGACAGGAAAAGCATGACCTGGCAGACAACGTGACCACGACAGAGATCTTTGTCTGTGCGTCATGTTTTTCTTCTTCGTCCCTCTCTCTCCGGGCGACACGCTCAGCTCCTCTCATCCCACTGCTCCAGGGTCTTTCATTTTCTGAATAACTGATTTGCTGTGGTCGCTGTACCATTGCTTTGTGTATTATTGCTTTATTTTTCTAAATTCTTCTCACTGGATAATTTACCTGAATGCTGCCAGTGTGACTCCTCACATCATGTTGTAGATATCAGACACTGAAAAAAAAAAAAAACAATCAAGAAAACTCACTGAAATACAAACTCCAGGAAATATGTTTCCACTCCATCAAACCAATATCAATTTGTCTGGAGCATTTGTCACAGTGAATTTATTGGAGTCCTTCCTTTCACTGGTTTACATGGCATTTAAAATCTTCATATGTGTCTACAGTTTTCCATTTCATTCACATTTCACTGATATTTATTTGACAACAAGTATGCCTATGTACCATCATCTCTCCCTCCGGCACGTTTAGAAATAAATCTGTCAGATGGCACAGCGGCATTAGATTGGCTTAATCTCATCATTAGACTTTTGTAAAAGCTGTGATGGAAAACAAGCTTTTCAACTTATACTTTTATCTTGTTTAAGTCATTTGCTCCAATAACTTTCGCATCCCATCACGGCAGCTTTAATCCTCAGGTTAAAAAAGGAACATGCAGACACTGAGAAGTTTCTTCTGTCTTTCATTTCTCCATTCAATACAGTGCTACTGCTTCTCCCTCTCTTACTCCTCCCTCCCTCCCTCCTTCTCCTCCTCCGTCTGTTAATGGAGTGTTGGCAGAGAGCCCGGGGAAGCCTTGCTCTGTGGAGGTCTTCCCTGCTTGGCAGAGCTCCCGGTGTGTGTGTGTGTGTGTGTGTGTGTGTGTGTGGCGCAGAGCTCTCTCTCATAATCACCGCCATTCAGCACCTCGCCAGAGTGTGTCCATGTTTACACGAGAGAGGTCAGGGAGCAGGCAACAACTCTCTCTCTCTCTCTCTCTCTCTCTCTCTTTCAAATAAATGCACATGCACACACAAACATGTGCACAAATAGAGGTCAAGGAATGAACCTGGCACAAACTCAGCATGTGGACGGACACTAAGAGCTTCTGTCTTATAGAGGACTTTATACTTTTTGCCCAGGTGGCGTTCAAATAATCCATCTGATCGTATATTTTAGGCCACATTCATGGAAAGTACACGGGAGTGTGAGCGTTCCTTTGGTTTCCTCTCTAATATCAGACTGAGGGACTCAGTTCATTCAGCAGCTTCACAGGATAATCAATGATTCTGACCTGGATTGACTCACCTTTATCGAATAATCTAAAGTGTAATAATAATATAGACGTCAGCAGGTTTGTTGACATTTGGAAAGAATCCTGAGGCGCCGCAGCGCTGAACTCTGCCATTTAAGATCTGCCTACGTGTTTGATTTAATCAAAGTCTTTCTGAGTGAAGGACCTGGGGCGCTGGCTGTATGTGGGATATGATATGTTGTCATGTTTAATATACTGCAGCTTTTACAAAGATGTCTGACGTGTGATCGAGTAGGTCTGATACGGATTTTCCTGATCATCTGATTTACACCTGTGAAAACAACTGGCTCTCCCTGCCATCTGTTTTGTTTCAGCTAAACTCTCGTTGTGTAACTCACTTGCCTGCATGTCAATCATTAGCGCTTTTGGCTTGTTGGCCTCTGACGCGTCTGACGCTGGCGGCCCTCGGCGGGGCAGCGACTCCAACACCACAGGTTGGAACGCACGGCTTCGCTGTACTCTCATCGACAGGTTTTGAAAGGAAGTAATTGTCTTTGCGGCAAAGATTTAACTGGCACGGAGGAATGTGGCTTGTTCTCGTTGTGTCTGTTTTCCCCCTGTAATCTGTTATTCTTTTTTCTCTCGCTCTCTAATAGCTACCTTGTGCACTTCCCCCCCGAGGGCCTGCGAGCCATTCCCTTTATATTTGCATGTTAGAAGTGGGTGTGCGAGCAGTTGAACTGTCTGTTTGAATCTCAAATAGCCCTGGGGTACACCAGTCAGCACTGGATGGCAAGTCTGCTCCTCGGAGGAAAAATTGAAACACCTTTAACTGCGACGCCCACCACCTTTAGGGCTGTCCAAACACAATTACCATTTACTGCCTTAAAAGGATAATATTCATAATTCTGGTAACTGCTTTTTGTGTGCCTCCAGTATCCTGCCAGGATTTGCTTGTGTACAATGAGCGTCTGGGTGTTTGCATGTGCCTATAGAGCTGCATGCAAGCAAACACGTGCCTGATGTGAGAACACACATGAATAATAGAGAAATATATATATAAAACAACAACAGAGAAAGAAAGAAAAAGACTATTTGTTTGGAACCAGCAGGTTTTCCTCTCCAGGAGGCACGTTGTCATCAATATACTCTCTGTGGATGTTTGCATTAGTCGTAAATTCATTCATTAGAATTTATTAATTACAGTTTAGCTTGATTTCGTGACACATGCGACAGGCGACAGCTCCTGCTGTGACACAATTAGATCAGGCTGAGTTAACATGTGACCCATGAATTGAACTCAAGTTAGTCGGCCGCACTCTCTCCAACTTTCTGTCTTTTCTTTTCTTGCAGAATGAACCCCCCCCCCCCACCCCAACACACACACACACACACACACACACACTCACACACAAAACAAAAAACAACCAAATAAACAGAAACATGGGTAGGAGAGATAAAATGAGATGAGCCAATGTTTTGAATAGTCTCCACTGTCATCTTATAATCAACCCTCAGCCTCCCAGTCATCCCTGTACACTGGTGGCAAACTCATCTGCAATCTGCTTATACCAACTGGGTCATTTGCACCTAATGAGATCAGGCGCTGGTGATCCAATACTTTGAGCTCAGAATCACACCAGCAGCACTTTCTAAATTTACATATCTACAAGCATAGGAGGGACACATTCCCCTGCGCTCGTGCTGGACTGGATTACACAACACAGTGTAGAACACAAATGGCGTGAGAGTCACGACAAAAACAATGTGTGAACTTAACAGCAAATAGGAAGCGTGGCCGTGACGGAACGAAGTTTGAGACAAGGCCTCCCAACTCCAGTTCCTCCCTTTCCCTTCACCATTTTTCCACAAACTGCTGCATTGAGCTTCTTAGAGCTGGTTTAGTAATTCTCCGAGCAGATTAGGATGCCTACTGCATGCTTACAGGGGATTGGGCGCACAAGAGTGCAACAATACAGCAAGACAGATTACCTATCCGCAGTGGCACACGGCCGAGCACACCTACAGCAGAGACACCATTTCGCCCCTTGTACAGTCGGATATTCACAGACACGCAGCCTTTCATACACATGCATGATGCAACGCCCAGATAGGCATCACATACATGCCGTCCAACGTGCTTTAAAAAAAGCAAACACACATGCTGGGGAGTGCACATAGCAACATGAACACACACATGTCCACATACCACACCAGCGCCCGAGCACTTGATCCTGATCATCTGGCGTTGATCTCTTCTGTATGTACAAGGGTCATAATACGCTGCTAACAATACATGGTATTTTCTACAAAAACATTTATATGAGCGTTCACATGTGAGTAAATGCAAGGCGTGCTGCCACCCCGGAGATAATCTGCTCCCATGTGTAACGTTCATTTAAAGCTGCTTCACTTACTCCCGTGTTTGTTTGTTTGGGGGGGGGGGGGTTCCGTGAACCTCAGACTGTCTGAGCAGGCAAAAGCAGCAGCCGCAGACAGGGAGAGACATCCAGCATTTATTCAAATCAAAAAGGACTGTTGCTGCAATGCATGCTGGTCCTGCACCAGTGGAGAAAATGGCTTGTTTACGGCAGAATTAATGTGCAGAGCCGACACAATGCAAGCAAACAGCAAAACAAATCAGACGTTTTAAATTGGATTATTTTAGATTCACTGTTTACATGTGTTTATTTGTTTAATGACTAAATCGTGAAATGATGAGTGAAACAGAACAAAAGCAGATATATTTATTTATTTATTCCGTTCCATGATTTTAACATATTCTTGTGAAAGTCAGATTTTTATAATTTTTTGAAATAATTTTCCCAGCATTGTCAAAATTGAAATTAATATTTATATATAAAATAAAATATACATTTTATATTAATATACTTAATAAACTTAATATCCTCAAATCTAAAAATACTGAAATTAGTTTATGAAATACTCTCTAATGTGTATGGTTGTATTTCTAAATCCCTAAACTCCCACAACAAAGGAAAAGAGTCATCTGATTGCAGCATCCATGTCTCCATCATGGCTGCAAACATTTATCTGAACTGTGAGAGACATGAAAACCCACACTGAAAATGTCCGATGTGATCCATTCCCATCTCCTCTGCTGAGGGAGCAGTCGCCCCAGAGCAGCTGCGTCTGTTCCTCCATTATTCCCAGGACTGTTGTTTCTTACTAGAGTCACAACAAAACAGCTTCCTGCATTTAAAAAAAAATCTAATTGAAGGTTTCCTTCGAATAGCACCACATACTGTATATATTTATTGACTGCACCATGTTCACACACACACAAAGAGTGCTGGTGTTGGGCTACTGGTGAAAGCTCTATCTACACATCCACAGGGCGCCGGTCTGACCCAGTCTAAGGGCCTGCAGTCCCAGTGGGCCAGTGTGGGTCTCGGGGCCCCAGTGGTTGAGAATAGCTAGGTGATCTATATTCATTGGTAAGCTTTGGAGAGGCCTGCTGTCATGGCCTCCCCACCCCCCCCCCCATGGCAGACCAGACCATAGACCTTGCGCGTGCATGTGCGCGCGTGCGTGCGTGGCCCTCATGGCACTAATGCAGTCTGACAAAGATGAATGCAGCTGGACCACACAGTTTTCAGCAATGAGGGGTCCAGAGAGCATGGGCGGGGGGGCGGGTATCTGCATAAAAAGGCAAGGAGATGAGGAGAAATGGAGAACATGTAGGTGAGGAGAGAGGAAAGAAGGAGACACTGCAGGGGTGAGGAGGGAGAGGGAGGGAGGGTAGGAAATAGATAACAGGAGGGAAAATGAGGGACTGGAAGGGGGGAGGATGCAGGTGACGGACTGGGCCCAGAGAGAGAATAGGGGAGGGGGGAGGAAGAGGAGGAGGGGAGGTAGGACCCACTCATCACTGGCACTGCATCTGTTTTGGAGGTGAGGATGGGGGAGGTCGCTACAGAAAGAGGTATGGGAGGAAACACTGAAAGCAGGGGGAATAAAGTAGAAGGAGGTTTCATGCCCGAGACCATTAAGGAGCAGAGGAGAAAAGGCCTTGCAGGAGAGCAGTGAAATGGGGGGGGAGAGGATGAGCGGGAAGAATGGTTTGAGAAACAGGCGGCTGGACCCATTAATGTTAATCAAAGTGCTCTGACAGATCCTAATGAAGGTTTCATAAAAACGGTTATTCATGATTTCTCCTCCACGTATCCAGAGCGGCAGGAGCCAACAAGTTCGTCTCAACAAGACTGATCTGAACTCAGCGGATGGGGGAGTAAAATAAATATCTCTGATTGTTTCAGGGATGTGTTTGGAATCACTATAGCGACTATAGGGATCTTTTTCTCAAACGTCACTTGAAATATATCCCTTTCAGGACACGATGACTCATGATCTGATGAGACGATCCTCCAGCAGGCTGCGATGTCAGTGAGAGGAATGTCTGAGTGTGCGTTGGTCTGCCCCGGTATCCGGTGGATGTGTGCGACCCCGCACTCGTTGCGCTCGTGATCATCGTTGTTTATTGCCGTGGACGTGCACATATAGGCTCTGACGTAGCTGCTGAGATTTGTTTATTTACCACATGCACCACGCTGGTGCCCATTATGGACCCGGAGCTCCCTCACCTCCCTCCTCCTCCTCCTCCTCCTCCTCCCACCACGATTAACAGCACTCTCCTGTCAGACTAATGAACATGCCTGAAAGCAGAGGGAGAGAACAGAGTGAATGGAAATGGAGAGAGGCGGGTGGATATGAAAGAAGTGAAATGAGGGAGAGATTGCCAGATAGGAGGAAGGATATTAATAAAGTAATGGAGTGAAAAGGGACGGCGAAAAAATAACAAAAAACACAGGAGGCCAAAGGAAAATAAGGGGGTGATCAGAGAGGATGTCAACTTACACTCATCCATCAGATAGAAGAGATCAGGGTTTATTGTGACAGCGAGAGAACAAGAAGGTCTGACCTGCACTCACAGGGAGGAGGAGAAACAATGCAACACGACATGAAAGAGATCATTATTATACGTTCAAACGCAGTGTATGTATGAAACGAGAACTTCTTTGTGTTTCCTGATTGATATTGTTCAGATAATCAACAGAGGAATGAAAGCAGGTTTATTTATTCTTTTGCTCTACAAAAAGAATCCATACCTTTGTACCACTGAAGAATATTTATCTTCAAGTAGGTTTGTCTGTTATTTCTTTGTATAAATTTGTTTAATACATGAGTTTTATTGAGTTTTCTTATTGTTTGAAGGTGGTTATAGTGTGTTTTTCATCATCAGATCAAATAGATCAATAACAGAAGAGCTTTATTGTCTAGTTTGCTGAAAACACACGTTCTGTTATGACCCATGATTCCCCTGAAACCCTTTTTCCTCTGTCTGTGACGTCTGGGACGAAGTTGCATGACTTGTAAATGTGGCTCGTCCCATCCTTCGCTGCGCTGTGACACAGTGATCACAGGGTTATTAAATCTAATAGTGCTGCCGATGTTGTGCTCCTGTGTTAAATGAAAGGGAACCAAGGTAAGATGATAACAGTGACCCCTGCACATGTCCAATGGGTAAATGCCTATTTGTACAGCAAATGAATGCATGTCCAGTGTCACATTTGAGCACTTGAGGAATTAATGTCCATGAATAATGGTCAGGAATAATTCCATCAGCTTGTTAATAAATCATTTACTGCAGCTTCCCTGTATCTGGGCTAGATTAGCGGGGGAAATTCATAAAACGGGGAGGGGTGGTGGTGGTGGTGATGGAGGTTGCCTTGGCAACGCTAATGACGACCATCCCCACTGTGTAAGTGTGCAGGCTCTTTCCTCAGGATAGTATGTAATTGTAGCTTGTGCTGAGGTTGGCAGTGCAAAACAATCTGTGGTTTAACCTGAAATATGTGAGCAGAGGTGCTGAAAACTCTCAAGAGGGAAATTCTACACTGAGCCGCGCTCGTTCTCTCTGACGGTTGAGATTTGTGATTTGCAAACCGTTGGCGAATACTTGAAATAAAAGTGCCACAACTGTGATGTATTTGATTTAATCACACTTGAGCACTGCGACCACGACTGGAAAACTCAACACAATCACTCATCTGATCGCAGGGCACATGCAGCCATAAAAGAAATTCATTAGGGGAGAAATGCTAAAAACAATCATTTGACAGAATCTGTGAAGTGTGCACAAGCTGAACAAGAGTTTTATTGAGAGGAGGGCATGCAGTGGAAAAACACAAGTTGTGTATTGTTACTGTGTGGGGAGATGATTTGATCAGATAGCCTAACTGGGCCTGACCACTGCGCATCGAAGGGTTGATAAAGAGTTATTTATAGACGTCCCAGCTGACAGAGATGATGCAACATGACGAAAACCACCAGGAGTGAACCTGCAGGGTCTTTCAATGTGTTTGCTTTACTAACTTTTCATGATCTGTATTGACTCACTCAGTGTTTGTGGCCTTACTTTCTGCTCAGTGTGTGTTTACATACGTGCATATGCGTCTGCCTGCTCTCATCCTGGTGCCACTCTGCAAACACGGTGCTGTCGCAGCGTGGAGCCTCAGTTTATCCACAGGACGAGACTAACAGACCAGGCCGCGCTGTCGCTTCTTCTCACTGAAATGAGAAGAAGCGGTGGCCGGAGCTCTGCACTGCTTCCACGCCTGCCGTAATATTTCCCATTATTTCTTTAAGAAAGTGAGGGAACAAAGCCAGGGGCGGGGATGCTTAGCTCACATCCCTGTAACTGGGATGAGATGACTGAGGAGCTGGGACTGCTGGTGTGGAGAAAGGCTTAGACCCAAAGGCTGATTACTGATTACCACAGTACTGCTGAGTTTGCCAAAGCGCATAGGCTCAAGGTGGGCTGGGTCAGTATGATTAGGGGAAGGGGAGGGTGGGTGTTGTGGATTGAAGAGTAGAGAAGTAGGGGACAGGGCCACTGAGACCCCAGTGAGAGAGAGAGAGAACTGCTGAGCTGGACCCTGAGATCATCCCCCTCTGCTGCTCTGTGCATCCAGCAGCCCTGCAACCCCAAACCCATCAGAAAACTGCCCACAAAAAACCAGGAAGGAATATTCTGCTGCTTCAGTGCCAGGGCGCTTGGATGGTTTGGTGTGCACTGTGCAGACAGTTGCTGTTAACGCGTCAGTCACGGATGCGGCGCTCGACTCCCTTAATAAACAATGCAAAGAAAGAGGCTGCAGCGAACCCTCAGTGTGAGGGATTGCAGAGTCCGGTCACGAGGGCGAGAGGTTCAATATTGTCATGAAGAAACACAAAAAGAAAAAGTGCTTCAGGCTTTGAAACGCCGCACAAATGCTGACTTTACCTTTAATCGTCTGTGTGTGTGTGTGTGTGTGTGTAAAGACCCAGAGCAGACGACAATAGAATCCATTTGTGTGTATTCATATAGAATGTGTGTGTATGTGTGTGTGTGTGCGTGTCTTCATTGGTGCTGGGGAGGTAGCTCGTGATTTTATTGCCCGTCGACTTATTGCCACAGTGTAAGTGTCCAATAGCTGGAGGTGAGACCATAATGAAGTTGCCTTTTATTGGTTTAACAGTCAAAGTCAAGAGGCCACCTCCACGCTGCAGGACACAGCTTTTATGCAAACTGTGTGTGTGTGTGTGTGACACACACTAATGTTTAACCACACATTAAATTTCATTCACTTCCACTTACATTGCATTGTCACACTGCATCAGAAAATTTAACTCAAACAAGCTGCAGTACATGTACAGCTCAAAGGATTTACTCAGGGCAGATACATAGAAGGTCCATTTGTCTGTGACTCTATCAAAAAACTATTATTTCTTATGTGTGTGATTATTCTGCTATGTCTGGTTTAGAATCCAAAGCTAATTTTCTGGGAGACTGCTTTTCATTTTTTCCTAAGTTAGTAAACAAATTGGTTTTCATATCACATGACAATAAACAGAAGTCGAAACGCCGAAAGACACATATATTTATCGGAGTGTAGAAATCATGTAAAGCACGTGTGAAGATGAGTTTAAATATGCACCATGGTGGACATGACGCTTTAAAATAATAATCATTCGCTCAAACTTTCCAGAATAAAAGGGGCTGTTCAAAGAGAACCGGCCAATAAGACATGAAGCAGTGCCACAGCAGACGGTCTCATGACCAACCACCACGCAGCCACACTAAATCAATAATCCTTAACACTGTAGCTATGTAATGTTAATTACATACATAGACTGTTCAAAGCATTACAATGAGTCACACGGCGCAGACGCTGTAATAGTTTGCTTTAATCGATTGGACCGAGGCCTTCTTAAGACTCATTGTCCTAATTCTTTTATAGATATAGCGTCGATCATCCACACTGTTTGTGCTCATCTGGGGAAAATGGATATTGCTGTGCAGGCACATATAATGCTAAATAGATCATCTGGAATCCACTCAAGTTGCAACACACACACACACACACACACGCTGAATCCCTGCCAGGCAGGGTGGAATTACCAGAGATGTGCTTCAGCTTGCCCAACGACATTCCCCAGAAACCATGGCAACCTCACAAGGTATAGCGAAAGCGTGTGTGGTGTGTTTACTTGCCTTTACGAGTCTCCAGTGCCCATCAGCCTCACGCAGGCTGACTGGCTGCGCCGGCCCTCGCTAGAAGCACTCCACATCTTTCAGGAGCTGAATAGGGTCAAGCCTGCATGGCAACAATCTCTTCTTCCTTTGTGGCTTTCTGAGATCCTTAAAAGAAACCAGGGGGGCATAAAACTCATTCACTGACTCACCCACTCACTTGCACACAGACGCTGACACACACAAGCACAAGCACACACACACACACACACACACACACACATACCGGACGCACACACAAACTCATGTGGGCATGTACAGCTGCAGAATGTGGTGGTCTCATGGGAATTTTAGGTTAAGTGCAATGCAACCTCACGCTGACCCTTCGTTGAATGAAGGTGCATGCATCCCTGCACAGCCACACATGTACACACACGTGCACTCAACTAAAGAAGGTCTGAACTCTGATGTTTAGAAACCCTAACCCATCTGAAGCCGTCTCCAGTGGCTGCTACGCGTTGATACCGACGTATAGTTGGACATGGATTCCTGAGCAGAGCTGGCTCTGGGTGAAGATAGCTAAGGGTCAGTTTACACGTCTCTCCCTCTCTTTCCAACTCTCTGCTCAATTATTCATACTCTATAACATCCTCTCCTGCTCACAGCCAATCACCATATGCCAAGAATGAGGAGAGGGGGCTTGGGGGAGGGCATGGAGAAACTTGGGAGCGAGGAGGCAGCCGATGGAGCCGCGGGCTCCTGGAGAAGCTGCCACTCACTCCTTCACTGTGGGCTCCATTATCTCCTGAAAGGTATCGGACATGGAAGTATCTAATTCCACAGGCAACGCGCAACACACACGCATGTGCACGTACACTCATTATATACATCAGCCTACACAAATACAGGCAAGCTCTGGAGCGCCTGCACTGAACAATGCCGCCACAATTGCTGTGTAAGCATTAGCATAGTAATGGTGCCTTGAATACAGGGTCAGGCACAGCTCTTAGGTTATTAGACCCCCCCCCTCCAGGTGCCTTAAATCGAAAAATGACCCTATTCCTCCATGGCTGCAGGCTCAGTTTAAGTGTCAACGCCGCTCTGAGGGCCCACTGATATTCATGGGATGAAATCTGCCACGTAATAAATGTAAGGCAAGATAACTGTGACCTAACGTGTGACAGCAATGCAGACAATGTGCCTCTTTCTGTTGGTGTTGTGTCTGTTGCGTCAACGCTAAGCGAAAAAAAAGAAGGTCAGAATGAAGTGTTTTTTGTTGAGGAACATCCACAGACAAAACTTCACCACATGTTTATCTCCATCAAGGAGAGTTATGTTTTGGCATTCCCCAGCGTCTAATGACGCTTGGTGGAATGAGCAGAACAGGTCAAGGGAGGACTTTGTTTAGGAAGAGATGCAGGGTTGTTATCTTCACTCCCTTTAACATGGACAGATTTCATTTATTCACTGAGAATAATTCATTGATCTTGATGGGGAAAGGAATTCTAGTCCACTTAGAAGACTGATATTCATGAGGGAGTGTTAAATGTTTCAGAGTAGTGAATTTAAATGTGGGTTCATAAAGGGACTGTTGGGCCTTGGCAGAGATAAGCATTCCATACTGAATACTTGTCTTGGTAAAACGTTTTTTTTAGACTAAAATTCCTAATTATCAAACCAAAAGAGCAGAAGCCACAATCCAGGTTTCTATTTCTCAGTTGCCAAAAACATTGACTTTATTTTAACTAGAAATATTTTCCCCCTAAATGTCAAAATCATTTAAATCTCAAAACGAAGATGAATCCATGATGGACTATATTTTTATAGATTTCTTATTTGTATTATTTTCTACTCGACTCTCTGGCTCTGAGGACATTATAGCAGTATTTACACGGTGCGATCAGCGCTTTTCCTGATTGATTAACTGAGGCTGAATTGAAAAATCAGTGAAGTGCCCTTTAAAACAGACAATGCAGTGTGATGTATAAAGGCCAGGTTCAGCTCATGTGAGTTACCATATAAAACAAATGGTGTCACCTCTCCAGGACGTAAGAGGTGACGTATTAATAGGAATGGAATTAAATGAACATTCATGCTCAGGTGAGTGTATACGTATATATTACACAACATGTAGTCATCTTGCTCCTAAGTGTTACTGATGCCTTCATTATGAGTCATAAAGCAGACAGATGCTCTCAGTGCAGGAGTATTTACATTTGCATGAATATTACATATTGTTGGGAGGGTCTGAGCAAACAACCTAATCACTGCTCCTCCCTGGGGTGAGGCTGCCACTGCTGCTTCCCATAATACACTGTGGTGGCCTCGGGGCAAAGGGTGTAGCTGTTGGCCATAAGGAAACTTTTCCTCCTGCTGTGTAACGTGGCTCCTGCCTTCATTTTGTCGCCCCTTCTTCTCTGTCCCTGCACTTCCACTGACTTTGTGCACAATTTAATGACATTACAGACGGTGGAGGAGCAAGAGGCTGGAGAGAGCGACTGAGACGAGCAGCAGAGGTTTAGAAAAACTAACAACTGAATATATATTGTGTTGTGGGGGAATAGAGCGACACAGAGATTAACCCAAAATGGAGAAAATACACGAAAAAAAAAAAATCCAAAACAAAACAAGAAGGAGGAAGAGAAGCAGATCAAATTCTGTCCAATTACAGAGGGAGCTGAGGCGTAGAGGGAAAAGGGTAAAGGAAGGAGAAGATGAGAGGAGAGAAGGAGGTAAGAGTAGAGGAGGAGTGAATTGAAAGAGTAACTGTCCAATATTGGCTTCCATATCTGACATGAAAAAGGCTGTTAAAGATAAATGTTTACATGAATTTACAACCAATACACAATCATTTAGTCACCACATTGACCATTTGTAACCTGCCGATAAATGATATGATGTAAGAAACTCTCAATAAATAAACAACAGTGCTCGTGGCTAAAATGGTAGCTCTGAGAGGAGGACAGAGGCTATTCTGAGGAGAGAGAAAACTTCTCCTCACGTTGTCACGTCGGCCAGAATATGCTGCGTACTTGGTGTAACCACTTTTAAACATGCTAGCCAATCAGGAGTCGCCAAACTTCTGTTAGCCTGTCAGCATTCTTTTGACCAATGGTTTAACTTCATGACTTCATCATTCAATCCAACAGTTATCTGACCTGTTTTAGAGCTGCCCTTGTTTTCGAGATAAAAATGAAAGGCTAGGAGCTTTCAAATGAGCAGGCAAAGCGCTGTTTCTCCCTTTGTTCATCAGTGTGCTTATAACCTCATCATACAGCCCAAACCCTATATAACCTGACTCCACATCCTCGGAGGCTTTAATGAGGAGAAACATCACTGACAAGAAGCGTCTGTAAAACTGAAACCTTCAGAGTCACAGATTGATCAGGCTCTTTTATTCCATCATGGTCCGTCCCTTTCAAAACGATCAAACCCTGAAATGAGATCTTCTCTCATTCTTTCTGTTGCTTTCATTTTCCTGTAGGGTCAGAAACGACCAGTAATTGGAGCACAAGGGAAGCATTTAAACGGACATAAAGGAGAGTAATATCTCCTGCTGCACACGTGAAGCCCTGTTGTGAATGCACGCCTATTTTTCTCCTGTTGTTTTAATGATGTTTTTGACATAATAAAACACTGAGGCATGTAATAAATGTGTCACAGCCTTGTTATTGAGTGAACATTTATGTTCCTCTGCGCGTGAGCAGCAGCCAGTCATTTAATTGCTGTTTTCCATGCAGGACCGCGTGTGTTGATATGATTAACACTTAAAGTTGGCCAGTGAATGATAAATTAGGAGCAAGTTTTAATTCATTCAAAGGGGATTACAATCAACATGTAACACGTGGCAACACACACACACACACACGTGGGGGGGGTGTAAACAAATTAGTACAAAAGGGAGGAGGTTAGAGCAAATGAGTTTACCCATACACCATGACATTGATTACTCCGTGACAAATATCTTTTCCATCATGACTCTCTCCTCCTTTTCCCTGCTGATTATGACTTGATTATACTTTATTTGTCACTGCAGAGGGCACGTGATGGAGGGACTGTCACACGCAGCCAACGACTTCACGTGCCTGTTTGTGCTATGGGAGGATTGGTCGTTTGTCCTTCATGTGGTTTTACTGCTAGACTTTTAAGTGCATACTTGATGAAGGGAAAGAAATGAATGTTGCTTGATCAACGAATTAAAAGGAGTTGAGATTTTTGGTACCACAGTGAGATGATACCAGCAACGTCTTTATTATTTTTTTCCTGATTAGATGTAGAGGTGCAGAAATCCTTTTTTTTCCTATGCGGCTGTGTGCAGGTCCTCTGTCTTTGTGCCTTTTATAAATGCACCGGACTCTCTTTTGTGTGATTTTCCTGAACCCTCACCAAACTGCATTTGAATAAATTAGATTAAAACATGGTCACAAACTTCAAGTGCTTTAATGTTTTTTGTGGGACAACTGCTGCTCCGAGGGACAATAATCATCTCTGAGATGCAACTTTAAAGATGACATGAATGAGGAGTCCCTTACAAATGTAAATTTAAACATCTGCATTACCATGACAACTGGGCAGACTCCATCTGCTGACGAGGACTGTTTGACACCGACGCTCGCGTACTGTAACAGCTTGCAGTTTTCAAAATGGCCCCGTGAATATAGAGACATAAGTAAGGATTAAATCTCACAGATGAACGGACTTACTTGTTTCTATAGAGCAGGTTGCAGAGAAAGTTTTTACAGACGCCAGGAAAAGTTTAATAAAAGTAACTGTTAGGGAGAACCGCACCATCAGTTGGCTAAATAAATAAAGACAGAAACTGAACCATGCTGCAGCTCGGCCGGCCTGTAATTCTTATTTAGCTCTGAAAATGGGATAATGATGATAATGGGTATGATTACCCAAATGGACGGCTTGGAGCACAATAATCTAAACTGTCCATCACAAAAAGGAAAAAAGGATCTGTGCATTTTTGTGTGTGTCCGTGTGTTACAGCTTACAGTACCACTCTGTAAATGAACTGGCATTAGCATGCTCTGAAAGGAGCAGGGCCAGGGTCTGAAGGGAGCAGGTGAAAATCTCACTTTGAATCATTTCCCCTCCCGGTCCCAGCCATTGTTCCTGTCCTCACACATGGCAGAGGCAGAAAGAAAGGATCCTATTATTCCGGCCCAAGCCTGTTCTCCTCGTTTATCGTTTAAAGCGGGGGAAGAGAGGGGGAATATTCTGATGGAAAGCAGGGCCTCTGTGGCAGCCAAGCAGTTGTGTGCCAGCTGAAAAGACTCCGCGGGCTGAAGCTGCGGCGGTGCCCACCACCTGCCGAGTTCTTTCTCCTTCATCTCTCCCTTCTCTCTCCGCTCTCTTTCTCTGCCTTTCACCGTCAAGCGCTCGGTGACTCAGCAGTCCCGGTTCAATTCAGACTGAGGCCTCTGGAAATAAAGAAAAGGGCACAAAAAGAGAGAGAAAAGATTAATTTCTGGAGTGGGAGAGTGAAAGGCGCTGAAAGAAGCAGGCAGATACATAGGTACTGTACTTTTGTTTTGCATTAAAAGAGAAGCCTAAGCTGCACCTGGCTGGGCATATTGAAATGGTCATTTTAAGAATGACCAAAGTTTGTACAACACTTCTAGAAATCCACACAATTCTACAATTGCAACATACAACTACTAGTGTGTACATATCCAACGCAGCCTCTGCCTGTTTCGGCCTTGCCCTCTTGACATACCGTCCACACAGGCTTTGGATATTCTCCCCGTGCTCAGACCAACTGAATTTAAGATCAGGTATTGATGCTGAGAGTGTACTCAGCCTCCATCAATACTGATGGGTTATTGATGAAGGAGTGAGTGAATCCTTGTACCGCACCATCATGAGACCGGTACTGTCAAGGAAACGTACGTGTGTGTGTGTGTGAGGAAATAATGAGATATAGCCAAAGCGAGGTGTTTTCATATATATGTGCACACTCTCACAGCAAAAATCAATGAAATCCTACACAAATGGATGTATATACCTTGCCTGCAGCGTTGCACTTTTGTGCCAGGACACGTGTCTTCCCACTGGGAGCGGATCCACCGCACTCCTCCCTAAGGAAGAGGGAGAGAGGGAGGAGGGCATGGTTAACTACATGGATGCAGGGAAGGGCCCCACAGGCAGAGGCAGGGAGATGAAAAGACGAAGCAGAGATGAAGTGTTGGAACCCGGGATGTACAGGATCGAGCTTTCTATCAGAGGAAAGCGGCAGTGAATCAACATTCCCCCGGATCACTCCCCCTGGTAGAGGGGCAGCTCTTCATAATGCTTGTAGAGACAACCTGGGACTCCGAGGCATTAATTCAACACACTGTTAATAATTGATGTGCATCAAGACATTGAATATATTCTGTACATATATATATATATATGCACACATGATCAGAATGTACAAAATCAACTTGCGGGTGATCTACTCTCTCAGGGGGGTTTCAATCTGATTCAAAGGCAGCTTCACTAACAATGTCCTCCCTCATGAGAAACAGCAACTTTGGACCAGTAGTGGGTCTGTATGTCGGTGGTCACTGTCAGTTCACTTTCTGAACTGGCTTAACTTTTACACAGCAAAGTCAGGAATCAACTGGGAGGTGAATCTCTCTGAAGTCTCCATCTTTAGAAAATCCTACTGTTGGTGAAACATTGCTCCCACACAGAAGATTAATATTTCACTCTGTGCAAGCTTCATAGACTGTGGAGAATGTCAGGAACTCTTATTTCTGATTTAGAGACACTGGAGGGAAAAAAAACAGCACTCTAAACTAATATTTTGAGATGCACAAATATTCACCAATATCACATGTGTTAAATAGAAAGCTGGGAATAGCTGACAGCTAACGTAGCTCTGCGCAAATATTGGAAATAGCACTCACTAACAAACTTTTTTCTTTAATCTATCCAAAGTTGTAGATTTAATGGGTCTGCTGTTTCAGAGCCAATCTTTTTTTATTGTTCGGATTTGTATCATTTTTTACTTTATCCTGTAACTCTAAGAAAAAATGCAAAGAGATTTCTTTGAAAAAAAGAAAAAGAAAAAAGAAAGAAAGAACAGTGTCTCACCCTGAGGTTAGAACACAGCCAGTGACCAAGACAAGAGAAGAGACCTTCTGCTTAATAACAGCTTGGAGACAAGGTCATCTGGCATTGGAGATAAAGGTGGGTGTGTGTTGTTTGTGTCAGTGTGTGTTGGTGTGTGTGTGTGTACCACTTAAAACAGACGCTGTCCATGTCCCTCGCCCACCATGGGCAGGCCACATTCCTCAGATTATAGAGGGACGAGCAAAGGCAAGCCTGGACCCACCTGGGCAGACCCTGGTGAATTCCACTCATGCTCACAGACCCACTGGGAAAAGTGGGGGCACTTTTGGGAAAACACCATTTGCATCTCTCTGAGCTTTGTGCTCGTTCTCCAGGTGCCAAAGCGCTTCTCTGCGTGAACGACCTCGGGCAAACAGGCACTCCTGGTCTTTGCGGTGGGTGATGTCCACCCTGTACCCCCCCCCGCTTTCACTATTGTGTTTGCGTGGCGCTGAGGTTAGGGGAGACAGGGGCTCGGGAAAGGGGGAGGGCAGGGGAAGGGCTATCGACACCAGGGCCATTGTTTCTCAGTGACCCCCATTCAGGGTCATTTAGCATGTGACACCTCTCAGGGCACAGTGCATTACTAATGGCACAGAGGAGCAGTAAATGTGCCAGCTCCCTACACCCTGACCAGGATGACGTGAAATAAGGCAGGAGAGATAAGGGTGGAGGGGAGAGGGGGTGGCAAAGGAGGAGAGATTACAGATAAGAAAGCAACAGAAGAAACACGATAGAAGGACGCCGTGAGAAACGCCAACACGAGGCAGACATCAGAGCTCTTCTGCATACCTGGGGTGGGCGTGTACACGACTCTGTGTCAAGTATGTGCTTAAGTGATGGGGAGGACAGCAGCCCACAGCCATGGGCATTTGTACCTGGGCATCAAAAGGAGTATTAGAAAGAGACGCCGAGGGGAGGGGGTTGGGGGGAGAGGGAGGGGGCTGTGGACGGCCTGGAGAAGGCCCTGTGTTTACCACAGCTGGCTGCGTGCCGTATATGCCCCTGTGGTCACGTTAGTGTGGGTCCACTTGCACAGAGTGCATCAGGATCTTTGAGGCATTTGCCGTAACCACAAAAGACTCCTGTGGTTGTTGGTGCCTGGTCCAAAAGCAGCTGAAGCAGTAAAACTTTCAAACCATGGAGAAAGAAGAAACTGGATGCTAGTGGATTACTAAGGAGCAACGTTTCAGCCACAGCAATGATTCAAGGCATTGTGACATAAGCTGTGGAGGCACAAAGAATACACTAAATGTCAAATACAGGTAAACTGCTTTTTCCAGAGGGACCTGTGTCACAATTTGACTTGTCAACAGGCCCAAGGCAAACAGCTCAAATGCCTGAGATGAGAAACATGTGACCTGCGAGTCAGGAGACGTTACTGTTTAAGACAATGTTCATAGCTGCTCTCCAGAGAAGCACACGGAGCCAGTCTTGGTTTTCAATCAAGCTTTTAATGAAAAGATCATAAAATAACAGTTTATTTTTCCTCACTGCTGTACATTAAGACTGCAAGGTTGTGAGTGCTGAGGTCAGCTGTATTACACTTTTATGACACTTTGAGTTTGCGAGCCCCATCGCTATGCACGGCGGCGGCTCTGACCTGAATACGAGCTCTCTGAGGAGTGGAGATGAAGAGCGAGCCCAGCCTGGGTGCTGCCAAAAGCCACAGAGAGGGGACACAGTACCCCACCTTAAATACTGGTGTGTGTGTGTGTGTGTGTGTGTGTGTGTGTGTGTTTGAAGTCCAGACAATTGCTTCTGTCTTGTCACATCAGCGGAGGTGTATGCGAATGCATGCCAGCAAAAGTGCACCTGGGTGTGCACACCTTTGCATATGAAGTGTTGTTTGCCAAGGGGGAGGGCTTCTTGGCCTTTAATTATTCACCAGCAAAGACACTACATGCCCATTCCAGAGCCTCTCAGGCCTCGGATCCTGATACATTATTGAGAGGCTGTTCCTGAAGAAAATGGACCAAGAGAAGCTTGATACACCCACTTCATCAGCACCCCGACTCAATCAACTCGTCAAGTACTATGCTTTAGCAGCTATCGTTCCATTAACTCAGAGCGCACCAAGGTGACACTGTGCCTTCAGAAATCTACAAAATGGATGTAAATTAAAGGTTAAATATGAAAAAATGCTGCTAAAAACTCGATATTTAGAAAGGATATTTTGGTTACAGATGGACGGCAAAAAAAAAAAAAAAAAACGTATAAATAGTGAGATATACTACAATGAAAAACTGACAGCACATTTCTGTAAACAACAAAAGTTTTGAGGTAATTTGGTGTATTTTTGTTTAAGTCGCTACTGCACAATGCCAGCAGAGGTACAGCTAATACTTGCGTGAAATATAAAATGCAGCAGAGCAGAGGGTACGGCCGCCTACATCAACAAAGATTACAGAGGGTCAAAAGACTAAAGCGAGCGGTCAGGTGAGTCTGAGATAAAGCAGGGGACAGTAAAGCTTCGAGGAGGTTTAATGGCACTGGACGCCATCTTAAAACTGGCTTTGGTTTAGTCTGCCGAGGTAAGGGGGAGCATCTCCGTAATAACTGGACAGACCAGCCCCTCGACTACACACATGCCTGGAGAGGATGGTAGAAGCAACAACAGCACATTGTCAAACAACAATGCCGAGAAATGAGATGGAAACTTGAATGCTAAGAGCCGAGTGCAGCCTCGGTTGAGTTTCCTGCTTTGTAAATTCATTTTTAAAGCTTTTGTAACACTGCATAACGATATGGTATTCCAACAAACACACAGCAACAATGAGGAGGTAAGAAAAGAACGACAAAAAGTCGACTGTTAGTTAAACGGGAACTGATATGAGAGCGCCCGGGTCTTCCCAGAGGCTTTGAAAAACATACAAAGTGCACTTAGTAAAGCTATCTCACCCAAGGTTTCTACAATCCTCCAGCGCGGGGCTAACAGACACTAAACAAACAACAACATAAAACATCATGTAAAACAGATGGAAGAAGTGGTTTAAGACTGTAACAAGTAGTAGTCGCAGAGGACTATGACCATTGAGTGGAGAGGGGTTGATGATGTGCATGTTTCTGCTGTGTGAGTGTTTGTTTTGAATGGCAGCAGCGTGGCAACACCCAGGCAGAGCAAGTTTGAGAAGATACAGTGGCCTCCGTTCTGCACAGGCAGGTCACAGTGTCCTGCCTGCGTCCACACACACACACACGCACACACACGCACGCACGCACGCACACACACACACATAGGGTTAAAGTTCAACTCCCCTGGTGTGCAGTCATTCAGCGAGAACTCAAGAACACACGGGCACAAAAACACCCATGGTGAGTTAACATGAAATCAAAACCCTACAGACTGTCAGGTGTAACTGAGAGAGAAGATATTAAATGCCATAGACCATTTTTGAGTTTGGGAAAAAAAATAAAAAATAAAAAAATATAAGGAAATCAGTTCTTCCACATAAAACTTCACAGATTGTGGTTAATGGCTATGTATTGTGTCTCATTTTTGATTCTCAGCTTGAAATCCTTAAAACAAAAAAAACAAAAAAACAAAAAGGGGGTCCTGCCTCCACCTCAGTCTCACACACTGAGCTAATTCTTTGCAGAGGTGAGGGCAGGACCGGAAATAAATACATTCATCACTGACAATAGACATTTGATAAAAAAAAAAAAAAGAACACTGTCAATAAGTGTTTGCACCAACTTTGTATGAGGCTCGGCCGGCCAGAGGTTTGTGCTGCTCCCCCCCAGGTCACAGGCAGCTAAAGAAGACGCTTTCTAAACATCACCGAAGCAGTAAAATATCATGAACATTCACAGTTAAGACAACCAGATCAGCCTGTTTACATGCAGTGAACAAATCAAAGCTACATTCTCCAGTTGATTCCAAGAACCGCCAGCATCAGAGATGTACCTTGTTATGGAAACGACCCAAATCACTCCTGCACCACCCATACGTTAAGAGACCCGGGCAGCAGAGGTAGTCCTCGACTGCACTCGGGTAAAAACACAGACAACATTCAGCTAAAGACCCCGACTAACAATGCCTTTTGATTAATGCATCAAGGCTGCACTGCGCACCCCCATCACTGCAGTCCCATCTGAAGACAGGCCAGAGGGCAGGGGGACTGGGGTGCAAGGTCACCCCGAAGCCAGCTGGCAGAGGACGGGGAGGGCGGGTGCCCCAAAACCACACACCCCTCCCATTCGTTGAATATGCAGCAGTTCACACCATGTTTGACGCTATGCTTTTATTTTGGCAGCAACCTCTGTGGTGAAGCATCATTTGAAAAACAAAAAACAAACACAAAACCAGCTCTCTGGTTGGCCGAGCCTCGACTGAGGTCTGTAAAACTGTAAGAGTTTATGTAAACAATGAGATAAATACATATGTTTCTTTTTAGAGCCACACATGGTTCCATAATCATTCAAATGTGCTTTGGTTTAAAAAATAGTTTGTGGATTTGGGTATGAGCTTTTTTTTTTTCTTCTTAGTTCTTTGTACAACTCTGCAACTATTTCTGAACATACTGTGTTACTAACTAAAATGTAGACTTGTTTCGAGCTGCCTCGCCTTTGTCAAGGCTCTTTGTGTTAGTTGATAAAGCCCCCCCCCCCCGTTTGTCTTAAATATGAAACTAGTGTTCTGCTTTTCCCATGTGATTAAAATACAGAGAAATCGATACAATACTATGTCTTACAAATGTAGCTGAGAGTCTGCATTCACAGATGCAGAACAATCCCTGAAGTATTTGAATAGTAGTAGTACTAGTAGTAGTAGTAGTAGCAATAGTAGTAGTAGTATGGTCACAGTTTGGAGTTCGTAGTTTTTTTTTTTTTCTTCGTTATGTGAAACAAGCAAGCATTCAAATGCAAGTGTTCTGCAGAGATGGCTAGAGATCTTGTTGTACAAAAACACTGTTTGCACCACAGACATTACGCTGTACTGCAGTAAGTGCTGACAAGTACAATGACGTTTGAAGGCAATGCATTGTGGACTCCCGCTTAAGCTAGAAGAGATCACAAGCAACAGTGGGTCAGGTGATAGATAACATGTTTGTGGTTGGAGAGGGTTGGGAGAGGGGGGGGGGGTGTCAATTTTTTGTATAGATGTACCATGCAATCACTAAAAAGCAACTGCTCAACAGCAAAACACCAGCATCCAACATAACCAGGTAACAACTCAGGGAGTCCAGGACGCAGGTACCTTAAAACGGTAGTGATGTTTGTAACTGTAGCTGATAACAAACATTTCACAGACCATAACATGACGAAAGAGGAATAAAATAAAATCAAGAAGACAGTTAAACCAACGTAATAGAGGAATGCCTATACCAAAAACTTGTAGTGAAGGTTCATGCTCCACAGCGTAACTGTTCAGAGTAGATACACTGGACAGGCTTCAGTGAAACCTACAGACAACAGAGGGGTCGTTCCCAACGTGTGGTTGCTTGTGATGAGCTAAAGCTTTAGAGGTTTATAATAATTTAAAGTCACCTCGCGATATAATGAAATACAATCAGGTACAAAAGAATGCTGCAGGAGACCATGAGTTGTCCAGCTGTCCAGTGCATCTCTGCTTCTCCCTTCTTATTACAAGTTTTCACAAGTCTGGCTCAAAAAACTAACAAGCAACTTGAACTTCACATTAAAATTCTGATTATAAATCCTATCTTTTTTTTTTTTCTTTTTTTGGTCTGAACAGAACACACAATGTCATCAAGTCCTGTTTTTAAAGTCTGGGAATATAAAGTGATAAGGACTCTGGAAACAAACAAAAGGAAAAAAAACAAACAAAAAAACAACATGTACAGGGAACATGTTTGAAGCTTTACCGGTTTCATCAGGTGGTAAAGTTTACATAATACCAGCCCACCAATCAGCACAAGCTTTCCTTGCAAACCACAAGAAGCTTCCTCGAAAGGGAGGATGTCTTTGTCTGGACTTGGAATATAATTCATAATTTGTTTTTATACAGCAAAAAGGAAATCAAAAGCAAAATAATTTAGTATGCTATATATCTTAAGTACATCTTTTTTTAAAACTTTGGTTATGAACTTGTCTAGCAATGTTTGTTAGTTAGCTCTGTTCTTCTCAACATTCATAAGATCTTTGGAACGCTATACATCTAAACTAACTAACGAACCACTATTTGCTCCAGGCAGGAAGCTACAGTACACTTTGAGGTGGGGCCACACTGAGCAGGGCCCCAGAAAAGCTATATTTGACATGAAAAAAAAAAACAACAGCTAAAACAATATTAATGTGTAAAATCTATGAGCATTTAAAAACCTGTGTTGAGAGATGGGCAGGTTAAAGCATTAGGTGAAAAGTTACCATAATCTACACACTTTTTACAATTAATTACATCGGAACTTTCAACTAATCAACATAGAGTTTGTAAGAGTAATCAGAGGTAGCGAGGTCACAAGCCTATATAAATAGACTTTGCTTTTTTTCTGAGGGGAGGAAAGCTATACAGACAAAAAAATAAAATAAACGTACCCGCTGAACATAACGTTCAGGCTAAAACACCCTTGTCTTACCCCCATTAAACCCCACCCACCCCTAAACCAAATCCCTCCCCTCAACAAGAAAAATCCCAAGACCTTCCAGTTTAAACATTCACTGACACATTACAAGTTCTTTAAGTAAAACAAGTACCTCGAAGGGTTTGTCTTTCCAACCAGGATTCATTCCTGGAAGCACTAGCAGGCAAAGCTGAAACCAATCCTCTCTATATTACTGTGCACAGCTGTAGAGAAGGACTTTGAGAATCTGTCTGTAAAAACTAAAAATTAATCCAATGACAACAATGTTATCCCAGTGTGAACCTTCTTTCAGGACTTGCAGTTAAAGCATGCAGATGGTCCCAAACTCAGTTATCCCTCCTCTTACATACAGATCCCTGTCACCAGTGTAACAGAGGACATAAAGCTGTCAGGGTAAAAATAATCTTTTAGCTGAATTATTGCCAGTTTTGTTTGCACGGGTTTTTGGTCAAGCACTCAAGTGCAGAGGGGAACTCTTTTGAGTTAATCTGTCTGAGGAACAATCTGAAAAACTCAAAGACTCAATGCTCAAAAGGTAGAGGAGAGGAAATGTTGCAGAGGGGTATGAGGTGAGGGGGTTTGACATTATATTAGTTCCCACATTCACATTTGAAAGACTTGCAACGCAGACCAGAAGTCTTGCCACTCCACCATGGCTTCGTGACTTTGGAGAGTGACAGGAGTACATTGTTCATCTAGAACTCCTGAGAGGTGAGCGAATGACATAAACGGCGACACGATCCCTGCGTCAACGAGACCCCACCGTCACCAAGAGCCCACTGTGGCTGACAGCAACATCATTCACTTAGCCAAGGTGTCGTAAACTGGAATTCATACGTAGAACTATGCGAGTCTGCATGTGAATGCGTTTGTGTGCGTTTCTTTGCTTTTGAGATGGAAAAAAAAAAAGGTAGAGAAATGTTTTCGATTCCCAGAGTTCTTTGGCTTGATGCATTTCTAAGAGGGTGAGGTGTGCATTCTCAGGTGACTGATGAGGTTGCGCTGCTGGGTAAACTTCCCCCCACATAGCTGGCATTCATACGGCTTCTCCCCAGAGTGGACCCGCATGTGCTCTGTCAGACGGTACTGGCGTGTGAACCTCATGCCACACTCTTCACATGCAAAGGGCTTGAGGCCAAGGTGGCTGCGCATGTGGCGCGTCATGGTGCCCCTCTGGGTGAACATTTTGCCGCAGATGTTGCAGGGGAAGGGCCTGGTCAGCCAGTGGCTCTTTTCGTGTTGTCTCAGTGTTGCCGGGTCTTTGTAGCTCTTACTGCAGACTGTGCACTTGAATGGACGTGTTTCAGAGCCAAAGTTGGAGGGACCTACAGGCGCAGAGAGGTCCTCCGCCTCCTCCTCGTCTTCCTCTTTCATGAAGGTCCCCCCCTCCTCTTTGATGTAGAGCTCATCCTCAGTGTGAGTCTCCACATGAGCGTTGAGCTGCTCAGAACTGGGGAAGCCCTTACCACAGGGAATGCACACATAGAGGTTGTCCCCAAAAGCCGGCTCAAAACCTTCCTGCCTGTACACATAGTTGGCGCTCTGAGGTCCCCCTCCTGTTCCTCCTCCACCTCCGGCAGTCTCTCCGTCACTTTGGCCGCTTTCTTCGCTGTGGTCCTGGCCATTTTCTCCTCCCTCTTCCTCATCTTTACACTGGAACGACTGGTCCGAGGCAAAGCTGCTACCACTGCCCCCTCCCACACCAGAGGAGCGGCCATCTTTAGGACCTACAATCACGCCATTAACCAGGGGTTTGTCATAACTTTCAGACTTCAACCCTGATGCCTCTTTCTTAGGCCATTCGTTCTTGCGAGCACCCTGTCGGGATTTCTTCTGGGGTGGGGGCCCGTCTGGCTGGTTTTGGGTTTCCTCCAAGGTTTTTGAGGAAGAGTTGAGCTCCATGGTTTCTAAGCCACACGTGTCTACACCTGGTAGTGTGGCCGAGGAGTCATCCAGTGAGGCACTGTTGGTTGTGGATACTGAGGCAGATTGAGGGGATTCTTGGGAGTTGCTGTTTGGGCTGAGGGCATCAATGGCTGTTCCAGCAGAGGGAGGGCTCTTCTTGGATAGGTCTAGTCCAAGGTCGGGTTCCCCAGCACTTCCTCCACTGCTGAGGTTACCATTACTGCCACCATTTCCCCCATTGCCGTTCTTCCCAGAACTGCCAACAAACATCTCGTCATCTGACAGTTTGTCCCGAAGGCCTTCATCTGGCTGTGTCTGGTCGGCATCAGAGGGAGTTGGAGGATAGTGGTTCTTGGGGCCAGCAGGGGTAGAAGAAGAAAGTCTCTGGTTGTTGAGGCGTAAGCGGCTATGGGGACCTGGGGTGGAGGGTTTACCTGGCAGAGGTTTCCCACCACTGCGCTTCAGCTTCTTTCTGCACAGAGCAGCAAGGTCATGGAGCTGGAGGTAGCTGGCTGCAGTTAAGAGGGCACTGAAGTTCTGCTCGCTGCTCTGGTCCGATGAGGACAGGAGCTTCCCAGTGTAGATGAAGTCCAGCACTTGTCTAAATACAGAGGGATTAACCATCTCTGTATCCAGGTTAATGAGGTTATCGTGGAGGACCAAAGATTTGAAATAAATGCTGCTTGCGGCCAGGATGTTCTTGTGGGCACGGAAGAGTGCGTTCTCCACCACGATGATGACATCACACAGGAAGCCCTTGGCTCTCTGCTGGTTGAGTTGCAGCAGCAGGTGTTTGGCATGATTTGGCAGTTCCATTTCCACCTTTCTTCCTTCCTTCCTTCCTTCTTTCCTTCTCTCTCTCTCTCTCTCTCTCTCTCTCTCTCTCTACCTTCACGAGCACCACCTGAAGCTGAAAGAAAAACAGTGAAAAGGGTGATCAGTGATACATTGTTGACATGAAGCAGTGTAAAATTACAGCCACACAACTACATGTTTGTACTTTCAAACTACATGTTTGCACTTTCAAACAATCTGAAACTGGGAATTTTGGAAACTCAAGAGCCACAGGTTAGTTAGGATGAGCCGAAATGGAGATGTTAGGAAATGACAACGTAATCACCGGCGTTCACTTCCTGATTGATTCTCATGATTCTTTAAAAATTAGAGCTGTGATACTAACATTTGGCGTAGCTCATAATAAGCAGGCATGTGTCACGACTCCCACTGTGAGAACATCAATTCCAGCTTTTCACTCTCTGAGGGACATTAGCAAACTGTTAGCACAGCATGCCACATAATCACCCAGCAGCTCAGAAACTGGAACCCCTCCCTCCCTCTTGTCTTCCTCTTTAAACAAATTGGACCCCTCGTGGATCAGGTTCTGATTGCACACATTGCCACAGTTCTGGCACAAAAGCCAAAGGGTGGAGAAGAACAAAGGGTAAAGTAGTTACTTTTCCAAAGGTGGATCCTCTAAGCATCTATTCCCTGTCTCAGTGGAGCAACTCCAGTTTCGGTGGGTGCCCTCTTTGGAAACACAGCTCAACCTCGACTCCATTAGGTCATGGTAATGTCAGCCATGCCCCTTTGTCTTGGGGTGGGGGGTTTGGTGGCACGGCAGGGCCTGGGGGGAGGGATTAGGTGACACCTGAGCAGGTAAAACTACACAGGAGCTAGGGCAGAAGGGGAGGGTGGCTATGGTGGGCGGGTTGCTCAAAGACACGGACACTACCACCTGATCCTCCAGAGAGGCCCTCATTTATGGAATTAGGGCATGAATCTGGCTGGGTGTTAAACTACACGCTCACTGAGTATAACAAACTGCTGTGCTCCACTTATGCTCGGACACTGCAAACATGTGCAGCAGTAGGCAGCTGCAGGGCCTGTCCAGGAGTTAAACATGTTTTTAAAGCCCTGGGAACACTGGGAAAATGTATGTACATCTTTGACGCCCCTCATCAAGGCAGGTTATAGCGTATTAAAAGGAGATTATGCAGTAATGCAGAGAAATGCTTGGCTCAAGCTGTAAATACAGATGAATGTGCCATTTCAATGCAGTTCCAACTTGGAGATTTACTGAAAACACCATTCCATTATATATATGCAGCAGGGAGGGTTATAGTGATTCCTCATACGTGAAATTTTGTTATTCAGAACCATCTCTGGAATAAATATTCATTTGCAAAAAAAAAAAAAAATCATAAAGAAATGTATCAAAACCAAATCTCAAAATAAGCCAATGTCCGTGGCATAAAAATAAACACTGTGGTTTCCCTTCACCATTCTCAGTTAAACAAGCTCCTTTAGATTCAGCTTGAATATATCAATTACTTAATAAGCACTTGTTGGATCTGTATGCATCATTAGTTAATGGCACATTTCCAGGCCTACAAGGACCAACAGTTGCAATCGTTATACAGACTCCAAATGAGAGAAGAAACAAAACACACCAAGTGAAGATGGTGTGAATAGAAGAGGAGGGAGGGGGTGGTCAGGGCAGCAGCAACCACCACAGTGAAATTAGTAAAAGGGAGATGTCTGGCTGATGAACCAAAGCCAGCCCTGTTGGAACAGTCAGGGTAGAAGATACAATCAGCTGGAGTGATCATTACTCCCAGCTCCAGGCCTGGGCTTGCCTCCCCTGCTTTGACACTTCAAGTCAGGGTCTTCTTCCCCTCCCCCGTCTTTCCTCTGCTCCTCTCTATCCTCCCACCCTCACCAGCCTCTCGCCGGGCACGCAGACACATCCCAGGCACAGCTTGTTGTCCCCAAACGCAAAAGCACAATGAGCCATTCTGAGATGCATAACCCAGATCTGCAGTTGAGTCGCAGAGTGTGCTGCAGGGGTGAATGGCAATCGACCCTGCAGGCGGTGAGGGAGAAGAGGGGCTGCTGGAGAGAGAAGGGCCTCTGCTATGATGCCAGCCAGGAAGCCATATATCACTCAAGTCTTTCTCTTAACATACACACACACCTCTGCAGGCTTTATGGGGGGATTCAAGAGGCTTTTCCAGCAGACCAACATAAAAGGGGGCTGGGCTCGGAGTAGAGAAGCCAGCTCAGGAGAAAAAAAAAGAGCCCTCCCCACCCCCCTCCTCTTCTCATCCTGAGTTCTCTCTCTCTCCTCCCCCCATCACCCACACAGCTACCCTCTCCCCCTGGCCCCTCTAGTGCTGTGCCGTGCCGGCTGGATTCCAGGGAGCTGCTAATGGATTACGGCTGATCTATATGCAGCTAGGGTGGGACACGTGTAGGCCCAGCTCCCCTTCCAGTGGTGCTGCCCAGGAAAATAGGCTTAATACCACAGGGGAGAGATTGGTCTGCACCATCATGGCAGCTCCATCTGCGAGTGCTCGGAGATCTTTGCAGATTCCCACTACCACACTGAGGCTGCTATTCTGTTACAGCATCACAGCTACATTGGAGCCATTAGAAAAGTGATACTCTCAAACAGCCAGAATGATGTTTCTGGCATGCAGGATAACTAGTTCACATGTCTGATTTTTAAATTGACAGGGAGAGTTTCCTGCATGGTGGGATTATTGCATTATTATACCCTCTGCAAAAAAAACTGACAGGGGTGTTAGGAGGTGGCATAAGAGCTGGTCAGGAGAGCCACGATTAACAACACCAAATATGGCACCACATACCAAAGCTGGCCCTGGGCTCAGACTGTGGACCAGGGTAGATGTTGCCCTTCAAGCGCAGCCACGGGATCAACTTACCTTGCCTGCACTGTTAACCTTTTCAAAAAATGACTGTGGCATAATGATAGAGGAGCCAGGCTCATTTAAAAAACACTTCAACCTACTGTTTGGCTTCAACCTTGGCCAGTTTCAGGGGCCTGCTGATGTGGAGACTGGGATGTTTGCACAGACTTGACAGACAAGTTCAGGATAACATATGCATGTGTTTGATTAGAACTCACAACATGGTGAGCATCAATGTGTCCCCACAGCAGTGACTTAATCTCTTTAAATTAAACAGGTTATACCAGAGCCGGATGATCTGGTTTGACTTCATTTAGTGCGGCTTCTAGGTGCATCCTTTTCCCAAGGAGTTTATGGATTAAACAGTGAGCTAGTTAAACTTTCAGAGTCTGTGTTCATGCAGCGAAGGTGACGGAGAGCAGTGGGCTATGGCACTAATCTCCCGAGCAGAGGGTAGAGAGCCAGGAGAGAGGGCAGAGGTGAGGCAAAGTCCTGTGGCGCAATAACAAAACACACCCTACTACTGTGAAAGGTCATCGGCTAACAGCCAATAGAAAGCGAGAGCCAGCAGGATTTTCAAAAAACAGATTCAACCTGGGTTTTATTGCATGGTTATTTTATTTATTTTTTTTTTACGGCAATACCTTTAAACCTCACGAAGTAACGACTTTAAAAACTGCAAGGGGTGTCACGCTGTGCAGTAAGGGATGGGCAGATGAGACGGATTTGCAGGTAAGTGAACATAGAAAGGGAGCCAATCATGTACACAAGCATAAGGCCTTGATTTGTGCGCACACTCACAGACAGTGCACTTAAACACAGGCACACACACACACACACACACACAGAGAGGTGGGCAGAGTGGGGGAGGGGTTAGGGGGATGGTACAAAGCCAGTTTGAAATACAAACACAGAGCAACCACCTCAGAGCCATTTCAACATGGCTGACGCTGCTGCATGTGGGTAGGTTGATCCAAGCAGCACTTGTGGGCCCTGCGAAGATCCGAGTGTCGCTCCTGAGTGAAAGGACGGCTCACGACACAACGAGGAGATTAAACCGAGCGGCTGTGCTTATCACCCGTTCTTCGCCCCTGTGTGTTCCATTACACCTGTGTTATTTCTGCTGCACCAGAGGAAACACCGTCTGTGCGCCAACAACACCGTCCACCGTCCACATCCTGCGATACCGCAATGCTTTCTGTTTCAAGCCTTTGTCTTGCACACCAGTCGAAACCTTTTCAGCCTCATATACATGGCAAAGAAATCAGGTTCCGCCCACTGAAATCGGAGTACACTGGGTTTCTCTTAATCCTTTACTTTAATACAACCTGTTTTGATTTCCACAATATTAAAAAGGTCAGGTTGCAGCAGAGTCCAGCTGTGATCTTTCCTCGAAATAAAATCTTGCTGCAGGAGAGACGTCCCGCTTCACAAGAGCTGAAAAACCTTTAAGGTAAAAGGCTGATCTGTGCCGTCTCAGAGACGAGGGTTTTCTGTAGAACTGTTGGACAGAAATACACGTGAGCGGGTACATAACAGCGTCCCAGCTATAGTCTGCGTATAAACCTTCCAATTAAGACCAATTTTCTGTCAGGCAGTTCAGCCATGTTGCAGACAAACAAGTCCTGCCCAGGGTGCAGTGCAGTGAAAGGGCCCCGTCCATTTCATCACGGGGGGGGGGGCATTTCATCACGGGGGGGGGGGGGGTCAATGTCTTCTGTGTACCCCAGATGTGCCAGTGCTGTGCAGCATGGGAAGAATAGGCAAGAATCCCTTTCACACACACACACAGCACAAACTATTTTTTCCATTTAAGGACATTCTTACACCAGAGCATTAGCACCAGTGGAAAAGAAAGAAGAGAAATCTTTTTTTCCTTCATCACAACAAAAACAATGAGCCATGAATGGAGGTGCTCTGTGGTGTGCATGTCAGCAACAGGTAATACTAGACTGTAGAGCCACAGTCAGGTCTACAGGGAGTAGCAGGTGTACATGTGTGCTCCCTCATGCACGCAAAAACACACAAGACTACCATATTTCCAGGCCCCTTTATTGTTGTGATGCTGCTGGATACAGGAGCCCCTCACTTCCCCTCCGTATCTATAAACCGTCGCCAAATCTCATTAAGTTTATTATTACTTATAGATATTTAATGGTAAGGCACGATAAAGGTATCGAAAATATCCTGCCAGTAATTTAGAAAAATGTTAAATAATGCTTCCACTCACTCTGGGTGGAGTCCGAGAGGCAAACTAAGCAGCGGCTGCTGGGAGCAAGCACGTTAATAAGCTCATATGACGACCAGTATCACTTCTCTCAAAATACCGAACACTGAACAAGACAAGTCAAGGTTCGTCCAAATAGCCTTTGGATTTGTTTTGTTATTTTCTTTTTTGGGACGCACAGAAAGTCACTGCAGTTGAAACAAAGTCTGTAAATGTGACCACAAAGGTGATAAAATGGCCACACGCCCTGTAAATGCCCCCTGGTGACTCAGCAGAACTGGTTTTGCGCCAAATCATTTTGAAAGGTCAACGGCTGGTGGGGAAACTCCAACAGTCATCCTGCCAGTAACTGGATCAGTCACTGTGCACATGGCTAGTTCACCAATAAAAGTACACTTAATTCAGTTTATTTACTTCTTACAGATGTATCTGAAAAGATAGAAATGCAGAGTACTTGACTTATCTTTGGTGAATGCAAAGTCTGGCACTTCCAGTGCTTTACAGAGATAGTTTGCTTTGTTAAAAGCTCCTAAAATCTATTCATGACTTCTGTGTAAGGAAAGAGCAGATAAAGGATTTCTGTTGTTCAACTGTGAGATGAACAAATCTAGGAATTTCACATCCAGCCCAGTCCCTGTTGATCTTTCTCGTTTGTGAAATTGTGTCTATGCTGCATAATGTTTTGACTTTGAGTTGCTGCATCCAAAGAGCCCCTGGAGAAATTAAATAAAGATTAACAGGAACTCTGAGACATTCACTGAGGCCACGAGCAAAGCTGGTTAGTAACTGCCCCACAGACAAGTGAACTAATCAACCACTCTTCACTAACTAGCCAAACCATGATTAGTGTGATAAAACGCCCTCTGTCTTGAGAAAACAAACTCAGCTGATGAGATAATACCCTTCGTCAAAACCGGCGAACCCACATGACCTGATGCTTAATGCTTGGGTTGAGGACAGAGGGCATGTTGGGCAAGGAAAGAGATCGTGCATGGTCCAAGGTTTTACAGAGCTGCCACCCCCCCCCTCCTCCTCTTCCTCCTCCAGCTTTTACACAGTGCATAACCTTCTGGCTATCAGCACTACATTCCACAGACTGTCTTCTTCTTCTTAAAGAACAACAACCCTGCCCCGAGGAGTTTTCCTTTTGTCACAGAACTAACAAACCAAATTGCCCTGGAAGAGAGCAGAACAGGCAGATCCATGAAGATACGACACCCCAGTGCTGCAATCTATAAGTCCTTGTGCAACATGTCAGCAGAACATATAGCTTAAGTAGCCTTCTTACTGCATTGTGCTGCCCACACACACACGACACTGTAAGCCATGATTGCAGTTCACACAGGATACTGTGTGTGCTGAGAAAGGGAAGGGACAAGTAGGGGGAGGCAAGATCAACTAGCTGATCATGAGGATCATGAGGCACACACATGGGCCTCAAATTACCCTGCAGGCCCCACTATGTAGTCCATAGTAATCAATGAAACTAGTCACACTGATCAGTTGACTGGATTCAATTAACTTGCTTGACTTTCATTACAAGACACACCTATGTGTACGTATGTATATCCAACAACAATTACCAGATGCTAACAGCTGGGTGGGATCATAAACTCACGGAAGACAACACCGGTTACGTAATTACCCTTTCTGCTCAATGTTTCCTCTCAGTTCTCACTTTGTTGTGCATCTGCATCCCAGCGTACTAAAGTTACTGAAAATAAAGTGATCACATGAACAACAACCTCAGTACATTGCCACTCATCAGTGCTGTTACAGATGCAGCATTGTGGCGATCGAATGCTGAGGGCAGAACAGCCAGGAGCCGTGTTCCAGCTTTACAACCCTCACCAGATATAAATACAGTGATGAAAACATTTAGATGCACAACATCAAGCTTTGTGAACGTGTTGTTAAAACGGCCAGAGAGTTCAAAAAGCAAACTTCAGGTAATTGTCTGGCCAAATTTCAGGCTGGCAGTCGGAGCAACAATTTAACTACTCTTCTGGGTGGGTGTAACCAGCCAAAATGTAATCCTATGTAATCTTCAGCCTATAGGCTGCTGCACACTTCAACCTGGAATGGGCCAGAGGTTGTGAAAATAGATGGTTTTATTTATGACTAAAGCCTCAACGGTGACGAAAAAAAAAAAAGTCTCAACGTTAAAAATAACAACCTCCGGATGTGAAAAATGAATAGCATCAAAGGAGGAAATGAAAAACTCTTGTCATGCACGAGGAGCACAAAAAGACACTTCAACCACACATCCTCCTGACTGTCAGTGGACAAGTGAGAACCTCTGACCTCTGGAGGGACACGGCCTATCACTCATATCAAGGCTGATGCATTTCAAGCAGCGCTATAGTGAGAATTCACTATAGCTACAGTAACACACACTGACAGTAGTAAAGAACCAGTAGCTCAGTTCCATTCACATTGGGACACAAACATCCCTGACTAACATCTTGTGTATGTTTTTCTACTTGGTTGCATCCAAATACCAAAACAGCCCTGTACTCAAACTAAAATTGACACCAAGAAAAAAAAAAAAGAGAGCAGTCAGTCAAAGAAAACCACATTACTGACATTCCTGTGCCTTATTATCTCCATGCCCCTTGGTACTTTTAACAACTCTAATCACCCGAGGAGCCAGGCTGCCTTCACACCTGAGCACAGCTCTGGTTTTAGTTGCTTCTCTGCAGTTTGAGTTGGGCGGCCAAATAGTGATAAAAAAAAATAGTTATCCAACCTGATGTGACTATGGGGGTTAATTAGGATGATAATGGACATGAGGAAATCAATATGAGGCAACAGTGTTTCTATAGAGGACAGCACTCTTGGGTCTCAATGTAACGCTACACCCCGACTGGAGCTGGTCACAAAGATGGTCGATGTAAAGCAGCGGTGCACCTACAGGATATTAAAACATGCACAGTGAAACACCGCATCGGTGAAATTCGCCTTAATACGAATCCGCGGTTTAAAAAAAAAAACCTTTTCAGAACCTGCGTGCACGTTGCGCTGGGTGTATAAGCAAGTCAATGCTGTTCCATTCTTTTTAATTAGTCTGAGGTGGCTTAGCCTACATATAAACAATGAAGATGACACCGTCTCTGCTGCGGAATCGCTGCGATCGTCCTGGGCACGATTGCGCAACGTATCGTGCGTAAAATTCACAGGATCATTTGGAACCATTAAACGCCAGCTATTTATTTATTGTCGACGCTCTCGGTACATGACAGCGATCGATTCACGCGAAACGCTCAGCTCGTTAGCTTCCACCGGGGCGAGCAATTCATTCAACTCATTGGATCGTTCGAGAGAGACACAAAACGTGGTAAAAGTGTGTGAATATTGCTACGTGTGTGTGAGCGAAGCGCAGCTTCGGCGTTAGAGGAGCCTTTCTGTGGCTGTAATGTGCTCTGCCAGCCTGGTGGCTGTTTGGCACACTCTCGTCCTGTGAGGCACGTCTTTTTTTAAAAAAAAAAAACCAAAAACAAATAATGCACGACGCCAGAAAATAAACGCCTCGGCGTTTGCAAACAGCCAGAAATGTGGATGGAAGCGCAGCGGCGGTGGATTTGTAGGCGCAAACGAGGCTGGGATTCCTCGGCTTGCCAAGCAGGCTGGTATGGAGCCAGAGCAGGCACCAGCGGAGCCCCTTTTTGTTGGCACGCCGTGGAAAAAACAGCACCGAAAAGCCCCATCCGAGGGGGAAAAGCCATCCGGCAGAACCGCGCACAAAGGCGCCTCCGCGGCACGTTCGCGCTCCGACTCGAAGATGAAATAGTGCGGTTAAATTACCTTCTTACATCGGTGGGATCGTTCTCAAGCGGTCTTTACCATCCTCTTGCTCATCTCACAGCCTTCGGGACGCCATGTTGCAAGCTTATGACGTTAGGCTTCCTCACCCCTGACCCACATTTGAATAGGAACCAGCCCGGAGTGCAGCAGAGAAAACATCCCACTGTGGGAGGGTTTGGCCACTTTCTCAGCCCAGCAGCCCTGGCAAGTTTACCTGCAAGATGGCAGGGGGAGAAAGAAGGAGGAGAGGAGGGGGATAGGTTGTGTGTTCAGGCCTGTTTCTCCCCAGCAGCGGTAATGCAGCTGAATGCAGGGCTACGCTGCAAAACACGTAAGACTTCCACTTTAATTCAATAGAAAAAAAAGAAAAAAAAATCAAATAACATTGATTCATAAAATAAAAAACAAGTTTTTGAAGGGATCGTATTTAAATTAAGAAACTTGCTGATTTTATTTTACACTAATCTCCGAATCAAGGTTTCAAGATTAAAGTATCTAAGCTTCACTGATCTTATATGAATTCACTTTGAATATAAAAACATCGCCCTAATCTGACGAAGATTCATGTGATATTTCCTGCACTGTGCTGACTGTTCCTCTTCAAATCCAACATGTCATGTGTTTAATGCATTAACCGTGTGTGTGGGTGGGACTGAAAATCAGTTAGAGATGAACTTTAAACCAGAATAAATTCCAAAATGTATTGATCTACAGTTTTCATTGGATCCATAAACAGATTATTTATAGTCTGCATGTATTTTTACATAAACTATGTTTTATTTTTTAAGATTGTTTTCCTCATCTTTATTTTATGCAAAGCACTTCTGAGCTGCATTTCACGAATTAAAAGTGTCACATTCATTAAGTGTATTATTTGACATGTTATTTGCATCTGTGTATGCTTGCGTTGTTGAGTTTGGTGCTGTTTAAAACTGAGCTGGCCTCATGATTTAAAGGTATCTGCAGACATCGGGTCGTGGGTCAGAAAGTGGGCACCAGATGTGCGGAAGTGTGGAGCTCTGCCGGCTCCTCCTCTCGGTGCAGAGGACCCGCCCTCAGCCAATGGAAGACAAGACAGGGAACACACTGGGTTTAACCAACAATATTTATTAATATTTATGTATTTATTGGATCTGTATCAATGATATGTCTTTAATGGTGGCATTTGACTGAAGATACGATTTAATCCTAATGTTCACATACAGGCTTCAGGGCCCATCCAGGTATTGCACCTCCCTTCGCCCCTCCTCTGATTCACACCCCATCACGGTTGGTTGATGGCTCCGTGCCTCAGTGCGCTCCTGACACTGTGTGGTTGCCGGGGATACTGCATCCTCAGCGGGGAGGCCGGGATCACGCATCTCATGGATCACTGCGTTATCAAGGTGCTGAGAGTCGCTACACGTGTTCCTGTGTTATAACTCAGCCTGGCTGAGGATCAAGCGGCTCTGAGGAAAACAGGCAATACATCCTATACTCAGCATATATCACAGTGGGGATTTATACAGGAACGTGGATAAATCAATCCTGGAGATCTGGCCCATTTCACTGGCATGTGTTAAGAAATAAATAGAATGAAGTTGATTAAAAGTATTTAAGAGTAAATGTCAAGATGCTGGAGGATAATCACACAAGATGAGGATCTAAAATAAATGAATATAAAGAAAATCAACACATCTCAGATGAAAATGACGTTCATTAATAACCTTCATTAAAAATATGTGATATTACAAATAACCAACTTCCCAAATGAATCTCCCATGAAGCCCTGAACTTGTCCTTATTGTGATTTTGTCAGCTGCTGTGTATTGACAATCACCCACCTTGGGTTATTTTTTTACTATCCACTTAGAAATGAAGCCACTGGGCCGAGTCATGCGGGGCACACCACACCTTGGGAAGAGAATGGGAAAAGACATTTAAAACAATTAATTAATAATGTCAGAATAATAAACACAACATTTATCTTGTTGTTTTGCGGCATGCAGGCAAACAGAGAATTCAATGATCTAACAAAAAGGACATTAAATGCATTCATCTCTCTAGTCATTAGAGGAACATTCAGACTGTTGCGGGGATTTTACGCACACAAACAAACCTATACAACATAATAACAATGAGCTTTCTGCAGGCACACATGTGTAAATGAAACCAGATGTGACTGCAGCAGCTCTGAGGAGGAAACAGCATCAGCATCAGCAGCCTGTCTCACCTCCTCCCGCAGCAGGGCCTCCACACCTTGGTGAGCAGCGTGGCTCTGAGCGGGGAGCAGCCGCATATGTACAGGGCGGGGGTGAGGGCCGCGTTCACCCGGGGCAGGACACGCAGGGGGTCGGTGCCTTCGTTCTTTACGGTGTAACACGCCCTGCCCATGAAGTTACAGGCGATTACATGACCGAAGATGGGAAGCCATGTGACCAAGAAGAACAGAGCCACCACCAGTATGAGATACACCGAGGAGCGCTTGGTGTCCCTCTCCACGGAGGGTGGCTCCTTCCCCAGCTGGAACCTGGCTATGATGAACAGCTTGATGTTCAGTCCTATCATTATAATCAGTGCGAATATGTTGCCCACAAACGATCCGATGCTCGTGATCTTTCTGGCCACGCCGACTGTCACCAGGTTGTGCGCAATCACGATGACGGCGGCGTAGATCCAGTACGCACAGATCACCAGCATGGTTCTGCTGAGCGTCATGCGCCGCGAGTATTGGAAAGGTGAGGCCACAGCGTGGTACCTGTCGGCCTGCGCGGCCAGGATGGCCATGTAGGACAGACCTAGGAATGTGGGCACGACGTAATAGGTTCTCGTAGGGGAATCGAAGACGTCCTTCACGTCCAGGACCCCGACATAGTAATAGGACACGCCGGTGCAGATGTCACTGAAGCAGGTGCTCAGCATGTACATGAAGCGGTTCTCGCTGCGCAGACCCCTGTTCAGCAGGATGGAGACAAACACGGACATGTTGAGGAAAACGATGCTGGACGCTAACGAGACACTGAAGAGAAACAGCAGCACGTTGCCAAAGCTGGTGAGGGGCAGAGCAAGAGACAGGCCCCGTAGGCTGCTGTTACTCATCGGTGCAGAGCAGCCGAAGAGTCCAGGTCCTCAGTGACAAGTGGCAGCAGAGCCACCGAGACCTGAGAGCCGAGAGGTCCTGCCCTGACTTAAGAAGCACAGTCAAGATCAGCACACATGCACCTGTGGCTGAGGTTCCCCAGAGCTCAACAACACAGGCGTCACCTGGCTAGGGCATCTGGGGTTGGAGCCCTCTGTTCCCTCCTCACACCCGACCTGCAGTAAACATGTCACCAATCACAGGTGATTGGGACAGTGCAGGACTGAGTTTACTCTGTTTATTTTTGATTTGCTATAGAGACAGAAAATGATGCAGTCACGATCGGACATCGAATGATAACTTGAAACGTGAGGTTCAGTTATTGTGTGAAGGGACAGAGACAAGGCCCAACCAGTCAGTAGTGTGTGGTCTCTATGGTGGCCACCAATGCTTTTTATATTAGTTCAAACTTGAAAACTAAGCATCTTTTAGGTTTTTATGACAACTGAAGCCACCACAGGTTCTCCTTCTTGTTTGGGAGGACAAGGTGAGGGAGGGACATTGAACTGCAATATGACACTGCACCCTTAGACATCACTAAGTTCTACACACTGAACCTTTAAGCCCAGTGTGAAATTAGTGTGGAGAGTATAATAAATAAAATGGAGTTTTTTTAGTTGCAGATATTATCCAGGGGTATATGTATTCTCTTTAGTTTTAGTATTATTTTGGTGTGAACTCTGGGATGAAATGTAGATTAGACTACACCAGACACTGTCACATACAGGCTAGTTAACTGTAGTCAAATTATTACAGTAAAAGTACTCATTTGACAGATTATGATATTGTTTTATTAAGCTTCATGGCATCATTAGATCATTAAGCAGTGTGTACACAGCAAGTGGAACTACAGTAAAATGAATTATTAACAGAGTTATAAACATTAAATATGTTGTGAGAGCTCGTCTGAGGAAATGGATCATTAAACCACTGAGAGCTTCAGAGGGAAGATGCTTTAAACAATTCAGATATTTGAATAAATGTCATTTATTTGTCAGGAGCAACCTTCTTTCAAAACTAATGGGTGGATTCAACTTATACACATTCATATGCTGCATTTAGAATAGTGTATACAAACTGGAATGAGAATTAACAGACATAAACTACACAATCGAATCGTGCAGGAATGCATTCATCTGATCCAAATCCAAAATCCATCAAACTTGTTTGGTGCATGTTTTATGAGATATCAGTAGAGAAACAACGGTTCACTGCGCCCTCTACTGGTTGAAACTGAATTTGATCAGGAGTTCATGAAGAGAAGGGTTGGAAAATGACATGACATGACATGACATGATGGTTAAGAAACGTTTCAAAGGTTTTAATAATGTTATAGACAACCTTTAATTTTGTATCATAACATATTCAGTATCATAAATCACAATTACTCACTATATGGTACATGGTCATTTCCAGCCTTACTTCATCACTACTTGGTGGAAAAAAATCTGTTACAAAACATGAAAGAAGATGATGTGGATTACAGGCCTCAGCACATTAGGCATGAAACATCTCCATCCCCTCCAACCCCCGAACCTGCCCTAACTGCCCCACAATGTGTTTACATGGACGTTTATAATTTTGGAATAGATTTCAAACTCGACCAACTTCCACATCCAATGAAGCCAGTGGGCATCTAATGGGGCCGAGTCTTCCAGCACGCACCCCTTGTAGAGAGAAGGGAAGAGAATGGGGAAAAAAAGACATTTATAACAAGAACAGTACAACACATGCGATATGTTTGATACTCCATCCACAACATGTCAACGTAAGTCCATGTGGAGAGGTATATCCACATCACTGCGGTGCCTTTACGCACATCACTGAAACAAAACAAGTGAGTTTTCTGCAGCATCTGTAAAGTGATTCCAGCTGTGATCACATGTTTACGTTAACGGGTTAATAGCATCAGCAGCCTGTCTCACCTCCTACCGAAGCAGGGCCTCCACACCTTGGTGAGCAGCGTGGCTCTGAGCGGGGAGCAGCCGCAGATGTACAGGACGGGGGTGAGGGCCGCGTTCACCCGGGGCAGCACACGCAGGGGGTCGGTGCCTTCGTTCTTTGTGGTGTAACACACTTTGCCCATGAAGTTACAGGTGATAGCATGACCAAAGATGGGAAGCCAGGTGACCAAGAAGAACAGAGCCACCACCAGTATGAGATACACCGAGGAGCGCTTGGTGTCCCTCTCCACGGAGGGTGGCTCCTTCCCCAGCTGGAACCTGGCTATGATGAACAGCTTGATGTTCAGTCCTATCATTATAATCAATGCGAATATGTTGCCCACAAACGATCCGATGCTAGTGATCTTTCTGGCCACGCCGACTGTCACCAGGTTGTGCGCAATCACGATGACGGCGGCGTAGATCCAGTACGCACAGATCACCAGCATGGTTCTGCTGCGCGTCATGCGCCGCGAGTATTGGAAAGGTGAGGCCACAGCGTGGTACCTGTCGGCCTGCGCGGCCAGGATGGCCATGTAGGACAGACCTAGGAATGTGGGCACGACCAAATAGGTTCTCGTAGGGGATTTGAAATAGTCCTTCACGTCCAGGACCCCGACATAGTAATAGGACACGCCGGTGCAGATGTCACTGAAGCAGGTGCTCAGCATGTACATGAAGCGGTTGTCGCTGCGCAGACCCCTGTTCAGCAGGATGGAGACAAACACGGACATGTTGAGGAAAACGATGCTGGACGCTAACGAGACACTGAAGAGAAACAGCAGCACGTTGCCAAAGCTGGTGAGGGGCAGAGCAAGAGACAGGCCCTGTAGGCTGCTATTACTCATCGGTGCAGAGCAGCCGAAGAGTCCAGGTCCTCAGTGACAAGTGGCAGCAGAGCCACCGAGACCTGAGAGCCGAGAGGTCCTGCCCTGACTTAAGAAGCACAGTCAAGATCAGCACACATGCACCCGGGTGACCAATTCCCTGGACATCAGGTCATCAAGTGGAGTAAAATAACAAGAGCCTGCAATTAGAATTAATGAATCATTATCATTTGCAGTCTTTATGATCATAACATTTAACAGAGAGTCTGTAACCTCTGACCTTTTCTACATTTTAGGGCAAGAGATAAAAAAACAATGTAAATTCTTAATGCTGAGGGCCATTAATGCCTCTGTGTTTGGCTGCTATACTTTAACAGACAACAAATAAACTGCATGAACATGACTGTTTAAAGTCAGTGAGTTATTCAGAGCAAGAAGAGAAGTGTGTGTGTTGACCAAGCTTTGAGTGAATTAAACTTTCATCCATTAATATTTACAACGCTGCAAACTGAAAACAAACTGGACTGAGAATCTGCAGACATAATAGACTGTATCATTTGGATTAGTGAGCCATAACAAGGGTCCATGCTCCCTCGTGTGGCTGAGTCCGTTACGGTAGCAGAGTACCTGTTGTTAAAGTCATAGAAACGTGATTGAGGTTTTCCATTGTGATGGGGACCTCAGACAGGTGACAGGGAATTGATATTGTGGGCCGCAGACATCCACAGAAACTCAGCATCGACCTTGTTTTCTCCAAGCCCTCTTCCCTCCAGAGACCGGGAGGTGTGCTCCAGGATCCGTCCATGTGGCCTTTATAAATCTCGCGCGTTGCTCTTCCTCTGCTGGAGCACCAGGATGCCCCTAAACGCCACCGTCCCTCTGTCGGTGAACTTCAACGCTCCGGAGGACTTCCTCATCTTCATCTTCCACATTGTGTTCGCCACCAGCGCGGTGCTGGTCGCCGGCTCGGTGGTGATCGGGATCTCCTCCAACAGGGCTCTGCGAGGCCAGAACCGCTTCATATTCATGCTGAACACGAGCATCAGTGACACGCTGACCGGCTTCTCGGTCTACTACCTCGGCCTCTTCGACGTGCAGGAGGGCTACCCCTCCCGGAACGGCACGTTTTACATCCTGCCCTCATTCCTCGGTGTCAATGTGTTGACCTTCCTGTTCGCCCAGTTTGACCGGTACTTCGCCGTGTGTCACCCCTTCTTCTATAACCGCTTCATCACCCGTTTTTTTGTCATTGGCATCTGCGCGTTCTGCTGGATTTACACCTACTCCATCCTCACTGTGCAGAACCTGGTGCCAATTTCAAAAGCGGCGCAAATAAACGCATTCGGCGTGATGACCCTGCAGATTATAGTGGTTGTCAAAGTGCTGATGACTGTGAAATTATACATGATCGCCAGGAAACAACTGGCGAGAGAGGCGCCCAGCGCGGACAGAGACAACAACAAGGAGTCGTTGCGCATCATTGTGTTTGTGGTCATTTGCTTCTTGGCGCTGTGGTGTCCGTCTTTTGTCAATATCATTGTCAGACAGCTGACCAGGAAAGGTCTGAGGTTCAGGAACGAGGCCACCAACCTGTTCGCCACCATGGCACGGCTGAACGCCCTGGTCACCCCTGCTCTGTACATCTGGGGCAGCCCGGCGCTGCGGCGGGCCGTGTGGAGCACCGTGTGGCGGAGGGTCTGCCCCCGGCGGAGGTCGGTCTCAATACGGGGGATTTGAAATGTCAATGTTTGGGTGTGAGGCATTTAACTTCTGTCCAGATTACTGACTGCATGCATTCGATGTGAACCACTAACCGCGACCCCCCTCTCTGTTTCTCTCCTTCTTCCTCCTCCTCTCGTCTCTTTTCAGAATTGGTTTTGCTTTTGATGGGAAATTACAGCGAAAGTGAATCTGCATCATCCTCACGAGGAGACGGAGTAACTGTCCGGAGTGTGACTCTAACAGGTCATGTGTTTGATTCTGAAGTCCCTAAACATCACACTTGTAGGATTGCTGATCTAAATGACCGCAGAGAGCACATGGAGCCTGGAGAGCGCCGTGTGTGAATCGAAGACTGAAATCAGAGGTGAAAGAAAATGGTGAAATGTGCTTATGTGTTTGCCTCTGCCACTTGTTTCAGGGGCAATCTGTCACAGACACGGGACGAGGTTAAGTCTGGGGCTCTGAAAGGATAGATACGTGTTTTTTGTTCGATAAAACCGCAAAAGAAATGAAATAATGTGTATAATATATTTTTGTAGTTACTGAGCCTGATGTCTTGATGAGAATATGAATGTTGTCATTTCATTACAAAATCTTGATCCTGTTATTTTAAAGATCAATGTCCTGATGCTGTTCTGACAGTTGTATGAACTATTATGAAACTTAACATAAACACTCGCAGTCCAAATTCACATTTGAGGTTAACTTATCATATATTCTACAAGAGCCTGTACAGATGTGACATTTTCATATTGATAACACAATGATAATGAACAAGCTGAAAAATGCACAGATATTACAATTGTTAATAGTATTATATAAGGGACATTACTTGTTTATTAAATTGTACATTTCAACTTTCTAAAGTTTAGTTATTTAGTTATTTGCTCTATCTTGTGATATCAATACAAACGTTTCTCTGACTCAAATTTTCAGAAAAACAAAAAAGAAGAATGGTCCAGTGTGTTAGATTTAGGTGAGAGGGAACGATTGGCAGAAACTGAATGTAGAATAATCCTTCTGATGTTTTCACTAGTGAATTTCACTCAGTTGTATGAATTGTAGTTTTCTTTACCCCAGAAAAGCCCTTTTATATTGAAATACTTTATATTTACATAGAGGGGCTCCTCTCTCAGAGGCTGCTATGTTGTTTACAGTAGTTCAGAGTGGACAAACCAAACATCTTTGTGATAACTGGAGCCTAACAGGGTTTTTTTCATGTTTGAAAGGAGAAGGTGAGATGAGGGGTGGTTAGCTGCAATATGTAATTTCAACATACAACACACAGACGTCTACACACTGTAACTTTTAACTCAAATGGAGACTTATTCTGTTGCAAAGAAATAAAATATACTAATATAAACCAACTAAAAAGGTGATGTGACAGTCTCTTAAAGTCTCTCACTGTTCACTGCCATTCAATAACTGTGTGTGCCATTAAGGGCCTTGTTCTAAAAAAGTGACAGTGTTTAGTTTAAAAAGTCATCTGGATGATGATGTCTGAACTTTGGACTGGCAGTGATCACCTGGATAAACACCAACAAATTATGAAACCGCATCTACCACCATGAATAGATTGATGGAATGAACCAGCCCCAGGTTCAGCACCATGGCTCGGACAGCTCCCCTGACACCAGCTGGATCAGGACCTCGGTCAGCTCCGTATTTTAGTTGATAAATAAAGTCATTTATTTAGTCACAGAGAAATGGGACGCCTGTGATCATCTGTCAGACCATCACAGTCTCCCTTTACACAACATCAAATCTGTGCGCGTCATCAAGGGAAGTCTGAAGTCTGCAGGAGGAAACACTGACCTCAAAACAGGAGTGCATCTCTCCGTGAGGTTTGTTTTAAATAAATAAAATAAATAATGAATCAAAAGCTATTCACTGTCAATTGAGGTAATTGTGGCAAGGAGAGGAAATTAAATGTTGGCTTGTATAAAGTTTTTTTTTCTGAACAACTAACTTGACGTATAGAGATTAAACATATGTCTATGTTTTGGGGGAAATACAGTGTGATCAGTAATTCATTTCAATAGAATAATATATATATATATATTTAATTGAGCATATTTAAGTGCATGATAAAACTAAAGTGAAATAAAAGAAAATCTGAAAAACAAAATGAAAAGTTCTGGCAGGTTGAGACGATAACCTCTTTAAAATGATAATAGTTTGGGAAAATAAAAGTTGGATGATTGATATGACGACTGACATTAGGTCATTCCCCATGGGGACACTTTCTGTCGCCTGCACGATATAAAGACAGAAGAATCCAGGCGGCCTGACAGAGACCATGCTGCTCTCCAACCTCACACACCCGATGACAGCAGCGGTGCTTCGTCTCTCGGTGGACTTCATCAGTCCACTCGACTATCTCGTCTTCATCTTCCAGATCCTATTCGCCACGGCCGTGGTTCTTCTAGCAGGGCCGGTGGTCATCACCATTTTATGCACCCGAGCACTGCGGCTGCAGAACAGGTTCATCTTCATGCTGAACACCAGCATCTGTGACACGCTGCTGGGGCTGTCCGTGTACTACCTGGGCCTGTTCGATGTGCAGGAGGGATACCCGTCCAGAAACGGGACCTATCACGTCCTACCCTCTCTGCTTGGGGTGAACATCATGACTTTTTTATTCGCGCAGTTCGATAGATATTTTGCCGTGTGCCATCCCTTCTTGTACACGCGCTTTGTCACCCGCAGCGTGATCATCTTCATAAACGTGTACTGCTGGTTGCACGTGTACGGGCAGCTGATGGTCCAGAGGGTGCTGCCTGTCTCCAAAGCTGTGCAGCTGTACGTCTTCAGCATCATCAGCCTGCAGGTCATCGTGCTCACCAAAGTGGCCATGACCATCAAACTGTACGTCATAGCCCGCTACCAGCTGGAGAGAGACCCCCCCAGCGCGGAGAGGGACAGCAACAAGGAGTCGCTGAGGATCATCATCTTCGTCGTCATGAGCTTCCTGGTGCTCTGGTGCCCGTCGTTCGTTAACATCGCGCTCAGGCTGGTGATTGGGAGAGGGCTCGAGTTTAGGAACGAGGCCACCAATCTGTTCGCCATCATGGCCCGCCTGAATGCCCTGTGCACGCCGACCGTGTACCTGTGGGGGAGCCCGGCTCTGAGGGATGCCTTGGTGCAGAAGGTGTGGGGCAGAGTGTGTCCACGGTGCAGGAGGAGGTAAGGACGGTGGGACGCGACTCTGAAAACGGGGAGATGGTTTGGAACGCGCAGTAAAGCTGATGTTTATGCGTCTTTTTCCTCAGGATTGCCTCGTGTCCGGTGAAGGTGAACTGTAAAGACCACCCGATCAAGATTCACTGACAGTGGAAGCGAGGTCTGATCAGAGCGACACGAGGAATATGCTCACACTGTAATTATAAATGTGTATTATACTTTATTTTATTATTTGCTTTTTATCTCAGTATGTTGGCTCTGAATGGTTCGGTTATTTTTTAAATCTTCTAATACGAAAAATCTGAATTAGTAAATTTGCAGCAATATGTGATAAGTTTGTTTAAATAATATTTTCATTAGTCACTAACAAACTTATTCATTAATTTACATTTTTATTATTGGCAGTAGAATTTCCTCCCTTGATTACAGAATGCTTAATTAACAATGAAACGTTTTTACCATCTGACAATGTTCAACAAAGTGAATCATGATTGTCCTTGATTTGTTTTGATATCTGTGTAAATGTCTTAAATTAGGTTTCTATCTTGATCTCTCTTGACGGAGTTGCTACTTGAAATTCACGGAGGAGTAACTTCAGTGGATTAACGATACCACAGCGCCCCCAAGTGGCATTTTGGATCAACTACAGTTCAAACAAGTAATAAAAACGCTATTAATAAATTTGATACGTGCTATTTTTTATATTCTTTCTCATCCAAGTTACCAAGTTCATACTTTCCTACAACACTGCATGTTTTTAGTAATGTTAGAAGGTTGTCCTTTTTCATTATAGTATTAATATTACAACTTAATATTTTTACATTGCTGCTGCATAAGGATGATGATTTTTTTTAACATGACAGCACAATTAAAGATGAATAAAACCTAAAGCATGTGAGAGGAAATAATTTAGTATGTGACTAAGTAGTAACATCTTGGAAGTTTACCTGTGACTGAACACTGATGTATGTTCAGACAAGAGCGGCTGGGGACTCCACAGGTGATCTAACATATAAAACAATCATAGTACTTAACCACTTCAGCCTAAATTCTGTGGCAGGAGGAGATCCTGAGAACTACTGAATCTTTATATTCGCGATATAACTTCCTTCAACTGTTGCATTCCACATTTGAAACAGGTTTATTTTCATGGGGAAAACTGGGACCATCATAGGTATGAGGGTGGAACACCAAACAGAGGGAAGCTAGGAGGGGGGCTGTGTGGGTCCAAGGCCCACAGACAGAAATTCACAACCATGTTAAATTAAATAATGGCCATTTCTAGCTCCAACTTCAGACTTAATTCAGACTTTAACACTGCAACGTGACTCCCTCTGCCATTTACACTATGGACGAATGGAACAACAAAGTATACAGACTTATTTTTATTAGCAAGCTGTTCCTAACCAAGCAAACACAAAGAGCAGCTCATCAAATATATTCAGAATCCTCAGGTCAGAAATTTCAAACTCCCGATCCTTAAGACAGAGTTTTACAAATGTGATCTGCAAGAAAGCAAACGACTGGTCTGTTCTGCAAATGTGTCATTTTAGATTTATTAACCTTAAGAAAGGGAATGTACAGATGTTGTCAGTGTTATCCTGTTAAAGTTCATGCAGATGAACAGAAATGATTTACGCTTGTACAGTGAGAAGACATTCCCAGTATAATGTACTGCAGTTGTGCAGATGATGTTGTGAATAATAGTAATGGCTTCGTTCCCTCAGAGGAATATCCAACAACTGACAGTACTAAACACGGCAGAAAGGATGTGTGCTCTGTGAGTGCTGTATTAAGTTTCTGGTACCTGGGCTGCTGGAAGAGCTCATCATAATCATCTCAGACTATACAACTAAAAATGAAGTTTTAGGTGTATTTCTGAGGATCTAAGGAAAACGCACAGTTGACTGTGCAGTGGTTTTGGATGAATAATTATCAAGAAAATAAAAATACAGACATGAATCAATCAAACCCTTCACAACCTTCTTTGACAAAATCACACTTGTGAGTGAATGTGTCACATGCACTGTGACACTAAGTATCAGCCCCCAGACAGGCACATTTTGAATGGGCACTGAAGTAATTATTAAAACTTCAGCTCAGTGCTGAGCAGAAGGAAGCAAGTTCCTCATTTGTATGTCTTTACCTGGTGTAAAGGCCATGAGTGTGAAAATCTGTCAGTTTCATTGGTTCACCACCAGTTCATGTGCTAGGTTACCCACCACCAACAGGTTATCACCCAGACTTCAGTGTGGAGCTGTGAGTTTATTCACTGCTGGGAGGAAACCCAGCGATGAATGAGAGTAAAGACAGTGTTGACGACAATGAGTCGAGTAGATGTGTGTCTACCACAGTGTCCATGGTGGCTGCTTCAGAGGGAATGAGGCCAAAGACGAAACGTTGACAGGGATGGAAATGACAGCCCACGGCAGCTCTTGTCTCTCGAGAGTTCGTCTGATCATCATTCTGGAACAAAAGAAATAAACTGTTAATGCCTAGTAAATCAGTGCATGTTTAATAGCTCTGAATGACGTGTCGTACCCATCACGTCCCAATAGAAACAGAGCAGGTATGTTTGGTTTGGCTGTGGTCCCATCAGTGATCATATCCAGGTACTGACTGTCGTTGTCCGCTGCATTATCAGCTATTAGAACAGCTTTGCCTCCTGCTTCCTCCACATAACGCGCCTTTTGTACAAAGGAGCAACCACTGAAGAACAACAAATAAAGAAGAGGAAGACACAGTTTTAAAATGAGCCAGAAATTAATAAGTTGTAATTCAACTTTCAAGGATGTGCTGTGACAGTAAAAATCTACTGTCCCATCGAGACTGGTTACTAAACAGACTTTGCACAGGAAACATTCCAGATGATAAGATACCTCATTACATCATCTCAGCATTGCATACAGCGAGAAATGCCACTGCTGCTAAATTACATCAAATAATCCACGACACATCGTTGGAATTTCCAAGTATATACAATACTGAAAATATGTTTAAACATCCTTACAGCTGAATCGCTAAAACTAGGAAGGGGTTTAGAGGTCAAAGCCAACTTAGTAGGAATAAATAATGTTCTTACATTTGACAAGTGAATATGACTGTAGACTATAACAGGCCCGATCCCATTTATGTTATCTTATTATGAGTTCACTGAAACACGTTTGTGTCTTACAGCCACACGCTGGGCTACTAATCTTAGTCTCAGGCCTTCCACATCCCTCAACCACAACATGGATCCATCCCAGCTTGGTTTCCCATCACTGGTCTGTCTATGGCTTCTACAACTCCAGCTTTAAGTTAGAATTTACCCTCGTTCCACCAGGATCACTTGTCCCCAAATAATGTCTGTGTCCTTCAGGTCTGAGCAGCCGTCTGCCGGGTCTGCAGGCACCAGGAAAATCTCATCATAGGAAGATGTCTGGAGACAAAGAGGTGAACAGGGCGAAAACATTCATTTGGCCTCACAAGAACATCCCTTGGAAATCCCTGAAGTGAAAGAACTTTGAGAGGGCAAATTTAGCAGCAAATCAGCTTCATCAGAACGACATTGTTTATGTCAGGAACAGCCCCTGCATAACTACAGGACATTTATCAGAATAGGGTCACAAGAAGGAAACTGCTTCTATACTCCTGACATCAGCCCGATGTTGTAAGACTGTGAAGCCCAGAGGAAGCATGTGATTGAGAGCTTTTTAAAACACTCATACACACAACCTTCCCATAAGTCTGACTTAAGTTCACATGAATGTTGCAACATGTACTTTTCAACCTGTTGCAGGGACAATAACTCTTATCAATGGTGCTCTCCATGCACATTTGTCAGATATATGTAAACACAATAAAGTTATAAGTGATATGAATGTAGTTTTCTATTTGTTTTTACTTGAAATGCATTTTTAAGCTTGACTATAAAGGGACGGTTTAATCTTGTGAGACGGAGGTAAAAACTTTGTTGCATGGTGCAACACGTGCATTACAGTGCACATGTTTCTTATATCCGAATGTGATTTTAAGGCAAGCTGACATTGACAGATGGATGAACACTTAAATGAAATGGGGACATCTGGGTGTCCAGCCTCACACAGAACAGCCAAACAGAAGACCATCAGAATAATTAAAAGGTCAAAATTAGACAAGAATAGGTTCCCTGCAGTGAGGTGCAAGTCTAACCACCATAACTACTGTAAAGCGGAAGAGTGCTGTTGGAGACATTGTCAATACAGATATTTGAAGCCAAATATAAATGCAAAGTTGAAGCCAGGAAGTCTGACTGTATGAAACACAAAAATACAAAGGGGTGCTTACAAAATCTCCTCCAAAGTCTTTAGCGGGTGCAGCACTGAAGATATAGCCGATCTCCACTGGACTGATGACCCGGAAGTACAACAGCTCATTGACCCCGAGACCTGCAGCAGCCCCCCAAGAAACCAAAACACTTGTAAATACATGCGAATATATCACCCACAGGAAGTCACAGTTGGTCATGTATATTCAGGATATGAGAGTACTGCAGCTGCACCTGTAAAGCGGAACGCATGCTCTGTCAACCCAAGCAAAGGCTAGGCAAAGCTAAAGCTAACACCGCTGCTAGCTAAAGTAGCCGGTTGCCACGCTCACCTGACGCGCGGCTGAAGACGGTCCACAGGTACAGAACTGCAGCTGCTGCCCGGAGAGCCGCTGCCATGTTCAGGACATGTGCAACCTTACAGCCCCCACACGTCCTGGCACTTCACATGTGACGGCGGAGGGTCCTTCATGCCCGGCGCTGCACCGCAGAACAACACAGCAGCAGGTGTACCGCCATACCCGTCCAGCATGCAGTGCGCATGCGCATGCTGCAGAGCCGGATTAAGACGCTCGGGGGCCGCCGGGCACGAATGAGCTGCTGGTGCCCCCACCACCCCGGGTTTTAATCTTATAGAGATGAAATTAAACATGAGAACATGTAGTGTGTGTTGTATTCAGATGAAAATTATTTTTATTAATTGTTGATATAGTTAATTGATTCGTTCAGAAAAAGAAGGTTTTTTTCTTAATAAAATTATGTTCTTAATTTAGAGTGACTGACCAGATTTAAAAATATGTGTGTCTTATTGATTCAGACATTTTTTGTAAGAGGGAAATTATTCTTGTCAGTGGAAAAAAACAGCACAGATTTTTTAAATTAAATTTTTGACTAAACAGCTAAACAGATAAAAAAAAAAAGATAAACAGACAACTGAGTGTAATTTGATGAAGAACAAAGGTTGATATTTTTGTCAATCACCTTATCCAAACACTCAATTAATGCAAAAATATGCACACTTTATTTACTTCACACAAACACTAAAGGAATAAATGTCATTATTCTCTACTCATTGTGGTGTGTTTGTGCCACAGAATGATTCCAGCATCAATGGACATTTTCATTCAACATTTTTTAGCTGTGTTTCTGGTTCTTCTTCTTCCTCCTCTTCTTGCAGCGGTCCATCAGTGCAGGTGGCAACTCTGGACAGCAATATTTGACTCTGTTTCGGCATTTGCACAAGTCCTCTTCCCTCGTCCTCACCTGTGACAAGGAAATGACAGATAACAAAGGGACAACCAAAGTTAAGAGGCTGTGTAAATCTCCTACCATACAAAGCTACGAAAATAGAAATATTAACAGTGCATGCTAGTTTACTTTCAGTACCATCCAATTATTTTGTCATAGATTATTACTATTTTGCATTTTTAAACATAAAGAGGATCTAAACTGATGTTTTTTTTTTATTTAACTTATGTCCACCAGTTGTGAGGAAGAGATAAAAAATATTTCCCTGCTCATATGACAATTATATAGATATTCATGCAGATGACAGAATAGAAGTAAACTTATGTAAATTTAGTGATATATTCAATTGTAATATTGTTCAGTCAATACAAACTTAAATCAGCTAAGTATTTGAAGTAGCACATACTGCTAAGCAAAACTTTTCTGAAAAGTTTAAGCTCAAGATACAGTATAATCTGTTGATTAGAATTTTCATTTGAAAATACAGTTCTTGTTGTTTTTTGTGCACATAAACTAAAGAAATGTGATTTGACACTAGATGCCATCGAAGGGGAATGTGAATTTGTAGGGAAGTGTACAAATGTCATGAGAAGCTTTCAAAAGAAGAAGGAATGTGAAATAGGAAGGAAGTACATGCTTTTAATAGACATTGATCTTGCACAGAAAACACCAACTGACTCACACAGAAATAACAGAAACAAGAAACTTTATGTGTGATATTCTAGCAGCACTGCCCCCTGACCCAGACTGCTATGGTATTGGAAACTTATGACGTTTGTCTGGTTCACTTGGTCATTTCCTGTCTGTGTGATGCTGGTTGGCAAAACAGTTTTCATAGAATAAATAATAATTAAATTAATAATAAATAGTTCAAATGCAGTCATAATTTAAAGATATAATATATGTAAGGCCATCCCTGGACCTGATACAAAAATGTGGATATGTTTGAAGACAGAGCAACTGCAGCAGCAGACAGGAGCAGCTTCAATTATATCAGTTGGTTACATTTTTCCATGCAGACCACTCTGACCAGGTTGATTGCACCAACGGGTCTCTGGAGCGAACCCTCAGCTTGCTGATGTTCACCGGTATCAGGGAAGAGATAGAGTGTCCAGTCTAAAGTACAGCAGGAAACATCATGAGAAAACCAAAAGACAGACGTGAAGAGATCTGTATCAACGCAGGCTTCTGTTTACCGTCCCATCATCTTTGAAAATGTATTCAATCTGGTGCTCCAGACAGAAGAAACTGTGAGGCGTGGGCCAGCTGGCTGGGGGAGCGATGGTCACTTTCAGGCTCTCCTCCTGCTTCTGACATGAGCCAATCTGGGGACTGTCAGGTTGAACTTGACAGGAGATAAAACAGATTTTAAAAATGTATGTAAAATATATAATAAAAAAAAAAATACTATGAAGTATTAACAAATATTTCCTGCAATGATCATCACAGTGTTTCTTCATAAACATTTGACTGCATGAAATCTTTTGTTCTTTGTGCCTGAAACTTGATATTTAAATCTGTAAAACAGGTTTTTGAAAATAACTGCATATGAAATGTAATACTTGATTTCATTTGATTATGAATTTCACTTCATCACAAAGTTACTTTACATTTGTCCCTGTGCTCTGCTAACTTCAGATATCGATAACCTTCTGCTGAATGCCTTCACTGTGGCTCAGTTTCTTTCAGCTCACCAATGTCTCGGAGATAGAATCTCTTTGTCATCCTGGAAACCGAGAGGCCAATAATGGCCTCAGTGGTGAGTTCTAGCATGGTGGTTTCCTCAGCATAGGGTGACAGAGAATGTGACAGCTCAAACTGGAATCCCCCAGCCAGGTTCTGACCACTGCTGCTGACCCAGCGACACGACTTCCCACCTTTAGCACTTAAATAATGCAAAGAGTAAATTATAAACTGGGTCAAATATGTCAAAGTTATGACTCTGGCTGCATCATGATCAATTTTTAGTCACTTTATGTAATAATCTGGTGTTTCGAGTGGGAATTTGTGGTTTGTGGTATTTACCAGTCATGGCCCAGTCCAAGGCGAACCGCTTTGACTCTTTCAGACTCTTTCCAGATGCAGCTGAATTTGCAATGATACGACTTTGCCCAACAAGTAATGTCTATAAAGACACAATATGAGGTAAGTTTCCTCCTCATGACAGAGCAATAGTCCACCCACACTGACTGCACAGGGTTTAAACTGGCTTAAACTGGAACCTAACATTTACAGACAGATGAGAATAATTCAAGCATGTGACCTAATTCCTCCTCAGCCTCCAGAAACAGGTGGGTTGATGATAACATCTCTTCTCCTCTCCAGCAGCTGTACTTTCCCAGTATGGGGTCATCCACTTCTGTCAAGAGCAGGTTCTGACCGTCCCGCTGGATATTATCCTTAAAGTCCTCAATCTCTGCTTCGTCAAAATTCCACGTGACCTCTCCGTCAATGTCGGTGCCGCAGGTTAGTCTGACTTTGCCATTCTGTTTTGCCACAACAACTACACAAGCGCACAGACACATGGAACAAGATCAGTGGATGTTGAACTTTCGAAGATGTAGAAAATATCATGTGTGACAAGAAATATTTGTATCCATAAACAAGACATACAGTTTTCTGGAAAGGGGTCCAGTCCATTCGCTCCTGTGAAGCTGAGGAGGAGAAGTGCAAATTTCCACAGAGAAGTCATCTGGGGACAGGCGAAAACAAGACGAGGAGATATTGAGAATTTTTTGTTAGAAAACAAAGCAAAATATCAGAAAGGCAGGCACTGTGCATTAAGTGATAAAATAGAATGATCAGTAATAATTAGTGGGCATATCCAGCACTTCATTCTGCGGTAGTTCGTTCTTACCATCTGGATGAAATTACGCACAAGTGATGCTGAAAAAATCAGAGCAGAGGTCCAGTTGTAGAAATGCTGCAAATTGTTTGCTCTCACTCCCCACCCAGCCTCATTTTTATATCTTGGGCACAACATGCATGCATCATCATCATCATCATCATCATCGCAGCCCCTTTGCAGGCGAAAGAGAAAGTGATGGAGGGATAAGAACTTGTTGGCAGAGGCGGCCAGCAGCGCATTTCCTCTGTCCTGTTTTGAATGTCAAATTTTATAAACAGATAAACAGTGAGTTTCAACCATGGGACTGAGAGGTGTTGATAAGAAGTATACGGTGTGGGCATCACTGGGGTTTACCCTCAAACTTTAGCTGACATATTTCTGTATAACAGCATCTGACAAGTACTGTTTAACAAAATCTGAATCACTCAACCCCCCCCCCCCCCCCCGCACACCAAAACACACACCACCCCCCCCCCCCCCCCCCCCCCCCGCACACACACACACATTCATACACTCGATCTTAGACAACTTGTAAATTTGATCTCAAATTTAAAGAATATAGGAGTGATATCTTTATAAAGAGACCACATAGGAATTTGAAAATATTTTTTACAAATCCATTACCGATCGCCATCATCCAATAATATTTATTTGCATTCTTTTTTATTATCATTCTTTTATATTTTTCTCACAAGACTAGAATCAGAATCTGAAAATCTTTTATTGTCCCTAGATTGGCAAATTGAGGCTTGATAAAATGACAACTGTTCAAAAGTTAAGTGAATTAATATTAATTCTTAATGTAAATATGAATTTGTGATTTTTTTTGGTTTGAGATATATATATTGATATAGTAGATACTCCCGTCTCAAGATGGTTTTCCCCATTATTCGTGAGTACATGGGAATTCTAACGCGCGCGCACACACACACACACACAAATAGATATATAAATAAATGGACTTTCCCTTTTCATTACGCATGTATGAGGTAACACAATTTTGTTGATCCAAAAACATACATCAAGAAATGCTGTCATGTGTAACACTGTGAGTGAGGAACATCCATAGCTGTTGCAAAACGTCTTTGTCCTCTGATAGTTTGTTGAGTAGATACACAATACTCTACAGTTAAACAGAATTCACCCTTTCTGTGACATGCAAACTGTAATGTCATTTCTGATCTAAAATTCTCCGAAAAGCCTTAAGGTCACATAAACATGAATAGTTTCATTTCCTTAAAAGTCTAAATACTTCATCTGTTTTTGTAAAAATAAACAAAACTTCTTACATGAGAGCGATTGATTTCAAGTCTTTGCTTCAGTTTCGCCAGAGAAGTAAAACTTCTTGAGAAAAATCAAGCACTGCCACTTTTATTATTATTGCATAATTTGTTTGACTACTTCAGAGAAGATCATGATGTCATTGAATGTCTGGAGCAGCTGGGAGAATGCTCTCTTTATGCTCTCTCAATGCACATTACCTGAAATGATCAAACAACTGATTAACAATGATTCTAATTCACAAACATTATAAAAACATATTTCCAGTATTTTGCTGGTTACATTATACATACAAGGTCTTTAGACAAATTATCTCTGGCTGACCTTTTATCACTGGTGCATGGGAAAGGTACTAAAACTTAGTTTTTGCTTTTAGGGCAGATGTAATGGCTCTTATCTTCATTTTGAAATAGCCTGCTAAATTGCTATTTTTCTATGATTTTGAGATTTATTAATTAATACTGAAATCAATTACTACTCTACCCTACTTCCAGAGTGGATATTGTACAAAGGGGGGCGTCGACAGTGTTCATCAACCTTCAAGCATCATCGCACAGACAAGTTTTCAAACACAAACATCTAATGGAATTTTCATAGATATGATTTTAAAACAATGAAAAACCTAAGTATCTATGTTCTTCATGAATGGGCATAGAGAACTGGTGGATGTGATGTAATCTTTATTACATAATAAATTCCAACAATACATTTTTGATGTGTGGGCATCACAACGTCAGAGAGGCAGTGACAGAAAGAAAAAGGTTTGCACATTCCACTGAATTTAAATATCACTTTTAATGCAGAATAATGGTCAGTAACAGCTGCCATAAAAAGCCAATTTTAGTTGAATTATCCCAATTGTCAATGTTCCAATTTGAGTGCACTGATTCTTGGAGCCACAGGGAAATAACAGAGGTGAAAATGCTGCTTAAATTGTGATGGGTGAAGAGGAGCTTTGAATTGTTAGTTTGCCTCGTTCTTTGAAGCCTCGTCAAAGTTTTCCACAAGATCTGAAAACGGAAAAGAAGAGTCAGAGATAAGTAAAAAATAATGACGAAATGGTTAAATGAGAGTATATGCAAATAAAACATGACTGTATTAAGAAACACATCATAATTAATAGACACATGAGAAATATGAGACTTATTCAGATCATTAAGGTACAACTGTGATTACAAATAAAAACAAATCCTTGGTTAACCTTTAGCTAACCTAAGTATAACTGTCCTTACCTGGAACCTCATCATCCTCTTCCTCTTCAGCAGCAACCATGGGGGCTTTGTTTTCTCCAGCTGTGAAGGGATATTCAATTTCAGTTTGATGACAAAGATCAGACAAATGTCATAATGAATGTCTAAGTGTCTGCAAAGAGTTTACCTGGTTTGGGGAGGGTCTCTGCTAATCTCCTGAGACTGGTGAGACTGTCAGCTCCCATCTGGTTTAGGATTGCTGGGAGCATCTCTGTGAGCTGCTTGTTCTCAGCATGCCCTGTGATTGTGAAGGTGTTGGCAGCCAAGGAGGCCTGAACCTTTGGGTTATTGAAATGGATCACCGTCCCCTGGTTTGTGAACATATTCACCTGCAATGAAAAATAAGAAGAGATGAATTGAAAAAAGGAGTAGAAGAATGTAGGGATTGGCAGTTAGTGACATGTAGTGTGAGTGAGTGAGTGTGACGTAAGGCTCTGACAGGCTGAACCATTTCCAATAACTTAAAAAAAAAAAGAAATTCAACAGTTGATCTCCAATTTATGACACAATATGTACATAAAGAAAATACTAATGAACATTAGTCTCTTGTACATTTTTGAGCTTTCAGAAAACATATTAAAAACTGTAATTAAACACATTGATAAACAACAACAACAATAACTCTTCTATCATCATGTCCTTATTATGTGTAAGTTTTAGCACTGGAATCCACAACGCTCACTTCATTAGAATTTGATTGTTGTCCCAGTTATAGGCCTCTTCAGTAATCACATTTATTACAGCTGTATTATGTGGAGTAATCCGACCCTACACCCCAATATCTCCTAAGAACTTGGTTTACCTCCTCAATGCCAGAGATGTTGTTGACTCCTAGTTTCTTGAGGGAGAACTGCAGCTTCTTGTCGTCTGCTGTCGCTGTTCTGTGCACCACCTTCTTCTTTCTACGGGCTGAGCCCTAGAGCACAACATCAAGCTTCAATGAATGAACCCTAACTCTATTTATTTTTTATTATTTGACATGTGTATGTTTAAATATGTGTGGATGTATATACATATATATGTGTATAAGTATGTCATATATGTGTAAGTCTTAAATGTAAATGTATGTTAATGTGAGTATAAAAGAAGGTGCCTGTACATTGTATTAGAAAATCTGTTAGCATGTACTCACCTTGCCGCCTATGCGGACCTGCGCCTGCAGTTTGGCGAGTTTCTCGTGGTTCATTATGGACTCCTTCATCTGTTACAGAACATGACATTATTATTTAATTTGTAAATGAAATTGGGCAGAAACATGACATCAGAATTCTGACAGTATTGAAATGAGTCATGGTGTCTGACAAACACCTGTCCAATCATTACTCTCTCAATCTACATGCACATTAATGTAACCTTTGAAGGCGAGTGTGAAAATCTGAGATCATCCAATATGCAAAGTGCCATGTCATGGGAAAACTGAGGCTCGTGATTAAATGGAAGTGTCAAAACCTGAAAACCCCCAGAACCCCTCCTGACTGGAGGTTTTTTACTTCGATCTACCGAGGGGGCGCAGCTGCCACGGCTCCCAAAAATAGCTGCTCGCATTGTCAGCCTGAGCTGGATGAGACAGAGGTGCTCAGCTAAAGTTGGTGGCTAAGTTAAACTCTCAGTGCTTCCTGAAACGAAGAGCTGATATAGCCCCCATTACGTGCCACATTGAGAGGCTGGTGGTTGAACTGTCAGCTTCCGAATCTGAGAGATGTAGCTGTAAATAACGGGGGGCGTGCGATTATGTCACTGCACTGCTCGCTAGCTAGCTAGCTAGCAAGACATGCTCTCCAGCTAACGCAGGCCTCTTTTGATTGGATGCTTAAGTTCAGCTGTAGCTGCAGTTTTTTTCCCACTCGCATACACACGGTGACAACAAGGACTCTCATTCCTTCTCTCGGTGGGAATCAAACCTGTGTGATGAGTCGCGGAAAGCTCACAGAGCCGAGAACTAACCTGTGAGAGTGTAAACACGCGGGTTCCACCGCCGACCGACGTTCGGAGAAAGGAACGAAGACCGGAAGTGACGCTCTGAGATCGATGTCTTTGCCGGGGACGAGCAGAGGTTTTTCGAAATTCGTTCTCAGACTTGAATGTGGTTTTATTTTTATTATTGATACCAATTTATTTCACTAGAAACTGAAAGTGTCAGTACTACATCAAAAATTTAAAATAAAGGTTAAACTAAACCAGTAAATACTGAACAATGCCAGATTTCCTCTTTGTTATTTCTTCGTAAAATGATAATACCTCTATTTTATATATTATGGATCATTTATTTGTGTGTTTTGAGAAGTAAATATACCACTAAATTATGTTATCATAATGTTTCGAGTAATACATAAAATACATTTTGTTTTATTGTGAAAAGGTACAAACCGGAATCCGTCGCATGTATGGTTTCATGGCGTCCTCCATCGCACCTAGAAGCAACGTGACCACTAGTTAAAATGAGAAACTTTTCGTTTACATGCTTCATTTTAGATTTCATCTGATTTCAACACTTCTTCCTCAAAGAAACAAGCTTACACTTGAGGACATTTTTCGGTTAAAGGTGAGACTTGGCAAAATCAGGATTAGTAGACTCAGTTAGCTAACGAAGTTGTGCTGCGCTGAGCACGTTGCGTCAGTTACCCCTGTTTCTCGAGCTTCTTTTGTTGTCTAATTAGCTTATTCACGAGTAATTCAAATCACCGAGAGTCTTACCCTGGCTGTGTGTTTGTGTGTAATTAGACTTTGAAGCCAAATCTGTCTTGAAAGAAGAAATATATTGCCTCCATGCAGTTAGCTTAGCCGCCACAGCACTCGTTTTTGGTGAGAGGTGGTGTTGGCTTGAGAAACCTCTGATGTCGGCTTCTTTCTTCAAATATTCAAATGTGTATTTGCGAAAGTTTGTACTCCCAAATCAAGTTCAACGCGTTTATGTTCCCATCAAGTAAATGTGGATAGTTAAAAGCTGTAATTAGTTGTTTCACTTCATAAGACAATTCCCACCTGTAGAACCGTGGTTAACTCCCCGATGTCAAATATTTCATTAATGTTTTTCCCCACTTTACAGAAACTGTGTATTCCTGATCAGACATGGCTTCATTTAAACCCACAAAAATCCAAGTGTATCCCAAACTTGGGGAGAAAGTCACACAAGACACACTCTACTGGAAAAACTACAAAGTGAGTCTCCTTTGTTTTGTTCTTTTAAAAGTTTCAGGTAAAAACATCATGCTCCAACATAATTCGCCATCGTTGTCTTCTCCTCCCACAGGCTCCGGTTCAGATAAAAGAATTTGGAGCGATCACAAACATCGACGTCTCCCCTGTGGCTCCACATAACTTTGCTGTGACAGCATTCACAAGAGTATGTTGTTGTTTTTTCTTCTTCTATGAATTCTGATTATAGTTTTGTTCACATTTTTTTCTATATTTTCTCGTCAGATCCACATTTATGGGGCATTCTCCCAGGAGCCTGTGAAGACGTATACACGGTTCAAAGACACTGCTTACTGTGGGAGGTTCAGGTCTGACGGACAACTACTTGTGGCTGGATGTGAGGACTCTGTGGTCCGGTTGTTTGATGTCAGTGGCCGGGTGGCACTCAGGATGTTTAAAGGGCACACTAAGTAGGTATTCACTACATAATACAATAGGTTTCTTCACTTTTTCAATCAAAATGTAGACCTTGACCGTTACTGTTTAAAATGTCTACAATTAGTATGTGTGTCTTGAAATCAGTATATGCAATATTTTACCATGCAGTGCAGAAAGTACATGTTTCAGGCCACCACCTGTACACTGGCTGCCTTTAAATCTGACCGTACCACCTCAAGTTGAATGTTGAATGATGATATCTTGAGTGATCCATCGTCTGAATTTTATGATGAGCTCAAGAATTCTGACAACCTGCGAGACTGTCACTGACTAAAGGTCTCTGCATGAAAGGTGAAACTGGATTTTAATTTTGTCTCATTTTGTTTCTGTTCAGGGCCGTTCACGTCACAGACTTCACTTCAGATCGTTACCAGATCCTCACTGGGTCTGACGACTACACCTGTCGACTTTGGGACATGCCGAACACCACAGAGCTCAGCAGCTACCAAGAACACACCGATTACATCCGCTGTGGAGTCACCAGCAAGCTCAACAGAGATCTCTTTATTACAGGTGAGTAGGAAGCTATTTTTAAAATGTGAGGAAAATAAGGAAGTAAAGGTACTGCATTTATTTGCATCACAGTTTGTGCTTCCTAGAATCATCCAGTGGCATTTGAATAGATCCACTATGTGATGGATGACATGTGGCTTTTAAAACCGGTTCAACCAGAATCGACTCGTGTTTTATTTCATGACAGCTTTATGTTAGCAGCACAACATTTTGTTCTAACAACAACCTAATATGTAGAGAAACATCGAACTTATCATTATCTTCGTCTCGCTCCTATCTATCTTATCATCTTATATTTATCATTATCTAAGGATCATACGACCACACACTGAAGGTATTTGATGCCAGAATGGATAAAAGTGTGATGACCATGGACCACGGCCAGCCAGTGGAGAGTCTCCTCCTCTATCCCTCTGAGGGTCTCCTCGTCTCTGCAGGTATTCATCAGTTTTAGCTTCACATTCACTGCACCCAGTAAACACACCCTCTAGTTATCAGGCCTGTAACACTCTAACACACGCACTACATTATATTCTCTAATGTTCAACCAGGGTGTCTGATACTTGATGTCACTCCCTTCAGGTGGGCGCTATGTGAAAATTTGGGATCTTTTAAAAGGAGGTCAGCCTCTGGTCTCCCTGAGGAACCATCACAAAACTGTCACCTGCTTATGCCTCAGCAGCAATGGACAGAGACTGCTGTCAGGGTCTCTGGACAGGTATGAGGCTGGTGTATTTACGTTCCAGAAGTCACAGCAGTTCCAAACTAACTTGATATGTATTTTTACATGAATCCAATGCAGAACCTCTGTTTGTCTTTCAGGCATGTGAAGGTGTACAGCACAACAAACTATAAAGTGGTTCACAACTTTGACTATGCTGCCTCCATCCTCAGTCTGGCACTAGCTGTAAGAATTTACACTCAACCCTCAGTTATTAACTTTCATATTTATAGATTAATTTAATACAGCAACATGCTCTCTAATTGGCAAATTAGTAGAATTCAGACAGATGCATAAAATTTGTGGTGCACGGTGATATATCCACTTTCTGCTCTATAGATCTGTAGATCAAAAAGAGATGGAACAGTAGATCCTCTCCACGTGGTGTTGGTGTGAGGGTGCAGGGTTACAAGAACACAATATGAAAACTCAGATAGTGACCTGACGAGGCACTTTTTTACTTTGAGTGCCTTCGTGTTTCCTTATCTCAAACCAGGTTATTGATGTGTTGGAATTTTCTCTAGTAAAAAGGAAATGCTGGCTGATAATACACTGACCGTCAATCACTGAGTTAAAGACTTCCTTTGGTCTCAAAGAAAGAGGTGTTATTTTTCTTCTTTCTTTCTCGCCCTTTTCTTTTTCTTTATCGTTTTTTGATTTTTTTTTTTTTTTTTTTTTATCATTTTGATAGTAAAACTATGAATGTCTTTGTCTTTCTTTTCAGCCAGATGATGAGTCCATTGTCGTGGGAATGAGCAATGGTATTCTGAGTATGAAACACAGAAAGAATCCCGAAGAGTCAAAAGACAACTCTGGTCAGACAAGGCGACGGCCATCATATCGTGTTTTTGTGAAGGGGAAGAACTATGTTCCCAAACAGGTACATTTGAGATGTGATATGGTCTGTTAGGTTTTTTTTTTTTTTTCTTCCAAAGGAGTTGTTAGGTTTTTTTTTTTTTTTCTTCCAAAGGAGTTGCAGACGACAAAGTCAAATCATCTGATAACTTAGGCCTTCATTTCTACACTGATGTGTTTATACATAATGCTTATGAACTAATTTATTTCCAACCATTGATTCATTTCTTGTTCTCCATCTTTTTCTAGGATGATTATCTCGTCAGTAAACCAGTGAAAGAGCACTTGGCCAAATACGACAAGCAACTGAAGAAATTTAATGTGTCTCAGGCTTTGGATAGAGCTCTGGAGGTAAACCATTCATGAATTTATAACCTTTATTGACATTGTCAGTTTGTATCATGTTGAGATTGAGTTGTTTCTCTATATAAAAGTATAATTGTATTGTATTGATAGACGTGGGTAAGATTCAGGAAACCAGAAGTCACAGTCGCTGTAATCAAGGAGCTGGATCGAAGAGGAACGTTGAAGAACGCTCTGGCAGGAAGGGATGAACAGGGTCTCTCTCAGTTGCTCAACTTCCTCATAGGGTAAGATGCTTTGCCAATAGATGACATTATGTGATATTAGATTAACTGAAATGTTTTAGCCTGCAGTTGTGGATCAAATTTATTTAAAGATGTTTGAATACATGAGCTTTTTCTTCTTTTGCAGGAACCTGGTCGACTCCAGGTTTGCTCCTGTGCTTGTGACGGCAGCTGAGATGATCTTAGACATCTATCAGTCAGTCATCGGTCAGTCGCCAGTCGTGGACCGTCAGCTTCTACGTCTACAGGACCTGATCGAGAGGGAGATAGATTACCAACAGGAGCTGCTGGAGGTGCTGGGCATGTTGGACGTAATGTTTGCCTCTTCCCTTCCAAGGAAGCAAGTTCCCTGCTCTGCTGTCAGCAGGTCCAATGGTTTGGCTCAGGCTGAAGCACCACCACAGCTTCCAGCCACCTGAGGTCCAGAGCCATCACAACCCAAATGGACATGTCAGGCTACATGTCAAACAAACATTTTCATTCAGATTTTAAGAGACTGACAAAACTCAAGTCCTACTCTGGTGTTTCACTCTTGTCTGAAAACACAACGGACAGCAAGAACGTGTATTTGCCCAATGAGGAACGTGGATTTAAAGCAAGATGCTGCTTTGATCGGAAGTCTCGTAATTACACTTTCAAAAGTGGATGTGTGTCTGTATATATGCACACTTGTGTTTGAAAGATTTGATTGTGAATGTCTGCTTCTGGTTTTTCATAATATTTGATGACAAATGTTTTATAAGCAGATAAAAATAAATCTTTGTAATTGTTGAGATGACAAATCAGAATTGTGTTAAACAACTGGCCTCACCTTGTTGCATTTCCACACAATTATTTAAGCAGAAACATGTGACTTGAGAGTATTTTAATTGTTTAAAAACACTAAACAGACTTCAGACTGCCGGGAGACATCAAATCATGCGGCGTAATAATGCACCTTCCTGCAGAAGCTGGAGTACACGTGCACCCTGATTGGGCTGCAGGTCCAGCTTCATGCTTCGAAGGGCGTTCAGGACATTAGCAGATCAGAACATGAGAGGAATCAGACAGCAGCTGCCCGTGGACACTACCGTTCCCTTTTTTGGGGGTTGTCCTGCTTTTGCCTCCATTGCACCTGTTGTCAGTTTAATTTGGACCAAAACAGGTGAGATCCATTTACAATCACTGGAGTGTCCTACATGGACAGATCAGTCTCTTCAAAGTTCAGCAGACGGGTTTGGCTGAGGATCAAGTGTTCTCTTCAATTCTTTACCAAGTGCAAAATTATTGAACTGTTTTCCTATTTTTCATTATTTGTATATACACCAGCTTCCACCAATAGTAATATTTAGATAAACTTAAAGGGCATTGAATTCATGAATCTAAATCCCTGTTCATGTCTTTAGAGTCAGTTTGGTCAGCCACAGCTCCATCAGTCAGTTGGGAACCAAGTGTTTATACTCTCCGTATTTAACAGCAGCCCTTGAAGGGATCATTAATCCTTCTAATGACAGCTGTGCTTCGTTAGAGGTCGCTGTAACCACAAGACCAGACTTGAAGGAGGAACTCGCCTCTTAGCAGACGGAAGGCTGAGCATCGGCTGGACCCAGACGCGCGGAGGAGGAGGAGGAGGAGGAGGAGGATGAGGATGTCCTCTCTGGATCCAGCTGTGCCTCAGACCCTGCGTCATTCCTCAACCTGTGGCTCCAGCGGCAGCACCGAGAGGAATGAGTCCGACTTAGAGGCTGTGTTTACCGCGCACGATCACGTTTCCTCCGCCGGAGTGTGAGCCCCCTGTGGAGGTGAGTACATCCAGAGAATTCCGGCTTGTCTACCTGCTGCTGCTCACTTTGTCCAAGCTGAGTGTTTCCCATTACTGTCACCAGTGGGAATGGTCAGACACAGCCACAGCAGCCAATAGCTTAACACTAAACTTCCATTCATATGAATGATTTAAAAGGTGCAATAATCCATAACTGATGCAAAAGGTCCTAGTTTTATACATGTTCTGCCTGCTCTGCTCACTGGGATGTCTCTCTCTATATATGTAATGTGTGTAATAATGAATATAAAGAATGATAGCATTAATAATCTTTAGGAACAGTTTCTTATTTGTTTTCATGACACCTTGCTGTTGAGTTCGGTTCAGAAAGTGGCCACTGAAGAAGAACAGATCTGAACCCTGCACAAATGAAATCAATCGATTATCACACACACGCACACACTCACAGTCTGTCTCCATTCCCTGCAGACCTACTTTAATCTTAGTCACAGTAAGTAAATCCTAACCTTAAAACATCCCTGTACCTTCAATCCAATGGTTAATGTGACGGGGACTTTGTAGATCCCCACAACATCAGCGATACCTGCAGGGACGGCACATGCACATAAAAACATTTGGGCTCATATCTGCCACTGTCTCTGTGCACCACGGCAGAAAGTGTCATCATTAAAATCATTATTCACATACAGGGGATCAAAGGATTAGCGTGTCTTGTCGGACGACCTCTGGCTCTGCTTGGCACAGATACGTTTTGATAATCTCTTGAGGATCAGAGGAACGGGCAGAAAAACCGAAAGAAATGAGCATCCTGTCGCTACACACCGACTGTGAGCTGAGTTTGACCGTTTCTCATATTTTTTTTTTCTCGTGTGTCCGCCTGCAGCTGCTGTGCAGATGGAGCTGAGCAGGAGGAAAGTGCCTTTGTATGTGAGTATGTGCTCCAGTTTGCAGTCCAGTTTGACACCGGCGTCAATCTCAAGAGTCAGCAACGCCTCTGAAATCTCTGCAGATTACAGCCTATGTTTAATTCAAGTGCTTCTAAAAATCATAAATACCTCCATCTGAAAGGATACCAGTGTTTTCTGAAGATGAAAACCCTGCAGTTTCTGTATATAGGATTAAATAAAGGAGATATATCAGATTTGACACCAGGGTTGACGAAGGCGGCGGCGTGATGAAAGCAGACTAATGTTTTCTCCGCTGATCAAACAGCGACTTTACTTGTCTTTGGATGAAACATTTGTTGGTTTTGCTGTTGGATTATTTGAGCAGTGATTCATAGTTTCTCTGGGGGGGAAAATAACCTGATCCATCACCACAACGGCGACAATTGCAGCGTGGCACTTTTGTGTAGAACTCTGTGATTCATTCACAGTGATGTTTTTGATTTGGCTTTTACTTCGTCAGAGATGTCGAGGAACTGGAATTCACCGTGCGTTTGATTTGTTGATGTCTGAATGGATCTGTTGTCTGCGAGGCTAAGCTGTAGATAAACATGGGGGGACTGCGGTCAAATCAATGACAACACTGCACACAAACATGAATGAGAACTAATGGCCGTCTGAAGATCAAAGCGTGGCTCGTGCAGTTTTCAGTCGATACTGCTGATGCAACAAAGGACTGAGTGAACCAATGAACAGAGTCATGCAGCTATTCAGATTTACCTGCAGAGGACAGAGTGCAACACTGAACTGAGCAAAGTTGTAGCTGATGATGTTTACAGGAGGGCAGCCTGCAGGCCCCGAGACCCTCGGAGCTAAATGCTAACGGGCTTATTCCCATGCTAACATGCATGGTCTTTAGATTTGCAGGTATTGTCACATATGTCAGTCTTTGTGGTTGGATGTCATTACCGGGAACATCTCTGATGCAGATATTTCAGCTGATGAAGATGAACAGAAATTGTCAATGAATCCTTAGACGTTGGTGTCAAATCCTTTTATGGTAAAATTAAGCGTTACCAGGGATGAACACACTGCTGCGTGACCCTGAGAGCGTGACGAGATGAGATGGAGACGAGGAGTAACCCACAGCGTGTCCATGTGAGACAGTGAGGGAAGTAAAGCGTGAGAAATCAGGTCAGCTGTTGGGCTGATGTAAGACTAACGCAGACTCTCTTAAGAAAACGGCGTGGCTGATTGAAACCACCCTCATCCCATCCAACACTAATCCGGCAGGTTCAAACTAAGCCTCACTATGTATGTTTCTGCGTTACCTTTTTCCAGTTCGACCTGTTTGCCCCTTCTTCTGTCAGTTGCTTGACATGTTTCCCAGAATAACCCACACACGGTCGCCTTGTGGCTGATTCGCCACATCACAGCCACTGTAGGTGGAAGGAGGTGGCTGGGCTAGAGGCCCTGCTGGATGTTTACGATTCCGAGGGGCTGGAAGTAATACCTCTGTCCTCGAGAGAGTGAAAACCAAATTAATAATGCTTCAGATATTTTACGTTGTGTTTTCATCAAAGTTTCAAAATCTGAACAAGGAGCGGGTCTCAGCCTGTTGGCTTGACACAGGAGAAAGTTCATGCTGAACTGCTGTCAGCTTTGGTTTTACACGCCTGTGTCCTTGTCATATTGAAGAGGTTGTTATTGGTGTTGTGTTTGTTTAACAGATATCACTCAAATGTCAGGTAAGTTTGCTGAAAAGCAGAAATGTTATATGAAACAACTGCTTTTATATTTACCATAACACAACCTTTTTTCTTAATTTAAAACATGTTGTTTAATGTGTTTTTTTTTAAGTTTCTCATTATTTATTAAAAAATGACCCTTATTTTGGTTATTTCTCCTTCCAGTATTGGGTCCCAAAATCTATATCAGTCAGGCTCTACAGTAAATACAATTTCCTGAATGTGTGTGTGTGTGTAGAGTGTTTAACCTCAATATGTTTTTGTTACTGATTAAAAAATATCTCTCATTATATATGTAATCTATAATTCCATTGTAATGGCTGCAGTTAAATCAGATAAAAATGGTGCCAGTTGTGGATCACTTAATATCGACAAAGTTCTTGTACGGTTATTTTTGGTGTGTTGTCCTTTCATTCTCATGGTGTATAAAAAGATCTGCTATCGGTATCAAAGCTCAGGTTTAATATAGTATATTGTGTCCGTACTTCAAACGACACTAAATCAATGACCCAGAAACACTCAGCCTGAACTTCTTCACCCACGGAAAGGTACCAATCAGGCTGTGTGTGTGTATGTGTGTGTGTGTGTGAGACTGTTCCGCCCTAGTTCGCTGTCTTGCCTCCGATCAGAGGTCTAAAGCGTTCTGGCCTGTTGGGATCAGGGCAGGTCTTTACAATAGACACTAAGACATTCCTGTTTTTATTGAGGGGTAATGTTTTATTATACCCTCAAGAGGAATGCTGTCAGGGGATTTGGTGTACTTTACAGAAATGTAGAACGCAGCATCAGAATAGAGTCCTGGTCTAAAACAAGCCCGCATCTTTAGGAATAGAGATTTCTTACGCTCTCTCGTGTCCATGTTTTTTTAATTTAGCATCTCAACCTCTCTCGCCTTCCTTCGTCCCAGGGCCAGGCCAAAGTGTTTGCACTGCTGGAGGGTTTAGATCCGGTGCCGCTGGGTGCAGAGGTCTACATTGTTCTGGAGGGATCCACACTGGTCCATGTCACCAGAGCTCAGAGTGACGTCATGCTCTGCTTTATAGTGCCTGGTATGTGCATATGCCTGTGTGAACTGTGCTGTATCTGGATGCTTTCTCCCCGGACAAGTGGGAGAGAATGGATGCATTAATGTCATATTGCTTTTTCTTTCTCTCTCTTATCTATTTGTGCATGTTTGACATCCAAGAATAGACAAATCCTCAGAATAGCGTCTCCAGAATTCAGTCTGCACAGTCCCACTGCCGTACAGTCCCAGGTTTTCCTCTCCTGCCTGTTGTGTCCCTGCAAGCAGCATATCAGCATTTGAATCTTAACACACACACACACATACAGTACATGTGCCGTCTGGAGCGGCGCAGAATCTTATCTGCTTCCTCTCAGGAGAGGGAAGCAGCCCCATAAACAGTATGTCAACATTACTGAGCGTCTGTGTAGGCTGACGCCGTCATCAGTCCTGCAGGGTTGTGTGCTCTCTGCAGATGGACCTGTTTCCCTTCTCCATTAAAAAGAGAACATGACTTTATTAATGTACACAAAGGAAATCTGAAAGAAAGAAGACTGCGTGTGTCTTTCAGTGTACAAACAAATACAGAAAACTGCATGGAGTCGAGTGTTGTTGTCTCTTTAGGACACAACCTGGCTGAGACGGTCTCTGTCCAGGCTTACCTGAGCTCTGCGACCACACCCCTCACCTGGGTGGGCGGGGCTTCACTGGAGTACGTCCAAGATGATGCTCAGGTGAGGAAGAAACCAAGTGTTGGCTCATTGTCCTTTCCAAGGAGTCAGCGTCGTATCAGATGATTCACTTGTGTAGCATTATCTGTCTTTGATAGATCGCCTCACCTTGTTGCAGAGCCGTAGTCTGGCAGTGGTCGCGTTGTGGTATTCAGAACCAGTTATCACCATTGCATCTTATTTTCAACGTCTTTATCCTCAGGACCTTGCGGAGCACCTGGTAATGCACGCACATTGTCTGAGTTCCTCAGATCACAAAGAGCTGAGAAGCCTCTTCAACGTGGGCCAGGAGAGCTCTCGCTGGGCCATGGATCGTCGCGTGGCGCTGGCCATGGCCAACCTGGATATCCCGCAGAACTGGAATGTACTGGGGAGCCACAGGGGAGACGGTGAGAGCGGGATTATCTTATCTGGCTGTAACACATTCCTGCACAGATGTGTTGATCAGACACATTTCATGGGTGGCTTTTATTATGTAACACCGTCACTTCATTCCTTTCAATAATTCTGCGATATTAGACAAATAATAAGAGGTGAATGGAGCATCACAGCTGAAGAAGGTGTAATAAAGAGGATCTGACTGAAAAACTGACAATTTGCTTAAAGAATGTATTCTTAATTTTAATTTATTAATTAATTGTTCATGAAGAAAGATTATTAGTGAGTGGTGAGAAGATAGAAAGGTTTGATAGCGTCAGCGTCCTGCTCTATCCAAGAAACTGAACTTTTCAACTCTGTGCTCCCTCATTCATCGTCCATACACTTTCTCCGACTCCATTTCCACTTTCCGAGGTCGGAACTGATCATGATCACGTGTGCTTCTGTCTGATTCATCAAAGCCAATTAAGCAGCATGTAATGTGGTTAATAGAGTCTTGCTATCTGGAGGTAGCCTGCCCGTGTGTGTGTGTGTGTGTGTGTGGACCACTGGATGCCACCATCTGTTTGGATGACAGTGTTTGCGTAGGGCCACCTACATAAATAACAAACTAGATTAAGCGTTAATACAGTTATGGCAGTCTGTTTCATCGCAGCGTCTCCCTCTAAATGTCTGCAGTTAATTGGATAACGCTGCTCATGACATCACCATATCGCTGATGCTGTATACCTGAGCGTATAATCAGTCCCCAACTTTCTCGACAGTGTGCTCCGTGCTTCGGCTGTCACAAAGTATTGGAGATTTGAATGATTGGAATTTTCTCTGAAGTCTGTCTCCATACCTGATGTGATCTTGCAGCCGTAGAACAATAATAACTCAACGCGCTCTTCTGTCGACTATAATTCAAACGCAAACAGGACAGAAGTAAAAGGCCTGGGTTCTCTCTAAAAGTCAGAGTAGACTGGGGATGTTAAACACATGGCTGTCTGGCCTGAAGTGGCCTCAGAGAAGGTTTAATAATAATAATAAAAAAGCAGTGCGATTCCTCATCTGTCTCCTGTGTGTCGAGGTGTCTGAATAAGAGCAGCACGTCAGAGACTGATGATGATGGCTCCCACATGGAGGAGACAAACAGCTACTGGAAGAAAATGTGTCTGTCAAGATAGATAGATAGATAGATAGATAGATAGATAGATTTATTTATCCCAAACTGGGAAATTGAGGAAAAGAGGAAAGAGTGGATATACATGTATTACTGGACTGTATTTGCTGTATGTTTGTATATTTTGAGGCCAACATCAGAGTCAGGAGGAACTCTGCGACAGATTGAACTTGATCTCTTACTGGAGATGTGGTTTGATCGATTAGTTAGATTGAGGTTAGTTACTGCACAAACATTTTTGTTCATAGCTCAAGTCCATACAGTAATGATGTCTACCGTCAACCCAAAGTCAGGGACAGAGAGGAGGGAGTTGTAACTACTAACTATTTCCTCCAACTCGATAAAAAAACAAAATACAATAAAGATATAAAAATATGTTACAATACACATACACGAACACAGCAGTACATTTTCAAACTGACCACTTTTTAAAAAAATTTGATGCAGCCAGTTACCTGGATACAGTTTCCTGTAGAACTGCGTCGGCAGGGAGACGAGCAAATAAAGAAGCTGTCGCCACTTTATTGAAAAGCGTTCACCATCTGAAAAAGTGGGTCAGTGGAGCAGAGGGATCCAGCGCTGTGCAAGAGGAGAAATCAATCATTGACATTTAGGTTAATTATCATGAGGAGGTGGTCATAAGAGCTGGAGTTGGCTCGCCCCCCCCCCCCATGACCCTCAGAAGGATTAGTGGGATGGGCAATGAAAGGATTTATGGAAAGTGGTTATTAATATGAGGTTCTTGGCGTGCTCCTTTCTCTCTGTTTTCCTCTCACATTCCTCCACTCCTGGTTTTTTTTATTTTTTTTGATCACATGTCTGTCCTCATCTCCAGAGCACAGTCCCAGGGAGTCTCCCCTCCACCTGGCCGTGCGCTGGGGTCTCTGCAGGCTTGCCGAGCTGCTGCTCTGCCAGCCGGGCGGTTTGATGGCCGTCACTCTGCCAAACGAAGAGGGAGTCACGCCACTGCAGCTGGCGCAGACGGCAGGCAACCGCGACCTCCTGGAGCTGCTCACACAGTACGGTGCTCTGCTCCGAACACGCCTACGAGGGAGAGTCTCTCTCCCAAACAGCAGCGAGGGCACTTAACCCAGTTGTACTATGTTTCCCAGTTAACTCGCATTCTTCAGATTTTTCTGCGACTGTAAATATTGCGTACTGAAGTCCGTTTTTATGAACACATAAAATGCTAAACACCTGCTAGTGTTAGCTGTCACACTCAGGGATAGTTTTGCTTTGTGAGCTGGCCTCCAGCTGGACTCATAAATCTCAGCTTTACAAGTCTGTTTACTTTCCCTGAAAAAAAAAAAAAAAAAACTCAGATGGCCTTCATCTTCACTGAGTGACAGCACCTGCACCTCTGCCCTCTGAGGTTATTTATCTGTGATTTTTTTGATGAAACTAATCTAGCCGTTGTGCCGCAGCCCCCCCAACCCCCTGGCCACGCCGCCGGCAGGTCTGTCCCAGGTGTGGGCGGACCGGTCCCGCCTGCTGAGGTTCTGCCACGACACGGGGAACCTGACTCTGACCGTCCGACAGAACCTGAGGTGGAGCTCGGAGGAGAGCCGGCACGCCGACGTCCTGCTGCTCAGGGAGCGGCTCAGGGACGAGGACTTCCTCAGGGAGGTGAGAGGATTGAAATGAGCCGTTCACATAACAGAAGACCTGGACTGATGATGATGTGTTGTGCCTCAAATTAGTGTTAAAATAAAGCAATTGAAACTTAAGCAATCGCTTAAGTCAGTATCAGTCTAGATATTGTTTAGTGTCTTTAGATCAACGTTTTTAAAATAATACCTGTCCTCCAACAGATAAAAGCTCTAAGGAGGGAGAGGGTGGAGACCATCTTAGGGAAGGAAGAACTGGTGGATGATCCTTCAGAGAACGGTATCATACTCTCCCTAATCTGCCTGCTTTGTGGGATTTAAGCTAAGCCTCTAAGTTTTAACTCTTCTCTTTCATGTTGCAAGGATCTGCAAGTTTCTGTTCTGGTGTTTTATGAGGCCACAGACCGTCAGCCTGCACGGCTGATAAGATTTGACTGCCCCCCTCTGGGGTATAGGGTTCACTGCAAGGCTGGGAAAAACAGCCAAGCAGCATAAATAATAATAATAATAATAATAATGACAATACAGTTATGGCAATATTTGAAATCTAAAATAGTAATGACAAAAAATGTTTTATAAATTATACATTTATTATAATTGAATGAACAGATGATAATTCTTTATGGGCTCATCCTTTGCCTTTGTTTTTACCCCAGGCTGCACATTAGACTGGGGCAACACAGTACATGGGATCCATGTGGTGGTTTCATTAAAAATAAATTAGGCCACGCAGCAAAGTGGCCCCCAGGTTATGAAAAGAAATAAAAGTGAGATTAAAAATGTAATTCTTAAAAAGTGAGAAGTACCTAGACCCAATGAGAGACTCTTTTGACCCTTGAATGTGTCTTTTGTGTTTTCAGTGCTGTATCCTGAGATCAACGAAGGAAACGCCGAAGAAATTGTGCGTATTTGAGAGAAGAACTGTTTCAAACAATGCAAAAACAAAACTCCCCACGGACTGTCTAGTCCGGATCACCCCATGCTTCAGGAAACAATCAGACCGCCCTGCGCCGTTGGGTTGTCACAGCAACCAAGACATTCACAACTCTAGTGGCACTTTGTCGAGCACATACCTCCACCAAGGCCACACAGTTGCATTAAATCAGGCTGTAAGAAATTGCACACACAGATAAACAGATGTCAGTCCCCTAAATATCTCTGACTCATCACCCCCCCCCAGCCTGATTCACACCCTACAACACCCTGCCAACAGGTTTGCAATATGCAATAACTATAAATTAACAAACACATACTGAAACCTCTATTCGACAACAACAGGTGTAACTTAAAAACTCCTGGATGTCTCATTTCAAATTTCACATCTGCACGACCACCTGCACCAGCTGGTGGTACACTGGTCGGCCACCGCCCCTCAATGCTGCACATTGTTCCACTCTCATTGTTAAGGTGTTGGGTTTGGCACCTTGCGCACACCACTCAATAGCCGACTGTGTGCTCGGTCAAGTGTATATTTCATGGTTTGAGGTGTGGTGCGTGTTCCTGATTCTGGTTATCCAGTAGGACCTGTTTAATGTGAGACAGATGGTTAACTGATTCATTTTTCCCCCTCACGCTCCCCTGCACCGACCTAACGCTGAGGTTTTTACACTTGGTTCTCGTCGCCTTTGAGTGGAGGTATCTCTGCTGCCGGGTGAAAGGTTTCTCCCTCTGTGTCTTCGCGCAGGACGATGAGGAGCCCGTCATGTTTTGCCTGAACGAGGAGGACGAAGAGGACGACCCGGCCCCGTCTGATTCTGGTAAAGATTTAATTTAGCTTTTGAAACTTCCCCTCAGCAAGTTTCTCAGAAGCCTATTTTTAGATGAGGTTTTATTGTCGATCTTGCGGTGCCTCAGCCGTAGATCATGTTTGGTGCGGGCTGAAACCGATCGCTGTTGTGTTAGGTGCTGTTATACGCATAATAAGTCATCCAAGCCACCTCCAGTCGTTACAGCGAGCGCAACCGCAGGAAACATTTTGTTTCCTGAACAGAACTTGAAACCCAGCTCTGATCTTCACCTCTGAGTGTCTGCCATCCCCATGGACCACAGGATCACATTTCAGACCCCTGGCCCTGCATGTGCCCCTCTCTCCGGACCCTCTGCAGCTGCTTTTTACAAAGCCTGCTCAGTGAGGGCAGGTCGCCTTCATTCAGCCTGTGGTTCTGTATAAAAGCTGCACACTGAGATTGGGGAGCGCGGTTATTCTCTGTTCCCGGATCGATTGGAGCAGCAGCAGAGTCTGAGAAGGCACGTGGGGCCGGCGGGACAGGACGCAGATGCTGGCGCGTTACACGTCATGATTTTGGAACGCCGGCGTGCTATTTAAAAACACACAGCGTGCCAGCTTATTTTACCCAGTGTCAATGAGCGAAGACAACATAACAAGGTGTGTTCGTAACAGCAGTGCAGACGGAGGTGCGTATAAACAGAGAGGCCTGTGGGTCGGCCTGTTCCTGACCTGGGATCTGAAGGTGGCTTCACCCTGATCTGCCTCTGCAGGGGAAGGATCTGAGAATGGGGACATCCGGTGGGTTAATTATTGGCCTGTGTAGCTGATGCCTCAGTGTAAGAATGCTGCGGTTACAAGCTGAGGCTTCAGGCTCTATAACACTTGGCGCTGGACATCTGCAATCCTAACTTCCTGTGGCTTCTGTTGTTTTCCATGCTATATTGCCATTTTGTTCTGTGTGTGTGTGTGTCTGTGTGTGTTTTGGCTGCTTGAGGATTTTAGCATTTTCTGTGAAGTCACTGAGGACTGCCTGCCAATGACCTCGTTCAATCCCCTCAAAGGCCTTTTGTGGCTCAGACAAATAACATTAGTCAGTTAAATTATGTTTCCTACAAGTTTTCCCCCCCCTTCAACTTCCTTTTAAGTTTCTTCACATTGAGGGAATTGTTATAAAACGGAACGGGGGAAAATGGCTGTCTACATTCGCCGGTTCTTCCGGGATTACAGAGTTTATTTCACACGGTCCTCGTGGCTGCGGAGCATCGAGTGACCGGCAGGTATTTGTTTTTCTAACAGGGAAGTGAGGCACATATTGTGATTCCCGGCTGTTTTTATCACAGGCACTGTGGCTGTGTTTTTTTTTGCGCGAATGCGTCATCAAATACACAGACAGGACTTCTATAGCCAGAGCTTCAGCAAGGGATGAGGAATTTTGAAGGTAGCTGTCATGTCTAACCCCCCACCCCCACCACCACCCATCAGTGCTTTACTCCTCCCAATTTAAATAACTGTGACTTCATTGGTATGACTGTAGCTTAATACAGTATTGCAACAAGTTTGTTTGTTTTTTTTAGTAAAAGTACACTCATTATTAGCTTTGTCTGAGAAAAGGTGCTCGTTCTTTTCCATTTTCCACCAGGTCTGCTCCTTCTCCCCCACCTCTGCCCTCCTGATGCCCCCGATATTCAAATACCGCACCCAAAGCACACACTTGCACCCAAATACTTACTGAGACACACACACACACACACACACAAAACCATGCTCTCAGACCCATCCTCCCAGGTCAGCATTTTAATGTGAGTTTAGTGAACAAACAGCAAAGACCACTTCATCCTGAGCTGTGTGTGTGCGTGTGTGTGTGTGTGGGAGCATGCATTGGGGAAGAGTGCTCTGAAGGGGGGCAAGGGGTCTGGGGAAGTAGGGAAAGGGGGTGTTTGTGGCTGAATGGGGGTTGCCAGGGCTTTGCTGAATGCAGTGTTCCAGCAGCTCGATCAGATCCCCAGGGAGTGGAGTGGAGAAGTGTGCGAGTGCAGTGAGTGTGTGTGTTTATAACTGGGGGGAAAAGAAAGAGTGAAACCTTTATGATACTGATAGCTCGGCGCTGTCCCACCAGACGATGAGCGCAGCAGCAGGAACGCTAACTAGTCTCAGGCCCCAGCAGAGGGATCTAATTGGAGAACGAAAAAAGGAGTAAACCTGAGTCAGACCCCTCAAAGGCTGCATTAACGTTCAGTGCCAACACACACACATGCACACACTTTCTATAGTAGCAGTGCCCCTCTTGTTCAGTCGCCTATAAAACTCTTCTTTTGCCCCTTTTCTTTTTTTTTTTGGATCACATTCCTTCATTTACGTGCATTTATAAACGCCTGTTTGGCATCTTTCCACGGTGCCTTTGTCTGACGCGTCTCTTAAACCCTGTTCATCATCCCATTCTCTCGCTTTTCACCACCTCGGCCCACACTCCCGTGTTCTCGCCTGTTGCAAATGCAGCGCCGTACTCCTGTGAAAGTTGGCAAGGGGAGGAAAAGGGAAGGAGAAAACAGCGGCGCAGATCTCGCTGGTGTCTCCGTGGTGAGGCTGCTGACCTGCTGACACCCCGGCCACACACAAACCTTTCCCCCCTCTGCTGGGCTCTGACATGCTGAGATATATATAGAGAGAATGGAGTGATGGAGCCTGGCTCTCTTCAGACGTGGCATCAGGCGCGCTCACAGTGAGTGCTCTGTTCCTCGGAGTGTGTGCAGCTCTGAAGCCTGGAGTGCCTGTGAGACAATCATGAACTCACAGGGTTAATGATTTCTCCTGTGTCTGAGAGAGGCTCACCTCCGCTGAGCTGTCTGCTCCCATGTTTGTCTCCCCTCTAGGTTCTGAAGTCACTCCTCTATTTGACTTTGTCTCCCTCTGTTACTCTCCCTCCTTCACTCACTCTTTCCGGCCGTCAACACTGTCCTCCCCTGCTCCCGTCTTCAGCGCTCTACCTCCCTGTGTGGCTGGGGATAGAGAGAGAGAGAAAGAGAGAGAGAGACTTACAGATTCTAGTCAGTCACAGCGACCAGAGAAAGAGAGAAGGAGCAGAGGGAGCAGGCAGAGTTCGGTCCCGGCTCTGTTGGACAGTTGTTTCAGAGTTGTGAAGGGGGAAGGGAAGGATTTTAGGGGGAGGGGTAGCAGGGGGAGACAGAGGGGAACATGCTGGCTCACTCCTGAAGTGTCAGTGTCTACAGCAGAGCTCTGGAGGAAGGAGGGTGAGAGCTGCAGTGTGTTCAGCCACAGGGAAATGGATGATGTAAACTGAGGCGCTGTTCGGAGGAAGATTCTCTTTAAAGGCAGCGGATCATGGATTCTGACTCTGACTCTCCCTTCAACTACTCGTGGCCTTCGTTTCCCAAGATGAGGATGCGCAGGAAGACAGGAAAGAAAGGTAACACGGGAGTAATCTGGAAATCTGTCTTGTTCCGCTCTCGCTCTGACAGGTATGTACTTCACAGACGGAAACATCTGTCCGACACGTTGACGTCTGAGCTATCAGACGTCACATGTGGATTCGAGTCGGTGAAGAAGCGACTTGGCTGTAAACACCTACAGCATAGATCAGTCTCATGGCCACATCATGTCACGGATGGCGACTGGAAAAGCTTTGCTGCAATCTGCCCTCTTGGCAGCCACGTTTCACCGTTCACTGTGGAACAATAAAGTTAAAATTAGACTGTTCCCGCTGTGGATTCTTTAGTCATAACTTCCACTGCATCACTAAGTCCCCTGGAATGAGATAACTGCATGTTTGCCGGTGATGTAACCTGATCTCTGACAGTATGTTGGGGAATGTCAGATGTCCACTCGAGGCTGATTGAGTGCGCTGGGGCTTTTCTCAGGCCACACTGCTGCTTGCATGAATGGACCCTGGTGAGTTCACCCCTCGTGTGACGCTTGGTTTCCATGAAGCGCAGAAAAGAACTTTGTATGTGCTTTCACGTGGAGCCCACAGGCTCATGCACCTGCACTTTGCAATCACAGTTTTGTGTCAGCGCTGAAGTATGAGAGTTTATTGGCGTTTGGTGACGATTTATCAAAGATTTCAGATGAATGAAGTGAATCCCGGTGCCCTGACTTGAGGTTTCTGTGCTTCACTGGCTCAAGCCAAAGTGAATACATTAAAAATAGTACAAAATTACTCCAGAATGCTGAAGCAGTTCCCTGCCTGTGTGAAAATAGCTGTGTGTTGGATAGAGCGAGGGAGAGAGAGACAGTGAGATCAAGTTACTGCCATGTCTGTGTCATGGCTCGACTCCAGTTGCCTTTTCCTCATCTTTCACTACAAACCTCAGCTGGATTATCCACGTTATTGCTTCTTAATTGTGACTGACACAAGCAGCGTTCTATCCACATCGCCTGTCGGTTCTGTTCAGCTGAGGAGCAGAGCCAGCAAACCGTGCATACAAGGGAATTCAACCCTTTTTTTTCTCCTTCAGAATTTAGAAACCAGAAAACATCTCTGTTGTAACCGTGCACCTGCAAAGCTCTGTGTGATTTCAGGTGCTGTGGTGCCACAGGCTTATTTCTTCACTCTGACGACCGTTCTCTCTGGGTTTACCTCTTCCTGGATCTCCAGGGCCGGGTGACACGCTGAAATGTAAACACTGTGGGAGCACAGAATGTGATGCTTGGAGCGGGATGTCCCACCGCAGGTGTCATAACTCAGAGCCGGTTTGTAGATCTTGGTAGACAAATGTTATAATGATTTAAACGGCCTTCCCAGAACTCTAAAGCCAAATAATGACCCCCCTCCTTTTATAAGGTAATACCACCCTCTGTTGTGATTATTTTCTCTCCTTTTTTAGACTCGGCTTATTATTTCACTCTGCTCCTAATTTCTCCCAGCTCTCTCCAAAGTGACAGTTGTTTAGTGCCGTGCATAAAGCCAGAGTTACGTCAGAAAAGCGAGGGGCAGCGTGGCCGCACGATCCTCTCGTAATCACAATAAACCAGCCGAGGTGTTTACACTCTTGGAAATGATAATTCTATGTTTATGCTGAACTCTTTGTTTTGCCGTGCAGCTTCTAAATTGGAGCAAAGCTTGAGAAAGAAGCCTTGTGACAGCCCTGACCCCCCCGCCCCCCACACCCCCCCTCCATCCTGCCTTCCTCAGTCTCTCCCTCCCAGGGGTGTGCACGGGTTGAAGGGTCACTCTCTGTGTTTAACTGCCCTGTGCTGGAAACCTGGCAGTGACTGCTGTCTTTGTCTGGCTCTCTGTAAAGCTCCGGCTCTCATGCGTTTCCCACTGCTGCTGCAGGCTCTGCTACTGTATAGGGTTGGCGCTCACTCGGGGACATGCTCTGAATATCACATCGCTCCAAATATACTCGACCCAAACAGTCCCCCACACGTCTCAGCGTTCTCTGGAGCCGCCTTTGAAACGGCAAGCCTGCGGACGGAGTTCTCTCGTCCCGACTTCTCCGGCAGAAAGATTGATTCTGTGCGGCTTTAACTTATTAGTAATACGAGCTCCCTGCGCCTGTTATTCTCCCCAGTTAACTAATGCTAAACACAGATCGCAGCGGCTGGCAGTAACGTTCACCGAGGTGGCGTTTATGGGTCAGAGGTGTGTGAATGATCGGGCCCGTGGCAGCCAGCTGTGGCTTTGGATCTGGCCCAGAACCTGAAGCGTCAGGCCCGTCTGTCGAGTCGCCGAAGTGGGTTTATATGAAACACTAGCTGCTTTCAAACAGCGCTTTGACCCACATGAAGGGTCTGACCCTCGTCTCTGGATGTGAAGTTAGACTAAAGGTAATCCTGTGACTTTGTGAAGGGGTTGTTAATCTGAATTCAGGGATATACAGTCTTCTGGATCTGCAGGGTTTTATTCCTGCAGAAAAACAGATGTCACCTACATATTTTTTTTTTTTTTACCATTTGTTGCTCATTTCACACAGCGGTGATTCACTGAGTACGTTCAGGTTGTGATGTACGTTGTGAAGGAGCTGCAGCTGGTTGGAGGCAGAGCCGTGCATCCCGCGGCTGAACCTCAGCCTGCTCCCTTACATCTGATGTGGATGGAACAGGGATCATCTGGTGTCCTCATCAATGTCTGCCCGGCTCCCGGTTGCCTCTCAGATTTATTGGATTCACCGCCTACAGGAAGCACAGCCAATTGTTGGTCTGATTTATTCTCTGCTACAGATGCTGGACTCTTCTGATTCTGCGGTGCCTGCAGTTTAGGAACTTTGGATTTGTTTTCAGGGAAGATTGTTTTAATAGCTGCTTAAAGGGTTTAGGTGGAAAAGTCAAACGTTTTGGCAACACTGCAGCCGTGGCGTTACCCTTGTAAGAGGATGCTATCATAAGGAGTATAATAATATAACTGGGCAACTGAGGCTGCACCATCACTACGGGTCACCACGGAGGTTACACGTCTGTTTTTCAACACTCAGCTCGATGCGAAGTTTAAATACTGCACCTCGCACACACTGTACGGCCAGAACCCGTGAGCAGCAGAATTTAACCACAACCGGCTTATGTGAGCGTCATTAGAACTTTCACTGGAAACTGGGGGCAGTTTTCCAGGTTGTGACTGGCCAGGTATGATTAGAACAACTTCTGTTGTTTTCTAGACTTCATTGAAGAATTCCAATCAGTCTTTGTCATAATGCTGTATAATTATGTTCTATTAATGATATCCTATTTTTGTGCCAGTATAGCATTATGGGAAATGTTTTACACTCTAATTCTGGCCTCAGTATCAGCCCCTAAAAATCCATATTCCACAGACAAGATTAGTGATTCATGATCAATCAAAGTGATCTTGTTTCCATTCAGAATCAGTTAGACAAAAATCTCGAGCGTCACTCAGCAGAGCACATGACTACCAAGGTCCAACAGTCCCCTAATGAAACCACATTTACTCTCAGATTTAACTTTGGCTCCACATCGCAATCGTAAATTCCCTGAACCCGTCTGATTTTGATGTCGTCAGGAACCAGGAAATATTCATGGGAATCAGGAGTCAGGTGTTCCTGTCACCTGCTAACAAACAAACAGAGGTAACGATGTAATGCTCCGTACAACTCAACGGAAGCTGCTGAACATCAGGAACTTCACATTAGTAGCAAAACAATGGAAGGTGGCTGAGGGAGGTCCAGTTTTTGCTTGACCTTGAAATCAGCGGATCATGATATAGATTATCTATTTCAAACCAGTTTTGTACATTTGGCATTTACACTTGAGTTTCAGGGATGTTTTAAGAATCCCAGCTTCAGGTCCGTCTGGTTGCTGCTCTGAAACTTTTGATCACATCACATGATTTGTGTTTTCCAGTATCCACTCACTGAAGATCAGCGTCAAGTCAAATTGTGTTAAGTTCATGTTCAGTTTGCATTTTGCTCCGTCTTTCTTTTATTTCAGCATAATTTTATTTTTGCTCATGTAACTGCCAGTTAGTTTCACTCTTTATTGTGTTAAGTTTCTCGACAATATCTCACTGTGCTGCATCAAGGCCTCATCAAAGCCTCGTTGTCGTGAGGCCTGTGGTTAATAACGTTAGGATTTATTATACTTATTGGGAAAGCGTGCTGTGCAGAAGCTGTTTTTGCGCAGAGTGACAGAACGTGTGTGCGTGCGTGCGCGGCATGTGTTTTGAGAGCAGGAGTGTTTTCTCCTGTTGAACAGAGGAACCAGGCTGACGGCTCACAGTGACTCCAGTGTGCTGAGAGGGTTCCAGTCAATGCCACTGTGTGCTCACTGGGAGTTATTTCCACTCAGCCACTGTATCGAAGGCTGGGTGGGGGGAAAACATGCCTACAGATGCCCACTCAGGTCCATCCACACCCATTCACGTGTGTGTGTGTGTGAGTGAGTAAAGACTCTCACACACACACGTTTGTACTTCTGTCTTAGTGAGGACATTCATCGGCATAATGTGTTCCCTAACCAATTAAAACAAAATGTCTCACCCCTCACCTAAAGTTAATTCTAACCCTAAAACCAAGTCTTAACCTCTAAACAGTACATTAAAGGGGGGGGGGGGTCACAAAGTAGAGGGCTGCCCAAAATGTCCTCACTCTGTAGATAAAAGGCCAGAACCGGTCCTCAATGATACTACAATACACACACACACACACTCTTGGTCCAGAACAATGATATGCAACTGCCCAGGATGTCTATGTCACTTCCTGTGTTTGTGAGAAGTTATTCCGTGTTGCTGTGGAAACAAAATGTAATATTCTAAAATCTCTCTCTCTCTCTCTCTCTCTCTCTCTGTAGCTCCCTTCCTCTCTGTAGAGAAAAGCCAGTCCATTAGGGAGAGCCAGGCCTCCTCTCCGACTCTGGCCGCAGCTGCCCGATTGGCAGCGATGATACACGGCAAAGACCGAGCGTACGCCAACACCATGCTGGTGGACCAGGTGAGTGACGCTTCTCGACGAGTCAACGATACACTGTGTATGTTAGTTAGGACATCAGGTGAAAAGTAGTTCTGGTTAATGTGATGTAAAATGTTCCGTTACCGTACAAATCACTCAGTGAGGTCCGTCTTCCTTGCCTTGAATTTCTCGCTTTTCTCTTCCAGGTGCAGGAAGCTGACATCAGTTACCGCTCTCCAGGGGAGGAGGAGGTGAGCCCCGTTGCCCATGTTGGCAGCCAGTGCTGGGACTCCTCCATGGCTCCCCTCGACTCAGGGAACTGCTCCCAGAGCCGGCACACATCCTCGCCCCACAGCGAGGAGAGGGGGAACCAAGGCCCCAGCCCGCGGAATCACAAGGAGCCGTCCCCACGCACATCTCCCCTCTCTCCCTCCGCTGCCTCCCCATCTTTTCCTTCCTCCCCCCTGGCTTCTGCTTTCCGTTTGTTCGAAGGACAGAGGCGTCAGAGACAGTCGGGCCTGTCGGCCTCCCCTGCTCTGAATCGAAGAGGATGCAGCCTGACGGAGCCGAGCCGGGGTCTGAGGTAGGACTCTCAGAACTTTTAATTTGACAACATGCAATGAATTCCTTTAATATATTTTTGGAAAATCGAATCAGTGCCGCTGATTGAACTCCTGCACCAGAGTAGAACCTTTGATCTCTTTGATAAGACACAAAAACATTCCTGCGAGCAGCTCAGACCAAGACAACCAAGCATCATCCGTCTGGAATTTCAGCAAAGTGTTATTTTTTTTCATGTTTTGTGCAGCGATTGTCGTCAGCGAAGGTGCGGAAAGTGACAGGAAGCCTGGACACAATTGAGCTGTTTGTGTGTTGAGTTGCTGAACATTCCTTCCAGTTTCCTCAGAGCAGCAGGATCTTCTGAGTCGGGACAGAAGCTGCCTGATTTAAAGCCTCATCATTGCCTGATTACAGCTGATGAGGATGACTTTTTTCAGTTTTTTAAGATAATGGAGATTATCTGCATTGGTCCATAAATACAGGTTTAGGTTTAAAGAGACCTAATTTAATCTGATCTTCTAGTATAAATTAATTGTTGGTGGAAATATGAACACAGCACGTTTGTCTGTTATATCTGATTGAACCATGTGGACTGACGTAGCCACAGGTTGTAGCTGCAGGATCATAACCTCAGCATGTGGGTGAGTTTCCCTTTTTTGTGTGTGTGTGTGTATAAATAGTCCGAGTCTTGAGTGTGACAGTGGGGAAGAGGACATACTGGGACATTCCTACCCGTGCTCATCTCTAACGCAGCGGTCCTTCCTGCGGTCCAGCTCTGGAGAGGAGAGGGACTCTTTCGACACTTCACCGGACCACCCGCTCTCCAACAGCACCCAGACGTCCACCAAGGTGCCTCCTCCTCAAAAACACGGAATATTAAATTACAACCTGCCAACAGACACATTCAAACTTTTCTTTCTGAATTATTTATGTCCCTTTTATTTTACTCAAGCTGCACTAGATTTCACACATTTATAGATATTAGTTCCGTTAGTATTTAGTATTATTATTATTATTATTATTAGTATTTATTGTGTTTAGGAAAGACACAAAATTTTGGATTGGCACCAAAACACAATCTTGTCCGACCCAAGCAGAATTCCTCCCCCAGGTTTCGTAGAAATCCTCTGGCTTGTTTTTATGTAATCTCGCCAAACAAACAAGCGAGGGGAAAACACCCCCTCCTTGGCAGAGGTTTTAAAAATATTTTTACAGCAGGGTTTTCACTGACGATGCTTCACAATCAATCACAATAAAACAATAAAAACCCAGTGATGCAGCAGACACGACTGTCACACGGACAAACATCAGCTGGAGGGCCGTCGTTAAAAGTCAGATGCAGGGTCGAGCCTGTGGACTTGTCACGCTCATTCCCGATCTCTTCTCTCGCCCAGGTCCCGGAGGAAGCCGAGGTCCGCCTGCGCTCCTACTCCTACTCCTCCCCCAAAGCAAAGCCGTCCCGGCCGCTGCTAAACCGAGACGCCGCCGTCAGCGACCTGGCAGAAGGTGAGTGAACTTTGACCCCTCTGCCCTGTGACCTCTGTGTTCCCAGGAGCCAGCTGAAGGGACACATGTGCCACATGTCTAACAGGAGGGGAGGGGGAGACAGGTGTCGTATATCAACTTGTGGAGTGTATATGTGTGTGTATACAGTGAGCACCAGTACTGGAGTGTGAGTGTGTGTAGCATTAAGACGTTGCTTTATTCCGTGTAGATGGCGCGTTCAGCAGCAGCGGCCGTTCTCTCCTTCAGGCTCTATCTCTCTCTAAATCGCTCTCTCGCCTCAACCAAGTTAGTAAGTACAAGGACGCTGCCGGTGGGCCGGTGGGCCGGTGGGCTCTCTGCTCTCTCTCGGGGAACCAATGGACAAACTGCTGATTATCAAGAGCTGCACATTTAAAAGGCAGAAACATGCTTACAGCCTACACTTCCACAACATGGAAAAACTGCAGCAACACAATTGACTCTGGAGAGAGGAATCAAATCAGATCATTTGGGGTAAAATGATTTGATGATGTTGATCTTCGTTGTCCAAATTGTGCAGCTCTGTGTTTGGAGTAAGACCTACTTCTTGGAGGTGACTCACCAACGTGCAATGCATAAATCTCTGCCTCCGTAAAGAACATATTAAATATTATTGAGACTTGCTAGATGATGGAAAGCAGACGTTCTCGAAAGCCTGATGCCAGGACTTGTTTCTCAGAAGTAAAACAATAGTCACACACACAAAAAATAGTTTGTCATCTCTGCAGTGACTCACAAATGAAGGTCGAAATCCTGAGGCTTTGGAAAGTGTTCTCTGCATAAGTTATTATCTGAAGGAGGAGCTGTTCCTACTCTGAGGTTTCTCTCTGCTTCCCTATGGGCACGTTTTGTTTCCCTCTTTATTTTTTCCATGTTTACACTCATCTGGTGTTCCAAGGCAAAGCTCGTTTGCTGTGTTTGTTCTTTCTCTGGAGGGGTTTTCTGAATCCAGGGGTTCTTGTGTTTGCCTCTAACTCATTTCTGATTCGGTGACGACGGTTTCTAATCCCCTTGGCCGAATCACTCTGTAATAACATCTTGAGCTCTGTAATGATGTCTCGTTGACGTGTGTTCCTGGTTTACTCATTCGCCTGTCACTGTTACTCTACATTACAGAGCAGAGAGCGTTCAGCCTGACGGAGACGCCCCGAGAGAAGAGGTAAAAGCCAGTGTGCATTTTCAGGCCAGATCCCCTCCATTGTGCTGGGACATGCTCAGCTCTTCCTCCGTTTTCAGGCACTGGTGTTGACGAGCCTGTGTGTGTGTGTGTGTGTGTGTGTGTCTATTAAACCTTTGGTTAAGGTCTGACTGTGCAGGATGTGATGTACTTCCTGTTGCAAGGCCGGGGACAGACTATGCTCTGATTGTAACCTCAAAATAACTCTGAGCAAACAGAAAATCTCGTGTCGTTCCTCAACGTAAAATCTGGGAATCATCAAAGCTTCTTTCCAGACCACATCACTGGAGCCGGCCGTGTGTACATCCAGTGTTTTAGGGTTTATTTGAAAGTATAGACTATAACTTGTACTTACCTAACATTTGCCATATTCCATTGCTGCTATAATCCATATGTTCACGTTATAGTTCACCTCATAGCTCATCTCACTGCTTTCATGTTTCATGTGCTAATGCAGTTTATCGGACCGTGCATCGCTAACAGTGGAAACATCTTAGATGATTGTTTTAGTAAGGAGATCATTATTTTAGAAATATCGATGGTCAAATATTAAGATCCAGGCTGTGGACTCACCACAGCTGCTTTCAGACACGCACTGACCTCAGGAGAGTCTCCATCTGCGAACGCCTCCAGACGTTCTGCCGACTGAACACTCAGAGCAAAGACTCTCCTGCTGCTGGACGTCCTCCACAGTTCGTGTCTGAAAACGGCTCATGTTTGTCCCTCACTTTATCTCAGTCCATCCGAGGTTAACAACATAGGGATGTTGCCCTATGCAATTGTGAATATTTCACACGTTAATCCGGTTCCTCACACACGTCAGATTTCTCCATCCCAGGAACGACTCGCAGATCTAATCTTAGACGTATGCACGTATCCTTCACGCTGTGAGTCTCCTGATGAGCTGAACAACAGCGACCTGGTCTGAGGTGTGTTATATCCATGCAGGGTTTTGGGTTTCCGTAAGCGGGCCCAGTCAGCAGAGGAGGAGAGCAGCGCATCGCTCCAACACCTCACCCTCACAGAGTTCCTCAAAGAGTATGTTTTCACCGAAGCGGCGTCGCAGCCATGCATGCGTGGCTTAACTCATTCTAACCCCCCCCCATCATAAAACCATCCTCCGACTCATCCATTAACCACGTGGAATCTCCGCAGCTGCATCTGGTCATAAAGGACTCTTCATAGATAAATCACGTTAGCACGTTTAGTGTCATGTCCCAGTGTAGCTGTTGCATGTGTTTCTTCTAGTTCTTTACGATTTGTTGTCCTTGCCTTTCACCTAATGTGTCTAGTGTAAATAGCACAGGTTGCTACGAATAGTTGACACATTATTAATTGCATCTTGCCAAGGTCATCCTATAAATAGTATCCTCTAGGGTCCATAGTGACTTCCAAGCATGCCAAGCATGTTGTTAAGAGTAATAATCTGCAGACCAGGGGGGCCTGGAAGACTGTCTGGACATTCCTTCGCTCCAGCATGACACCAGTGTAACCGGAACATTCAACCCTTGGTGTATTAAAACCAATCAAACATTGATGTGGTTTACAGAGCGTGTGCATGTTGGGTTTGAGTCCTGCAGTCTTCCCCAGGCCGTAATGAAGCTAGGAGCCACAAGCACTGCTGACCGAAATGTCCCCCGAAACAGGATCGAGGACGAGGACTGGGACAAATACATAATCCCGTCTAAGGCCGAGTCGGAGAAGTACAAAGTCAGCCGGACCTTCAGCTTCCTGAAGAGCAGGATGTCCAGCACACGCAGCAAGACCAAGGTGAGGCGGTGGAAAATGTGATTTCTGTGGAGCCTTCAGCGGCATGTGTTAAATACATAACTGAAAGGACCCTTCACTTGAACTTTGGAGAAAAACAGCCAGACTGGAGCGCAGTAAAAGGTTTACCGATTCCCTGACCAGCAGGGTCAGAATTCCACTGCTGGGGAGCCATTGTATGTTCGCTGCGCTTTTATTTGGTGAGGGAGAAAATTCTCTCTCTTCTGGTCTTAGCAACGGGACACAGAGAAAATATCCTCTTACATAATACAAAGACCCCCCCCACACACACACACACACACAGCGTGAGCAACCAAAACACATTCCATAGTATACCCTTATAAACACGTGTGCATGTTTCCACACATGGTGCACACGGACAGTCAAAGAACAAAAACAAACGTGCACTCTTAGACTTCCTTGTAAAGTTTGATTTGAAAATAAACACGCAACTATCACACACATGCACAGAGGAATCCCCCCCCCCCCCCCCCCCCCCCCCCCCCCCAACACAAGAAAAGAAAACCCCCCCCCCCCCCCCAACAGCACATCAGCAGCCGTCCCCATGGATCTTAACAAAGTAAACCCAAACGCTCATTCAGAGGCCCCCTCTATCTTGGCCCTCTCCACTTTAACAGGTGCGTTTCAGCCGCAGGCCTCTTCCTGCCCGCTGCTCGCCACGCTGCTTCTGCGTTGGTGGTTCAGGTGGTTGCCTTGTTTTCCAGGTGAAGGGGAAAGAGGTGAAGGAGGGGAAGGAGAAGTCAGGAGCCGCTAACGGACACCAGTTTGCTCCAGTGTCTCCATCTGGCCCCGCTCTCTGTGTGGCCTGCGATAAGTCCGTTTCTGGGAAGGAGCTGCTGCAGTGCTCCAGTAAGTCGGAGAGTGCTGTTGTTTTACGTCCAGTGGTGGCTGAGCTGTTTTGGGGTTGTCTCTCTGCACGTGTCCTCTTGATGTTGTGTTTAGTAGAGGACACGAAGCCAGTTCTCCTACCGCACATTGAGCATTAATCTGGAGGAGCCGAGCAGGCAGAGCGGGGACGTCTGGACAGTCTTGTTCATTATCACCTAATCGATGATGATTATCCGGGGTTTGCTTTTGTCTCTGCAGACTGTTTCCTGAGTGTCCATAAAAACTGCAGAGAGTCTGTCGCAGCGTGTGGAAAGGTAACAGTCCGGTGTTATTTTAAAGTGTTCGCATGAACACCAGCAGTCATACACACGCTTCTTTTTTTCACCCGTCAAACACATCTGCTCTACTAAAGGTCATGTTTGCTTGTTCGGAGAAATAACACATGACATAACCACGGAACAGAAAGGCTCTGACGGAAAGATGCTGCAGGTGGTGGCAGAGGAAATGTGGGATCAAGGGTTATCACAACTTGACCTCCAGTTGGGTCTCACAAATCCGCCACGCTTTACTTCCTTAAAAAAAAAACATTCAGAATGAGAGACTAGATGTGTGATGGTTTGAACCAATTACTTTTCCCGGCACACGCTGTTATTCTATGTGAAGACGTGCCAAAACATAAATAAATCATAAATCAATTCCTGAAATGGAGGCAGGCTGGAGGAGGTGGGTACAGCACAGCGAGAGACAAAAGAACTCCTGGAATGTGTCGAACAACACCATAATTGTATCGTGGGGGGGTCTTTTCAAAATATTTTTAGGTTTAGACTTGACCAGATTGAATTTGTTATGTTATATTTGAAAGTATAATTTCCGCCTGTTGATGTTAATGCGAGCGTGTGTTTCCCCAGAAGCTGCCGGAGAGGAATGCATCGCTGGTGAAAAGCAAGACGTCGTCCCTCCCACAGAGTGAGTCCAAAATTACAATGCCCCCCCCCCACCTCCTCTGCCATCATGTCCTCCCCTGTGTCTTTGGTTCATGTGGTTTTCACCTGTCCTCCCTCGCTCCTCCTGTTGTGCATTAAGTAAACCATTTCTCCTCATCCCCCACCTCCTCTTCCTCCTCCTCACCTCCTCCTGCCTGTTGTTCTTTCCCTGGTGGGCAAGTTACATTTTAATCCAGCTCAGTGGGGGGGGATCTGTCCTGGACTGTTTACGTGTCTTTGTGCCTGAGCGCTTCTCTCGCATTGATAAGAACTGTGCGTGAATGTGAAGCGCCGTCTTCTTGAGCCTGAATGTGTTTGTAACTCAACTGTCCTCACTGTGGTTATAGCCACAGACTACAGGCCTCAGTGAGCGGTGAACTCACTTCCTGTTTTATAATCCAGGTTCACATTCAGTGTCCACGGTAGTTTTGAAGTTCTTCTTGGTATAAAGACTCTGAGGAGTGACTGCTACTTCTCCCTTCAGACTCTGTGAAAGACAACTCTCCGGCCGCCACCTTCTCATCTGCCTCCTCCTCGTCCTCGTCACTGCCAGCGATGACCAGAGAGAAGAGGGAAACAGTCGCCCCTCTCACCAAAAGCTTGTCCCTCTCCACAGACAGCAGGTAGGAGGACAGTTTGGTCCACTCTGGTCCCACCATTGGGATTATTCTTAATGTGCAACTCTAACCTGATTATCTTTGTGGACAGACGGCTGAGTGACTCAGCGGTCGTGGACGGAGAGTTCAGCGTGACGGCGTGCGCCAACAGTTCGTTGTCTGATGAGGGAATGCCGGTCGCAGCCACTCCCCCGTCCACTGACCAGCCAATCATCACGCGGGGTGAGGAAACTGTCCGCCTTCTCATTGAGGATAATTGAACAGGGCCTTGTTCATTATTGTTTGCTCTCACAGATGCTGTTGACGCTCCGCTCCTGAGCGACTTGTCCGCCGACCTGCTCAGACTTGATGTCGAGTCGTGGAGTCTGGCGGTTTGTCCGGAGTTCTGTCGACAACACGACCGACGCACGGTCAAACGACAGGACGTAATTTATGGTGAGATATTCCTTTCTTCCTCTTCATCTTGTATTTAATGTCAATATTGAATTACTTTGCTGTATTTGGGTTAGCTCAGTGGAAAATCTGATGACATAAACCAAGCACACATCTTTGTTTGAGTCCAAATCCTTTGTCCTCAAATGTCCTCCTTGCACATTAGAATCTCTGTAAAAAGTGTATTACCAATCTGATCCGATGTCAGGAACCTTTGCCCAAATAAACAGCCCATGTGCACCAGTTAACATGAGAGTTCCAGATGTTTCCTATCATCCACTCTCACTGCCCCCTCCACAGAGCTGATGCAGACGGAGCTGCACCACATCCAAACCCTGACGGTCATGTCCGAGGTTTTCAGGAGAGGGATGATCGAGGAGCTGCAGCTCGACTGGGACTGCGTGGCTCGCATCTTCCCGTGCTTGGATCCCTTGCTGCTCTTCCACAGGAACCTCTTCGGAGCGCTGCAGGAACGCCGTCAGGCGGCGACCCAGCCCGAGAACCCCCAGAATTATCTCATCCAGCAGATCGGAGACATCCTGCTTCAGCAGGTTGGTGGAGAGTCACTCACGGGAACAAGCGCACAGAAACATCTCTCCCTCTCATTCTCTCTCTCTCGCTCAGTTCTCAGATGAAAATGCGGAGAAGATGAAGCAGGTGTACGGGGAGTTCTGCAGCCACCACACTGAGGCTGTCAACGTCTTCAAAGAGCTGCAGCAGCAGAACAAGAAACTCCAGAACTTCGTCAGAGTAAGCTCCTGCGCGCCGCTGTTAAAGAGTAGCTCCGCAAAATTTTCACTCGCATGACGACGCTCTCATCTGGGATTTCTCCTCCATCCACAGCAACAGAGCAACAACTCTCTGGTCCGACGCAGAGAGGTGCCTGAATTCATCCTGCTGGTGACGCAGCGCATCACCAAGTATCCAGTGCTGCTGGAGAGGATTTTGCATTACACCCAGGGTGAGTCAGGTCGGGTCCGCACGTTATCACCTGGTTGACCTTCCACAGGTCCACTATGATCACGCTTTTAATTCTAACTGTGAGTCCAGTATAATTGAAAATCACCGTAACGGCCCCTGCGTTGAATGTTTCTCCTGACAGAGAGAAGTCAGGAACACTCTGACCTGTCCAGTGCCCTGGTTCAGATCCGTGACATCATCGCCGCAGTGGACCTGACTGTGAATAAGTACGAGAGGTGGCAGGAGCTGCAGGAGGTTCTGGCCCGGCTGGAGAACAAGAGCTTTGCCAAGCTGAAGAACGACAAAGTGTTTCGCAAACAGGACCTGCTGAGCAAGCACAGGGTTCTGCAGCACAAAGGGCTGGTCTTCTGGAAGACCGCCACGGGACGCCTGAAAGGTCTGCGTGACGTCAGCGTCGCACTGTTCGATTTGTGAAGTTTGGGAGCAGCAAGTCTAGATGTTTCTTCACTCCTGTTTCAGACACCCTGGCGCTGCTGCTCACAGACGTCCTGGTTTTCCTACAAGAGAAAGACCAGCGCTTCATGTTCGCTGCAGTTGTAAGCTTCCACCCAAACCCTGACGTGATCTGCCGTCCATCCGTTTCTCTCTTAGCCAGTTTCCCTCATCTTTAATATGGTCTTTATCAACCGTACCAGGACCAGAAGCCTCCGGTGATTCCTCTGCAGAAGCTCATCGTCAGAGAAGTAGCCAACGAGGAGAGAGGGATGTTCCTCATCTCCGCCTCCGCGGTGGGACCAGAGATGTATGAGGTTCACACCACCACCAGAGAGGAGAGGAACGCGTGGATGAGACACATTCGCCAAGCCGTAGAGAGGTGGGCTGAGTCAAGGGCGCAGTGTGTGGACTCAGTGTGTCACTCGTCGTCTAACCCGGTGATCTACCCGTCAGTTGTCCCGAGGAAGAGGAGGAGGAGGACCGCAGCGCTGAGTCGGAGGAGGTGAGGCGAGCTGCGGAGGCGAGGGTCCAGAAGATCGCCAAGTTCCAAGGTGAGAGATCATCTGATTGTTGCCTGATCCCGGCTCTCACGAAGTGTTCGCTAGAGGAGATCTTTAAAAAAAAAAAAAAACGCTTGAAACTATTACAAACAAAAGGCCTTGATGGTCGTGCGTGTTCTGTGCAGAGACACTGCTGGGTCAGGACCAGCGGATCTGCGCCAGCCTGGAGGAGAAGCTGCATTTGTACGCTGAGCTCACCGAGTTAACCCTGCGCTCGCCAGAGCCTGTGCCACATCGCCACCTGCTGGTACAAGCAGACACAGAGGGCGAGACGCTGCGAGAGGCCTCCACTCTGCTCTCAGCCGCGCTCAGGGAGGGTGAGGCAAAGGAATATTGAAATACAAATCATTACTTCTGGCAGGGGCAAATCCATTATAGAATAATATATACTGTACATTTGAGCAAATTTAAAATTGTTTTCAGGCCCTTCTCTCCTGTTGGTTGTTTAAAGTCCAGACCTAATCCTGAGTGTTCTCCCGCAGCGGAGAACCTGGTCAGCATTCTCCAGGCTCGTGACCGCGTCCCGGTTCGAGCTCAGAGCTCTCCGGTGCGAGGACCAGAGTGCTGCAGCTACAACAGTCACGGCAGCAGCATCCACGAGTCTCCATCTGAACGTGAGCCGCAGTCCCGAATGCCACCGCTGACATCGCTGTTCCCCATCCTCCCCGACCTGTACTGACACGGGCGCCATTTATCTTTCCCTCTGTTGTTCCTGCAGCCGATTATCTCAGCACGCTCAGTCTGAGCTCCGCGTCTCTGGGGTCGGACACAGAGGTGGCCGGGCTGGACGGTGTGTTGTGGGGCTCTGCCGTCGAGCTGAGGAGGGGAGACAGCAAAGGCACCATGCTGAAGGTTCCCCTGCAGTTCACCATAAGCACTGTTTGTCACATGTAAACTGGAGTTCCCTGGTAATAAAACGTTGTTCTGCAGGTGGCAGAGAGCGTGCAGAGCCTGACTCAGCTCCTCTACAGTCTGCAGGTGAGAAAAACACACCTGACTGACTTAAACCATACATTAAATCTACTCCATTCACAACTTTAATGTGAGAAGTTTAAGCAACAAGTTTAAATGAACAGACTCACAAGCTAAATATCAGCTGTGTGATGGGGTGTTTCCTGTCTGTGTTTGCAGGCTGCTGTGACGCTGCAGGACAGCTGCTACGAAGTCCAGAAGGTTCTTCTCCAGGAAGGAGAGAGACCTCAGCTCCGAACCCTCTCATCTCTCCCAATCAGTCTGGTACCAGTCAATTAATATTAACGTTGAATAAGAACCCTTACCACATATAGGCTCACACACAGGAATTTAAATGAGAATCTAGTGACCCTTTCTTTTAAATAACCCTCCAGGAGCAGGAGAAGCAGAGGAGCATCGACAAGAAGAAAGAGGAAGTAGAAAAGAAGGGGTTCGAGAGGAGGAAAGAGGAGGTGGATGAGGTGCAGAAGCTCCATATGAGGCTGAAACAGGAGCAGCAGCGATGGGACAAAGAGTGTCTGGTCAGAGAGAAACAGCAGGTGGGCACCTCGGATTCCAGAAATCCAAAACCCAGCTTCCCTGCCGTTTTTTAACATCCTTGAACGTGCCGTTGTTTGTGAACAGAGTGAGCAGGAGAGCGCTCTGGAGCAGCGAGAGCAGCAGTGCCTCCTGGAGGCCGAGCGTCTCCGCAGCGAGCGTGAGGAGCTGGAGGCCCAGCTGCTGGAGTATCAGCAGAACCTGGACAGGCTGAGGGAGGGCCAGAGGAGTGTGGAGAGGGAGAAGGAGCAGATCGAGACGCAGCAGAGGCTCCTGCAGAGCTGGAGGCACAGCCGCCAGAGCAGCTTGCCCGTTACAATACCACTGGACGGATTCAAGGTAGGAGCGTGAGGAGGACAGGCAGGAGGTGAAGACGTAACCCAACTGCTGAGTGAACCCCGTCTCCTCCTGTTCCTGTTTTCTTTAACAGTCCCAGGAGTCCAACCACAGCCGCACAGGAAGTCTCGATGGCAGATCTTTGGCGTACGAGAACGAGGTGGCTCTGCTCACCTCTCTCCAGCAGAAACACCCCCACCAGCCCGGCAACAACAACAACCAGCGCCAATGTCTTCACTCCAGGACGAACCGCGACGGCCCCCCCGCCGGCCTGGGCCTCAGCGCCAGCCTCTACAACAGCCTGAACGCCCTGCTGAGTCAGGCTCACAGCAAGCCGCCTCCAGATGGACTGATGTACCCCAAGTGCAGTAACAGCCACAGCTGCTCTCTGAACGACTCCGTCCACCCGTTCAGCAGCCGGGTCACGGCGCAGCCGCAGAGGACCAACAACAGTAAGAGGCTTTATCAAACGACACCATAGAGAGAGAGAGAGAGAGAGAGACGCCGAATCAAAACATGATCACCGCTTTTTTTCTGTTCTTCTCCTTCCAGCAGAGTTCAGCCCCCCACTGGACAGACGCTCCCTGGGGCCCTGGAGGTTTGAGGTCACAGGTCACGGACTTTTCGAGAACTGCTCCTCCTCCTCCTCCTCCCCGTCCCTTACCCCGCTCCTCCCCCCGCAGGCTTACCTTTCTCTTGAGGGACAGAACGGGGAGGAGGGAGGTGAGGAGAACATTGTTTATCTCTGAGGAGCAAACCTAAGCTTCCTGACATACAACTGGACCAACGGAAATGTACTTGTCGCGCATACGTGTTCGTGAATGTTTGCGTCCGCTGCGAGGAGGGAGTATATGCAGAAATGCTGCGTGTGCCTTTATCAGCGTGAATCAGCCATTATTCCTTGTCTCCCCCGCAGTGTGATCACGCCATCGTGCCTTTTTGCAAAGAAGCTCTTTGGAAATCAGCTCTTATTCTTTGACTCGCTGTGTTTTCGCCTCTGCCACGATTCGTTTGAGCATCTGTCGGACGTGTTGCGGCGGCAGACCGACCCGTGTGGGACACTGAAGCTTTCGGACAGGTGGACAGACGTTTTCCCAGCAGCACTTAAAAAGAAAAAAGGAAATATTTGAGGAATCTAATGATTATATCTGAAAACTGTGTCGAGAGTGCTATTATTTCTCCAAATCACCTTTAATAATATTTATGAGGGATTGTGAGCACCTAAAAGTAAATAAATAGTCTGACGTTATTGTATAAAAATCAGATCTATGTATAGTTTTATGGAAATGCTACCTATGCACACTACTCTGGAAGAGGAGCTTCATTTTTTCTCACACAAGTGCCAAAAACCTTGCAATCTGATACTGTAACTGAATTCTGTAAAAACGGCTGTATTTTTTTCTTCTGTTAATCTCCATTTCTGATTATTTATTGAGTGTAAATTTGCTTCTTGCACTGTCAACGGTAATGTTTGTTTGATATGTATTCTATTGTAATCTGTGACGTGCCACATTAATATTGTGCTGTACATAAAACTACTGTGGAACTCATCAGCGCTCAGCTCGCTTTGTGTCACACGTCAGCTTGACTGTTGTCCGGTCAGAGGATTTTAATTTGACGTGATATGATGTTAGTCGGAGATTCACGTTTGAATAACTGACCTCTTGGTTGATTCTTCCTCTTCAGATATGACCCCACGGCAGCTGAGCATCATTCCTCTGCAGCCTGCGGGTGACGAGCGACGCCCGATGGTGAGCTGGAAAACCACAGCTACTCGGTGGGCGACGTTAATCAGATCCAGATCGGTTAACCCTTAATTCACAGTGCAGTCCCTCCTGGAATTCATGTTGGAGTTTGAAAGCTCTGCGTGCTGGTAATTACACAGCTTCAATTATCCCGCTTTCAACAGGATGTCATAGATAATCATCGACCCAAATGTGCTGCACAATGTGTCCCTGCCTCTGTTGTCAAGTCTCAGTCCAGACCTTGGAGCAGATGATGCCATTCTGACCCTTAATCACCAACATGCTCGGCCCATAGCTGTTAAAATCAGGCCCTTGTGACTCTTCCTCTCTGCTGTGTCACGCAGCTCTGCCCTCTTAAAGTCTTCCTGTTTGGATGTGTAAGGTTTTTACTGAATGTTGTCTGCATCTCACAATAAGACCTGCACTTCTATTATAGACCAAGATTCACCTGGTGCACCACTGCACCAGACGATATCAGCGGCCTGACCTTCAGGACGGCAGATATCCTCTTATCAGCCCTGGAGCCGGAACTGTGACCGTTGAGGTTCTTGTTTTTTTATTTGACATTCTTGAAACGTTTGTTTTCCCATTAATCTCATTACGTTGTCAGTGATTCGCTTCCTTTTTTAATCTCTTTTTTTTTTAGTCCTGTAGGTTTTTAATCTACAGGACGATAACAGCGTCGGCAATAACGCAGTGGAACGTAAAAGGTGAGAGGAGAATCTGCTCTGTTCTTATTTTCTGAAACCAAGCAGTTGCGCTGAAGTCTGCGATGGTGACGTGATGCTTTGTCATGGTTGACTCGTCCAAACCACAACACGACCGACAGTTGTTCACGCTCATTTACAGAATTTTACCTCTTGAGAAAATCCTGTGTCGAACCTGTGGCAGAGCGCTCATCTCCCTCAAGGGGTGCTATGAAGAATTCAATCCTATCTTTGATTCGGCTTCTGTCTACAATTTCCCCAGGATATTCTGCATTCAGTTTCCTCAGAGTCATGCGTCACTTCATTATCATTTCATCGGTATTCAGTATCTCATCCATCACACATCACAAGAATCTGCTCAGAATTCCCAAACAAACCTGCAAACTTTCCGCTCTGCACTCTCTCAACCCATTTCCCTTCAAACTACATTCCCTGCTCATTGCTTCACTCCGTCCACCCCGTTTCTTGCGTTGAGGTTGCAGAACTGGTCCTGGAAACGTGTCTGACCTCTGCTGTGACTGGGACACTCCGCTACAGTTGTGTCCTCTGTGGACATGTCCATCTGGCCAAGGGACCAATTCCCCCCTGCAGCGCTGTGGGCGTCTTCATGCTGATGGTTTAGTTTCAATCTTCATGAATCTGAGCAGATAACGTGGACGCAGCACGCGCACACACACGAGCATTCCTTTCCTGTCACAGTCATACTGACATTCTGTTGACTGCCACGATCTACCCACAGAGAAAAATGCTTTCATTTAAACCCATAATTAAGTCAACCCCCCCAAAAAATGTCACAGTTTACATTTCTATTCATATTTGTTTAATTAAAACAAAATTAGTTTATAGTTACAGTAGTTACATCATCCTGAGTAAACTGGATAAATCGCAAAAGGAAAAATATAAAAGCAAATTTAAAATGAAAGATTCTTCTTTAAGAAAGTCAAAAATAAAAATGGATGTAAATGGAGGTGAGAATGTTTACAAGGCGAAACAAAAAGTATTTACACCAACTGTCGTATACAGGTCAGTGGTCAGTGGAGCAGCTGTGGCCGGAGCCGCCTCGTTCCTCAGTAGTGCAGAGTTCACAGTAAACCACAGGGAAAAAAAAACAAAACAAAACAAAAACACAAGCAGCACAATCTGACCTGATAATAAAAATGGGTTTCTCAGCTTTGCGGAGCCACAGTGTCCACTCCGTCCACTCCGTCCACTCAGTCTGTGGGGGTTTGATCTTTGGATCCATTAGCAGGGTCCTCTCCAGTGGCACACTGTCACTCTGGTGCTTTTCCCTCGAGTCCGCACCATTACGATCCAAAACAACCTGCTGACCGGACGGGCCGGCCGTCACACCGAGCTCCTCTGCTGCAGTCGGACCCTCACCTTGCTGTGCTTTCTGAAAAGGGAAATGCGAGCACGTGAGCAGCTGCAGTCAGTTTCAATGACAAGTGTAAAGAGTGGTTTCCTCTGATGTGCCGGGATACAAAGTTCAGACGTGACACCGACAGGCCGGTGAACAAATAAGCAGTTGGGTCAACAAGATGAAATTAAAGCTCGGGCAGCACGGCGCATGGCTTGGGTGTGTGTGTTGTTTACCGTGGTGGCGGCGACACCATGCACTTCCAGAGGACGGCATAGAGCGCCAGTAAGAGAGTGATGAACACAGTCGCTGCAATTGCACCTGCAGGCACAAAACGTTCCATTATTTGCATTTTGAAATATAACTTCACAAACGAGGCCTGATGAGGAGCCTCTGGGGAAATCATCTGTTCACCTGGTTATTTACCTCCACAGAAAAATTCATCATCCACACTTTCTTACGTGCATATCTTTTCAGTTCTCTGGAAACATCCTCCTTCAGAGCCGATTTCCACATTTCTGCAGAACTGGCTACATTCTACTCCGAGTCCGATTATTTTTAAAACACAAAACATCCACACGCTTGTTTCACCCTGACCAGAAATACGTTGTGTTTTAAATCTGGGCCGTAGACAGTTAGCAGTTAGCAGCAGCACTTTTCAGATTCAACCCCCTGACAGGCTTCCTCCAGTCTGCTCTCACAGAGCAACAATAGACACATGACCATCTACACATGAGGGACCTGCGGTCAAGGTTCAACTACGAAGTGTCACCACAGAATGATTAGTGGGAAACCGGTCGCCAGAGGGAGTCATGGAAGTGTGATATGTTTGACTGTCTGAGCATTTCTTTAAATCGCACTCGGCCAATGAAAACAACCCCCCCAAAGAAATCGGATTAAAATCAAAAGGCCTCTTTTACTCTGCAGTGGAGCTCCACAAACACCTGCCAAGTTAAATGTTTTAAACCTTGGGCTGTCCTTTATTTGTCAGTCTCCACTTTTTTTTTTTTTTGAGGGTGGCGGGCGGCCTTCGCTGGACTGAAGGTGGACCGTCTGACCAGTCAGGTGTGTTTCTATGGGCCTGGGTCTGTGAACACATCCCCCTGTGGTGCTCACCGGGGATGATCCCACTGCTGCTGGTCAAACAGTCCTCTGTGCAGGAGGGAGGAGTGGCCGCCGCAGCAGAACCTTCACGACGAGGGGGGGGACAGAAAAACACAATGCAGTTGACCTTTGCATTTGAGTCATTCCTGCCCTCCCCTTACAGTCTTCAAAGGCTATTGGATCAAAATGGAAATATTTACATGAAATATCGCTGTTGTTGATTCAAATGTGTGGTTGTTCTGAATATTCTGAATACTCTCTCAGGAGCATGTCTGTTGTGATCATCTGTAGATTGCTAGTTGCAGGAAGGACCATCAGTTCCTCCCTTCTCTGATAAGCTAATTACCCCAAATGAGGGGGCGATGCTTTCAGCCGTGTCGGTCTGTTGTGTTTCCAGCAGAATTATCTTTAACACTGAGAGATACTGGGGGCACAATAGTGATTTAAACCCTTTATCCCTCGTTGGCTCTTGTCTGTTGCCCGGATTTCTCTGCCCAAACAGCGCTGTGTGCTGCTTAAATTGGGTTCATTGACAGGATTAAAAACACAAGATACAAACTCCAGATTTTTAAATGACACTGGCTTCTTTATGACCCTGACAGACTTCCCTGATGAGCCTCCGGCTAGAACTCGAGACAGATGGAAGAGATTCCTCACCGTTCCTCCGCTGAACTGCCTGGAAAAGCTGCTCTGTGAGATCTGGGTCGACCATCTGAAAAGTGCAGCGAAAACAATCATGTCTGCGCAAAAAGAAGCGGGGCACAGGAGGAGCGCCGAGAGGACAGGAGGCGCCTCAGGTGGAACCCAGCTCGTGCAGGTGAAAGTTTGGAGGGGAGAGAGGAAAAGGGGAAGTGGCGCCGTTTGCTGCAGAGAAAGGAAACTTTCTGCAGGAAGTTCGACCAAATGGAAAAACCAGAGCGGCAGAGGAGCAGAGATAAGAAAATGCAAGAGAGGCGCGCACACACACACGGCTCCTACAGGGGACGGCCCCTCCAGCAGGGTAGTCAGGAGTGATCGCAGCGTGTAAACGGCAGAGGAGTCGGGTTCGAATCCCGCCGAGGTTCATGGCGCTGCCCTCCCTCACCTTCGAGCTGTTCGTGTCTGCGATGGTTGAACTTTCACTCCGGTTCTTCTCCTCCGTCCACATTGTCGCGTCTGTCTTCATCCGCTCCTCACGTTGTTTTCCTCTCAGCTGTGCTGCGTTCAGGTGCCGCCGTCAGAGCTCGTTCTTTACAGCTCTCACAGGGGCGGTTATAGGATGTTTTCTAAATCCGGCGGGGTGAACATCCGGTTTCAATTACTTCTTGTTGCGTTCTATGGTTTTGATGTGCAATAATCTGTGTATACAAATTCAGCTATAATTAACAGCTGTAATGGATGTGTGTGTGCACAGACGACATTAAGAAAAGCATGATGAAATAGTTTTGAGACACTGGAATGTCAATGCTTAGAAACATTTGGATGACAGCACATGAGAATTATGGAGGAATTTAATCTTATTTTTCTGTTGTTTTACATCAGAAGCCGTGTTCCCCAGCTACTTAAATTTTATTGGATTTGGCAGCAGCTCTGTTTACCCCTGAAACTCCCAGTGTTTTTTGGACGCAAACACTTCACCTTTGGTACAATGGTGAGTAGAGCTCAAGTCAAGTGATACGTTACTGAATGGTGAACTGTCCCTTTAAGTGACTTTTTTGTTAAGTACTGGAAGAACAGGGAAACTTCAGGGACCAATCAGATTTCAGCTGGAGTCAGAACACCCCCACCCCCACATTCAAAGAAAACACTTTTTGATTAAAAAATGTAGAAAAATATTAAAACGATTTCATTTAGTCTAATTTTGACATGAGTACATTAGATATTTTTATATATATTGTGTTGGTAAAGATGATCGATTTGTGTAACCCAAATCTCTATCAGCTAGCCGACTGAAGATATTTATATTTAGAAATACTTTAGATAAGACTGTTGACTTCCTTTTGCAGGATGGACAGGTTTACATGACGTCCTACAACGCCACAGCTGCGTTAGAAATTTTTTTTCCACCTGCATGCTTCAAATAATGAAGACGTGCCACACCAGAAAGTTTGGTTCTGTTTATCTAAGTGTGTCACATAATGTGCGTTTGAACAAAGCAGTGTTCCAAATACACAATGTTAACACAGATGGGAAAGAACTGTTTATTAGCTGAAGTGACTCTAACCGATTAAAATTTGCAGACCACATGTGGATGAAAACATTTAACATACTGCCCAGTGAGACCTCACCTGCAAATAGCACAACTCCACAGACGTGTTTTCAAATTCAGCACATGAATTGGGAATTTTTGTTTTTAAAGAAAAATCAAATATCTCAGAAAGGACCCTGGACAAGCCCCACATATGAGTTAGTCATAAAAATAGCAAATACAAAGGTCTAATCTACTGTCCTTTATGGGAAATACTTCCATTTATTCCCCCTGCTTCAAAGAGCAACACCAATAGTCTGCAGAGATATTGCACAAACGTTTACACTGCAAAAGCAGAAAGAGCAGATTCTGTTCTCACACACAGGCACTCAACACCAACGCAGCCTGCAGAGTTTGCATATCGGCAAATCATACTCACACACAGCAGAGAGCAGACACGTCTTAAAATACACAACCAAAGGCATGTCTTCATTTGAAACTGGTCAGCAGTTCACAAAGAAATTCATTTCTAGTCAGACACAACACATTTAGTGCTCACAGGAACAAGAGTCAACCGTGGAGTGTGTTCAAATAAAAGTGTCACATGAAATCACTCGTTTTGTGATGACGGCACACAACCAGAGGGCCAGGGACGTGCCGCAGCACCTGAGGTACAGCCGAGCCGTGGGCAGCAGCGGCCTGAGTGGGCAAATAAAAATTAAAAAGGGTGCGGAAGGGGTGTTGTGTTAGCAAAGAGCACGGCTATGGTTTGCAGAGAAGAGAAGAATAGCTTACATGTTCTGCTCTGCTCTTTATAGTTGACAGCTCTTACACAGGACAGGAGGGTTACATGTTAAGCCACACTGCAATAAGGCTGCATCTCTGGAGAAACATCTTTCTATATCTGACGTCTAATCTCCGACTCCTCATCGATTTTAAGATGCACAATAAGTAAATCACCCAAAGGGAGTGGGAATGTTTAAGATTTCAATGAACACCATGAGAAATAGAAAAGCAAAGCAAAGCAACTGTAACTTAATCCGGCATCATAAAGATATTTAAAAATCAACATAAAATCCTGTGAGATTTTGATATCAAACCTCCAAGCAGTCACTTGGTTTGACCTCGTTGGAGGAATAAAGTATATAAGCAGGGCCACCTAGTGGGCAACAAAGGTTATGCGCGCAAGTTAGTCCAGTCAGTTTAGAAGAATTGAACCTAAACGTTGACGCACAATATGAATTCACTCGTTAAGACTTGCCAGGGATTGTGAGAGATGCCTTGAAGCAAAAGCACGGGGATTAATACTCTGTTAAACAAATTAAGTTCTGAGATCAAACTACTGAGATTTGATTCAATCTGAACAACGTTAAATGGTTTGAAGGTAAAACAATACCGATACACAATGTCACACTATTATATCCTCGGCTGGTATTGAATCACCGTACAGATGATTACCATTTCAGAGGTTAAAAATAATTCAAAGGTCACGTCTTCCCCCGACCAGATCCCATCACTCCTTCAGCCCCCATCAGTCACAGTCCAGATACGTCACACTTCCATCACTGGCCACCACCTTCCACACTTTTCTTGCTGTCACCCTCGAGCCAGACAGCGTCAGTTCTGTCCGTTGTTGTTGAGAGCTGGTGACCAGTGCATGATGTGAGATGTAGGAGAAGCAGAAAGGCAGAGACGAGTGTGTCCACGAGGACGAGGCAGCGACATCACATGATTTCACAGCATGAGTTCTGTTTCCGTGCCTGAAGGATTAATATTAACACACACACGCACATAAGTCAGGCAATTGGAAGCATGACAATCACATATGAAAGATCGTCAATACTCACAGTCTTGTAGAAGGCTTTGGACTGGTTTCCAAGATGCTCTGACTTTGCCACAAGGTCGTCCAGCTTCTCTCCTCTGTCCAACAAACTTTCCATGGTGTTGTGCTACAAGAAACAAATGTTTGACTTGACGAGAACTCAAGAAATGCTCGTCCGCTCTACGCTGTTCTTTTGAGGCATATCGAGGCACAAACCAGTCGACTACCTGTGTTATTTACATATCCTGGTAAACGAAGGAGATACTGCTTCTAATTCTCTGAGTCCTGAGCTTAGTCCCAGGTCTGTTGGTCTGTGTAGTGAGGTATCTTACCAAAATGATCTTTGTCTCATCCAGCTCTGCCTGCACCTTGGTCATTGCATCTGCTTCCCTGGGGTTCTGGGAAGAAAAACACAAAAACAAAACAACAAGCTGTCAGGTAAATAGATTTGTATGTTTAGCATTTTGTGAGAAAAGCTTTTTGTGTGACCACAAACAAATCTGTGTGTTTTTTCTGAATAACCAATGACAAACATTCACCTGGTATTTAGCAAGGTGACTATCTAGGGCTGCGTAGGTTATGGTACCAGGGTTACCAGAGGGCCAGTCTATACTGTCCACCGCCCTGGAGAATTCCTCAAGTACCTGAAAAAACAAACATATCTCAGCATGGACGCTGACAACCAGGCGCAATAATAATGATGGATCTTCATCTGCATGTTTTTGTGCCCACTTTTTCCAGTAATGTGAAACAGACTCTCTGTGGATATTCAGTATCTGCGATGACCACAGCACCCAGGTTGTCGTTTCTCACATACACATGGCACAGGTACTCTGAAAGAGTGAGAAAACAAGTGTGTTTCACCATCAGACTGAACGTAACTTAAGGCAATCTTTTATTTCTTAACTTATTGTTTTACCTTGTTCTTTCACAGAGGCACGGCTCCCTTGAGATGTTCGCTCGACGATCAAGGCACTGGTGAAGGTCATGAACTCCTGAATGCTAAACAAACCAAAACAACACGTAGTGAGATACAGAAAGACAGGAGGAAGTTCTCCGCAGTGACAACAAGGTGACACTGTAAAGAATTATGTGATAAACAAACACAGTCTATCAGGTGGGGTTCAGGTGCAGACAAGGTGTGGTGGTGGAGAAGGGGGTGGCGCACCTGGAGCGCTGGAAGAAGCTGAAGGAGGACAGGTCGTAGGCCGCTTTCAGGAGGTTGGACTTTGTGGCTCCTTTGTAAATGATGCTGAGGCTGTAGAGCTTCATGCTGCTGCCGCCGTCTCTCTCTCTCTCTCTCTCGCTCGCTCACACACACACGGCCCTGGTGATCCGATTTGGGGGACGACACAAGCAGAATCACATGAGAGCTTTAGCCCCCTCACCCAGCTCAGAAACGTGAGAGCGACCCGGCTAAAGTGAAAGTAAACGCGTTGTTTGGAGCTAGCAAGCTAACCGGCTAAAGCTAGCCGAGCTCGGGTTCCTTAATCGTTTTCATCCAGGCTGAGATCGATTGGTTAAACCGGCGGTGGTCTGTGCTAACTCACCACAGACTGACAGCACCGTGACCCGGGTCGTGGAGCGTGTAAACACTTTTAGAAATCAAGTGAGGCTCGAAGCTAGCTGCTGTTGTCCCGAGGCCTCGCTGCACTTACCGGGCAAATCCGCAGCAAACAGTTCCAAGTCACGACCGAAACAGAGCAACAAACTCCTCACTTCGTATCAACCGGGTGTTCTCGACGTGTAGGACACGAGTCCGGCGACCTGGTCAGCGAGGAGCTTGAGCTAAGTTGATAAAATCCGAGGCGACCAATCACCACGTCACGATCCCCACACGGTCCGACGGGAAATCCGTTCCGGTGGAAACAAAGACGCTGCTGTTTCTCATAGTTCCCGGAAATGTCCTCATGTTCAAATGTTAATTATAATGTTATACTTCTTATGAGTCTGGAAAGAATTGCAGTCCCCCCATTGTGCTGTGACTACATAATGTTGGTTATTCCACGATGAATGTTGGCATTCAATGATATAATTACAACATTGATGTGAGTAAACATCTGGTTCATGTTCCAAAGAGAAAAAACGATTTTTTAATGTGTAAATATAAATCAGGCCAAGTGTATATATTACTTATAAAGATATGTTTAACAATAACAAGAGTTGACATTAAAAATACAAATCTAACTAAATTAATTTACAGATATCAGGTTCTAATTCTAACTGTCTGCAATCAAACAGAACATTAAAATGATTATTCCGTTTGTTAATGTGTGTATAAAATAATGTCAGTATGGTGACTATAAGAATATTGATTATTAGTATGAGTAGCCAGGTTTATCTTCATCTACAATTCATTTAGAATAGAATAGAACGTTTTTATTCCTCCCCCATGGGGGAAACACACATTTACCACAGCTCAGTGAAAGAAGAATCAGTTTAAGTAAGATAAAAAAAAACAAAAAAACAATAAGGATAAAAAAAAAAATCTTGAAATCCTACCTATTTACAGTTAAATTACAAAGTTAAATACAAAAACAGAATGTGCAAAGAGCAAAAATTAAAAAACCTTGAGCAGAAAAAAAATTGTGCTGATGTAATGAGACTGATTTTGAGATGTTGAGATTGAAGGAATTGCAAAAAAAAAAAGTAGTAGTATTTTTGAATTCAACTTAGTAATATCATTGTTAATTTATTCTTGCCATCTTCAGTCTGACCATTCATATTACTCATTATTATTGTTTGGCCTCAAAGAGTGAGCTTGTTGATCTTGTGAGTCTCGTGTTTCACGGACAAAAACAAGACAACCTGATGTTCTCTTTGGAGATCGTGCGCCATTTAACAATGTCTTCCGGCCACTTAACTCAGTGGTTAAATGTTTTCCATGGCAGAAGTGTCCGTAATTCATTTCCAAGGTAACACTGAAACCATTCTGACCCTGAAACGGCCGAGCCTCATGGTGCATCTGTTCCCCAGTTGCTGCTGCATCAGAGGAGGAGGAAATCACCTTTCTTTCCTGGAATAGTTCAGTGGATTTTGAGGTGACATTGTCGGTGAGGAGTTCAGCTGTAGAACCAGAGGCCATCTTCATTTTTGCCTTCCTCAAAATGTGAATTATATTCATTTCATTATTGGGACCAAGACCTGGATGGAAAATCTTCTTCAGTCTTCTCCCTTGTCTGACTGACTGAAGGACCTGTGGCTGACATAGGCAGTGTGTCCATGAGGATATTTTTGACCGGACAGTTAACAGCAAGAACGAAGACAAATCCACAGGTTTCTATTTAGATTTACATTTATTTGATGTCTTTCAGACTGAAAATAAAAACCATTTATGTTTTTTATAATATCTGAGTAAGAATGAAGATGTGTCATTGTTTTTCCTGTCAACGCAAATCAAGGCTAATCCATTTGGTTTTTATGGGACGTGTTTACTCCTGAACTTTTCATGTCACAGTTTCGGCTGCTGCAGATATAGGCCTGTGTTTTTGTGACTAGGGGCTGAACATTATGTAGATCGAACGTTTGGGAACATGATGTTTGGGCAGTTTCCCATCAAAGTATAGTATAGTGTTTCCTTTGCTCTTCACACACGTGAGTGAACACATCAACAAGTGGAACTTGGGAATTTCCTCAACACCTGAAGAAAGAGAGAACATCTATCGCAAAGCACTGATGGTCAGGAGGACACTTGGGGTTTAATCCTCATCGTGATACAATGGATAAGGTAGGATCAAAAATGCATGTCCATTTATTTCATTTTTTTATTTCATATTTCATATTTTCATTTCATCTATCTATGTGTACTTAATTAAAAAGGTGCAAAATAAGTGATTCAATCTTTGTGGGTATCCAATTTAATTGACGAAGCTACAAATATGTACTTAAAGCAATAACATGGAGTATGATTGATTAAACTGTTCAATTGTTGCTTTAATTAGAAATATATATCAGGCGGCTTCATGTGAGCAGTCTGAGTTGAAAGCTGTCCACTTCATTGGGCTAACTGTAATGCATCAACCCACTTGCAGCAGTGAACAGACCTTGACCCAAATTCCTGTATGTTTAGTATAAGGTAATTTACCATAAACCTGGCGATCTGTACGTGTTCCTCTGCTGCTCAATCTCTGCAGCTGGCTGAATGGAAATCCATCAGGCAGCTCTGTGCAAACAAGCCGGGTCAGTTAAATTAACCAGATAATCAGCTGTTGGCAAGTACTTGGCACACATTCAACTCTTAGCCATAAATTAACTGTTGTTGCACCTCAACTGGTCAAAGTCAAAGCAGCAGTAAAGTCTCAAATTGAAAGTACCAAATATACCAAACACAAACATTAAACTAACACATTATCTATGTGTTCAATGTGTACAACAATTATCTACTGTATATTATTATTTTATTCAACCCCAAAGTTAAAGCTACATGAGGAGATATATAAAAGATTTGAAAGCAATGGAGACTTTGTGGCCTTGTTGGATAAATGTGTGTGTCAGGGCACTGGGGCAGGGTCACTGTGGGCCCCCCCATCAGAGGCCTGAGCTAAGAAAAGCTCTGACCTCTGGTCAGGTTCACCTCAGGAGCAGATAAGCACCAGAGGCCTTCACCTGCAAAGCACATTGCTAGTTTAACAGGTCATTCATCCCCCACTGTTACTAATTTTAGACAGAGTTCTTTTACAAATATATGCATAACTCTCTCTGCCCTTTGAAACTGACCCATTTAGCAAACCTATGGCACATCATGATGAGTTCTAATCACAAGGTCAACATTGACATGGACTGTAAGAATGCAGTCTGTGGATTCTAGGTCACATCATACATCACACTTCATAACATGATGGCAAAGGAAAATTCACCAAGCCAAACCAGTGATTATATATAGGACAATATTAGAGGACTGTAAAAAGTCTCTCCTCTGTACAGAGGCTGCACGTGTGTGTGTGCGTGTGCGTGTGAGAGAGCATGTGAGCCTACATGGCCAGATGGGGTGAGGTATCGAGAAGGGGTGGCCATTTACGTCTGCTGCCTCCAGCCCACTTCACCTGAGCATAAAAACAGCTGAGCTCCTCATTCAGAGGCCGTCACACTTCACTGACTGTGCACACACACGGGGCGAACACACTCCACACACACCTGGAAACACACAGAGAAGCTCATTTAGTCAAACCCGTGACGATGCCGTGTGTCAACTGTCGCCCAGACCAGACGGTGAAGATGCTTTGTAGCTACAGCTCTGTGGTTGATAAAATCCTCATGGTAAGATTCATGTTTGTGTTTCTCCCGCTGAAATGAGACATATACGTTTTTTTGGTCGCCTTGACTGTTGTTCCAGTGAACTGGATAATTGTGATGCAACTCTCTACTGTATTTTACTGAACGTGTGTTTGGAACCCGCTGCAGGTAGAGCAGATCCTGTCAGAGTTCAGACTGAACAACGAAGACCTCAAAGAAATCATGAAGCGGATGCAGCGTGAAATGGAGAGAGGACTGCGCGTAGAGACGCACGAGGAGGCCAGTGTCAAAATGCTGCCAACGTACGTGTGCTCCACCCCAGAGGGCTCAGGTAGGAAGTCAAATTATTATGATTTTAAACTGTACCGATTTGACCAATGTGTGACCTAACTGAATGTATGTGTGTGTGTGTGTGTGTGTCTGACAGAGGTGGGGGACTTCCTGGCTCTGGACCTGGGGGGCACAAACTTCCGTGTCATGCTGGTTATAGTGGGCGAAGACGAGGAGAGGAGCTGGAAGATAGAGACCAAGAACCAGATGTACTCCATTCCTGAAGATGCCATGACAGGGACGGCCGAAATGGTCAGTGAACCCAGCATCTACACACAAAGCCAACAACTCATTCAACCAGTGTTGGTTTTTCATTTTTAAATATTTGTCTTTTTTGAAATACCTTTTATTGAATAGTTGGACGACTTCAGCTCTGGTCTCTGTGAACTGCAGCACTGACATAAAACCTGTCTGAGTGAAAAAAAACACAAATTGTTGTTCATTTCCCGCACATCTCTCATGCTGCAGCTCTTTGACTACGTAGCAGAGTGCATGTCGGACTTTTTGGACAAACATCACATCAAGCACAAGAAGCTTCCTCTGGGTTTTACTTTCTCCTTTCCTGTGCGACATGAGAACATTGACAAGGTGGGAGGTCGATCTTTAAATCCACACTGACAAGAACCATCATCACCTTACTATTTCTACTTTTTAAACTTGATGATACCCGTCCCTTTCTCTCCGCAGGGAATCCTCCTGAACTGGACCAAAGGCTTCAAGGCCTCTGGGGCGGAGGGGAACAACATCGTGGGTTTACTCCGAGATGCCATCAAGAGACGAGGAGTGAGTTCCACCTCATCGCAGTCTCATCAGTTATGAATCTGAACAACTTGAAAATGATGCACTGTGATGGCGTTATCACGCAGGACTTCGAGATGGATGTGGTTGCCATGGTGAATGACACAGTCGCCACCATGATCTCCTGCTATTACGAGGACCGCAGCTGTGAAGTCGGGATGATCGTTGGTACGAAACAGAGCTCTCACACATTCCACGCTAAATAACAGTAACAAACCGTCTCGTTCACACACATCTCAACAACATCTGTGTCTCTCCCAGGCACTGGCTGTAACGCATGCTACATGGAGGAGATGAGGACTGTGGAGCTGGTAGAAGGGGAGGAGGGCCGGATGTGTGTGAACACAGAGTGGGGGGCGTTCGGGGGCAACGGGGAACTGGAGGAGTTCAGACTGGAGTACGACCGAGTGGTGGACGAGACGTCGATCAACCCCAGGAAACAGCTGTGAGTGGCAGTTCAAATTCACACGTTTCAGAAAACTCTCTGCATCTTTGATACAGCTTGGTCAGCTGCGGAGTTTGGATGGAGTTTGAAATGCAGACTCTCATCTACTCTCCAAATTAATCATGCCCCCTTTGGCGCTTCTCACCCGACTCTCTGTGGAGCTGCTAAGCTACCAGCTGTTTTTCGTGAGGATGTTTGTAAATGGCCGGCGCCCTCACACATCAGTGGGCGGGGGTGACAGATTAATGACCTCTCTCCGGGCCTTGTCACTGTGCCTGTCAGCCTAATGGCTGTTTGCCTTTGTGCACCGGCAGCCCCTTCACACAGACAACTGCTGAGCCCGGCCTCGGCACTGACGTTATCATCCCCGGGTAGAGACGCAGAGTTGTTTGCTCGTGCGCTGCATGACTCACTCATCCTTTCACTTTTTTTTTCCACTGTTTCAACATCCTCCCTTCAGCTCATCCCTTCTTTGTACGAGTGCCCCTTAACGAGTTTAAAGACACCTCTGTGCTGCTGCTGCTCTCCTCCTGTAGATATGAGAAGTTGATCAGTGGGAAGTACATGGGAGAGCTGGTGAGGCTCGTCCTGATGAAGCTGGTGAACGAGGGCCTGCTGTTTAACGGCGAAGCCTCGGAGCTGCTGAAGACACGAGGCAGCTTTGAGGCGCGTTACGTCTCACAGATGGAGAGGTGAGCATCCGCCCGTCCAGCTGCCGTCGATGGCTTAAATGTCAAACGCTACCTGTAAAACAGAGACAAGGAAAAGGTATTATACCTGTTACTGCATGCGTATACACACACATATCCATTCATCCAAGTATTTCCAACATCATGATAAAAATGAAAACAGTGGCTTAGCATTCAGTTTATTAAGTAGAATCAATGTTGAACAATTTAGAATATCTTTAAGAAAATTATATTTTTAACACTTTCTTCATGCAGCTTCATATAAACTTGCATTATTTTAGAGTGATTCAATTTGGTGAGAAAGCGCAAAATGAAATGAGGGAAATGTCTATCATCTATATTTATATACATGTGTGCAAATAGAATAAAAACAATAACAGAGACGTTCATTTTCAGTGACACTGGAGACAGGAAACAAATCTACAACATCCTGTCCTCCCTGGGCGTTCTGCCGTCAGAGCTGGACTGTGATATCGTGCGTCTGGTCTGCGAGAGCGTTTCCACCCGCTCCGCTCACATGTGCGGGGCCGGCCTGGCAGGTGTGATCAACACAATGCGGGAGCGACGCAGCCAGGAGGCCCTGAAGATCACAGTGGGCGTCGACGGCTCTGTGTACAAGCTGCACCCCTGGTGAGGATTTAACGTCTACAGTTTCTAAATCCACCCACACTCACGCATGAGCTTATGCTAATATACAGAATGGAATTAAACATTTTTTTTTTTATCGGTGTGTCAGTTTCCGTCACAGGTTCCACAAAGTGGTCAGGGACCTCACGCCTCACTGTGAGATCACCTTCATCCAGTCGGAGGAGGGCAGCGGCCGTGGGGCCGCTCTCATCTCGGCGGTGGCCTGTAAAATGGCTGCGTGCATGCTCACTCAATAAAGGGAAGCTGTGCACTGAGCTGCCCTTCCCACCTGGAGGACAGCAGCGAAGTGAGCCTGAACCTGGATGTGTGTCGGTGGATGATGTACAGACAAGCGAGCAGCAGTATTGTAGACTGCGTTTGATAGAATCAGACCGAGTTTTAGTTGATATCAATTTTTATTGTAAATTAAACAATAGGTCTCCTGTTGCACCCAAAACATTCGGCGGCTCATTTAAATTTCTCTGCTCCATTTTGAAAATGGCACGTGTGTTACTGACGCTGGTTTATGATGACACCGGTAAAAACTGGTTGATATGTAGCCGGGAGAGTTTTTGTAAATGCTGTTGTAAACTACACCACCACATCAAATCCATTGCCTCGTTGTGTTTTAATTCCTCTTTGTAAACAACAGTGTATTTCGTCGACATCTTACATTTAAATGTAAATGTTTATAACTCCACGTGTTTGACAGTAATTTGTGTGTTTTTTTCAAATGTACACAACGAAATGTACTTTGTGATGATGTGAATAAGCTAAACTGTAAATAAAATAACTAATTCGAATGAAAGAGAATTGAATTTCTTTGTCACCGAGGCATGACGTAGCACAATATACTGACTTAACTTGGTTAAGTGACTGTCGAACGTCAGAGGCCACTCTCCCCTGTCCCATCTCTCCCATATCTCTGTTTTCCAGCCTGGAGGAATCCTGGCTGCTTCACCTCTTATCAGCTCCCCACAGAGACACGCAGGGAGCAGCTGTGGCCTTGTAAGGGGCTGTGCTGCCCACCACAGGCTATTATAGGAGGGCAGGAGATAAGATGGGTCCATACATAAAACCCACCCCGGCATCACACCTCTGCCGGGAGTCCACGCACCATCGTTCTCAACATGGTGAGTCAGTCCGCGTTCACAGTTGTGTGATTTTAAAGAAAAACACGAAATATGTGAACGTTATTATTTTGTTGTATGTAGGAAATGTATTTTACATTTTTTTCCAAAGGTTAAAGGAAAAGTTTTATATCTTTATTATTGATTTGTAGTTGTGTTTCATGTTCTCAGGCGAGTAAGAAGGCCTCCAATAAGAGACAGAGGGGAGGACAGAAGTCCTGCTCCAACGTCTTCTCCATGTTCGAGCAGAGCCAGATTCAGGAGTTTAAGGAGGTGCGGTACTGACCTTTAATGCCTCAGGCAAAGTTTGTGCAGGAACCTGGGATTGTTGCAGTGTCAGAAATTGACGAATATTCCATAATATAGTCAAATGTTTTGAAATCCTAATGCAGTTTATAAAGATCATAAACATTTACCCCGCAGGCCTTTGGCTGTATCGACCAGGACAGAGACGGTGTGATCAAGAAACAAGACTTGAAGGAGACTTATGCACAGCTGGGTATTTTGATCTATTTTTTAGATCTGCTGGCTTTTGAATCTGTTGCTATGTAAGTGTTCCACCGACTGTGTGTGTGTGTGTGTGTGTGTGTGTCAGGGAAACTTAATGTCAGTGACGAGGAGCTGGATGGGATGCTGAACGAGGGGAAAGGGCCCATTAACTTCACCGTGTTCCTGTCTCTGTTTGGAGAGAAACTCAATGGTGAGAACTTTTTGCAGACGATCAAATTCACCTTTGACTCATTTTAAATGTAAATCCTAACGTGGAGATGAGGCCTGGTGATATTTTATTCCTCCTCAGGTACCGACCCTGAGGACACCATACTTGCTGCCTTCAAACTATTTGATCCCAACGGCACCGGCTTTGTCAACAAGGATGAGTAGGACACATTCTATTCATTTATATGAATTCATTTCACTTAATTGTTATTTCTCCCTAAGAAGAGTTTTGTCCTATTTATCCAGGTTTAGACGATTACTGATGAACCAGGCTGATAAATTCACAGCCGAGGAGGTTTGTGTCTTTTGTTTTTTCGCCCGAGGGATTTCAACATGAATGAGATCATAACTGTCACTTAAATATCCTCCAGGCGGATCAGGCCTTCTCTCTCGCTCCAATTGACCCGACTGGCAACATCGACTACAAGTCGCTCTGCTACACCATCACACATGGAGATGAGAAGGAGGAGTCCTAATGAGCTTGAGTTAAAATTCTGAAAAAAACGAATACAATTTTCCTTTCAAGCTCAGCCGTTCACTTTTTAATGATGTGCTTAAAATTTAGATAATTTATTCTTGTTATGAGGAAGGGACAGACAGAGTTGGAATTCACTGGAATTTTGAAGAATCAATGCATGAATAAAACATGAATAAAACAAACCAAAATTAAATTAAAAATAAAGTCAAAACACTTGTACTCTTGTTATGTCTGCAAGGTGGGATTACTAAAATGTGCCTAAAAGCACCGTGCTGGCTGTGGGAGGCCCCGGTGGCCTGCTTGGCTGCCACACACAGTAACTGCAAAAGTGAGCTGGGGTTGAGTAAAGTACAGTGAAACAAAGAAAAGTGGATGTCAGTGGTTTACAAAGGCCTCGCTGCTCTTTCTTTCTCTTCGGACACTGTTGCCGTGGATACAACAACAAACCTCCCCATAAACCGCACGGCCACATTTCCCCGCTCACACAGCAAACAGCCGGTCAACAACAGGAGGACAGAGGCTTCTGCAGAGCAGCCCGTCTTTCAACACATCCAGCAGCAGGGGAGTCCACATGACACAGAGTTTATCTGTGATTTGTGAAACCTGTGGTCGAGCTGGCAGAGATGCCGATTGCATCTGGAGCTGCAGGCCGGGTGGATGCGGGAGGAGACGCGACTTCAACATGGAGCCCAGATGGACTGAAGAGGAAGCCCAGAGCTGCAAACAAGAGCTGTGACTCTTATCTGCAACGGTGGGTTGATCCCTGCACCCATGTGTGTTCTGACATGTAGCTGCACTTTGAAGGATGATTGATGCGGTGTTACATTCTCAGTACACAGGGTCCTTGCGTGGAGCTGCATCACCATTTAGCTTGATCCAGATGTTGGATGATATTAACGCGACTAAATTGGGACGCTAAATTTAAAAGCAGAGCTGCAGGTAGAAGCCACTGAGGTAAACCCACAGGTGATCTGTTACAGAGCACTTTTATTGGCTCAGAGATAAAAGTGAGTGAATCAGCAGCAGCCTGTTTGTCATCTGAACTGTGCAGAGCAACACACAGATGTGAGACACTCAAGTGCCTCGTAAATATTTCACCGTACTGTTTGTTTTTTTTCCTGGCAGAGTTAATGAAAGGGAAGAGACAGGAAGTTGCATTTAAAAAAGAGGCTGCTGTCCTCCACTTGTTACTGTAGATAAATCTCACGTAAACGTCTTTTCGTTGTTTGACGTCTGCAGATATATTGAGCTCAACAAGAGCAGGAGAAACACAAGTAACGTACTGCAGGTCAGTGACGTCATTACAGAGCTGCCTTGTACATTGAGCTGAGTGCAGATCAGATTAAGAGATGTTTGTTTTGTCTCGCAGGTCACACAGGATGACACAGAACCGAGCAATCCGGAGATTAAAGGTAAGACGATCCAAAACAGGACTGTGTCGACGCTGCCACAGTTACAGTGAGTGAGACAAGCCTGTCTCCATTTGTTTTCAGGGGACGAAGGTGTGAGTCCAATGAGGAACGGAGGCGGGGAGAGTGAGGCCTCAGAGGAACCCTTCAGTACAGAGAGATCCAAAAAGTCTCAGATGTGTGTTCTGCTCTGATGTGGACGGTTAATGCGCTGGGCTTTCACTGCCAAAACCTTTTGTCTGTTCTGTATTAAAAGACGTGAGGGGGGCAAATGTTAGCAAACAATGTCACGTGTTTAATTAAAATTGTGAAAACTGTTTGGACGGGTTGTTTTAGCGTGGAAACTTTTAAGTGTGTGATTATTTTCAACATTGTGAAGCTCAACAGTGCAAGAATCAAATACCTCAGGTCTATATTTAAATACTTAATAAACATTGTTTGGAGTATGTAATTTGTTTTAATCATGTTCTGTTATAAAGATAAGACCATTCAGTTTGTCAACAATTTTATTTAAAACACAGAACAAGCACCAGCCAATGCCTGACACATTCAGCAATAATATTCAATCACTACAACAGAAATGTGAGGCAGCGATCAAACAAACGCTTTCCCTTTTTCATCGTCAGTCTGTACCACGTGAAGGACGAAGGTCAATATTGCACTTGTGTTTCTTTAAATCCCCAAACGCTCTCCTCCTTTACCCTGTGGTTAGTTTTCACAGTGTTCATTAAGTCCACTTGGCTGAACTGCATCCCGTGTTGAGTCCAGCTGATTCTGCCGCAGGAAAGACGCCTGTTTCCAGGGGTTCGCCCCTCACACCGACGGGGGGGGGGGCCTCAGTCACTGCTGCCGCTGCTGTCATCTCCCACCACCATGCTGCTGTACTTCTTCTGCTCCTGCTCCTTGAACGTCTCCTTCACCTTCGCTCTCTTCAAGCCTCCGTCCCTGCAGTGGCGCACAGGTGGAGACAAATATAACGGACTTAACAGACACTAAGATTAAAAAGTACATTCATCGGCAAATCGGCTTTATCTATTTTCAAAGAGAAAATCTCCAACCAAATGAAAGCATTTTTGAATATCTCAAAAACAGTGAAGAGGTCAAATCTCACCATTGTAGATCAACCAGCCCTCCCTGGTGAGCGATGGCCGACTTCACTCTGTTGGCGAACTGCACGGCATCTTCTCCTTCCTGCCCATTTTTGAATAAACAACAAACTTGGTCAGACGCGTGCATATGCACATGCGGCTTTAAGCGTGCATGGGCGCGTCGTACACACCTGCTGGTGCATGGCTGGCAGGTACCAGACATTGCAGACGAGGGCCCAGCTGGTCATCATCCTCAGCAGGTAACTCACCATGCTGTACTTGGAGCTGTTCCAGAAGGCGTCTCCAAACTTCGGGTCGTACTAAAAAACACAGCGGGGTTAGTGATGATGCAATGCATGCGTCACATTAATGGCAGTGTGACTGACAGAGAGGAATAGAGTACCTTGATGGCTACTGGATATATTGTCGCTCCGATTTCAAAGCTGCCCTTTTTGAACATCATGACAGATGTGTTGTTGACGCAGGTTCCTGCAGACACCAGCCATCAGGGTATTAAAGGAGACAGAGCCGTGTGAGCTCAGCGGCCAGACTGTCGCCCGACGCCGAGCTGAGACAACGACGCTCGCTGTGTCTTATCTTTGATGACACCAAGACAGAGTATCCCTGCCTCTCCACACAGTCACACTTACCCTCTGGAAATATCAATATGGGAAGCTTTGTCTTGTCGTTCACATGATCCATCAACCTAGGGGCAGAACAAAGAGGTAATGGAAACCACTCCTCACACATATCTGCACGCTGCAGCCTCGAACAGGTTTTTTCACACTGTGGACTTCAAACTTCAAACATCTGGAGCCAGCGTCTGGGCGAGGATGGGATGTTATGAGTCACTGTTCAGTAGCGACTTTCCAAAACACATTTGTTCGTGTAAAACTTAAGAAGACACTCACTGCCAGGAAAATGCCAACCTCTCTCAGTGCCAGTGTTTTTTTTTCTCCATAGAGCGAAAACACAGGCGAGGAAGACCTGCAGGGACAAGGCTGAGGAGAGGAGGAACCGGAGGGACTGACCTTTTGGTCACTAGGTGGCGATCTTTCATCTCCGCTCTCTCAAACCAGATGTGAGGACAGGACCTCACCATGGCTCTCTGAACAACTCCCATCAAGCCTCCGTGGACCTGGCCCACCTAATCCACATACATGAGGTAATGACATCAGCACACACCGATTCCACATGAAAAACTGACCGTAAGAAGTCCCACATACCATCGCATAACAGCCATCGTTGCAGAGAATCACGATGTCGATGGGAGTCGTGTGATTGGCCACACAGATTCCTCCTTTTTTCGGTTTGTTCTCCCTGCAGGTTGTGAGGAGAGACCACGGGGTCAGCGTCAGGAGATAAAACAATGCGATTAATGCTGCGCGGCCGCGTGGTGACGGAGGGTTCTCCCACCTGTTGTGATAGCAGATGGCAGCAGAAAGTCCTCGAGCACAGATTCTGTAGCACATGACGTGAACCCACTCACTCAGCCAAGACTTGACCCTGAAATTCAACACCAGTAGAACAAGATCAATTGAAAGATAAGATGTGTTCAATGAACGTTTGTATTTCTGGACCCGCGATCACTTGTGGGCACCTCGAATGTGGGAGCAATCCGACTGCTGATGTTCCTATAACCAACCAGCTCAGACCGATGCAGGCCAGTAATATCCTGGAGGGACAAAAATCACAGCTTTCAAATTTCAAACTCTTTTTCTGAATGCTGAGATAAAATGACAAAGGTCAGAGGTCAGTGGAAGACAAACAGACACATTGGTCTGATGCTAAATGACTCTAAATCCCTCCAAGGAACTGCCGGCTTCATTTCGCAGCTCGTGTACCTGAGTGGAGCGAGGATGCAGTATCTCACAAAGATGCCCAGGCCATAAACCAGTGTCAGCCTCAGACTGATGTACTGGAAATGATTGTTGGTGCGAGTGAGTAAGTTCCAGGACACCAGCTCCTCCGAGCTGAACCGCTGGGTCACCTGAATTGAAAAAACGAACACTTAGAGGTCTGAAATGCAAAATAAAGTCCCCTGTTGATAGACGACATGTCAAACTGGGTTCTTGCTGCTGGAGTTAAACGTTACCTCGTCCTCCACAATGCTCTCGATGCCTCTTCGGGTGAAATAAAAACAGTCGCTTAGTGTAAAATCGCCTCCCACTGGGGGTTTGGGGCGACTGCGTCGGAGTTCCTCTAACTCTTTCTCCATGGAGCCATCTTCCCTCTGGATGAGACCTGACATGCACAGACAGCAACACACTGAGACTCAAAGATCTGATAAGAAGCATTATCGTCAAAGCAATCAGAGTTTTTAGAAAGGATGAGAGGTCTGCAGCATCACATCTGATAAGAGACCAGATGATGTCTTCACCAGTTCTAAATACAGCAGAAATGTTCAGTGAATGAATGAATATATCAACCCATCCAAACACTGTGGCCTGAAGTACACATCAATGAGAGCAGAGCTGGGCTGTCCTGAGAGCAGCCTGAGGCCGGAGGGCTGCCACACCTGGGTTCCAACACTGCCCACCTACAACAGCCCTCAGAACAGTTCAGAGTTGGACTCCTCATTATCTGATATCTCAGAGGGCAATGTCCAAAACCGGCGTTCAATATACAGACGAAAACTCTCTGAACAAAGTCCTGAAACCTGAAACGCCAATTGTTCCACATTTAAATAAAGGCAGCAGTGACGTTGAACTTTGAATAAACCGTCCTCTTTATCGAGCAGGCATCACTGTGCCTTAGAGCAGGAGATTAGCGACTGATAAAAAGTTGTGTAATCGCATCTTGAGATACGCACAGTTTTCACAGCAGCGTCACCTTGGTGCTGACTGTAAAAACCTTCTCACACACTTACGCACATTTAGCAGAACAACACCGACCTGTTTCAGCTCCCTGTGTAGAGCTGGAGTGTTTTCATCCTATTTGCATTTTTCTGGGCCAGTCTCATTCACTCCTTTCGTAAATCAGTGACACTTTGCCAATATCATTGCAACATGCCTGCTCAGACTTGTCATAAAATATCTTATGAAATCCTGTATTGCAGCCCAGCACATAACTGTCACTGAATACTGATCTTTCACAATAAAGGAAATGACTAAATCACAAAAAAAAAATAATTAGCCCAAAGACACATTTGCTTGCGGATCGCACCACCGCCCTCAGTGGAGGAACGATTCTCTCTACCTCCCGAGCCACAGTCATCCAAATATTGCCAAGCAATAATAATCGTCTCACTGTTAGATGCAGAGGCCTGCAGTGTCCGCTCCTCGGCGCTTGCCTTCTGTATCTTCCGAGTGGCCCACTGTGGACGAGGACAGACGCAGAGACATCCGTGGTCAGGTCTGATCTGGACTCGGCACATCTACACAAAGCTGCACAGTGGACAGACGCTACCTCTAAGGTTTTGACCAGAATCGTCATGTAGGTTTCGGAGATGCCCAGCGAGAAGCCGAACATGGCTGGGATCATGATGAGGCTGATGATGAGGTACAGCCAGATCTGCAGCGCCCAGAGGGCCCCGTCCCAAAAGTCCTCCATCTCCACCGAGCTCCCTGAGGTGTGTGTAGGGGTGTGAGAGCAGCCCTGAGGCTCAGGCGAGGTCCTCCTGCAGGTCGGGGGGGAGGCTCAGGCGAGGTCCTCCTGCAGGGGGGGGGGGGGGGGAAGAGGAGGTGTTCAGCAGTCTGCAGGTGAGCAACACTCACAGTGACATGTCATCAGAAGAGCTTTACAGTGGATTGAATCAGCAGGAAAGAGTCAAAACGTACACAGCTCACTCTGAGCGGTCTATGCTTAAGAGTACAGGGACACACACACACACACACACACACACACACACACGATCAGGTCTGCTTTCCAACATAAACAAACCCGTAAACAACCAAACTTATCACCGAGATAATCTTCATCAACTGAAACGGACAGTTTTTGTTTGTTTTTTTTTACAAGTCCGCGTTGTTTCTCTGAGTGTGTCCTCGAAAGCGTCAGTGACCGGAGCTCGCGTTACCTGTCAGCGTCGTTCCATGTCTTCACTTCCTGAAGAACAACCGTGAGGATCTGGAGAGCAAACAACCCATTCACCACTGGAACAAAGTTCACCGAGCTGCGTGCAACAGCGCCCCCTGCAGACAGAGACAAGCGGAGCGGTGGCGGATCACAGCTGGGTTCTGTTGTCCCATGGCTTCCTCTTCTACCTATATGCAAACACTGGACTGTCCTCCACCTCGCCCAAGCACATCATACTGGATTCTACTCTGAAGTCAACTTTTATTATGAATAAATAATAAATATATTTATGTGTATGTCATAAAACAGATGAACTCCTGTCAGTCCAATTAGTTGAATTAATCAGTATAACTCCTGCTAAGATGTTTGTAGTTATGATTTCCGTTGTTTCTGGTTTGACCCTTTGACAGCGTCAATCACTGATAACAGCGGTGAACTGAAACTGATGCAATATGAGAAGCAGTCCCTTGACGATGATTAAAACCCACAAACCTCTCAGACACGTCAGTCACCACAACACAAGGACGCCTTCATGAGGAATGCAGCCACAATCTGTGTGTGTTGAGTTCCCCCCCCCCCCCTCACCTACGACTAACAAAAGATCCTGATTATTTCCCAGGTTGAGACATTTCACAGTCTGCTGCACATTACTGTAACAGGGTCCTTCGGGGGGGAGGTTTGGGTAAAAATGTCTCTGAGAAAAAGATGAACATGATTCATTCTGGGATTGAGCATAATCCAGAGAGGTCCTTTTCAATATAAAACTGTCCGCCTAACATACAGGAAAATACATTTATGATACCTTCAGGGAATTCACGTGTCTGTGATCGTTGGGCTGTGTTACATCTTCATCCATTGTTCGCAAGGATTCAGACAAATTTCCCGCTCATTTTATACGAGGCAGACATTCCAGATGTGAAGTAAAGCACTCTATTCATCCTTTAGTGTTAGGGTGTGTGTGCTCCAGTAAGGCCTGGCGTGTTCCCTCTCAAAGAACAGTTTTTTTTATCCCAAAGTCTGGACACAAAGAGCCCACTGCTGAGCTTCTGTTTTGCTGGGAGAGAACACCTCACTGTGGCCCATTACATATCAAAGCTCCAGTGTCACGATCTGCGTGCAGCTGTGGGATATCCAGAGTTATTTTTATATGGGTTCTAAAACGACCCTCACTGTCTACTAATAAAGCTGGCTTTTCCGTGCTGGCCTCATTCACTCTCATTTGGGTCATTTTGACCGATCTTTGGAAAACACTGCGGATGATATGTGTGTGGTAGGTCCATGAGCATTTATGTCTATATATAGACTTCTTTCATACTCATGCAGAGAGGAGTCGGATACATTTCAAAGGTTATGACTCAGAGAGGTTTTAGTCTGAGCTGCAGTATGACACGGTTCACAAGGACGTTCACTCCACAAGCATCAGATCTGTGTATAATATCACTGGAAGCTGATGTGTTGCATTTGCATGAAGAGATTCCTGACATCCATTTCACAAATCATCACAGTATGGACATTATTGACTGAGGTGATCAAATCAAAAGTCATGTTTGGCTGACCTGACACAACTTCTAAACACACGAAGGTGGAAGGTTAGAGAGCAAATTATAGCATTTTCTTTTTCCTTAGTATGGAAACTAAGAAAGTTCTATCTGTTGATAAATAACTTGTCAAAATGGATTCAAAGCTGGTGAAAGTGCCTGACTAGTAAACAGGAGATCCTGGGTTTGAATCCCACCAGTGCCTCACTGTGAGGAAGGTTTGAACTACATTTTAGAACTTAGTTTAGTTGGTCTGTTAGACCCAAATATGAGTGAAGCTTCTACTATAGTATGGCAGCATGGTGGTGCAGTGGTCGGCCCTGCTGCCTCACAATAAAGAAGGTCTTCGGTTCAATTCCTGGGCTGAGCCAGCAGGGTGTGGTGGATGCTTGTCCGTCTCTGTGTGTCAGCCATACTTATTCCTTACCCCGCCTCTCTCCCAATGACATCCGTGATTGGCTCCAGGTTGTGGTGGTTGAATATGATGAGTGAGTGATGAACCAAAGCCCAGAGATCAAAGCCCACATGACATTAATGACAACTTTAAACTACTCAACATAAATGGACACTTTCATCTTGCAGCTCAACACAATTAAACATTGATCTTTTCAAAATTCTGCGCGATAGGATGAATTCACTTCTACTACAAGGGTGGGTCATAGTTGCTGGTTAAAGCACCTGTGTGGTACACGTACTGTCTTTCACCTGGTTTTAATGGGGATCTGGAATCTAGCAGAAGCAGTGAAAGTAATCATCATTCTTATTAAGTGGCTCCAGGTAGTTTCCCTTTCTGTGCGCGAGAGGCAGTAAATTGTTCCACACTCAGCATCGGATGACAAGTCTCGACACAGAGTGTGCTCCCCCTCACTCCTGAGGAAGAGGAGCCGCTGGCTCAGAGAACACTCCCCCTCCTCCTCCTCCTCCTCCTCCTCCTCGCTCCCTCTCCTGTGAAACTCCGGTCTGACTCTCAGTCCCTCCTCGGTGCGTGTTTCTCTCCGTGAGTGGACCTTTCCGAGCGTGTTCGTGTCATGACACTGCGCCGCGCGGGATCCAAGTGGTCGCCTGTCACGCCGCTGGAGCTCCAGCGTCCAGGACCCTTTCCCAGCGCGTTGAGCTCGGCCACATGAAATATGCGATGTTCGCAGGAGCGCCCGGTTCCTTTTCTGCTGCTGCACTTTGTTTTCATTCTGGTCTCCGGCCAGGAAGAGCTCCCCGACTCTGGCACGCTCCTCTCCCTCTTTGCAGAGCAAGGTCAGAGTGGTGCAGCCGGACCCGAGGCTGCGTTTCTGTGCATGAATCTCTGCATGTGTCTGCGGCTAGGTGCATGTCAGCCTGCACTGCAAATGATTTGGTTCTTACCAGGATTTTAAAAAAAACAACAACAACCCAACAACTTAGATTTAGAAATAACACTAAAACTTTGATCTTAAATCGAGTGGAATAATCTTGCTGAGAACCTTAAAAAGTTATTATTTCTTATTGTAGACACCCCTTTTTGCAGTGTGGCTGTGCTCTGTTGGTAGAACTCCAAATATTATAGTGTAAATAGTGCACCCAATCCATGGTTTTTACTGCTTTGCAAATCACAGTACAATTTCTGCACTGGTTGTTAAATTTCTGCATTTCTTGCACATACTGTTTTTTTTTTTGTATTTTACTTGTATATAGTCTTTCAGAGTATTTTTTAAAAAATCTTATTCTATCTGTTTTCATCTCTGCAGGTCATTTGTTCCAGTCCAAGTCAGACGTGTCCATCGTCCACCCAGAGAAAACCGATGCTCGTGGAGAGTTCCTCACGCACTCTCTGTCTCACCACTTCCAGGGTGGAAGGGTCAGACGTGACCTGCGACCCCTCGCCTCGGAAGAGCACGTTTACTACAAGGTCGACTACAGGGGTCGAGGTTTATTGTTCAATCTGACTGCGAACCATAACCTGCTTTCAAATGACTACATCCTGGAGAGGAGGAACGGCAGCGCCAGCAGGACTGAGCACCGTCCCTCTGGGGGGAATTCCTGCCACCTCCTTGGCACCGTGGAATCGTCCGATGTGAGAGGAACGGCCGCCATCAGCACCTGTAATGGCCTGGTAAGGAATCACATAGTGTTACGTGGTTACACAAGGAAAGAAAAGCCCAGTAGCTCCAGGCAGGAAGGAGAGAGAGGGGGCATCGCTGTGGGGAGGCCGGTATGTGCTGTCGGCCGTCACAGGGTGTTGAGCAGAGCCTTCACGTCTGACACTGCCCTGTCTGTTAGTCGGCCCTGCCAGGACTTCCTGACACTGTTTGCTGAACGACTGGGCCGCAGACAGACTGACGGCTGCTGCTCTTCAGCCCGACCATCAGAGCCCTTCTCTTTCCTGCTCTCTGTCCTTCAGCTGTTCCTCATTCATTCACTGCCCGCTCCGTTTGGCAGAAAGTCTGCGCAGCCAAGCTTTGTTCTCTGCAACACACAGCTACAGTAAGGCACTCTGGCACATTTTGAATCAATAATATTTGGCAGAGAGCAATGGGGTATTATCACAGCCATTTTTTAAAAATCTTGGGCTTTAATGTTTCTTAACAAAAATGTGCTAAAACTACAAAAGAAAAGATGACAGCAGAGTCCATATGGATGTTTCTAGAGAAGAAGAAGAGAATTTGATTTTCTGAATATGTTGGAACCACCGGACAGGAAGAGGATGTGGCAGAGGAGGAGCCCTGGGCCTCTGAGGTGATGGGATGTGTCAGTTTTAGTCATGAAGAATGTTTCGGTGTGGGAGTTTGATTGTGCCGCAGCAGGAATACCTGTCCTGCAGTGTCTTGCCTCCTGCTTCCCTGTGATGTCGGCCTGCGCTGCCTCTTCCTGCCAAGACTTTTAGACGCACCTCATTTGATGAATCTGACTCAGAACACAATGAACTCGGCACCATAATCATTTATATCTGACCCACTACACACGCCCTCTTCTCTGCTTCTCAATAGAAGAATGTTTCAGAAGTTCACTCATCTACCTGCAGCATTCACAGGGTTGTTTTTCCTGCATATACCTGACTGCCCCAGTTTGTCCCTTCCCTCCAGTTCACCAGAGAAACCACTAGGACCCATTACACTGATTTGCACTTCTGAGGTTTACAGCAGTTCAAGCCACAGAGGAACCACTGAAGTCAGCCCGACAGCTGTAGAGAGGAAAACCCTGAGAGCGGTTACTGAGGTCATTCAACCTCCAAATATGAGAAAACACGGTCGCCATTTGTTTATTTAGAATAAAACACATGTTGATAAAGGGCTAAATAAGCAGGAAGGCATGTGGCAGGAGTTCATCTAGGCTTTATACTAGTTTTAAAATATAAGCCAATACGGACTTTCTTCTTTTCAGATGTCAAATATTGTTTTAGATGCTGTAAAAACCAAATGGTGGTGCCTCCTACGACATTAACACTTTTAGGTCCAATCATGATAACGATTGTCTGCTGAATGCACACAAGTCTGTGAGGAGCAGAGTAACTGAGGCGGTCGCCTGGCACTGCAGCCTGACAATCCCCGAGGCACCACGCAAAGCAAGAGCACGCAAGTTCAAACCCATTATTTTGGTATTTTCCTCACTTAGGCGCAGGTTTCTTCTCACTGTGCAGATGAGAAACGATTATGTTTTTGACCTCTGTGGAAGAAATGAGCCCTCGGGGGAAAAGGATGTTGTGAAAGGGGAAAAAAAAAGTTAGTGCAGTGAAACCAGTAATTATTAAGGAGCAGTTATCAAAAGAAGAACCGTTTGTTTGAGTCATATTAAGCACCAGCCACCCCCACCTCTCCTCCTGTCCCATTAATCCCAGCTCAGCCAATGGCTATGTGATGACTTTATTCGAAGCCCAGTGTGCCAGCACTGCAAACGCCACAGAAGCAGGAAGCAGAGGTAAAACAGTTCCACATGGACAACGTATTTAAAACACAGGCCCGTGTTATGGAAACCTCCCCTGGCTCTGGCACCTCACACCCAAACACGCTTCCTCTAGGTCAGCGGAGGGGGATGAATGCGGAGGAGGAGGAGGAGGTGGGCAGGAGGTGTCAGAGGGAGGAGAGGTGGCGAAAGTGGAACGTGAACTCCAGTCTGAGGCCGTTTCAGGAATTAGAGCAGAACCCTTCGCCGAAGTAATCTCCTATTTTTATTGAAGCGGGAAACAAATTCCTGGTCGTTCAAGTCGTCTTTGTTTACTGAGCGCGGGAGTTACACAGGATCTGCGGGGCACGTGGTAATTTAAGGATCACAAGTAACACCATAACCACACCGTTGGAGCAGAGGCTCGCCGGCTGCATTTGGTGCACAGATCATAAAGATCATGCAGTGCAGCGGGCTGCATGTTTGGATGGGCCCCTCTGCAGCATTCCTTCCTGGTTGATCTGCACTCCACCACCTGCTTTCCTCTGGGACTCACTTGGACGTCGATCTCTCTCACTTACTTATACGAAACAACAGGGAGGAACGAGAACGGAGAATAAATCCGAGCAGAACCCTCGGCCGTGTACAGTATGCGTGGATGAGATATGGAGCGACAGTGGAATCAGCTCTGTGTGTTTTCTGAGTGGGAGACTTTCCCAGCTGAATGTAGACGTATCCGTTTGCGTGCTTTGTGCCTGAGTCCACCACGACTCTGCGACCTCTGGCTGAAGGCCACGTTCTGAGTCAGTCCCCTTTCTCAATATTTAATCTCATCCTGAGTTGGAACAAAGACAACAAAGCCGTGAGATGTATACAGAGGTCCTTTGTGTGGCTATTGCCCTGTGAATGGTGGTGTCAGGTTGGTTTTACGTGGACAAACAGCAGCAGCGCAGTTGTGTCTTGCAAAGACAGTCATATTATTATTTTTTTTAACAAGACTCTGCAACAGGTGGAGTAACATAGTGTCTGAAAAGGAAGTGCAAACAGCTTTGTGCTCTGTGAACTCCCTGAATGGAGGAACGGGACACCCCATCAGAGCTCTGCAGACAGCTGAGAATATCTTCCCCTCCAAGAAACACATGTAAACCTTGTCAGGATGACCCAGAAATCTGAGCGGTGTGTTGCTACAGTGAATAGTTGGGTAGACCCCTGGAACCGCAACTGGCCCAAACAGTAAGCACTGCATGACCTAATTTTTCACATCTGCCTCTGGCTACTCAGACACAGACCCAAAGAATGAGATGCCACATGTATTTTAGCAGTTATAGTTGTTGGCTTTACACTCAGAACTTGTGCATGTTAAGTGATTTATTTAAATCTGTTATTGCCATCCCTTATTACACGTGAATATTATAACATCCAACATTCCTGCTACATTTTTTTATCTGTCCTCAGTTGTACTTACAGACTCCATCTGTTTGGCTCTGGAAACATTTACACATCCTCATTCCCTCTTTTGCAAGTTAGTTGTAGGACGGGAGGGAGGAACATGTTTGGAGTCTCTCACACAAAACCCACACGCACAGGCACACACAAGATCTTGCAAACAGTGGAACATAAACATTGTGCGTTTACAAAAGGAAAAAAAAGGGCCTGGACCTGACAGAATCCTGTTCAGCGTGTTTTATGTATGTATTCGCGCACGGTACATGGATGTGAGGGTGTGTCGATGTGTGTGTTCAGCAGAGCGCCTCAGTCAGCAAAGTGAGTAGCCTGCACCTGTAAGAACATGCATGGCATACTTAGGAAAAAGTATTTGCATTGCTGCTGCTGCTGCTGCCGCAGATGGAGAATGTGCCTGAAGGGAGGAGAAAGGTTCAAATTCAGATCTGCCGACTAATGATGGATTCCACCGTGATGGAAATTACTGAGGAATGACCCTTTCAGCCCCTTTTTATGAGTGAACGCCGTCTACCCTTTCCTCTTTCAAGTGGGGGTCATTATCTTTGATTGGTTGTTGCACTCATAAATAATATAGGTTAGCATCAGTGGTTTGGTCACAGTCTGGGAATGTGTGATAAAGATAAAGAAACTTGAAGCATGAGGTAAGATTTTGGCACAAGAGCTAATTGCTTTAGTCTTAATTGACTGTGATGAAGTGGAATTTAATTTCACTGAAAGTTTTTTTTTTTAAAGATTTCATTATTTGTTGTTTTGCCAGCCTCCATCTCTGCTCCTTGCAGATTAATCAATTATAATGTCTGTGTTCCTCAGAGAGGCTTCTTCTCGCTGCCAGAGGGACAATATTTTATACAGCCTGCCCAGAAATCTGCTGAAGGTCCTGCAGGGACTCCGGAGCCCCACGTTGTCTATCCCAGAGCTCCTACAGAAAATCACAGAAAGAGACGCAGCTCGCCATCTGGGGACACACCCAGTGCGTGTGGAGTTCAAGGTGCGTATCTGAAAATCGCTGTGCGCTGGTGTTTGTGGAGTTCTACTCGAGGGAGCGCGTCCTTTCCTCAAATCTGCGCCTGTGTCAAACGAGGACAAACCGCCGGTTGTACGCCAAGTGATGTCTTTCATTCTCCATGCTTCAGATGCTCCCAGTGACTCTGTTCAGGTGGAGAGGGAGCGGGAGGAGTGGGAGAGGGAGCAGCAGAGGGGGGAGGGCGGGCCTCAGCCTCGCTCGCAGCGCTCCGTCAGCCGGGAGCGCTGGGTGGAGACCATGGTGGTGGCCGACTCCAAACTCATCGAATATCACGGCAGCGATAATGTCGAGTCCTACATCTTCACCATCATGAACATGGTCAGAACAGACACTCGATATTTTTTTATTATTCTCATTCATTCTGGGTTCCTCACTGACTTTGTTGCTTTTCTATGCTTACAGGTGGCAGGAATCTTTCATGATGCCAGCATCGGGAACGCCATCCATGTCATTCTGGTGCGCCTCATTCTGTTGCAGGGAGAAGAGGTAGACGTCTATTGGTATTTCCTCTGACAGTGTGAACATTAAGTATAACGTGGACTTTACGCTGCAGCTCTTTACACTGACGATTCAAGTGCCCTCCATGATTTTGGTTCAGTCCACTGTTTAAAGTTTGTGGGCTTTTCTTGCAGCAAATAAGAAACCATGTGACAGACCTGAAGAAGCATCACAACCCTTGTCCCATTTTATACATGAAATAAACTTGCAGACATGTGACTGAAAGCATTTTAGACAACGGCATTCCAGTCAGGTGAGGTATGACCGGCAGGGACACTTGAGTCCACTGAGCCATCATTAACTAAATCTGATCTTCTCCTGCTGCAACACGTCTGAGTGTCTGCTGTGGAAACAGTTGGGCCTGTCACAGTGTCTGTAACTGACACCTGCGCCGATCTGAACGCCGGGTGTCCGTCTCTGCTGTGTGTTGCAGAAAGGGTTGAAGATCGTCCACCATGCAGACACCACTCTGGGCAGTTTCTGTGCTTGGCAGAAAAACCTCAACCCTCAGAGCGACACACACCCAGCTCACCACGACGTGGCCGTGCTGGTCACCAGGCGAGTCACACGCACACACAGCCAGGTGTGATGTCAGGTAGAATATATGGCACACTAATGTGCCTTTGTGCCCCCCCCCCCCCCGCCCTCCAGGAAAGACATCTGTGCTGGGATGAACCAGCCCTGTGAGACCCTGGGTCTGTCTCATCTGTCAGGGATGTGTCAGCCTCACCGCAGCTGCAATATCAACGAGGACTCAGGACTGCCTGTTGCCTTCACCGTCGCTCATGAAATGGGCCACAGGTCTGTGTGTGTGTGTGTGAATACCCAGCATTATATGATCTGTTAACAATGGGCCGCATGACAAAGCAAGCATCCTGTTCCCATGACCAGTTCCCATAGAGGAAGATACAGTTGCGTCATTAATCTCTGGGCCTTAGCGTGTGACTCCATCGGTGAAACAAATAATGAAGCAAATAATTACCACTATCTAGTGACCGGACATAAAAAATAGATACCTGGGATTGTTGTGAAGGTGAATGGGGGGGTATAATTCTTTTTCAGCTTTGAATTACAGATTAAAAACACTTTTTTCTTTGATGTTGTGTTTCTACCACAGAGTCCAGTGTCACTGGACAGATATAAAGTCTCTGCTGATAAGATGACAGTTATTTTACACGTGACTGAATTCTTGTTAATATGCTTGTACTTTTCTCAGCTTTCATCATGTACAAACAGGAACTCCTGTAAATACGCACACAACTGCACCCTGGGGCTGTTTCGTTGGTCGGAGCGCATGTCCTCGTGTAATGATACAGTACAATAACGGTTTTGTCTGAACGCAGCTTTGGAATCCATCATGACGGCCAGGGGAATGACTGTGAGCTGGCAGGGAGACACCCCTTCATCATGTCCAGGCAGCTGATGTACGACAGCTCGCCGCTCACTTGGTCTTCCTGCTCCAAAGACTACATCACCCGCTTCCTCGAGTAAGGCCGAACTGGTGCTTAATTACTCTGCAGCCGTTCATTTTTTATATTCATATAAAACAAACAGCTTGAGTCAGCCCACCTTCAGCACCGCTGGAGAGAACAAGACAGTGTAATGTGTTCTGGCAGATGTGGTTGGATACAGTGAAAATGGTCCAGAAACAAACAGGGCGGTGTGTGTGTGTTTTGGAACAATTGAAAGTGGTAATAACATGTGCAGCAAAGCGTGACACACTAAGCTTTTAAAGCTGCAGTGAAGAACCGACATGTTAGTGCAATGAAAGCTGAAGCAGCAGAAAAGCAGCATCCGACCGTGTTTGCAGATGCTCTCATTAAACTGTGTCGGTGATGAATTGATGAATTCCTTCGTGTCAACTGCTGCACCCTGAGCTCCTGTGAGGTCAGAGGTCAGGGCTCAGAGTTTGTTAACCTCTGACCCGAGAATCAGCGCGCTATTAAAATAGAGACGTCGTAACATGTCATCTGTCCTGGTGTTTTTCCATCACGCCCTTTTTAAAACTGGGCTGGGATAATTAAAAAAAACAAACAAACTGTGCCTGTTAGTCACCGGCATGTTTTTACTTGATGTTAGAAGTTACAAAATGTAGAAAATATTTCTTACTAATTTCCCTCACACAAGCTTTTGATTTTCTCTCTCCACCTCGCGCCCCTTCCTCTGTTTTTCCCTATCTCCAAAACATCTGTCTGTGCCAGTCGTGGATGGGGTTTCTGTCTGGACGATCGTCCTTCCAAGAGGGACCTAACCACGCCGCTGGCTCGCCTCGGCGTCCGCTACACCACGCACCACCAGTGCCAGCTCCAGTATGGCCCCAACGCCACGTTCTGCCCTGAGGTGGATGTGAGTGTCTCCCATGAGTACCAAATAAATGTCCGAAGCCATTTAGAAAAATGGATTTTTCACTGTTTCACTGGGGTTGTGTCTCTGGGGTGTGTCTCTTCCAGAACGTTTGCCAGATTCTCTGGTGCTCGGTGAACGGCTCCTGTCGCTCCAAACTGGACTCGCCCATCGACGGCACCCGCTGCGGGCCAGAGAAGGTGAGCGATGCCCTTTGATTGAGTCTGGTTGGGGTCAGTGGTTCAGGAAAGTCTTGTCTATTGAATGTGCCTCATTGCTTATGTTATTTTCTTCTTCAGTGGTGTATCTCTGGAGAGTGTGTGATCGTGGGTAAACTCCCAGAGACTGTGAATGGAGGCTGGGGACTGTGGAGTGCCTGGTCTCACTGCTCCAGGACCTGTGGGATTGGGGTTCAGTCAGCGGACAGGGAGTGTAACAACCCGAAGTAAGGACTTCTTACCGTCTGTTTATTGATTGGTTTGGATTTTTACCTGAAACAAAAGTGTTCGACCTGATTGATTCAAAGCGTCCCGCTGATTTCCACAGGCCTGAGTTTGGAGGAAAGTACTGCACCGGAGAAAGGAAGCGTTATCGGACGTGTAACACGAAGCCCTGCCTGAAGGAGCAGCCGACCTTTCGGGAGATGCAGTGCAGCGAGTTTGACACCGTGGCCTACAACAACGAGCTCTACCGGTGGATTCCTGTGGCTAACCCCTGTAAGTGCTCAAAGCCCCGGGCGTGTCCTCAGACCCCGCAGGCAGACAGACACACAGAGATGCTAGGAGACGTCTTTCTGCTCCTGTTTCCATGAGCTCAGTAGGTGCAGTTGGATGAGTCAGCCAATAGGGGGCAGCATTTTCACTGGAAAGGTTTTAGTGGGGCCTAAAACGTTTCAGTGCTGAGTTGCAGTCTCTCCTCTATTCCAGTCACTTTTATATATTCTGTAAGAAAGCAAATGCAAATGCTCTGTGTGTGAAAAAGGCAGTTTGGCGTGGCTTGAAGTGAACTTGCATTTAGAACCACAGTTAAACATTAATTATTTCTCTCTCTCGTCTCACGACCAGTGAACCCCTGCGAGCTGCACTGCCGCCCGGCCAATGATTACTTCTCGGAGAAGATGCTGGACGCTGTGACGGACGGGACGCCATGCTTCATGAACAACAAGTCCAGAAACATCTGCGTCAACGGAGTGTGCAAGGTAGTGTGGCTGGGTAAGAGACTGAAGGAGGCCGGAGGGGTTGTAGCGGCGCAGGGTGCGAGGACAGATGCGGCGTGAGAGTGCGAGGGGGGAGGGGATGTCCTGTGCAAACCCAAACCCTCCATCTTACGTTTCGCTGTAATGTGTCTGTGGTCGAGTTTTTATGTGTCTGTGGGCGTGGGTTTTGCCTGCAGGACGTCGGCTGTGACCGTGGCATCGACTCGAACGCCATGGAGGACCGCTGTGGGGTGTGCCTGGGCGACGGCACGAGCTGCGAGACGGTCTACAAGTCGTTCGACGAGGCAGACGGCTTCGGTGAGTTCAGGGTGTCTGAGCAGCTGGAGACAGATGAAGTGATCAAGACACCAGAAAACTGTAGTAACAGAAAACAGAAACCTCTTAACGAGAAACGGCTTTGATGTGTCAACAAGTGGAGGGTAAGAAAATAAGCACCAAATTCAAATTTATGTCCACGGAGTCATTTCGGGACAGTTCATTAGCATTACCACAGTGTGTTGTTCTGGTTGTCGCGGCAACCGCCTCGTCCACACAGTACAGCTGTTGGTCCCTGCTGCACTTGGCTGGCACTGTGTGTGTGTGTGTGTGTGTCAAGAAACACACACATATCTTTTGCTTTGCTGGGAGAACATAACTCACCCATAAGGACAGATTAATAGAGAGAGAAGCTCTAAAAACAAAACGCCCCCTCCTCCTCCCCTCTCTCTCTCTCTCTCTCTCTCTCTCGGTGTGTGTGTCTGTGTGTATTTGCCCGACACAGCATCCTCTCCAGATAACCAGCCCAGATGTGTAAGACTTCAAAAGACTTAGACCAAGGGCAAACCTCCCCCTCCTTTGCACAAACACTGCAACACACACACACACACACACACACACACACTCTCCTTCCCACAAACATCATTAAACACCAGAGACCCACTCACAGCAGCTTTGGTTCTCCCCCATCCACACACACACAGTAAAAGCCAGAGACAGGACAGTGCCCCCCACGCCGACTATGCACACGTACACTCACACACATACACATGCCAACCACCCCCTCCAACCAAGCCCACCCTCTATTAAAGATCAAAGGGAAAACTGTCTGGTAGCCTGGATGTGAGTGTGGCAGCAGCCATGGTGGCCCATTCATTACCTCGCCGTGACTCTGACCCCCCACCCCCCCCCACGACTCTCCCAGGGTATGTGGACGTGGGCGTGATACCTGAGGGGGCGCGGGACATCCTGGTAACGGAAGTCGAGGAGGCAGGTAACTTCCTGGCCCTGAGGAGTGAGGCGTCGGAGGAGTACTTCCTCAACGGCAACTTCATCATCCAGTGGAACGGGGAGTACGAGGCCGGCGAGACGACGTTCTACTACGAACGCAACGGGAACATGGAGAACCTCACCGCTCCTGGACCCACCAAGCAGCCGGTCATGCTGCAGGTATAGGCCCACATAGCACAGATGCTCCAGTGGTGTGGGGTGTCAGTTGTATTTTTGGTGCAAATTCTGATGTGATGTTTCATGTGGTCGTCCAGCTGCTGTTTCAGGAGAGGAACCTGGGTATAAAGTACGAGTACACGATAAAGAAAACCAAAGAGAGGGGAAATGACATCATGGAACCCACGTACAGTTGGAGACAAGGGGCGTGGACAGACTGCAGCACCACCTGTGGCTTCGGTCGGTGCCACACTGGAACATTTTCTCTTGCTGTGAATGTTCGAAGGGTTTCAGTTTGACGTGTGATTTCTGACCAGGCGAGCAGTACCAGCCTGTGCGATGCTTCGAGGCGGACATGGGCGTAGTGGACGAGTCTCTGTGTGACCCAGAGAGCCGTCCGGAAGACAGGCACCGAAAATGCAAGACGATGGATTGTCCAGCAAGGTTCTTACACTCAAATGCCCTTTGACTCCTGGTCCGACCTCACTGTAGAAGACATCGACCCATAGAAAATACATTTTACTGCCTCATCTGTAGCTTTTACTGCAGGGAGGAAGCTGGACGGACACTGGTGGGAACAGAGACTCAGACGCTCACAGGAAGCAGGGTAGAGTTCAAAAAGGCAAATTCTTTACTGATAATCCAAAAGGTCTTACACACTCGGCTGTGAGAACAAGGCAAACAACGCAAGAGAGGAGCAGGCAGAAATTCATAAACCCGGGGAATAGCGCTGAGTCAAAAACCACAAGCAGCAAAGGTTAGGGAGCGACGGGCGCACGCAGGAAAAATGGTGGCATAAGAAAACAGAACTGTGCTTTAACTGTGTACACAGGGTTTACTGCGAGGAAGACCAGGGGCAAATAGGGTAATTAGATGCAGGTGGGGCCGATCGGGGGGAAGCACACGAGTAAAGGAACGCATAGGACGAGACAGGTGGCTATCAAAATAAAAGAGGAAATGATACACGGAAAGTCAGACCGACAGATGCAGTCGTCTGACTCTGGGTTTATTATGAGAAAAAGTAAATATTTGAATATTTCAATCTCTGGGGCGACACAGTTTGCAGTCTCAATTCTTTCTTCTCATAATTGCTTGTACATTTGTTATGTTAAAAATGGGACTTATTTTGCTTAATGAAAATGTACTGATTTATTATATTATATATTATATTATGAAACACAACGTTCATCAGTGACACTATCTACTCACCGAGTCACTGATTCTCCTTCTCCCCTCCTCTCTGTTGCTCCCCACCCTCAGGTGGTGGGTTGGAGGTTGGCAGCAGTGCACGTCCACCTGTGGATCAGATGGTGTGAGAAAGCGAACGGTGCTGTGCGTCCGCACAGTCTCTGCGGAGGAAAGGGTCCTCCACCCTGTGGAATGCAAACATCTCCTTAAACCCAAACCTGTGGTGCCGTGCAACAGAGACGTACCATGTGGGCAGGACTGGGCGGTCGGGAACTGGGAAGAGGTAAGTCTGGTTTTTGTTTTCTGCTCGGAAGGATAAGCACGAGTCTTTGTGGAAGGAAAGAACCCAAATATTCACATCTAGTGAATCTGAATGTGGTTTTATTCAGGGCTGATGGGACTTGGTAGAGACCTTCCAGTGTTAATTCTCTTTTGGCCAGACCGTATTACTTTATTTTATCCATAAGTCAGTGTATTATTCATGTTCTTTGCAGTGCCCAGTCACATGCGGTGGAGGCGTTCGCTCTCGCATAGTCACATGCGCGGTTGCGCCCATAAAGACCTGTGACCCTTCAACCAAACCTCGGTCCAGAGCACTGTGCGCGCTGCAGAGCTGCCCCAACTCAAGTCTTCGCAGACGACCCGGGCCGCCCCCCAAATACCGTCGCGTCTTCCCACCGAAGAGCGCCCCCGCCAAGCCTCCAGCTCCCCCCACCTGGGCTCCCACCGGCCCTACGACAAAGAAAACAGCCTCGACAACTGCTTTCGTCCAAACCACCACATCTCCTTCTACCTCCACAGCCTCTGAAATCATCGTCAAAGAGGATGATTATGAGTTCAGTGTTGTAGTGAGGAAAAATGGGGATAAGGATTTTCCTTCTAAAACCAGCTCTGTGGAGAAGGAGAAGAAAGCTAATGGGGTGGAGAAGGAAAACATGGAGGGAGAGGAGGGGAGTACGCCCAACGTGGTGATGTACACTCCAGGATATGATTATGTTGTCGAGGATAGGACGGCAGAAGAGGAAGGGATCATCAACCTGGATGTTTCTACCGCGGCGACATCCTTAAATCCTCCCACGTCGACCACTTCACAAACCAGTCCACCCACTGCGAGCACAACCAGAATGCCCACCACAACCAGCTCCTCCACCCCACACACCAGCACTGAAACATGGGAAAAGACCACTCACCGCTTATCCAGCCCCCACACCAGTCCACACGGCCGCTGGACACACAGGGCTCCCCTCACCACGCCCGCGTACAAGAACCACTCGGTCTCGTTGAAAACCGGCTTCCACACAACACGCGCTCCCTCCACAACCAGAAAAGTGGTCACCACTGCATCGTCGGCCCGGCCCACAGTGAAGATAATTAAAGTGAAGAAACCTGCCGTGACGCCGAAGAAAAACAGTCCCGCCCCACGTGCTAAGAAGCCCTCATCACGGTCCAAAGGCTCCAAGAACCAGAACCAGAGGCCCGTGAGCAGCTCCACCAGTGACCAGAGCAACGTGATGGCCAGAGTGCCAGTCAGCACGGACATATTCTGGGTTGTAGGAAACTGGAGCGAGGTGGGTACACACAGTTTATACCAAAATGACTGCGCTGTCCACGCAGCATACCAGGAAATGTGCACATCTGAACAACTGTACAGCAAACTAACAAAGTTAGTTATGACTCTCCGCACTTGCAGTTTCAATTTAGAAGTTCCCTAAAAGAATTGATTAAAACCATGATACTAACAATAATGAATCAAAATAAACAACAAGCAGACATTGACATTCGGACATTTATTTCATTAGAATAATTAGACCACCTTAAATTCTCTAACGATCCCTGCGTGACCTGGGGCAAGTTATTTCTATTGGCTTTGTGGTGGGAGGTAAAGCCATTTTTATGATTTCTTATTTCCACAATTATTACAACATTTGCTTTTATTAGGCGAAAACATGCCAAAGTGCAGGTGCAGTCTTTAAAAAAAAGCTCAAAATGCTCGTTGTTGTTCAGGAGATTCCTGCCGCCTTACGTCGCACTTCGCTTTGTCACCCACGTTTAAATCATAAAACACCTCTTCCTCCCCAGTGTTCAACAACATGTGGCCTCGGTGCAACATGGCGAACAGTCATGTGCAGCTCGCAGAACGCCGAGGACTGTGCCAACGTGAAGAGGCCGGAGCCTGCGCGCACGTGCGAGCTGCAGCCCTGTGCCACCTGGCAGAGTGGCAGCTGGAGCAAAGTGAGTAACGTCACACTCCCCTCCAGTCACTGAATCAAGTAATTACACTGATTCATTAACCTCTAACGAATTCCCAAAAGATGAGACGACTTTGTTTCTGTTCATCCGCAGTGCCCAGATAACTGTGCAGTGGCGGGGAAGAGGTACCGCGAAGTCCAGTGTGTGGACTCTCAGAGCAAACGTCCCCTGAGACCGTTCCACTGTCAGGCGGGGTCAAGCAGACCCATCGCCTCTTTGACGTGTCCCCACAAGCCCTGCATGACCTGGAGCGTTTCCCCCTGGGGACCGGTACGAGCGTTGCACGCAGGGTTTCCCCTCCAAATGTGCAAATTTTGCGCTGCACCTCTAAAATTCCGTGTTTCCCTCAGTGCTCCGGCAGCTGTGGCGAAGGCGTCAGGGAGCGTCTGGTGTACTGTCCCGAGCCCCATCGCTGCAGCGCCACGCTGAGACCAAACGACACGGACACGTGCAGCCTGAAGCCGTGCACGCACTGGCAGACTGAGCAGTGGGAGGAGGTCGGTCACGCGTGAAAAGCATCAATTCTAACCCTTCGTAGAAGTGGGCTGAGAGGTCTCGTTGTGTGACTCTTCAGTGTCCTGTGAGTTGTGGCGGGGGTCAGCAGCCGCGGCAAGTCAACTGTGTGAGCGACCAAGATTCGGCTGTGATGCCGAACAGTCTCTGTGAGAAGATTTCCAAACCAGAAACGCTCAGGAAGTGCAATATGCAGGAATGCAAGACCAACAGAGGTTTGGACACAACATTCAAGGCAGCGATTCAACTTGACTGTGCTCTTTTGGACTTCAGTGTTTCATGACATTTGACCTCTGACCTCCTCACGCAGGTCCAGTTTGCAGGAAGAACACCATGTCCTCACGCTTCTGTGACAAGCTGAAGCTGCTGGGGCGCTGCTCTCTCAGATCGGTCCAAAGACAGTGTTGTGTCACCTGCGGGCCGTAACCAGGGTTTACACACACACACACACACACACACACACAGTAACACTTACTGTAATCTCATGCAATACATGAACTTAAGTCTGAGATATTTAATCAGTACAAACAAACCTGGGTCGATTATCATATTATTATTTTTTACCTTTTTTGGTCACATTTTTTAGAAAAAAAAGGAAAAAATAACAAGATAAAAGAAATGCAGGATTAAAATATAACTTTTATTTTAAAAAAATTTAAATTTATTGATAGGTGAATTCAATATTTCAAAAACAGTAAATTTACAATGCGTGACATACACGGTGCCAATCTCTTATCATCGAGGTGCTCCACAGTCAAGATGCCGGTTCTATTTTTATTCCTAAATAAATTAGTATAATAATGCAGAATGTAAATAAAGGTTTTTGTTATTACTTTATAAAATTGTTAATAGTATTGATGTGTTTTTATTCATCTATTTAGCTGTTTTTTGGTTTTTCCTGCTTGATGTGTGGTTTTATCAGCACCGTGTGTTTACATTTTCCCGGGTACAGGTTTTCCTGATCTAGTGATTTTGGGAAAAGCAGCAGAACCTGCTCAGTTCTCCAGCTCAAACCTTGGTGCTTCCCCCTCTGGTGTGAGATTGATGAATGAGAAAGAGGTGTTGCGGGTCATCCCTCTCAGGCCCCTCTAAAGATGGCCTGTGTTTAATATTGTACAGGCATCACCACCACCAGTGTCATGTTTCTGGTACGTCACCATCACATGTCTCCATCGTTAATAAAAGATATTTGTGACGAAGCTGATTTTCAGCTGAGACGTTGAATAAAATGTTCTTCCAGTGTGTGTGTGCGCTCCTCGCTCTGTTTAATGCAGATTATGTGATTCTGGATTAACACCTCATGTCACCCGCTGAGTCCGACCCGTCTTTGTTTCCTGCTTTTTGACCTCTCCGGCTGTGTGACCTGTTACTTCAAGGTCATTCGCGCCTGAGAGTGCCAGATGCCGCTGGATGTGTGTAACACCAGAATCAGTAGCGCCGGGCTCGGTTTCAGGAATCAGGTTCAGCTGGCCCAGATTTCCCAGGCTCCTCTGTGCCATTAGAGGAATTGTGGCCCTGCGCCGCACACCCTGCTGCTGTCATTCAAGCCCAAGACCAAGGGTTGCTCAGCAGTAACGGAAGGAGTAACACAACACTGGGTCAGTGTGGAGCACTGTGTCCTAAAAAACAGCTCTGTGTGTGTGTGTGTGTGTGTGTGTGTGTGTTATCATGACAAAGCAAACATCATCCAGTTGTATTACCTAACCACATTTTGTTATGTCATTCTGTGTTGCTTTATTTCTAGAGTTGCACAATGGAAAGAAGGGATTGAGCTCAGAATAAGGAAATGCCTGAAAATATCAGAGAGCAGGTTCTGGCTCTAACACAGTGCTTGTATAAAATCATTTTATTACTCCTTTCTGATATAACATTTCCCGATCTGTGAATCGCTGTCCTCACTGATTCACAAAGGGGGAAAAAAAAAACATTATTTCATGAAATTATTTAAATGTAAAACTATTGTGATCCACGCAAATGACGCCTCGGTGTTTAATGAAGAACTGTACCCAGCACAGAACAATTGAAGCTGCTCTAAACAACACGAGTGGCTGCTGATTGGTTCTTCATTACAAAGGGCAAACATCGGTCGTAAAATTACTCTTAACAGCTTGTTCATGACAAAGTGTTCTGCAGCCAAACAACTGTGGGTTTGGACTCAGCAGTCGTTTAGCGTTTCCTTCATTACTTTTTCCAGAGCAAACAGATGTTGATTCCACAGCTGCAACCATGGGACAACTTAGTTCCAAGTATGACTGACTACTTCTCAATAAGCTATGATTATATATGATTATAAAATATATAATCGTTTTGTTTGTTTTATCTAATCACGTTATACTTGTTTTTACAAATAGATTATTTATATTTTCTACAGTCTATCAAAAAACAGAATACTACTTGCAATGAGTAATAACTCTTTTAATTAAGCCCAAAGGACAATATTCTGTTATCTGGAGCCATGTAGTCATTATGTTATAATTATATTGTAGTAATATTTATCAGGGATAATAATCCTTGATACATGGGCTCAGCAGTCCTGATTGTACCACTTAGTAAAAAAGCAGAAGTGCACATTGATTTACAACTTCTTCTAGAATACTACACCCATAAATACTACAGATACAGCTGCCCTGGTTTAAATGGGAAGTCAAAACCCATGACGTTAACAATACTAATTATATATTCTCTCATCATATATATTTTAGTTTCCTATACATTATAGTTGGAAGTTTTATTTTGCTTTGTATTTTTTTGATGGCACCGTCACCTCAGAAACACCGAGGTCAGTCCCTTGTGGACGAGTTGATCCAGTGTCTGACCTGTAAGTAAATTCCACTGTCCGGCTGAATCCGACACTCAGCAGAGGAGGATGATGTAAGTGCCTGTCAGGACGGGGGGGAAGATAACACGACGAACATCTATTGATCACCGTAAAGCAGGAAACAGCAACCTCATCTTGTTGGTTACCAGACACCAACACAACACAACGGCCAGGAACACATTAAATATTCATGTTTGATGACCAGCAGAAACAGGTGAGCCCAGCGTGCTCTTTGTCTCCCGGAGCATGAGGTAACACGTTTCCTCCTGATCTTTCCGCTTACCCCTCAAACCCCAACATAAACCCAGGGAGAAGTTCACAGAATAATCCCTGCGCCAACATGCTGCTGGTTTGGAGAGAGAGGTCCGGTCTGGTGGCTTCTCATCTGGACCCCATCAGGTTGCGTGTCCCCGGGCAGTCAGACTGGCATCCCTGTACCAGGCCTGTTCCTTTATTAAAGCCTCGGCCTCCTCTGACCCAGCACACAAAGCAGGCCCTGGGGAAGGCAGACAGAGACACACATGGTTCCTATAGGTCCGTTTGGTTGTTTGTGTGTTGTGTGTTTGATTCCCTCATAGACCACATATGGCTCTGAGCTTGACTAACATGGGGTGAGGTGCTTTGCTTTGTAAAACATCTGCTTAATAATAGTGCACCAACAGGGAGGGACGGCCAGACTCACAATGAGGCCGACGAAATCAGAGACACACATGAACAAGGTGAATTTCCACTGTTGGTCGCGTGGTGCGGCGCTCGCTGCCAGATCCACCTGCTGCCAGGATGCCAGCTCAGACCAACACTTCATCAAACTAATATTTCACTTGAGTGAGTTGGATTGGTGTGATGATTCAACCTGATCCAAGTAAATGAATTTTGCTTCATTTATTAAAGGAACGAAATCAGGAGTTTTTATGTCAAGTTCGCAGGACGCCACCATCATGGTTGTGCAGCAAGAGAAATGATGCAGAACTCATTTTTACTCTTAACAGTTAAACGGAATTTGTCCCTTCAGAATAAAAACTTGTTTTATTTTTTTAAATTATGAATTTCATTATAAATCACATCACGAATGTCGGAGAATAGTTAAAGAAATATTAAATATTTGAAGTAAAACATAATACCTCATAACTCAGTTACCTCCAGTGAGTTAAAATGCTCTACCCTAAACTTTGCCTGTAATAGATTTTGTCGCAGGTGAGCAGCATTTTGTTTTATCAAGTCTCTACAAGCTGTCTTTTGCCTGTGTATCGTTCAACTTTGCTGTTTAACTCATTCCTGTGTGAATGTGACATCACGTGAGCATTGTGTTAAGGTCAGCACTGTAACAGCCTTGAGGACAACAAAAACACTTAACCTTCCTAAAAACAAAAAGCTATTTTTGTTAAATTCATGCATTACACGCTGAAAAGAACAGAAGAAACCTTTTCATGTCTTTAATTTTTATTCATTTTTTTTCTTTCTAGCAGTTGGAACTGTTTCAGATCAGATCTCCACTGACGCGCATAAATTTCCGGTATTTGAGTTTTTGTTGCCTTTGTTGTGATCGCGTTTTTGTTTTCGGGAAGAACCCAGCTAGAGCCTCAGCCTGTAGGGAGGGATCAGATGCACATTTGTCTGTTTTATTGCCTATTGTTTTTAACTTTGAAATGCAATTCAGGGGAGCTAGATCTATAAAGATATACTAAATGCTAAAGCTGTAGAGCAGGGAGGGATGTGAGATCATCTCCAGACCTTGCAAAGCTCATTTATATTGCATTTAGGAGAAAAAACACTGGCATGGTTATGTTTATAAAGAATTTGCTCCTTGGCCTCTAATGAAATCCCAAAAGTCTGTCAGCATCACTGTAGCCCTACATCTCTCTGAGGCTCCTACGCTGAGATTACTGGAAAGAACAGTAAGTCTTCAAGCATATCTGCACATCTGATCTGGGAATTAGGCCGAATCCATCCAATGTGAGGCATAAACATGATGCATGAAACTGCTCTTAGCTGTCATCTAAATGTTTTGGTCTATGAGTGCTGTAATTATAAAAAATGTTGGATGTAAGGAGTCCAACTTGAAAATCTTGCGAGGTGTTTATTCTCAAATCAAAAATTGTGCAGACTTATTGAGTTTAGTTTTCATTTGGTCAGATATTGATTCAAATTCACTGTAAAATATTAAATGAGTACTTTTTAAAACAGTTGAGACAAAACTCTTTTATAGATGTGTCAATAATCAGCTCCTTAGCAGTTTCCTCTGCACAGATTCAGTTTATCACAGTGGGAAGGGACGCCACAAAGGAAGCGCTGATAAGATTTGCTTTGTTTGTATCCCCAGATAAAGCCATGCCAAGACCAGAGTTAAAACATGACTGCTGCTCTGGCCGTAGATCGTTGACAGACGTTAAAGCTGGGAACTAAAAACTGGGATTTAAAGAAAAACAGGCAACGGGACAGACCTCGACATCACAGACACGAGGATCGGGGAGGGCAGATAAGAGCGCCAGCAACACATTTTGTTTATCACACTGGATTGTTGAAAATGTCACTGGTCCTTGATCACTCTTATCCTATGAGCAAGCCTCAAAGGTTCTCACTGCTGGAGCCCTGAAAACAAAGAAATGTGTCTTACATTATCGAATAGATGCAAAAAAAAAAAAACAATAGGTAAGACAGGGGTTTTTTATTTGAAAAAACTTTAAGCCAGGAGAACACAGACCGTACCTAATATTCTGCACATTCACTGCACATACTGTACATTGCTGTCTGGCCCGCTGTCCACCCTGTGCTGTGGCTCATGCCCTGAGGAGAGAATGATGCATGCTCCGTCCGTAAGAGAGAGTCTCAGTGGCTGAGTTCCAGGCAGACACCTGAGTCACAGAGGAAGGTGGAGGTCTGGTGAGTGAAACCGGAGAGCTGCATTGCATTACAGCGCGGCTGGAGAGATAACGCCGTGATAAAGTGCCTGGAGGGAAAGAGAGAGGCCTCAGCGTGATGGCCACGATAAGGCGGCATGCACGCAGCAACCGGCAATGGTAACTTAATACGATTTCTATCAGAAGAGGCAGAGGAGCCACTTGTCACATTATCACATCTTAATGAGGAGGAAGTGGCTCCATTTGAATTTGCGACATTTGTCCCTCCCTAAAACTTGTGGGATGTGGATAGAAAACATTATTAAGACAGATTTGTTTATTTTAAACCACGCGGAGGAAACACACTTTGATTAACCAATAAATGAATCATTACCGCAGGACTGATGCAATCCCACACGGCATCTATTCAGATAAACCCTGCTATCACCTCGCACTCCAGAAGTTAGACCTGCTTGTATGTAAGCACACACACACACACACACACACCCACACACTACTTGCTCCCATATGTGAGAGGGGAAGTTGAGGAAAGGGGAGGGAGGGATCATGCATTCACATCAGGCAAAGGAGGCGAACAACTCTGACTTGATCCTGAGACAGAGAGAGAGAGAGAAAGAGAGGGAGAGACCACCCCATGCCCGTTATCACCATGCTGTATGAAGGTGGAGTCATTTGGTTTGGGGGTAGAGAGAGAGAGAGAGAGAGAGAGAGAGAGAGAGGGAGAAAGAGAGGAGCAGAGCAACAGAAGAAGACATGGATTATCTGACATGCGTCTGGACTGACCAACATTCCTCTTTAAGTCTTGAATCCTGTTTTCCTCCTCAGAGTGAAGTCTGAAGATGCGTCCCTGCACATGCGGAGTGTAGACACTAAGGAGTGTCTCTTCGACTTCACCGGATCTACCTCTCCTCTGGGATATCAGTGAACCTCTTTTCTTAAATAGAGCACCTGCCTGGAAATGCAAAGGACGAGCGGGAGCGGCCAAAGATCCTGAATGCAACATTTGATCATTCAGACTGACTCGTTCCAAAAAAAAGAAGAAGCTGATCATTTAATTCAGCGGGAAATCTAAGAACTTCATTCGGAAGCTGAATAATTAAGACTCTGCAGCTGAACCATCTCCAACCAGCCTGGACTGTGGAGGGTCTCCTCCCTGCCCTCCCAGCCTCTCCTCATCCCCAGCAGCATGTCCCAGGCTCTGAGGCTGCCACTAGTCCTCCACACAGCACACTACCATGATCAGATGGGCTGCTGGAGGGAGTAAGGCTGCCTCTGCCTCTGGGTTAGAGGCTCTTTCTGGCTCTGGGACCTACTCTAGACCAAGGCCATCAGCACTGCATTCCTCCCTGTCTGTTCCTCTCCTGCTGGCCCTGGTGCTCCTCTCCTTTTCCTTGTCTGGGGCGGCCTGCCATCAGCCCCGCAGGGAAAGACTGAGGCTCGCCAACCCACGAGCTCTCCGGGTTCCACTGAACATTTCAGAGACCGAACTCGCCTTCAGGCCCAGGACCATTGGGGACCCTCTGGGTCGGACTGGAGGATCGCAGGGCCGACATGTGCGCAGCTACAATCACCTCCAAGGAGATATACGCAGGAGGAAGCTGTTCTCTTTCCAGAAGTTCTTCCTGAGGATCGATAAGAACGGAACGGTCACTGGAACCAAGAGCAAGGATGACCCCCTCAGTGAGTAACTCAATGAGTAAAAAATAAAATAATAAAACTAGAAACTAAATTAAACCAAAGTCGATATCAACCTTTCCCATCTTCAACTGTCTGATGCAAATCAGAACTTCAAGCGTTCAGACACAAACGTTAACATAAAATCACCTGTTGCTTGTTTTGAGTCGTGGATCAAGTCTGAAACAAACCTATGAAATGTCTAATTCAAGAAACCAGGCATTTGATTATTTGAGGAAGACTCTCATAAGACACACATGTGATTTATTGACACACAACATGGTTGGAAGTTGGGATTTTAATATAGATCAAATGTCCAGAAACTGCCGGTCTGTCCACTGGTTTGACGGTTTGGACGAAGCATTCTGGTCATTTTGTTTTAAAGCAGACATCCCACTGATATCTCCCCTGTCCAAACACTCAGTACAATGGTGGTAGCTCTCAGATGGCTTAAAAAGGAGCAGGGGCAGATAACCCGTCCATTATCAGGCAGGTCTTCACAGCCCAGGGTAAACAGCGCTGATAACAAGCACAGCAGAACCGAGCTGGAGCAGGGGGAGGACACGGATGTCAGCCTCATTGATGCTTTTAGACCCTCTGTGCCTCTCCTCGTCTCTCCCGCTCTCTCTCTCTCTCTCACTCTCCCACTCTCCCACTCAGATTGCCCGCCTGCCAGCCGGCAGCGAGCAAATTACATGCCCTCAGTCAAAGATCAGACGTTTGTTTAAAGTAGTTTGACGTGCTCACTCTGAGAAACGCGTCTTTAAAGTGATTACATGTTGTATGTTTCGGCGTATCAGTCAGTAAAATGGCCTTCTCGTTTGTTTCCCGACACTCCCACTGAGCTACGTGTGTGTGCCCGTATCAGGCGGTGGGTTCCCGGGCTCCAGGGGGTGTGTGATCGCGTAGCAGCCAGCGACGACACATGTGCTCACTTTTTACAGAAACACACACACACACACACACACACATATATGTATAAATGCTCCTTTTCTCCCCTTCCTCTAATGTCCCCCAACCCCACAGTGAGTGTCGATGGAACCTTTTAACGTCCCTCTTGGGAGACCTAAACCACACATTCAATCAAAGCGACTGAAGGGAAATGGGGCAGAATGTCAGGGGACATGTTTGTTTTGACAGGGTCACGACAGAAGCAAGCTTATTTACTGACAGTATACTCCCACTGAGCTACGTGTGTGTGCCCGTATCAGGCGGTGGGTTCCCGGGCTCCAGGGGGTGTGTGATCGCGTAGCAGCCAGCGACGACACATGTGCTCACTTTTTACAGAAACACACACACACACACACACACACATATATGTATAAATGCTCCTTTTCTCCCCTTCCTCTAATGTCCCCCAACCCCACAGTGAGTGTCGATGGAACCTTTTAACGTCCCTCTTGGGAGACCTAAACCACACATTCAATCAAAGCGACTGAAGGGAAATGGGGCAGAATGTCAGGGGACATGTTTGTTTTGACAGGGTCACGACAGAAGCAAGCTTATTTACCGACAGTATTACACCATGATGTTTTTACTGCCTCCTTCATCGCCAGCTCCTTTCCAGTTGTGAAAGTGAAGAGGTGCGAGGAAGAGGAAGCGTGTCTCTGTGTGTCCGATTCTGCGTGTGGGGACCCCCCCCCCAACTGCTTTACGCTCTGTATGTTTGGAAGAGAATTCACCTCCCCTGTCTGATGTTTTTATTTATTCTGAACAATTAACAAAGTCACATTTTTCATGGCTGCCTTTCATCAGAAGTGGGTTAGAGTTAGGGTGAACCGAGTGTCGGAGAGGGAGGTGAAAGGGAGACTCTCAGGAGGCACAAGTTCATGAATGACATGGCCGATTGTCATTGTGGCCACATCAAAGCCATGCGTCTTCAGTATCAGTGGTGGTGCCATCAAAAAGCTGTGTCCTCGGGGGGTCTGAGGACACTGTGTGTGGATTATGCACTCTGATATCAGGTTCACATGGTAAAGGATACTACACAACAGTGGCTTCAGTCTTTGCTCTGGCCCCTGGGGCTAGACATGATCCCAGGGCTGACGTCCATTGTAGACCCTTGATGATCCCTTGAAGTGAGAAAATGTACTTTTTTTTGTGCCGAGTCGTGGATGGTGGCTAGTCTTTTCCTTCAGCTGTATATTAAAATGTACACATACATAAGCAGGTTGCATGCGGTTCGTCTCAGAGAGGTGTTTGGCATGCGCAGGCCTTGGTTTCGGTGCAGCCTGTGGCCCTGCGAGGACCCGGCTCACTGTCTGTTAAGGAACTGGTATCCAGCCTCCCACAGATTTATGGGGATGCCAGCGCAAAACTGTCCCACATGGTTTTCCAACCCGCTGGGAGCCTGTGCTGAGGTTACAGAGAGGCAGAGAGGAAGTGCTCGAGATTACGTTAAAGACGGCTCAGTAGAGATCTGCATGGCCCTGAGTGTGGAGTTCATGATTCACTACTGATTTCTCTTGAATTAGATTCAGTCACAAACTCTTAGTGGGAGTTAGTGTGTGTGTGTTGTTCGGGTTAGGCCACCATTCTGTGCAGCGGGGGCCAGGCCATGTGTGCGAGACGCCTGTAGACATGGCTCAAGGAGTGTATACACAGTATATGTGGATGCATGTGTAAGTGCACATTTGTGTGCCTTCATCTCCTTTAATCAGAGCTGCGGCCTTTAACATGGCAGAGAGCAGATGACGACGGAGATGCACAGCTTTTCTCTGAGGTGGGGAAGAGGGTGCCTATATCCGCTCTGTGTAAATACAGTCAGTGTGGTCCTTATCAAGTGTTATTGCTATATTTGCCTTTAGACTGTGCGCGGGAATGGTACCAATCAAAAAATGTACATTTGAACTTATCTGCCAAAATATAATTCTGTGCAGACCCAAACCTCCAAGAGGCAAAGGAAGGCTGAGAAAGAACAACAATACAGGCTGGATAACACATGCTTTTTGGCATCCCACTGTGGAAAAACCACCTTTAAATCTCACTGGCATTGTGTGCCTCCATTCCCCAACCAACGCACCATTTACTGTTGTAACTCCAAACAGAGCGTATCAAATAAGCCACACATTAGGAAAAAGCAACCAGCATGCAAAAGAAAATCTGCTTTCCCTCCAAGTAAACAGCTGAGCCCGGCTGGCTGACTTCAGGCTACATTTTACATGTGTGGTTTGTAAAACTTGCCCCTTACAAAGCAACGCTGTCACATTCGGGGCTTCATGTTGTAATCTGCAAGAAGCTGAATGAAGAACACATTTTTTTCTCCTTGTGCCCTTTTTGCAAAATTGCCTGCGCTCATTACTCTGCTTTTCCGGGCCAAGCTGGGCATTCATCAGGGAACAGTGAATGGGGACTTTGCAGTTTCACAGCCAGGTGTGCAAGTGCACATTCACCTGCTGCGCCATTGACTGCGTGTGTGTCCGTGAGTGCGGCAGCGAGCGTGCGCGTGCGCGTGCATGTGCATGCGCGTACGTGTGTATACAACCTGTCTCGCCCCTGCCTCCGGTGGCTGACTTTGATCAGTGATCATTACAGCCTTTCTAATCCTCCCTCCACCCCCAGTCTCACTGTCATGGCTCCTCTGTCCTCCTCTGTTCTCCTTCCTTTCATCCCTCCCATGTTTACAGAGCAGCCAGAGACTGCCATAGATTGTCTTACATCCTCACTCCATACCCGACACCCGATCCCATACAGAAACCAGCTCCTCTCAGATCTTCAATGGCCGTTGTGTCACAGTCCCCACCACCGCCTTGCCGACTCAGGCCTCACTGCCCCAAGGTGCCACTGTTTGAACTAGAAACTGATACAGTCAAGACCTCACGGACGAGGAAAGAAGCCGCTGTAGTTTTATGAGGGGGATTGTTCTTTGGGGTCACACCTGCCTCCTCCGCTGTCCACTCACATGTACGCGGCTGGCAGCCTCAGAGGCCCCCCAGCCACTGGAGAGTGGGCCTGACAGGCGAGCGGGCTGCCGCGCAAACACTGCTGAGCTGATCAAAGCACGTCGTCGACTCTGTGGAGTTCACACCCCCACACCATGGACTGTGTGTGTGTGTGTGTGTGTGTGTGCACATATGTGCTTATCGGAGTAAAATAATGACAGCTCACAGGAAGCGTGGAAAGGAAGTAAGGGAGGGAGGCCTGAAATCAAACATGCCATGCGAACTGGGACGCTTCACACACACACACACACACACACTGCAGCACAAGACCAGATGAGTGGGCGCTGTGGTCAAAGGACACGTTAGGAAGTTATATCTCTCTGACCTCTGATACTGAGACCACACAAATAACCCGAGCTGTCTGCAGCAAAAGCTTCCCCTTGTTAACTCTGGGAATAAATTAGCTGCTCTAATAGCCTGTGAGAAACCTGACTTATTTGCGCAGGGACCTGGAGACCTAAATACCAAACAGAATATAAACAGCCGGAGAATCTCTGGGGGATCCGCCTATCAGTTTCCAGACTAAATGGCTTTTGCAGCTGGGATCTGTTACACAGGTGGAGAAACTTTATAACGTCACAGAAATGATAAAAGTACTCTAATGATAATTGTGAGCAGACAGAGCCCTGAAATGAAAACTGCATGTTGGGATCCATTATACTTGATATACTGTAAACATGTATGATATACTCCAGTCTGTGTCTAGACTCTCCAGGGGCTGACCTCTGACTGTTGCCCCAATGTTAATAGAGGTGTTGTCTTATCTACAGCAAAGATGAGTCAGGAAAACACTATTATCTCCACTTCCTCTGTCACATGACATTTGTCCCTTTGAACTAACTCATTTGCATGAATGAAACCAGAGCTCTGATGCCCGTGAGGGACGTTGACGCGCGACGATATGATGGTCTCTCCTCTGAATCCTAGGTGTCCTGGAGATCACCTCGGTGGACGTGGGAGTCGTGGCCATCAAAGGGCTGAGCAGCAACTACTATCTGGCTATCGGCAGGAAGGGGGACCTGTACGGAGCGGTGAGTGTCTGAGCCACAAGTCAATGTGGATGCTCCAGAGTGAGAGAGAGAGAGATAGTGTCAGATACTTGACGGCCTTATCGCCACTTCTCCCGTCAACTCTGAAGCGCAACCAGTGCAGGCAACATGAACCCCAGCAAGAGCTGTGCAATTTTGAAACTCGTTTCCACACAAGAACACAAAGTAACATTTAGCGTAGATTAAGGAGGAGTAAGTAAACACGGCTTCCATGTGCAACCGCAGTGGATTTGCACAAGATAATGATCCCTGTTTTGCCTTAACCTCACACGTCGGGGTTAAAACACTGAAACACGATATCTGCTGTCTTTTTTTTTTCCCCCAGAGAGAGTTTGGCGTGGACTGCACCCTGAAGGAGCGCATCGAGGAGAACGGCTACAACACGTACGCGTCCGCCGCGTGGAGGAACAAGAAGCGGCAGATGTTTGTGGGGCTGAACGTCCACGGGAGGCCGCTCAAAGGGAAGAAAACGCGCAGGAAGAACACGGCCACCCACTTCCTTCCAATTATGGTGTGAGCTGACGAGCCCCACTGGAGGGGTAGGAGGAAGGGGGGGGGGCAGGGAGGTGGGGGGGTACGCAGCACTGGACAGAGAGGTTTTCAATAAAGCTGTAAAATAAAAAGACTTTCACTGGAAAAGCTCTCATTGGGAAACAAGGCACTAACACTGTTACACGCGTGGTCTCCGTAAAGGACTCGAGAGTTTGGGGAGAGAAGGTGGTAACTGTGTTTCTGTGGCACAGGACTCAATATTTATCCCATTTGTTCTCCGTGCCAAACTGTTTGCAACTGGAGCATGTGTGTGATGTGAGACAGACCTATCTCCACATGTTATTTATAATCCATATTTCCCTGCGAGCAGTAAAAGGGAGGGACGGAAGATGAGGAGAGAAACGATCGCTCAGTTTATTGTGACAGCATTACATAATAGAGGATTCCACACATTTAAAGCAAATGTTTAATACTTAACCACTGTGTTTGGACTGTAATGTAATGATTTATTTATTTTGTGAAATATTTAACTGGAGGGGAACACTTACAAGGCAAGCATTTCTCGGCATGCTTTACTTTTTATAGGAACTCTAGTATGTGAAAATAAAATTTCCATTTTTTCTCCTCTGCAACACGTTGTGGTCGTTCTTCCTCATGCACCAAACACTGATCGCACATCCAGGTCACGGTAGGTCGACTCTTATCTGGGCCTCTGAGGTAGGAAGGGACGAACGGCAAGCCATTAATGTCTCGCCAGATATCCCATGTGGCAACCATTGCACTAACGATCAGTCCCCAAACAAAGTGCTGGAGACCGCCACAACAGAATGCGAGGGGGCTAACGTCCTCGATACGGCTGCTGATATCGCCCCCATCTCTGCAGAGAGGCAACATTCCCTGGGCGGTTGCAGGCCGTGCGCGGTGGAGATAGCCGCTAAAGCACCTGCTGATAACGGAGAATGTAAAAAAACAAAAAAAAAACAACACCGTGGGTTTGTGGCGGTGCCCGTGCAGGAGGACGTGAGCACGTGCGCGGGGAGAAATAGAAGTGATGCAGGGAGATGTGACTCTGACCACCCACTTCCCTCAGTAATCATCTGCAAACACACTAATCAATGGCAGCTGCCACGATGCCAGATCAAAAGACCACGGGGAGAACATTAACGCCACAGGCTTCCGGGCCTCATGCTCTTGTGTCCCGCCTCTCTGAACATCCATCTGAGGACAGGCATGAAAAACTGAGACGGCAGAGGAAGACAGGAAGGTGAGGGAGGGATTACGAGAGGCTCTCTTGTCTTCGGCCCCAAACTCATCCCTGTTGGCCTGTAAATGCGACTGCGGGAGGGCAGACAACAAGCGATCATAACCGGAGGAATCCACAGTGCAGGACATTTGCTTTAGGCTGTGCTATATTGTCCTTTTAATAGATGTTTAAGGAATCACTGTGACAATTGAGTAAAACTGGGTAATGCTGAAGGGAATTCCACCATGACAGGGGCAACATATGGAATACAGTTTCAAGTCTGCGCCGTCTATTACTTTTTCTCTGTTATGGCTGTGCAACGCGACACAGCTGCTTCACCTCTGGGGCCACATGCACAACAGTGTTTTTGAGATAAATCTCGACAGAGAGGAACCCACACCACCGCCACCCAAACACCAACCCCCTGGTAATTTGTGGTCCTATGCATTCGCCAGAACTGTGAATGTTTGAACTCTCCCCAAGACACTGGCATGAGGAGAGGAAAAAAAAGCAGCAATAACAGAAAATAGGGGCAGTAATCTTTAATCAAAGTGGGTCTCCGCATTTCTGGCATGGGAATTCTCTGTGGCATAATGTGATCCAGCTTTGGGAAATAAGTGGAAAATGACTGGAGGCTAAAACAACTAATGAATACTTAGGCTAAGAGGTCTGGTGCAACACATGTTTGTAGTGGGCAGCTACCGACTGAGGTATGTGTGAGTCCAGAATCTAAAATATGTCTCTGATACCTGGATGGAAGGCTGTTTGACTGCACGTGTGGACAGGTCAGTCATCAGGAAAACACTGGCTGAACAAACATGGGCTGTCTGGTTTGTTTTTCTTGTGTGTTTTCTGCAAAAAATTTATGTTGGAAAATATCACGTAATGTTTTAGGGATTGTGATTATAAAATGATTGGATGGACAAACTGAAAAAGAAATTTGGATTTGAGAATTTGCGAGAATTAGATCTCCATATAATTAACATGTCCCTTTATTTCTTTCTCTCTCTTAATCATTGTATTTCTATGTCCCTGTTTTTTTCTCTTGTAAAATAAATGAATAATAAAAAAAGCTAAGAACCCACTAAATTCCCTGCCTGCTTCATTTACGCCTTTACCACTTCCACATGCCATTGCACAATAACAACTACAATTTTGAAATAATGTACAGTTTCATTACACTATGTTCAAGCCATGTCTGTTCTGTCATTCCATCTCATCAAAGTACATTAATTTTATCATACTTTACCTGCAAATATTTAGACTGCTTTTTTGTGGGTCCGGGTTGTTGTTCCTTTTAATCCTTTTAATCCTTTTGTTGACTTTATTTTTTATTGCATAGTATGTGTTAATTTATTAACTGTGCTGTGCTGTGTTTGCTGCTTTCATGTACGTGTTATTGCTGCTACGCCACAATTTCCCAGTTTGGGATGAATGAAGTACCCATTTCTCGATCTGTGTATCTCCGCGCCACCAGAGGGCGACATCTGTATCCCCGCTTCAAACCGTTTCATGAATATACAGCGACACACTGTTGTTAACGGAAGTGAAGAGGAACAGGTTGTGTACCTCTGTTAGAGTCCGGGCAAGGAGAAGCCACCATGAAAGACAGATAGAGTGGGGGTTTTTTTCTCTAATAACTGCAACGCTGAAAGACAACTAAAGCCTTAGTGGCTCCTCTGAACAACATTCCTCCATCGATTTGTCCGATGCTGCTTTGAGACTCGAGGCGGACACACGAGCGGTCATGAATCAAAATTTCGACCGAGCTCCCGGAGCGGGCAGAAGCCACAACCCTCCAGCGGACCCCGGGTTCATGGGCGTGAGGGACGACGACAACCGACCGCCGATGTTCAGCCAGAGGGAGCCGCTCAGACAACCGCGATCCATGCCGCTGTTCTCCGAGAACAACACGAGCCCTTCAGGGGATGCGGTCGTTGGAGGTACGGTATCTGTCAACACGCTAACCGGAGCTAGCTAACACAGCCCGCGTTGTTGTTGTTGCTGCTGCTGCTGCTGCTGCTGCTGCTGCTGCTGCTGCTGCTGCTGCTGTGTGTAACTGAGGCATTGCTGTGCCTGTCCACGTGTGAAACGAGTTTCTACATTCTCTAGTCTGAGACATGAAGGTGAATTCCATGTTTAATACGCGAAGCTGCTACTAGCAAGCTAGCTGCTAAACCGCACCGCTGCTAACCTCCGTGTTTTGGCGCAGCGCCGTGCAGCTGCTGGGTTTCATGTGAGGTAACTCAGCATCTAAATTAAGATGCGGCTCGGGTATCATGGAGTCGACGAGTTGCGTGGTCGATGCTGTCTGACGCAGCCAAACCCAGAGTTTTACCTCCCTGGGGATGGCAGGCAACTCGCAGCACAGAGGAAGAATCGGTTTCGTTTCCAATGCGCTGCGGTCACGCGCTCAGTCGTTTTGGGAGACGCGCTCACAACAGTCTCACTCTGGAAGTGGGTGCGTGTCTGTTCGCGGTTTTACGGTTAAAAGTCCTTGGCGCAGAATAAAGCCAGGGGACAAAGTTAAAGTCAAATGATTAACAATTGTGCAATGTGTGTATGTGTATGTATTTTTGTTTTGTTGTTGTTAGTTTGATTGGCAGCCGGCATCCTGTTTGTAGTTGCATTGCCACCACCTACTTCAATTTATTTTCTTCTGCAGTTTATTTTCAGTAGTTTCTGTAGTTCTTCTTAGGTTATTCTTAAAACAAATATACGTATTCAATAACACATTTATCAAACTGCCATCTGGTAAGTTAGTGGTGGTGGTTGTTAGTGGTTTGATTGGCAGCTGGCATCCTGTTGATGGTTGCATTGCCGCCACCTACTTAATTTTATTTTCTTCTGTACTTTAGTTTCTGCATTTCTTGTTTGTTTGTTGTTTGTTTCCTTTACTCTAATATCAAAGTATTTGCGGTGATCAAAGCAACATCAAAGAAAATCTACAATCCTAAAGGTAACTGAATGAACAAAGAACAAAGGCTGTCCTTAAAATAACAGCAATAGAATGCAGTGGAGTGCAGGTAATGCAACTGTGTAGAGGCGCAGAGGAAACTGGTGAGGAATTACAGAAACTACAGAAAATGATGTGGATGCTGGCAATGCGACTACGAACAAGATGCCAGCCGCCAATCAAACCAACAACCAACCGATCAACCAACCAACCAAATTTTAATGAGACTGATTGTGGGTTTATTTGTATTCCACACAGGACAATAACAAACAAAATGAAATGGATTATGGTTTTTTTTAAACACCTGAGACAGAGTGAGCGAGAGGAATCGCTTTCTCTCAAGGATTTGTTTGAAATGGTGTAAAATATATGAGCTAGAGTCACATCATGAATAAGTAGAAACTGAATTCTTTAATTATCATTTTTTTTAAAATTAAATTTTCTTGAAAATTTTGAAACTCCTGGGCCAGTGACATTTACCGTAAAAGCGTGAATAGACATGCACCAATATTCTGTTGGGACTTCAGTCCTCATATGATCCGTTTACTCCAGTGAAGTTGACTTACGTTTTTTAAGAAGATGTACAAGACACATTTATTAACACTTACATCTTGTTTCCACAGTTAAAAGGTCAGCATGACCTTGAATGAGGGATGGATGCTATTGTCAACATTAGACTTTGCTGTGACTCAACAAAGTTGTGTTTCTGATCTGAATCTTCAGTCAGTCATAAAAAAAACAATTCATCTTCTCTTTTAGACTGTAGAAGACAAAGCAGACCTCAAAGTGTAAATGCCAACAGTCCATCTGCCTCCCAAGGATGTTATGACATGGACTCCTTGGTCAAGTCATCGAAGCTTTCAGCCAGTGCCGCAGAGTTTATCCCCTCTGGAATGAACACATATGAAGTGAGTCCTTACAGCATCTCTTCAATTATTATACTTTTATAAAAGTGGTTTTAAATGACCTTATGTGGCAATAGTTCTGCTTTAGGTTCAAAGAATGGTTCAGTAGGACACTGCAGTGCAGCCATTATTACAGCAGTAGAGTTCATAATAGCCTGTAAATTTAGATTTATAATTTTAAAATGTAAATGGGTTTGCAGTAGGATCTTTTGCTCTTTTTCACGTTCGTATTTTGTTTTCCCTTTAGGATCCTGCTCAATATGAGGACAGCGAAGTGTATGAATTCAAACTGGATGAAATGGTCAAAGATTTTCTTGATCACCTGAGCTCCTCACCAGGGACCTTTGAGTCAGACATCGAATACATCACTGGCATGCTCAATTCCTGTGTTACTACTGAAGAGCTGCTGAAGGATCTGGTGGAACTGATATACCAAGAGGTTTGGATCTTCAGTGCTTCGTGTGTTCTTTGTATAAACTAAAAATGTACATACAGCACACGTTTGTATAAGTTAGGGATTGAGTTTTCTTTTCTTCACAGTCCACAGCCATTCCAAATTTCTCGTACACGGGTGCCAGACTCTGTAACCACCTGTCCAAAAATCTCAATGTCAGCCCACCAAGTGGCAACTTCCGTCAGCTGCTCCTGAAAAGGTGATTTTCATTCAAAGGTTTTCATTTCTTTTCATCTGCCTTTTACAAAGCTCCCATGTTGTTTGTTTTTAGGTGTCAAACAGAGTATGAGCATAGAGACATAGCTGTTCAGGGGGAACCGGCGACTCAAAAGAAGTTTCACTCCTTTGTCCTCTTTCTGGGGGAGCTCTATCTGCACTTGGAGGTGAGAGTTGATGCTCATCTGCCGTGTGTGATGAGTTCATATATAATTGCTTTATCGTTCGAAAAGTAGCAGAACCGTGGACTGAAACATACATGCCTTTGATTATGACATTACATACATGAGTTGACATGCTGTCAAGTTTTGAATGATCTTAATGTGTTGATTCGCTATGTTCAGCTAAAGAGTGCAAAAGGACCTCCAAAAAGAGCAGAGATCCTCCTCATTGCTCTGAAAGACCTGATGAACAGTCTGTTCTCCAACCCTGTGGATTCAAACCTCATCTGTGCTGTCAAACTTCTCAAGGTCTCACATCTCAATTTGTTGCATTCACAACTTTCCAGAATTTTCTTTTCTCTGTGTTTGGGAGATAATAAGATTGTTTTTGAATTTGAAGCTCACGGGCTCCGTCCTGGATGACACGTGGAAAGAGAACGGACAAACGCACATGGAGGATCTGATGCAGAGAATAGAAACTGTGGTTCTGGACGCCACATGCAGCAGGTCTGTGTATCAATATGGTGTTTTGTGTGCAGCTGTTGTTCAAAGTAACACAAACATGCTTCAGGTGCCAAAAAACAGAACCAAACTTATTAGACCACACACAGTTATTAGCTACAGTTTTTCTGATTTGAGTGTTTTCTCTGCTAGGGATGTTAGACAGATGCTTTTAAAACTCGTGGAGCTGAGATCAAGTGACTGGGGCCGAGTTCGTGCTGTGTCAGCAGCAAGCAATGCAACTCCAGACAACGATCCCAACTATTTTATGGTGAGTGTCAAATACTCTGAAGATGGGCCTGTATCCAAGACGTTATTTACAGGAGAGTCAGTTTTTACATATTTATTCTCTGTATCTGCTGTGGTTCTGTTTTGTGTCCTCTCAGAATGAACCCACATTCTACACAGAAGATGGCACTCCTTTTACAGCAGCAGACCCAGGTAAGCTCATCTAATCATGTATGTAAACATGCCCACCCCCAAGAAAGACGAATACAGAAGAAGTAAGATGAATGTCAAGTGTTTTTTTTTTTTTACACGACTAAATCTGTTGATGTTTTGTTGTAAATGAAGATCAAGAAGCATGCGGACAGAACTGTACACTTTTATATCAGATGTCTTATCAGTTGGTTCTAGATAGTTTAATACTCTTGAATTTCTTTTTTTGTGTCTGAATGCCTCCTTCTGCAGAATATGCTGAGAAGTACCAAGAGATCCTCGACAGACAGGACTACTTTGATTTATATGGAGAAAATTTGAATGAGCTGTAAGTACAAATTGCAGGTTTAATATACCTACATGTCGGAATGCGTTCAATATCACAGAGGAAAACAATACAACCAAGTTGTAAAACTGGGAAAGCACCAAAACGACCTCCTCTGTCTTTGTATTCTAAAGATAAGATGTTCTGTTCATTAACTGACTTTTAATTCAACTTGACCTTAAAGTTCATCCCTGCTACTGTGCCAGCACACCTTTAGTAACTTGTCTGCCCCTGACCTGCTGGCCCCTGAGTTTGGCCACTGTGTTTGTCTGGCCCACAGCAGGGTCGACTGTGGCCTCAGATTGAGTCTAGTCAGCAGTTAGGTGTGAAAGAGGGCTTAACCTTCCCTCAGAACTCTGTATGTGTGTGTGTGAGCTTGTGTTTTTGTGCATCTATGTAAATGTTAGTTGATTCCACATTTTATGGATACTGTTAATATTAATTTCACAAGCACATCTATTACACTGGAGAACACGTTCGTCTATCGGGTCTAAAAGGAAATGGCTGAGCCTCTAAATCCCTGTGTTGTGTTTTCAGATCTGACACTGAGGACGAGATGGGGCCTGAGATGGAAGAAGCTTTTGAGAGATTTTATTTAGAAACGGAGAAGAAGCGGCAAAAATGACATGCACGTGAAAAGCAGTAAGACTCAACAGGCACATACTGTATTTTTCCATCTTAACCTGCTGGAATGTTGAAAAGCAAAAAAAAAAAAACTAGCAGACTTTAGGCTCAAACCATTTATTTTACTGCAAAGAAGCATTTTAACAAAAGGAGCCGTTCATAGATGCACTTCTGACACTTTTGTTCGGTCAGTGTGGATCAGAGAACAGGGACAATCGACAGGATAATTGTTCAGAATGTTTTTTGAATGGACTCTTCAGAAATGAATTCTTTTCTTTGTTTTATTAAAATCTTTTAGCAATTTATCCAATTTATGCCTGAACTTATCTCAATGAGGGAAATGGTGTGCTGTGAATTTTTTAAGGTTCTTTACTGAAAGGCAGAAGTATTCTACATTTGATACCCAGTGCACAACATACACAGAAATGCACTGCAGATGGAGTAGGCGGATGTTTTAACTGCGTCACTGCATATACTGCCTCTACTTTCGCCGTCGTGACATTGTGTGTCAATTCAAATTGCCAGTATTAACCACTTCATTCAAAGCTTTTAACTTGTTTTTAATCTGGCTCCGGTTCACTGAGGTTGTCAGCAACTCAGTGAACATCGACTAGAATACAGACAAATATTGTTTTTAAATTTCTTTTCGGGGGTAAAAAAAAAAATGGAAGCACATGCTTTGCAAACTCCGGAATGTGTGACAACTAGATTCTGTTCATTTCTTAAACTCTCTTAGTTTTAAAAATCGACATGTGTGAAATCTGCAGCGGTCAGTGTGACGTACAATAATTTAACTGCTTCAAGGTTCTCCTTGTTATCTCTCAAAGACTACAATGCTGTTGAGCAGCAATCCATGGAGCCCATACAAAGGAATGTTGCTCTGTAGTTTGTAAATATTATTTATAGAGTTCTTTGCCTGCAATAAATACTTTTTAATGTGAGATTTTATTCGCTTGATTTGTGTTTGAGTCTCTTCAGCTCTTCAGTAGTAACACCGGAATTTTTTTGAGTCTCAACGTTCAAATGTACATCAGGTGACAAAGACTGTCATTTGCTGCCATCTAGTGGCCAACTGTAGTAATGTTATAAAAGTCAATATTACAAGACTATTGATACCTAATGCTAAAATCCAGTATTTCAGTATCAGATATCAATAGTTGAATTAAATATTGGGTTGTCGCTACAGTTCTGGTTTCAGATTACTGTGAATTAAGGAAAATTACTGCAATGCTTTACACACTATGTTTCACCAGAGAAGCTCATGAAGTGTGTGTGTGTTACAGCAATTCTGTTTTGATTGAAAACAGGAGGGTGAACAGAGCCGTACAAACATTAAAACTGAAACCTCACAGTTTAACTGTTTGATTCTGCTTCCACCACATCCTCGTATCAACCGTTGCAACTGTTGTTTTCTGTTTTTGAAAATGTGCAGCACAATGCCAGCTTCTGTTCCCTCATTGGTTAATTCAGACAACTTTTCCATATAAACCAAAGATAATGACATACAATACGTTGTGTGTTCAGGGTGGCCATGAAAACACTTTCCATGATTGAGAGGAAAATGACCGTGACACCCTTTTGACCTCAGTATCCACACTGCAGATATGTTCTAACTCATCACTCTATTTTTCACTCTTTTTCAATGAAACTGTTCTATTGCAATGGTAACCTCTCCCACCTTATCTAAGAGGCTGTGGCTGGTATCTCACTGCACGCTCTTCTGCCCTAACATCTTCTAATCTGTTTTCGTTATCAGACTGTTGTTGTTAGAATTCACACAAATGATAGAGCGATATGAATTTGCATGTTGGTGTGTTTGCGTCATCAACAAAATATCTTCATCTGCAAACCTCTGCGTGTCATTTCACGGTTAACAATCGATTATTGCCTCAACTTGTCGACCTGACGCCAGGGAATGCACCTGTGCAAATCCAACTGAGCCTCTCCACAGGTTGTGTTGTGTCATGTGACCCAGTGCGCTGTCTGTGAGCAGTTATTGACTCGTGAGCCCCTTTGAGCCTGCTGGATGTGACTGTTTGCCTCACAATGCAACAGGTCAGCCCAGGGCCTTAGATTCTCATTGGTCAGCAGATGGGTGTGAAAGAGGGCTTAGTGCTACAATCCACCCGGCCAGGAGTCTGTGTCTCTGTCTCTCCGTTATACTGTGTAACCTGGACTTCAAAATGTACTCACTAGTACTACAACAGCACTTAAAAGATGTAGGTCTTCATTTCTTTGAAAGCCATCGTGACAGAATGTGTGACATTGAGTCAGTGGATATTATTATAAAGGCCACACTCTGCTGTGGGTGAGATGGAACTGAAGATGTATCAGACTGACAGAATGACTTCAGCAATCAAAAATCAACAAGACTTTGTTTTAGGATTTTTAAAATATGGAAAAAGTGATTTATGTTTCATAGTGGCCCTTAAATGTGTTGGGTCCTCTGTGAATTTTGTTTCTGAAATGACTGATACTTTAACAAATGGAATAAAACCATGAGGCTGCTTTTGTGCCAAAGAGGCTTTGATTTAAATTTCTTGAGGTTGCAGTTGGTGGTGTTCCATTGTATTGATAATAAAAAGGTTCTAGATTGTATTTCTTAAATCCCAGACATGCTAAATATGTCCGCAGAGGTTAAGTGAGGAAATACCTTTGTTTAAACCCGTAAAAATACTTTGTCCTGTGATTATCAATGGTCTCCGAACTTCCTGACAACTTCATGTGATTCATGTTCCTCCTCAGTGGGGGGGTTTAATGCTGTACTCACAGTTGTCCATTCTGTAGGAGCCAGACAGGAAGCCAGACCACCGACTCCCGTTTCTTCAACACCCTTCCTTGGATTGTTTTACATAATCAGTGGGTCTGAAATTCCCCAAACTGCTATCAGTGAAATAATGTATAAACATAAAGCAGAGCTGGATCTTGTTTAAGGGGTTGAATTAATGTAGTGAGTCCATACAACACGTGTACTGGATGATACAGGTTTTATAACTTCCTGTTTACCCTGGCAAGGAATCATCTTTGACATAAGAGATAAGCACCTTTAAAAAGAATAGATCTCGATCACATCGGGGCAAATGCTGACTCTTAATTTCCCACAATGCAACTGAACATCATCCCTTTCATTTGACCCTCCGCAGCTGCCAAGTGTCCAGATCTTTCAAATTCCACAACCTCAATTCACAAAGCCGTCTTTGTGTTTGAAATCTGTCGGTGCGGTGACGGCATCAGGGTTCTTCTCTGCCGCGGACACCAGCTCCTTTCACAGGCTGAGTCATAAGTCCAATTACAACTGACCTGCTCTTTTTCTGCCAGGCTCCCTTTAATCATAATATTCAAATGGGTTTGTTTTCCTTCTTTTGACTCTAACAAAACACCACGGACGCACAACGGCTGCTTAGCAACAATCCTCTTTCCAAAACACAACTGTTGGAATGAGGAAAAATAAAACCCCTCAAACCCTCCTGTGCTTCTCTTACTGTATCTGAGACATGCTCCATCGCTTCATTGTTTCCTGTTAAGGAACATTCCCCCAACATCCCACAATAGACTCTGTTGTTTGTGGTTTCCACTTGATATTGGACACGTCTTGGGAGAAGACTCAGATTGCTTTTGTTTGACGTGTGTTGATTTAAGTGTCGTTGGTCCACTCATCTCTGGAACGGCAATTACAGGCAGTCTAAATATGATTTGAATTTGAGGCTGATGGGTTTGGACAGTTTATTGCCTTCAATTCATATCCTAAAGGGATAGTTCACCCAAAATGTAAAATCACCAGTTGCTTCAGGTGTATTGGATTTTACGTGGGGTCAGTGTACTGTATAATGAGTGAAGTGTGATTTTTGGGAGAACTATCCCTTTAAATCTTAAGATATGAACTTTTATCTTTAGGGCACCGACACTTAGAAATTGCCCCCCCGCCCACATAATCAGACATGGAGCTCACACCCTGAGTCCACACGGACTGAATGAGCAGGAAGCGGAGGAGCGCATGTCCTTATTTGGAGAGCGTGCGCGCTGCGTCACCGCCGGGTCTCGACGCCGCAGCCACAAGTTTTGACAAGTGCGCTGTGTTCATTTCCTCCGCTCACACATGGAATAAAGACGATGGAGCTCATCTGGAGGAACATCTGCTTCGCCCTCGCCCTCGCGGGTGAGTACCGGACCTCCTCGCGCTGCTCTTTGAACCTGTTTTCATCCGTGTGGCTGCCTCGAGATAACAAGTCACATTATCTGGCCGTTTTAACTGTCCCACCTTACACACAGATCAGTGTTGGGGAAAGATACTGGGTTGGGATGTGAGGGTTCGAGGCTTATTGACTTGTGAAGGGCACAGCACCAGTGGAACCAGTGGGATGACTGGGATTTCACAGCATCCTGCACAAAGTTCTTCATGTGCTGTGTAATGCAGGATCCAGAGTGGATTCAGGAGGAGGACATGCATCCAGATCTGCCCTGCCGTCTGGTCTGCAGGATGTTCAGAAGAGGTCCCACTCCAGAGAGCAGACCATTGAGCTGCTCACCCTGTGTCTGTCTCTGCAGAATAGTCCAACAACACATGGAAGCTTTCAGGCTGCAGCCAGCCAGACACTTCTGATTAATCTCCTATAAGCTCAGCTCCCATTTCAGCATTAAAAGGAAGTGTTAATGTGCTGTGGGGTTTGCACAGTCTCCCACAGAGGAGGCAGAGTGCCACTTTGTGCTGCAGGTAGAAACAGGCGTGGCAGGAGCGTGTGCCGGGAGAAGGTCTCCCGAGTCCAGAGCCCATCCACATTCCTGTGCCTGTTGATTGAGGGGAAGGCAGGCTGATAGCTGAGCTCTGCCTGTACGAGCTTGTGCGGCTGCCTCTCGCAGCCCAGCAAATGACCCGAGGGGGCTGAGAGGGCTGCTGCTGTTCAAGATACATCGTGTCGGACGAGGCAGACGCTGCCCCACAAGGGGCGACGTGCATTAAACCCAACCCTCGGCTCTGCGTGACCTTCGTGTGTTGCAAGACTCTGTCAGTGGGCTGAGTCAAGCTGATGTGGGTTTTAAAACATGTGACTCGGCCACACAAAAAGTGCCCATTGGTGCAGAGGAGGAGCTCATGAGGAGATAAGACATTCAGCATCACCTGCCCCCTCAGAGCAGACATCATGATGATGACTTTCCCCCTTTAGATACACAAGCACAGCGTCATCATCATCATCATCATCACGTGCATCAGTCTGTTTGTTTTGAGAAGCGCTGGTAGTTGAAGTGGATTTTCCAGTATAAAGTGCTATATCTTGTTGTTAAGGTGTCGCTACTTTCTCCCCCCACCAGCTCAAGGAGTCTGGCAGTCACACTCCTTCAACGTGGGCACAGCAGGGGCCAAGGTTTTCAGCGGCCCAGCGGGGGAGGAGTTCGGCTACACGGTCCTGCAGACGACCAACCACGAAGGCAAATGGTGGGAGTTTACATCATCACTTTTCTGTTCAATGAAAGCATGATGGGGTTCTGCTTTTTTTTAACCAGGGTGTCTGTTCCTGTCAAGAATGCTGCAGAGGCTTTGTCTCTAATGCACCTGATGATTCATCTGAGCTTGATTCTGCACGTCGGTTAAACAGCGTGGAGAACTGTGGATTTATGGAGACGTCAGTGATTATTATGACTTCCTGGAGCACTCCGAACTGCTACGACCAGACACAAACATGTCGTGTGTAATGTTTAACATTAACCAAACCTCTTATGCGTGCACGTCTGGATGTTGCACACTCTGAGTCAGAGTCTCACGGAGCCAGTCACTGTCTGAAGGAGTGTCACCACCCGTTTGCGTAAGAGTCGGGGGAGTTTCACAGAATCTGAGGGTGGCCTCTCACTGTATATCGCACAGTCATTTCATCCCACTTGACAAATTGTAAAATGTTGTGACAGCATGACAGCACAGTAAAATATGTGGATAATTGTTTAACCGTTCTCTAATGACAGTTTAACCACTGAGTGCATGTGTGGTCATGCACGCTGCACAAAAACATCCAGGCAGGCCCCTCCCGGTCATGGAGGCTGTTTATGAGACTTGAACATGGCTGTTGTCTGCAGGCTGCTGGTCGGCGCTCCGTGGACTGGTTTCAGTAGAAACACCAAGGGGGATGTTTACAAGTGTCCAGTCACGGGGGCCAGGAACAGATGCGACAAGCTCAATCTTCAAGGTAAAGTTTCCCTGTTTCCCCCCTCCCTGCCTTATCTGACACTGGCCAGTCACCAAACAATAAATAATTACCTCAGATTAACTGGGTGTGCGTGTCAGTGCAAACACGTTTGCCTGGTTTTTAAATTCGCTAGGAGTAGAAGCAGATATGAACAGCAGCCCTTGTGTACTGCCCGTACTTTGTCTGTGTGAGATTCAGCGTCTTTAATCTGAACTTCCATGCTGTGATGCTGTCTTTGCCACAGATTCTGTCAGTATTCCAGATGTTAGAAACGTGGACAAAGACATGCACCTGGGGTTGACTCTCACCCGGATGCCTTCAGTCAACAGTTTGATGGTACGTGTGTCAAGTGGTGACTTGACTTAAAAGAGCCTCCAAGTTTCTTATTTCCCACTTTAAAGCTAGGTTGAGATTTTAAATTGCAGACGTGAGAGCTTCCACTGAACTTTGTGACGAACCTGAATGCCCACTTAGTCTCTTCTCTCTCTGCTTCTGTGGTCATTTAAATGCAGACGTGCGGGCCTCTGTGGGGACAGCTGTGTGGCAATCAGAACTTCTACCCTGGAATATGTGCAAAAATGAGTCCCCTCTTCAAGCCTCAGCCGGCCTTCTCTCCTGCCGTCCAGAGTAAATCCACTTTTCAGTGATGCTTCTTGTTTTCGTTCGGCCCTCACTGTCAGATAATTTCAAAATAAAAGACTCGCGAATGGTATCACCAGGAACAGACAAACTCAAACAGACAAAAGTTTTGTTCTTTTTCCAATGTGTGTATAAAACGTAGAAAATAATAACTCCGATTGTAAATTGAAAGACTGGAGCTATTTCTAACAGCAGCTTCAATGTATTCTGTGCCCTGTCGAAACATCTCCAGCGTGTGGAGGACCTATGGACATTGTGATTGTTTTAGACGGCTCCAACAGCATTTATCCTTGGCATCCAATGAACGATTTCCTCATGAAACTAATCCCTGCGCTGGACATCGGGCCCAAAAGCACACAGGTGACAGGAAACTGAAGCCGGAGATAATATTGGATTCCTTCACTCTCTCAGGTTTTTGTAGTCATCACTTTCTTTTTTCCCCCAGGTCAGTGTCATCCAGTACGGCGTTAATCCAAGGATTGAATTCAGTCTGAACCAGTATAAAACCAAGGAAGACGTCCTGAGAGCAGTGTCTGGAATCACACAGATGTACGGTCACTCCACTAATACCTTCCAAGCCATTCTGTACGCCAGGTTAGTGTTCAATTATTTTACTTCATTCACTGCTGCTTCTCTTTCGTTATTACCTGTCCTGGACAGGGGGATTTTGGGCTATGACAGAGATATGTGTGTGTGTGTGTGTGTGTGTGTGTGCTCTGTTCAGTCAGCGGGGCTTCAGTTCAGTCCACGGAGGTCGACCGGGCGCTGCTAAGGTGATGGTGGTCGTCACTGATGGAGAGTCTCACGACAAAGCTGTCAGGAACAGCGTCATCGCAGAATGTGATAGAGAGGGCATCACGCGCTTTGGTATCGCTGTAAGGAGCAACTCAATAAATCTCGCAGCAGTCGCAGCGCTGTGTTTTCATCTTTAGCTAATATTTAAACAACACAGCGTCAGACATTTGTGTCCGTCTTGCTAATGACATTCGATATGTAGATCCTGATTTTTACATCTCTCTCTCTAGGTCTTGGGTTATTATATCAGAAACAACATCGACACAGAGAACCTGATTAAAGAAATCAAATCCATCGCCAGTTCCCCCACAGAGAAGTTCTTCTTCAATGTGTCCGAGGAGGCGGCTCTCTCCACCATCGCTGGAACGCTGGGGAACCGCATCTTCAACATAGAGGGTGCGTACCACTTCTTTTCCCTGTTCAACTTATCATTTACTCCACACTACATGCTCAGGCGCAACTCATTCAGGCTTGTCACAACAGGTCGATCATAGTTGTTATTAAAAAAAAAAAACATTTCCCTCTGTCCCTCTGTCTTCAAATGACGGTGTGTTCTAACTAAGGCACCGGAAAAGGCGGCGACAACTTTAAAATGGAGATGTCCCAGGTTGGGTTCAGTGCCCACTTCTCCAGCCAGCAGGTACACAGCGCCACTTTCATTACCTTTGAAGTGTTTTTTAAAAGGAAGGTGACTGCATCTCTTATGCTGAAACCACAACCTTCTCACTAAAAAAAGAAAACAGCTTCTGCTTTTTTTTCCCCCCACAGCTCTCTGATCTTGATCTGAAATTGGAACGTGTTTGTCTCTGCTCAACCATGATGAATCATGAAATATTAATGCTGATTTTTGACGTTTTTCCGTCAAAGGACGTGTTGATGCTGGGAGCAGTGGGAGCTTACGCCTGGAGCGGGACGGTCGTGCATCAAACAGGATCCCAAGTGGACATTCTCCCCCACTCAGCCTTCGAGAGGATCCTTCAAGACAGAAACCACAGCTCACTACTGGGTCTGTGCTTTACTGATTTCCTCTTTTATTGATTTTTATCCTTAATCTCTGCATGGCACCACCCAGGAGAAGGAAGGAAGCAGATCTCCACGGTGAGCTGCCTCTGTTCATGAACTCTGAACAGAGGCAGGGACATATGTGGTTAACATCTGTGGTGATTTTAAGAGGAACTCGTGCTGGGTGGTGAATGTAGTACTTGTGTATTTCCAGGTTACTCTGTCACCACTCTGACTGATGGGTCCACTCTGTACTTTGTGGCCGGTGCGCCACGCTCCAACCACTCGGGACAAGTCATCGTCTACACCGTCAACAGTCGGAAGCAGACGATTATCATCGATTCAGAGAGAGGGAAACAGGTACTGACGTCACAGGATGTGAGGATTCCATGCTGTGCACCGGTGGTTTAACCTGGCGCGTTTAACTCATGGTCAGTGGACTTTTCTCAGATCGGGTCATACTTCGGGAGCGTCTTGTCCTCTCTGGACGTGGACAAAGACGGGGTGACGGACATCCTGCTGGTGGGGGCGCCCATGTTCATGAGCGAGTTAAAGAGAGAGGAGGGCAGGGTCTATCTGTTCTCTGTCACCAAGGTACAAGCTCTTTGTTTTATTTCATGATTTAAAAAACGTAGTAGAAGTCGGATATTTTCTCTGCATTACATGTTTATACCTTTCTCTGTCTTTTAATTTGAAGGGGATTCTGAACGAGCAGGGATTCCTCAACGGACCTGCCCCGACTGAGAACGCACGTTTCGGGATGGCTATCGCCATCATTCCCGACCTGGACCTCGATGGTTTCAATGACGTCGTGGTCGGCTCGCCACTAGAGGACAGACACAAAGGCGTCATTTACATCTACAACGGAGTCAAGAAGACATTAAACAAAGACTTCTCACAGGTAACAGCACAAATTCCTTCACACCACATGGAGTTCATTCGACTCTCTGATTAAATGAGCGATGATATATTTTTCGTCTTTTTAAGAAAATCTTCGGCTCCAAACTGGACCGTTGGCTCCGGTATTTTGGAAGGTCCCTCGATAGCTTCAAAGATCTGAACGACGATTCGCTCCCAGACATCTCAGTTGGTGCCTATGGAAAGGTGGTGCAGCTCTGGTGAGTTAATCTGGGAACTAAAGACTTTATACAAATGGACAACTTGACATAAACGCTGTCTCCTCCATGTTAGCATTCTATAGTTCCTCCCAAACAACCCCCCCTAACACTGTCAATTGTTTCTCAGGTCTCGAGGCGTGGCGCTGGTCACAACAAAAGCTTCTTTCAAACCAGATAAAATCAATATTTTTAACAAACCCTGCAACATACTCGGGCGCAAGCTAACGTGTTTCAACACCAACCTGTGCTTCAGCGCTTCCTTCAGGCCGAAGAATCCTGTCGGACCCATCGGTAAACACACGTTCCCTGATCAGCTTCTCTGGAAAATGAAAGATTTTGTGGGTTTGTTTACTCGGTCTGTCTTGTATGTATGCTAAGCTAAGCAGCTGCTGGACGTGCGACATTACACTTGTCGTCTAAACCCAAGCAAGAAATCACAGATGCTTTCTCATCACAGTTCTCTGTTTCTTTCAGACATTTCCTACACCTTGACCCTGGACGCCGACCTACAAGCGTCACGAGTTACGTCCAGAGGAATGTTTACAAAAAACAATGACCGCTTCCTCACAGAAGACGCGAAGATATCGGCCACACCCTTGTGCCGGGACTATCAGGTTTACGTTCAGGTAATGGTTTGTTTTGTCTTTTATGATCAGAGAGTTTTGTTGACTTTTTCACGTCAGCGCGTTGATAAGACCTTTTTTTTTTCTTTTTAATTGCTGTTTCGCCATTTATGATTCTGCCCATAGGAGACACCAGACTTCGTCAACTCCCTCAGTCTGAAGGTGGAAATCAAGCAGAAGAATCCAGATGGGAATCCTGTCCTGGATAAGTTTTCTCCCAGTGCTTCACAGTTCTTTGTAAGTGACTAACACATGATCCAGAAACACGACGCAACACTTCAAACGTACTGCTTTGCACAATCATTTTAAATTGCATGGCGTATTTGTGTTTGTCTCGGCAATTAGTTCAGTCAGTCACGCTAGTTTTTGGTCTGGTCTGTTTGGTCCGGCTCTGAAAAGACGGCAGGAGGGTAAACATCTGAAAGTGCTGCTTTGTGATTTTTCCAGATCCCCTTCACTAAGGACTGCGGCACTGACGATGTGTGCATCAGTGATCTGGTGCTGAGGGTGACCACGGACTCGAAGGCGTCCAGGTGAGAATCTGTCGCCCCCTACATGATGTGATACAGCATCCTGTATCTGGAGGATGCGTTTCCTGTTTTTACTCAGTTGTTTCTGTAGAAGTGGTGTAAAGTCAATGTGAGAGAACAAGCCGAGACAAGACTGCTTCTGTCTTTTCTCTGAGTCATTTGTTCAAGGAGGACAGAAACGTCTCACCCAGCCTCTTCCTGGGTGAGAGATTCCAGTTCCTTTTCCTACTCCTTCTTATTCACGAGTCAGTCTCTCGAGTGAATATCTGCATGATTCTGCACAAAAAATGGACGTGCAAGGCTGGATATGTGCTCGGATCAAATCGTGACGTTTTTTTTTTCTTTGACCTCTTTGCTTCTGCTAAAGTTAGCACGCCGGCGTCTTACTTATAATGCTGGGCGTGTTGCAGACTGTTGGTTTGTGAACACGTCGGCAGATAAATCACTGGGCAAAGCGACCATCACCACTGGCCACGCCCAGCAATAAACTAAAGTTCAGAGACAACATACAGGACATAACGCTCAGCACGTGATGATGACTTGTGAGTTTGACTTGTGTGTTTTTGGTTTTCCTGATCTAAAGGAACAATACTTTAATGCGGAGCATGATGCAGCCGTAATAGAAACTGGTTAACGTCATGTTTACTGTTGTCTCCGCTGTGAGTTAAATGGGACGGGGCAACCTTAACATCTGTCCAGTCAAGTACGTGATGTTATCGGTGCTGCAGCTCAGATCCCGTCCTGGTCAGCGCGAGCAACCGGGAGCTGTCGTTTGAAGTTGTCGTGAAGAACATAAAGGAGAACGCGTACAACACCTGGGTCTTGGCCACGTTCTCCAGCAACCTCTACTACTCCTCCGTCTTTCCTCCTGTGAGTACAAGTACAACAAAGAGTGTATATTTGTTGGTCAAATAAGATTAAAAAGCTTTTCAGCTTCATCAGAGTAATCAGACCCGCATCAGTTCTGTCATGTTCTGATCGATGAACTTTCAGACGGACTATGTCAAATGCACCTCGACTGAAACACAAACTGTCACTTGTCTTGTGGGATATCCAGCATTAAAGAAAAATGAAGAGGTATGTTTCAAAAACGTTCTCTCTGTATACAGCGCAATTTAGATTTTGAATTTGTTCGATTGTTTTCGTTGTATATAAAATGTTTGCTTTCAGGTGAAATTTCAGCTCAATCTTGAATACAGTCTCGATCAGATGCAAAAACGAGCTGAAGTGAAATTCGAGGCGACGAGGTACTTTCTCATCCTGTCACTCAGCCAATGTGCTTTAATTAAACTTATTCACGCGTGGTCACAGGTTTTTACCGCTTTCGCTCCTCAGTGACAGTGAAGAGGAAAGACCTGCAGACAACAAGGTGGACGTGTCCATCCCTGTCCAATACGACGCCGGGATTGTTTTATCTAGGTAATTGCTGTTTGTTTCCTGCACCGAATTTCGTAATGAAACGAGTAACAATTAGCATTAGCATTAACGTGTCTTGTGGTCTCTTCATCGTAGGCAGTCGAATATAAATTTCTACGTGGCGAACGCGACCAACGCGGCCGCAACTATGGTGAAAACTCTGGACGACATCGGCCCAGTGTTTAACTTTACTGTGAAGGTGCAAAACACTTATCTGTCTCTCAACACATAATCCTCCACTTACTCGTGTGTATTTTGAAACATTCAATAAAAAACATTTTTACTTGAAGGTTTCAACGGGAAACTTTGCGGTGAACCTCCTGTATCTGACCATCGCCCTGCCAATGACGACTAAAGGGGGAAATGATCTCCTCTATGTCACCAATGTAGAAGCACAAACAGTGAGTCCTCCGTTTTTAACAGTTCACTGTAAATGTTCTGGTTGAGACCAAGGTTGATCAAGAACTCAGTCAGGCTGCTCCCCTGTGGATGTATACATAAATATATTTAACTGAAGAATCAGCAACGTGTGCTCTGTGCCTGCAGGGAGGGTCTGTCAGCTGTGATTCCAGCAGCCTGGTGGATCGTCTGAAGATCGGCACGAAGACACACAAGGTGTCTTTCTCCAAGGAGAACCTCAGAGGCACGGACCAGCTGGTGGGTTACATTCTGCTCTTCCTGCGTGTCAACTGATACTGTTATTCATGTTTCATGCATGTATCTAATCTATCTCAGTATAGAATGATGTTCACTGATTTATTTTCACTTGTATACGGCAGGACTGCAAAACTGCCAAGTGCGAGTACATCAAGTGCAACCTCAAAGACACGAAAGTCAAGAGCGACTACTTAGTCACAGTGAACACGAGGATCTGGAGCGGCACGTTTGACTTGGTAAATACGGCCTCTCTTCTCCTAATGCTGGTTAACGTGTTATTCTTTGTCACGGTTGTACCAAAGAATCGACGCTGTGGCTCAGTGCTCTGATCTGTGTTGGCTCTGTATTGACAGGCCACCTATCAGACCATCAAGCTGACCTCCAGTGTGGCTCTTGAAACCTCCCACCCCGATCTGGTCATCATCGGAGTCAAGGAGCTGCCAGTAAGACGCTTTATCTCGTGTTGCTCATATTAAACACTTAATGTATTTTTTAAAAACTTTTTTTCTCTTAGTGCAACATTAACCACATGAGAAAAACTTCAGAACCATGAGAATTGGAATCCTAAAATATTTTACACGGACAAAAAACATTGCATAAGTACGAAACGTCTCCTCTGTGGCCCGTGGACGTGGTTCGATGTGTGATTTTTGTGACGTCTCTGCCGTCCTGCTGCTGTCCAGGTGGTGCTGACAGTCAGTAAACCCGGGGAGACGGCCGACGTTCCGGTGGGAGTGATCGTCGGCAGTGTGATTGGCGGACTGGCGCTCTTGGCTCTGGCTGTGGGATTACTGTGGAAGGTTGGTCTTTGTTGATAATAATTTTATTATCAGCAAATGATTCGTAGAGTTTGGGACCGTCCGATGAGTATTTCTTCATTTCATGATTTTATAGAAATGTGCAGCTTCAGTGTTTTCAAAATTCAAATGAATCTTTTTTTAAAATACGTGCTCTGTGTTTTATTGGCTCTAAATGATGTATCAGATATTAAAACTGGAACTTTGTTTGTTTCCTCTCTAGTTTGGGTTTTTCAAAAGAAAGTACAAGCAGCTGCAGATGGAGGCCGACGACGACGGACAGAGTCATGCGCACGTTGATGAGGTGCTGTGAGCTGCGGAGGAAACCCGCAGCCTCCTCCCTGCACTGGTTGGTTTCCAGGGTGGATACTGGTACTTCTCACTGGTTCTTGTATGGTGCAAACGCACTGAAGCTCGTTCACTGGAAATCAGACATTTGAATGAAAAGGAAGATTGTTCAGTTTGTGAATAACTGAGGTGACGCCGTTGTTGCTTTACAGACGGCACATGCACTGACATGGAACAAATATCAAAGCAGGTTTTTTTCCCCCAACATGACATAACTTAGGCTCTTTGATGAGTCATCCACATACACATGATGTAAATGTTGCCATCTGGAGCTGAACACTGTAACGGCATTTGATTTATACACACACACACACACACACACACACACACACACACACAGTCATGCACACACTCTCTGCCCAGCTGTAGCACAAACTGTCACTTCTGGCTCTCAGGACTTTTCTTAAAACTGTTGATATCAATAGTTCAAATGCAAAAAAGGAACCAAACTTATCCTGAAAACGTGAATTACTGAAAGCGACATTACTGTTTCTTAGTGTTAGTACGGTATATACTGTAAGATACAATGAGGGTCTTTCTTGCAGAGTTTTACATATGAACCTTTCAGAGGCATTGTGGGTACATGGAATAGATTCTTCCGCTGTTGTTGTTGTTGTGACACATTCTCATGTATTGTCAACGTTGAGAGTCCACCAGTATTTTTGTAATTTAAAGGTTTGCTGATTGTTTTGCCTATTAAATTTCAGAAAACTCTTTTGAACAATCTTATGCTCTAAAGTCACATTTTCATTCATCGCCGGATGATACAGTGACGAGAAGTTTTAAAACACCAAATTGATCATAAAAATATTTACAGATTTTCTATTTATCATCAGGTTTCAATAATTATTACCAAATCAACAAAGACAGGTCATGTACACACATTCAGAATAGATCAGACATTAGTAAAATCAGACACATAAAATCCAGAGTTATGGATGAGAATCAGCAGGAATGAGCCTCGAGATAAACTATCGAATACACAATATTTGTTTGCTCCTTTAATTCACTTCTGCTTTCCTCTTTCTCACAGTATATTAACTGTATGCATCGACACAACCTCTCCACAAGATGGCAGCATAACATAGATGACGTGTCAGCACTGGTCATGCATCCCTCTGCTGATGACTGACTCACCATCAGTCATACACTTAATTTAGTGTCTCTGTTTTCTCCTCTCTCTCTCTCTCGCTCTTTCTCTCTCCTCTCTCCAATCCTCTCTTTATCTCCTCTCCTAACTCCTTCCCCAACTTCGCTGCTCTCTCCCCTCTTCCTCCCCTCACCTCTCCTTATCTCCTGTCCTCTCCTTCCTCCTCTTCCTCTCCCGTCTCCTCTCCCTGACCTTACTGGAAACATTAACGGACCGCTTCCTTCCAAACATCAGAATAATTGAATTTTTCCTTCCACCACGATTAATTTCTCCTCACATGTTGGACCGTGGTCTCGGGTTAGTGTGTCCCTGGGCTGTTCTGAAATGCGTCTCTGAATATTTTCCCTTATTTCCTTGCCAGCTCCATCACCCAGCAGAATCTTTAGCATTTGTTTCTTTGGATCTGGGGAAGTGGAATGTGCTATTTGTCTCTAATAAGCCACACGTTTATTATGAGCCTGGGCCTGGAGCCTCCTTTTTGGAGGGGATATATAGAATTTGATAAATGATTGGACTGGTCTGTTCCACTATTACTCAAGCACCACGGCGTTGTGAAATAGCCTCTTGGATTCTATGTACATGTGTACAGGGAGCAATGTGGAAATAGTTGATGAAATCAGATACAGTGGAAATGGTCGAACACCTTTGTAATTTTATCCCTCTGGGGTCTCCTGCAGATGATTGGCAGCTTCAGCAGAACAGCTGACCCCTGCCACAGCGGGATGATTGCTCACAAATTGCTGCAATGCCGCTGTGACTCAAAAATTATGTCATAAATTATTTAATAACAGCTTGGCCTATTTTTTTTTTTTTTTTTTTTTTTTTTTTTAAGCATGCAGCCGTACCTAAAGCTGGACTGTAGCTCTCACTGGTTTCAGTGGAAATAGTAATGGGAGTTTAAAAGATGAAATGATAATTATGATAATAATGAACATTTTGTCAGATATGTTCAAACTGTACTGAGAGCTTTACTGGTTTAAATGTATGAGCTCAGGATCAGAAGTTAAAAAGTTAAAAAGGAATACATTCCATATGTGTCATCATTATCTATAAAAGTCATTTTACTTGTAGTTGCAAGGGGAAAAAAAAGCTCCACTTTGAACAATTCATTCGCTGTTTGTTCCAGCATCCGCTCTGAGCCCGGGACAGTCGATGGCAGTAAGTGGCTTCAGGACAACAGCCAGCACTTTCAAGTTTATACAGTCTGGCGAAGATGTACTCGCCAGTCAGGAAGTGTTTTGGAAACTGTAATACCTCAAAGACACAGAGCTCACAAATCACACAGTCCAGACTCCGAATGATTGATTGAGCACAGCTCGACAGCAAGTGAACCTTCACAGATCTGCTGAAAGAAGAAGCAGCGTGTCACAAACACTGTCTTGAGTTACTGTTGTGAAGATTCCTAAACAACCAGTGACATAAGAACTATCACTGTTACACTTATTTTTAGTTTAAGAGTAAACTCCCTCAAGTGGCACTGAAGCTTGAGTCCACACCTTTGGCTTTCATTGAGTTCCTCGAGTTCTTCCAAAAATAACGGCTGTGATGTTCAGTCCAAACCCAAACATGTGAAATGTGAATCGTGTGAAAGTTTCAGGATCTTTGGTCGTTTAATCGTCTCTGATGAAAGTCGTCACAAGCGCTGCGTCAATTTGATGAGCCTGATTCTGCAGAAGAGAAGTTTAAGTTAATTAAATTCTTGGTTTATGTCTTCCAGTCGATTGCTGTTTCCACTCGTAATCTCGAGCAGGTAACGTGATATGGTGGCTGGGTGGATTTTGGCGGAAGGTCGTGTGAAGACTCTCGCTCCTTTCCCGTTACTTCTGCAGTGCAGATGTTGGTTCTGCACTTGAAATCCTCGTCCTGGTGAATAATATGAAACTGGGAAATGGGATTTCAGCTTCAGGATGGCGAATGATCTTTGTAGGTTTCAGCTTTTGTTCATTAATGTTTGACATGACAGGAAAAGACAAAAGAACAGAAAGTTTTTAGGCTGTGAATCCTGAACTGTGTTGAACAAACTGAGCTCCTCAGGCGCAACACAAAAGGAAAGAGTGAATCAAAAACACTACAACCAGTACTACTACCCCACTTCTAATGACAATAAAAATAGTAGTAGTAATACAGAATTGAGCGTATGCATATCTTTATTAATCATAAGCCAATGGCAGAGAACATGATACCAAAAATAATTAACATATCCTAAACATCAAAATGCTCTTCCTATGCATGTTTGTGTTCTTGCTCATTTTTAACAACATTCATTATGAAGTTAATTACCCAAACATCATGATCGAATGTTCCATGGCACGTGGGCTGGTGGAACCACAGGTCTGGATCACAGGGAAAAAGGTGAATGTGTAGTTCAAGCTCGCGTGGAATTAAAGAAGACTTTACATTGTGTTCCGTCTGGCCGACAGATTACCAGCTCCCCGGAGTGTGATTCAGGCTCCGCAGAGCTGCAGCTGTACCCAGGGTTCCGCTGAAGAGGTCGCGCAAGGACTTCTGAAGGAGTGCAGCCTGTGCGTCACTGAGTGGAGAGCTGTGTGTGTGTGTGTGCGTGCGTGCGTGTGTGTGTTTCATTCAATGAAACGCAACACCCCGCTCCTCTGTCTGAAGCCTCTTCGGAAACAGGTTTGATTATATTTAAAAGCTTGACCCGGGAGAGAAACCCAAACAACTGTCTGTTCTAATATTAGCTGTGCGGCTGCGGACTACTATGAATTCTATTATTGTCTGGACCGGGATATGTTCCCAAAAGGCAACTCTCATCGAAAGAGTTGCACTTTTGTCTGCAGTTGGTGGAAAAAGAATATCAGTTACCATCAAGCAGCAGACTCTTAATTTGAAGGTTTGATGATGGCATGCATGGACAGGATGTTAGCTGTGGGCCCGTTTGATTACAATAATAAAGGTCTTAATGAATTAAAAAGTATTTTCATTCTTATCATTATTGATATTATTAATGTTATTATTAATATTACATTATTATTGCTTTAATGTCACGGATAGAGGTCGTGCTTAAAAAACGAGCCGAAAAAATAAAATAATTAGTTAATATCAGTATTGTGTTTTTTTTGTTTTTTTTTTTAAAACTAAATTCCCATCCACCGGCAGCTTCTTTCCGCTCTGCAGAGTTCCACCGGTTCCCCAGCAGAGCCACGGACACTCGTGTTGTTTTATTACAACAGCGGAGCTGTTTCCATGTTCTTTAATTGTTGTGCCAGGAGAAAGTTGCCTGTAACCATGTCACCTGATTGGGATTGAAAGAACTTTGGTAAGAAAAAAAAAATCTCCCCACCCCCACAGAAGAGGAGCCCGCCCACCAGAGACAGTCAGCCCGAGACCCCTTATAGATTTAAAAAGAGAGGCTGCATTCTCAGACTGACACTTATTCAACACTGCCACCTTAAGCAGATTACTTTTGCTCTGCCCGTGTCAAATACGTGCTTCACTTTGCCTCTCCATCATGTTTAGGATGCTGAAACACCACCTCCACCCGGGCATTTTTCTCTTCTTCATATGGCTTTGTCACCTCATGGAACATCAAAAAGTTCAAGGTAAGGATCTCCTCATCCGTTTTATTTTATTCTTTTTATTGCTATTCTCTCCGTTTCTGGAAAAAAAAAAAAAAACTTCCACTGCTGTCAGCCGAAGGGAAACGTGCACCGGTGCCGGATATTTGCTGCAGCCGACAAACTTTTCAGAGTGGGTTCGCTCTTCACCCGCTGGTAAAAAAGTCTCCACATCAGACAGTGCGTGCGTAAAGTGTCCGCAAAACAGGTGCCACACGGGACACTTCAAAGTGAGACTGTACGGCAAGTTTTTTGCAGCCCTCTCCAGGGGCACGCGCGGCGCTGGACGCAGCCTCAGCTTCTCTCAGGATCCCAACATGCTCTCATACTTTCCCCCCAGAATTCAGTCTGTGCGTGTTGTCGCCAAACCTGTACCAAACTTGAAAAATGTCCACTGTGACTTCATGGGCGTGTTCTTTGTATTTCTCCGCATCCAGGATTCCTGCGTAAAAATGATTTCTTTTTGGCAATAGTTTTATTTCACTATGACAAAAAAAAATTGTAAAGTGGGAACTTTCACGCGCATCACTCCTTCTTAGACACAAATGTGTCTTCAGTTTAGGAAACACACCATGAAGACTTACTGTCATGTGTGTCTGTGTCGGTTTACACATCCTGCTGCTGTCTGGGTCGAGTTCTATTCCTGTGACATTGATTTAAGATTCGTGTTTGTGTTTAAAACGAACTTGGTACGCGTGTGTTAATGCACTAAAAGGCGCGTGTGGGGTGGTACATGTCTGGGATATCGCCCTGAGGTGGTGGAGACAGTGGAGCCTTGCTACCTTAAGACGGTGATTTCCTCTTTGAGGGAGACTTCACACTGTCTGTGCGCTGCTCTGTGTCCAGTGATAACCAGGAGGCTGGGAATAAAGCACAGCCTCCCTCCTAAGATTCTTATTACTTTTTGGGGTTTGCGGCTGCATGGCACGGGCTGTCAGTCCCAGGCTGGACTGTGTTAACAGTCTCGCAAAAAAAAAAAAGAAAAAAGAATCAGACCAAATACTGCCGGGTGGGAGAAAGGGGAGGGAGCGTCTCGGATAATACGGGCTGCTTGTGTGTCTGCTGCGTCTGGGTCAGCGCTTCGAGGCGTTCAACATGCAACACTCGAGGTTTTCTTATATTTTATTTTTCTGTTTTCAGCCGGGAACTGCTGGCTGCAGCAGGGGAAGAACGGGAGGTGCCAGGTGCTGTACATGCCCGGCATGAGCAGGGAGGAGTGCTGCCGGAGCGGAAGACTGGGGACGTCCTGGACCGAGGAGGACGTCCCTAACAGCACGCTCTTTAGGTGGATGATCTTCAATGGCGGAGCCCCCAATTGCATACCTTGCAAAGGTGGAGGTGCACTCATTTTCCTTCGTTTCTTTCATAACATACACGCTCGGTCATTTTCCGTAATGAACCATATGGTGCTCAAAATGCCCATTTTTGCAACGCGTAATTTTACGCACATGGTCCACATCCTCCCCAACAACACTTTACCTAAGACCTCTTTGTTTTTCGTTTTAGAGACCTGCGACAACGTTGACTGCGGGCCTGGAAAGAGGTGCAAGATGAACAGAAGAAGCAAGCCGCGCTGCGTGTGCGCCCCAGACTGCTCCAACATCACCTGGAAAGGACCGGTCTGCGGCTCCGATGGAAAGACCTACAAAGACGAATGCGCACTGCTGAAGGCTAAATGCAAAGGCCACCCTGACCTGGACGTGCAGTACCAGGGAAAGTGCAAGAGTAAGTAAACACTGCCTTTTAAATTATGCCCACTTATGAGATTACGCGTGTGCACTCGCCAGGAGCCCCGCAGTCTGTTCTCCATTTTCATGCATTTCCTCCCAGCTTTTTAACAAATCTCCAAATTCCTTTGTCTGGACAGAAACGTGCCGTGACGTCTTGTGCCCCGGCAGCTCCACGTGCGTCGTGGACCAGACAAATAATGCATATTGTGTGACGTGTAATCGGATTTGCCCCGAGGTGACGTCGCCTGATCAGTACCTGTGTGGAAACGACGGGATCATCTATGCCAGCGCGTGTCACCTGAGAAGAGCTACCTGTCTCCTGGGCAGATCTATCGGAGTGGCGTATGAGGGCAAATGCATCAGTAAGTCTGCGGACACGAGAGGCGAGATCCTGAGCGAGACTGCGCTCCCTGAACGCGCCTCCAGTCACCGATTCTGAGTATTGTTTGAGTGCATGTTCTTCCTGGCCAGCTCTGCACTTTCTCACTAGTCATATTTGCCAACATTCCACTGAGGAGGGGGTCTTAGAGGGAGAGAGGGAGAGAGGGAGGGAGAGAAAGAGGGAGTTAGTTTGGTATTGCTTGTGTTTGCTCAAGAAATGATAGACATCTTATTATTTCCTGATGTTGGCAGCACTATCCCATATGGGAGAGAGGAAAGAAGAGGAGGGGGGGGGCAAAACAGGGGAGTGCTGGGGGCCATGAAGACATGCTTCAAGTTAATATTTGAGTCAGATGGACTCTTATCCAGAGAGCAGTCAATATAAGTCATGCAGACTTTAAAATGTTAATTAAAACATGACTTTCTGTTGCCTGCCACAAGGCACGAGCCTATAAAATAGGATTTGTTTTTTATTCCTTGCTTAGCTCTCCAAAATGCCAGTCATCTGATCCTGCTTGAAAAGCATTGGTGATAATCCATCTAATCAAAGATTTCCCCTGTGCCGATCTCTTCCTCCCTCTCTGCAGAGGCTAAGTCGTGCGAGGACATCCAGTGCAGCGCAGGGAAAAAGTGTCTGTGGGACGCTCGAATGAGCCGAGGCCGCTGCTCACTGTGCGATGAGACCTGTCCGGAGAGCAGGACGGACGAGGCGGTGTGTGCCAGCGACAACACCACATATCCCAGTGAATGTGCCATGAAGCAAGCTGCTTGCTCTCTGGGTGTGCTGCTTGAGGTCAAGCACTCTGGATCTTGCAACTGTAAGTAAATAACATAAGCAAAATACGAAAAAGAATCAATCAAAACACCCCCCCCCCCAAGCAAAAAGACAATATTCCATGTTGATTTCCCAACAAAAACCTCCCCCTGAAATTGCCCCCCCCCCACCCCCCCTGCCCCTCACCCTGACTCTCCCTCAACTCCCACATCAGCCACACCACCACCAAGCACAGCTTAAGCAAGCAGAACGGACTTGGGAATGGAAGAACTTGCATGACATTGTCTCTGTCGCTGGCTTTTGTTCTTGTGTTCTTGTTAGTTTTTTTGGATTTCACTTTTTGATTTTTTAAAAAAAAATTGTTCTGCAAATCAGAATTAGAAAAAGGTGAAAGACACCAACACATTTCTATATCAGCAGCAGACTCCCATCAAGAGTCTGTTGGAGGGGCGGCGGGGGAAGCTAACATCATTCAAACTAACTTGATATATAAAGGAGACCAGCTTGGTTTGCAGCGGAACAATCTTGATATTTAAAACTTGTCGCGATGCTAGTGAACTGCAGGAGCAGGTTGCCTTAAATCCCATGCAGTTTTATTTTTCAATCAGAATATTTTTTATGATAGTGGTCATATCTTTACAGCTTGTAAATCCCATGGTCACGTTGCTTGTTTCATAGTAATGGTGTATTTTTTTGTAATGTTTGATTTTTTCTTTCTTTTTGTTGCTTTTGGCTGTAATCAATCAATTCAGAATGCACTGCCTCGTGATATATACGCCACACTGCCAACATGTCCATGAGAACAGAATACTTTAACATATACTAATATCATGTGCATAAGGTGATTGTAACATTGGTGCCATGTTAGTGATAATGTTATCCACGTAGGCTACCTATCTGCAGACCAGCCCGAGCCAGTCATGCGCTCACAGCTCTGGGGTAAAACCATCAAACTGAACAATAGCCTCAAGGAAGTATCAAATTTACATTCCAAGTTGCTATGTAGAAGAATGTCTGCGTGTTAGTTTCTCTCTCCTGACTGAGTACCTTACTGTGATGTGCCTAAGGTATGCGATGGAATCCAAGGGACCAACTTTATGATCACCTCATGAGCTAAATATATAAATGTGATACTTAACAGTGAGCAGAAGAAGCTCGTAGAACCATGCTCTCTTATTTCTCTTCATCGTAGGAGGAGTGATTATCAACTAACTTTTAGTGTCTGTGCTGTTTCCAGTGAATGTGTTGTCTACCAGAATATGTATCAGAAATCACAGATCCATTTGGATTGACGAGGGACTGCCTGTTTTATTTTTTCCTTTATTTTTTTGTATTGTCACTCTTGCTCTCGCTTGTGTGCTTTTCCTTTTTTTTTTTTTTTTTTTTTTTTGCGTTTCCGATGTAAATCTCCTCTGTAAAAAGAAAAGAAAATACCTCAGAACTGTGTTGATGATCTCTGACCTGCTTGCTAAGTCCAGGCTGTGACACAGAGTCCTCCCTCCCTGGACGTTTGAGCCAGAAGCTAAAATAATAACCGGAGCAAAGAAACTAGCAAATCCAAGAACACAAGAGCACTTTTCTGTGTTACGTGTGTCTGCTTTCAGGAGTTTGCCATTAAGAGACCCGAGCCACTGGAAACATCATCCCCAGTGCCCCCCCCAATACCCGCCAGGCACCCCCATCCCTCACCCACCAAACCCCCAACCCCCCATTCACCCCTCTTTTCCATCATCCCACTTTTTTCTCTTGTTACAGCCCTGACTTGCTAGATTATGTAAATGGAAGCTGCATAATTGGGGATGCCACAATAATTGTCAATGCCAAGTCACACAGACCCTTCCTCATTCACACATACACACACACAACCAACAAAATGGAGGCTGTGTGCAAGTGGCTTTGCTGTGAGATTTTATTTTAGACCGTTCTGTGATATTCTGCGCTGTTGTGGTCCATATTCATACAACAGCTACCATATATTCTCCCATATAGCCATCACAGAAGACCAGGAGGAGGATGAGGAAGATGAGGACTCAGACTACATGGCCTATGTCCATTTGTCCTCTATACTGGATGGATAGGCTCCCATCATTAGGGGCACAGTCCTGGGGCAAGGAATCATGTCCATACTGTACATTATGTGTATGCTTATTTATTTTTTAAAGAAAAAGGAAGTATACATATAGTTCAGTCTGCTAGATGTTTATTTATACTTTTTTGTGTTTTATAATTTATACATTTACAATGTCAGGCTTACTATCTACCATGATATATTGTGTTACCACTCATTTCCCCGCCTTTTTTGTTGTTGTTGTCCCTTTTACTTTCTTTTTTTTTAATCATGAAGAAATATATTTGTCCAAAGAAAAGCAGTGTTATTTATTTGTCATGTTACCGTGTAAGTATAAGTCCTCTTCAAGCTGTAAATTGCATTCCCTGAGCTGTACAAATCCGCTTGTTTCTGTCAGATCTCTATCACAGATGTTTATGTCACACATACGTAAATGCATGTTTAGGCTGTGTGTTTATTTATTGGGAATATATCAATCATTTTATGTACATAAAGTGTTTCTGGTTTGTTTACAACTCATAATAACTGACCAAAGGGATTCTCTCAATGGTTTAGCAAAAGAGCATTGTAAAAGGCGCAACACAGCAGTGATGGAATGGAAGAGAAAAAAAGAGCCATTTGTTTTTCTTTTCTTCTTTTTTTGTTGGTTATTCCTCAGTTTCAGCCCTGTAGATTTGTTTCCACAAAGAGACGACAGGTCTAGAAAATATTCAATAGGATTTATTTTATCTCACCAGCTTAGAGCAGAGGTAAGTGTTGGATGATACTTGATTATTTTGGAAATAATGTGCCATTAACATTTCTGTGCTGTCTTCTTGCCAATGTGCTCCATATTGCTCTCGCAGAGCTCAGATAGGACTAACGTACTGCAGTACTCAACACAATATCACTTCATCACTTTCTTTCTTTTTCTTTCATTTTTTTTCTTTTCTCAGAATGCATTTAATTTCAAACATCACAAGAGAAATACAAAATTCTGTTATGAATATATAGTTTTGTATTTTTTATGTAAATGTCATATGTACATACAAAGTTTGATGGTATTTGTACAGATATGAAGAGTGAAACAATAAAAGTTTTTTCCTTATACATTTTTCTGACTCTGGAATATTATTGAATTTTCAAGATTTTTAAGTTAGTCCAAAATAAAAACACTTAGTTTATAGTTTGGAGTCAGTCTAGTATGTCACTGGGTTTATAATGTTGCATATTTTTAAATGGTTCTTTGGATCAGTCTAAATAAATCATTTCATAAACATCTTCTGGAATTATACCCAAGAAGCTGAAGACTGGAAAAACCCTCCTGTAAATGGAATGTTTAGTGCAGCGTTTAAAGCATTTTAGCCCGACAATAACTGGATAAACTGCTGTGAATTTACATTCATATTAAATATGAACTTTAATTAAATCCATGCAATATCTATCCAACATTTAACTGTAACAACAGATGGAAGAACTTCTTATGTCAATTATATTCAACAAAACCAATTCAAAAAGAGGGGAGTTTGTATGGTGGCTGAGAGAGCTCAACACATTGCAAATTTAAAAAAGACAAGCAAATACAGAAACATTCATCAAATGGCAGGAAAATCTACAAGAGAAAAGTTTTGCAAAGTTCCATCACGGCTGACAAGAAGCAGACATCAGTAACTTCACAGATAAGAACATCTACCTCAGGCATTTTTGCAATTAAGAGCATATTTCTGTTTTTGCAGTGTTGTGACTTTTCTGCAGTGAGTGTGTTGTGAAATTTAGGAAGTTGTTTTCTTAATTTGCACAAGTGTTTTTCTATTAACAGGTGTTGACCTGCAGCAGTACTCTTGCAGCTCTCTTGGCTGTAAATTTGTCTAGTTTAAGTTTCATTGACTTTCAGACACAGTGTATTACGTCAAGTTCTCCAAACTGAAGTTTAATGTCTCTGCAACACTTTGGTGATTGTGTCAGGAAAAAAAATGAAGCTTCGAGCAGATTTAAATCATTTCTGGATTCTATAAGTAAACTCTGTCAACACCCTGTTGACCACTACCTGTGATATATGAAATCAACTTGAGAGGTGTGAACAGACGCTGGCTGTGTCCAGACATGTCTACCGGCATGTGGCATGTCCACTGTAAAGTAATATCTGGCATCTGTCCCCTATGTCTCCTCCATGTCTCCTCCAGCTGCCGCCGCCGTCAGCCGCTCGCACGCTTTGTCCCTCCGCGCTCGCCGTACGTCGAGTGTTGACAACAGTCATGGCGTCCTCAATGTCACTGCTCGGCTTGGGACGTTTAACTGTGACCAACACAGCTTCTAGAGTGTTGCTGAACCCCATCAGGTAATGCGGCGTCGATTGTCTAACAGTTCTTTGTGCACACGTGTTGCTCTGACTCATTCATCGTGGAATATTGAACTGTAAGTCGGCTAAAAGCGATGATACCAGGCCTAGCATGTCACAGCAGTGTGTGGTTGTTAAGCTAACCAGCGTTGGAGCTTAAAGTCGTGAAATAAAAAATCTTCATACAGTTTCTGCTCTTTATTTAGCACATTGTGGGTGTTTAAACACTTGCATATATCATTCCGCGCTCACTGAACGTGACTTTGGTGTTAGCTAACCTTATTGTTATTCTGTGTCCTTATAGCTAGCCGGCTAATTAGCTAACAGCAGGACTAGCTTGTCTGCATTATTTTCAATTGTAATGTGTTTCATTGCAGTATTAACCTGTTTCCTGTGTTTCTCCAAAGCTTTACCCCATAACATCAAGCATCAAGGCTACTTTGACATTAGCTCATGATGCATGCAGTGCTGGCAGACAAATAATATTTAATAAATAGTGAGGAAACAGCACAAGGAACTCACCTAGAGAGAAGTAGTATTTTGCTTTGGTTTTATAAGTGTTGAGTTAAACTGTTATCTTTGAATATTGTCAGAACAATGGCTAGTTACAGTCTTACCACAATATGAAAACTCATACTGTCTGGGAAATTGGGAAGTAAATGTGATATTTTAATGTTATATTTTAGTGAAAAGAGATCTGCTTTGCAGTCATATACAAATTGGTACTAAGTGTGTTTGCTGTCTACATGAGTTTTGGTTCACATTAGATTTTTTTAGGGTAAAGCCTGTAATCTCCATTGCAGCATTATGTTGAAATGTTGAAAGTTCTAAATATGTTTGTGGGCAAGCTGATGGCAGTTAACGTGAGAATACATACACTATTGGGTTTTGTGATCTGTTTAAATATATTGTATGTATTGTATATTTATTTATACTTGTTTTTTATACTTTGTTTTTGTTTTTTTACTTGGTGATCTTCGTCTACTCTGTTTTAGTCAAAACAGATTCTTCAAATATTTGCTGTCAAACCGAAACAGCCAAAAGCTTTTCACGCAATTAGGTTTTGATTTGCCTGAAGGGCTGAAGCCACCTGAGAACATAGTCACATTACAAATGATGTCTTTGTTTTGAGAATTTATAATTTGACATTGGCCTCATCATGCATCAGGCAGGGAACATTAAATAATAGTCGACAGGTTGGATTGCTTTGCTTCACCAAGAGATCCATGTAGTCCAAGTGAAAATTCACAAATCAGCAGTAATTTCATGGCGTGAATGTGTTGATAAAGATATTGAAGATAAGCAATAGACTTAGACAGTTAGCTGGCTGAAAGTCCACCAAGGAAAGGAGGAATAAAAACATAAAAACTATTGCACATAGTTCTCATCTTAAGTGTAAAAAATATTAATTGTGGCATAAATCAAAATCTCTGTCTTTTTTTTTTTTTACCTCTGGGTAAACATTTGCTTTCTGTGATACATGTTGATCCCATACAGTTACCTACAGTATGTAGAGCTTTTTGAGAGAAGTAAAGCATTATATAATGTACCTCCCTTTACTACCAATTACCATTTATCTTATGTGAGTGTTATCTGCAGGGGTCCAGTCAAACAACGACTTCATAGATCAAATTATATACATGAAGCACCAGCAGCTATAGTTGTGTAGGTCACAGTGTTGTTTTTAATTTTTCTTTTCTTTAACAGTACAGACATTGAAATTGAAATGTCAGACAGTAGGACGATTTCCAGTGTGAAAATAATTACATTTTAGAATAAATAAAACACAAATAATGTGGACATTATCTGGAATGTGATTATCCTGTAATAGCCCTTCACATTCTGAGCCTTGATGGCACATTACTGTTTTGTGATGGGACACGGCTGCACATTCACAAAGAGCTACACAGTCCTTGCCTGACAGTTGACCACAGCCAACATTAAGCACGTCCTGTCATTAGGATGAGAGCGACAGTCTGCCAGAGATTCACCAGACAGAACTAATATGTGGCGGGGAAATTCACTTTTGATCTGTTGTTTTTCCACTGTATCCTTGCCCCATCATTTCATCTGAGATCGTCAGTGCTTGCAAAGTCAACCTTCTTATCATTTGATTCTTTGTTGCTTGTCTGGTGTTGTGCGCTCTGTTTGTAATGTCTATCTAATGATTTTTTCAGGTCTATAAGCACATCAACATGGCGGCTGGCAGTGAAACCAGGACAAGACACGCAACTTATTACAGTTGATGAGAAATTGGTAAGGATCCCTCTCTGTTCAACGTGACACACCAATTGGTGTTTGTCTGATCTTCTGTCCTCCAATTACGTTCCTGGAAAATTTGTTAAAAAGGTCTTCTAACTCGGTGCCAAAGTGGGGTTCTAGTAGACAGTAGGCTTTTGTAACAATATGATGGCAAATGTAATCATTGTGCTCCCAGTCATAATACATTTTTAAATGAAGTTGAAATGAAAAATAGGTTTAATTTGACAATGTCATTGTTAGTGTATGATAAGATATCAGCTTTAATGGAATTTAGATAATAATTGGGATTATTTGTAGTGTGGACCATAATAACCCCCCAACTCCCCCCCAAATTAAAGAAAATAAATATAAATACTTATATTATGAAAAGTGAACACCATAAGGAGTTAACCTGCTTTATGTGTATTTGTTTTGTTCAGTGTGAGAGTCTTCACTGTGTGTGCCTTACCCCCTCCCCACACATGTGGAGCAGAGCAGATACAGGTTGGCAGCTTGTCATGTTAAGTGCATTAAAAGATTACAAACAAGTGTTATGAATCCCACTAAAACAAAGATGGAGACAGACGTCTGCGTCAATTGCCTTTAAGTCGGGTCAAAATATCAGCGTTTTTTTAAATACGCACCATCTGGCGACAGCAGCGAGGATGACTGCTACTCTCCTGCTGAATGCAGGTAACCTAGTCCTGGCCTAGTCCTCTTCTGCTGTTACAGCTGCACCCTGGTTAGTTTTTTATGCACAGTTAAAATTCTTTTGAACTCTTTATCCAAAATCATGAAAAGAGAATGGTACCCCACTGATTTGGCAGTGTTCTCACGCTGTTGGAAAAAAAGTAATTCTTTTTTCTTCCTTATCAAAATCTATTGTCTGAGGAACACTTCGTTCAATGTTCCATTAAATGGAATAAAATGAAATGATTATTTGATAATACTAACTGAACTAAAGTTCATAAATGTTTTTCTTCAGTTGATGATATTATATGATTATATTATATGAACTGGATTCAGCATATGTAAACACAATGAGTGTCAGAATCCACATCAAGTTAAAATGCTATTTTTACAAAGCAGTACATTGGTGGCTTCCTATCATGATTTTCTAACTTTGCTTGTCAAGTGTTGTGGCTTGTGTCTTGCTTGGCTAGTCCTTGGTGCTTATTCCATGCTACAGCAGTCGAAACAGTGATAAGTGTACAAGGTTAGCAATGTGTCAACTGCATAAAACAAAGAGGGATCTTTGAAGTAAATGCTTTGTCATTAACAGACGAAAGAGATAGAAAAAGATAACGATGAAAGAGGGAGTTATGGGAGAATGTGGGAGTCTGTTGTAGACTTGTTTTGTGGGGGTTTGCTGTGTGTGGGCAGCGTCAGTGTGCTTTTGTCCCAGCCCAAAGCTGACCATACTGGCAGACAAACCTTTGGCTGGGCGGAGTGTCTGTCTCTGTCCTCTCAGTAGGGGCCACTGAGAGGAACAGCAGAGGACAGGAAAAAAAAGGGCCTCCAAAAGTGGGGAGGGGTGAAAGAAAAGCAACTTGTATGGAAAAAAAAGTTTGTGAGACACCCTGAGACTCACGAAAAAGACAGTGGCCACTTCAGTGTTGTTTGCCACAGAGGTTCCTTTGTGGTGTGCCGTTGCTGGCGACGGCGGGAAGTACTCTAATGCCTACCCAGACAGGCCAAAAAGAGAGGCCTCAGCTGTTTACAGTACAGTGGTCTCTGTCTCACATGGAAGAGGGCAATGAGAGCACTCTCCCTTTTGGGCATTCAGCGCATGTCAGCACGCTAGTCATTCACCAGGCTGTCAATAATTGTGAATTGCTCTCTGGTTGGACCAATCAAACAAGGGTCTCGATCCACTGCAAGGTTATCCCAGGCTTGCACGCTGTCTCTCTGGAGCAGCCCGAGGAAAAAGCGGTGTGCCACTTGTTGTGTAGTGAGTCTTTCTGAATAACCTCATTTAGATGAGGTTGCATTTTGGCCTGGGCAAATGATATTTTGAATTCATTCCAAAAACCCCGTCTGACAATATGTGTGTGGCACTCATTATCTTGTCCTTCTCGTCTGTCCAAAAAATGCAAACCTTACAGGAACTTCTGTCTCTACAGCATGTTTGGTCATATCCATTACAGACAAATGAAGGACAATTGTACTGTGCAGGTCAAAATTATGGACAAAGACTTTTAATGGCATTTGTGCAGGCTGGTAACAGATAGATAACAAGGACATGGTTTGATGGTTTAGTCAACGTGTTAAAGTCCACAGATAATTAGGGCTTGACTATGCAAATTGGCTTTGAAGCTACATTTTCAGATCATAGTTTTGGTTATCTGACAGGTTATGGTTAGCTGTGTAAATAAACCCACTGTCAGCAACCTATCAGAATAATAAACATGAGCTACGGATGTTTCACATCCCTCATGTAAAAGGATTTGTTGGTTATAGCATACTGTGACGGTAAATCTGCGCATTTTCCAAAACGTTATCGACCAATTGATTATCAAGACCATAATCGGCATATTCACTAATAAAAACAATTGTTTGTTTGTTTCCTCTTATTCTAAGGGTCAAAAAAAATTACAAATCTTTTCACGAGCAAATCATAGAAGGCATTGTCTACATTTCAGAAGAGAAGCCAAATAAAAAGACCTGCGTGATGGAGCTCCAGTGCCCAGAGCTGTTCCCTCGAGTGCCCGTGCCGACCTGCTTTTGTTTGTAATTACTGTTTGATTAAGCATGCTGGGCAGCTCCCAGGGTCCAGCTGGCTGGCCACTGATACAGCGCTTTACACGTAATGTCTGTGACCTCCCTCAATTAGAGCCAGGCCTTTTGCTTTACTCTCTGGCCTCCTGCAGAAACAACTGCAGTTATAGCTGTAGCAGCTGCTTCAATATGTGAAATTACAATATCCCCCACTCATGCTCGAGTGTCTCAGTGCCTGCCCCTGCTTCAGCCATGGCCAAGTGCAGTCCCTCTCTCCACATAAAGGCAACACCATAATCTTAAAGCGCTTGTGAAGCCTTGTTATAGAGTTCTCTAAAGGCACCAGGGTTTTATGGGACAGAGGAGGACAGTTATTAGAGGGTGGGGACTTGGGGGATAAGGAGGGAGGAAGACGCAGAGAGGAAGAGCGTATTAAATTGGTTCATCTTGAGTTTGCTAAATCTTTTGTTTCTTACAAATTTGAAGTCCAGTGCATGCTAGATTAATTTCATCACATCTGGGCTAAAGATGTGGGCTTTGATAGTGGGAAGGTGGGTGAGTCTAAAGGCTGGAAGTTGTTTTTAAAGATTTGGATTGAAATCAGAAAGAAAAGATCCTGAAAGAGAAAATTACAGAAAATATTAAGAGGAAGCTGGTTGGCATTAGGTTCTTCCAGTGCACCAACAGGCTTATTCAGTTGGACACACCAGTTTGTATGGTGTCACTTGAGAACTCAATTTACGGAGAATTAGATGTGTCTACCCAAGTGTCCTTGGGCAAAGTCCTCTTAGCCAATGCAACCTATAACAGGTATTTGTTTTCACGTTTGCCAATCGCAAGAAAATCACTGTGGAGGTCAACAAAGACACAATAACAATACAAATCCTGCCATCTCAACTATGACGATAAAGTCTGAGTTTAAGTCTGAACTATAGCAGTGTATATTCGCTAAGCCTGTCTATCCTCAGACAGAGTGACCTACAGTGCAGCAGACCACATTCACCATCCCGCTCCCTCCCTCGTCCTCTCCCTGTCATCCTCCTCTCCCACCCTTCCTCCCTCCCTCACACATAGACAACTTAAGTGTCTGTTTTGTCTGGTTGCCCTTTCATACGGCGTGCTTATGCAAAAAATCTCTCGGCTCAAGTTTGGAGTAGTGGGTCGGAGGATGTTGGTCTTTGAAGAGTGCTAGACAAGAGGCTTTATTATGTATCATCCACTAAATAGTATTTCATTCATTAACACTCTCTTCTATTGAGTCTAAGCCTCTTAAGGGGACTTCTCAGCCCTGTCAGTGCTGAGGAGTTTTCGGAAGTGCCTAGTTGCGAAGTGTTGTGTTTGTGTAGCGGGTAAAAAAAAGGTTTGCTGCTCTGGTTGGCAGAACTCTTGTATTTCTCTTATTCGTTGATTAGTAACTCACAGCTATTTTCCTAATTTGAGAAACCTTTCAGTCTGTATACTGTGATTTGCTTGTGAGGGGAAAAGCCATTTTAGGTATTAAGACAAAGTGAGCAAGCTTATGATGTCACTGTGGCGATCTCTTAATGTTTTTGTCATTTGCTGAGTTTCTGCAAAACAAGAATCAAATGTTTTATCGTATTCTAGATGGTTTCGTTTTAGAAACATTAGGATTGGCATTTGAAGTGGGGTTTCTAACATAACACAGACAAATAAGTGATACTGCATCCAACATATTCATAAATGACCTTCTCCTTCCCCTCTCTTTCCAATCCTCACCGGTATGTGTAATGTGAGATTCGAGATGACCCTCACGCCAGCTGCTCCTTGTTCTCCAGAGTTGAACCACTCCCACACATGAGCAAGCAACATAATATTTGTTTCTATTAGAGACGCCCCCTATGTCCAATCAGTAATTGGCACGCTTTCCACTTCAAAGACGTCTGAAGGTGGGAACTGGTGGAGGCTGTTGAGTGAGGCTCTTGGTCTGGGTGTGGGCAGGACAGTGGGGGGTTAAGGGTGATGTGTTTGGGCTTTCACCACATGCTGACTCAACATGATTCAGCTTGGCTGACCTTATGACCCCTCCTCTGGCTGCCGGGCTGCAGTTTCGGCATATGGGCGTTCATACAATGATCGGCCGCACCATAGTTAGTCAGGATGCCCATTACTACCCGGGACAAGGTTGTAGTAGTGCTAGAAGTAATTTGTCAGTCAATCGTGTAGAGACTTTGTTCAATTATTTTGTTGTTGTACGAACAGGAAACTACCCCTGTACATAAACCCTAAAAATAGGATTACCCATATTTGTGTTTAATCTAACTGGACTATTTATCTCAGAAATGAAACTTCTTGTTAATTTACTTTTATTGAGCAGAATTTGGATTATGAATGGGTATAAAATCCTCAAAGTTTTGGTTCCACAGTTTGTGTCGAACCTAAGTTTTGTTTATCTAACAAGGTTGGAAGATTTTTTTTTTCTGCATTATATCATGAGAAGTTTAATACGTGTGCATTTTGGGCTCCAATAATGATATACTGTTGATGCACCTATACTGGCAGATTAACTTTTTCGTCCAAACAGGTTGGCCTTGTTGTATATTGACGTCAGAACAACTGCTAAAATAACCTGAGCTTTGTCGGCGGAATTAAGAATAGTAAACCCTATTTCTTCTGCTCCACAGCCAGAAATCTATTATAGAAACACTCTTTGATCGATGTATGTATACCCCCCCCCATCCAGAAAGCATACGGGCTGGGTTTACGAGGCAATCACAGCCTTCAATCTTCTTGTGTATGATGCAACAAGCTTTAAACAAGCTTTGAGGATTTTCTGACATTCTTTTCTTTAGATCCTCTCAAGCCCTGTCAGGTTGGATGGTGACCATCAGTGTACAGTCTTTTTTAGATCCCTCCAGAGATGTTCATTCGGTCAAGGCTCTCAAGAGTTTTCCCTAAGCCACTCCTAAGTTGTCTTAGCTTCATTGTTATGTTGGTACGTGAACTTTCACCGTGTACTGAAGGCCTGAATGTTCTGGATCAAGTTTTTATTAAGGACATTTCTATATATTGCTTCAGCCCTGGCCAGTCCACCTGCAACTGCTGCTGGGAAACACCCAAAAGCAGGATACTGCCACTACCATGCTTCACTGCTAAGCAGTTATTGGACAGGCAAGTTGAGATCCATGAAATCCTACCACAAAGCACTGAAAGCCATCTGAGTTTGTCTACAGATGTTACACCAGTCTGCAATCTCAAATAGTTTTGTTCCAGTAAACAAAACTCCCCCGGTTGCACAGGGCTTGGATCTGCACTGTGTTCCATCTTTCTAAAACCAGAGAAAGTCGGCTGCAGAGATCCAAGTCATTATGCCTTGGAAACAAAACCCACAAATAAGCCAAACACGCTCCCTGTGTGTACAGATTGTATCCGAACCTCCAGCTATTTACCACATCATAATGCCTCCTATTACCTCTTGTAATATTTAACTGGGTTTCTTTCCAACTTCCTCTGTCTTTCAAATTGAGGAAATAATTCAGGCACGTTAAATGGTTTCATGCCTACATACTGGAGAGTGTCTAGCTTATATGTTTCTTTCTCCATAGTCTAAATCAGCACTTTGACAGGATGGAGGTGTGATTGTAAATGCGTAGTTGTACACACTGATGTTTGGGTGTCTGATAAACCTTCAAACTCTCAGATTGTTGACTCAAATTTCCAAAAGAACATTTTGTTGTCTTGGTACCTGAATCAACACACAATCACAAACGCAGCCTTGTGCATTGTTTAGTTTTTTTTTTTTTTTTTTTTTTTACACAGGGCTGTTTTCGTTCTGAATCCTCATGAACATGACCTGTTAGACCGAAGGAAGAAATGAAACTTAATGGTAATCAGGCTTCTCTTCCTGGTTTCCATATTTTAAAGTGGACCCTGAAGTTAAATTTGTACCAGGATGGAAGAGACTTTATTTACGCTCATCTCAGTCTGTTTCACAAACATTTTATTTTGCACCTCAGCTCCTCTCCTAACAGGCTCCATCTCTTTCCTCCACTTTTACACTTGAGCTCGTTTAGATTTTTTTTTCTTGTTTACACAGAAATCTACCAGCTCTCGGCATTCTGGTGGGCCCAGCGGCCCCACAGCGACAAGCCCCTAGTGCTCTTTATTTGGCACGTAGCCTGGAGGTGTCAGAAATATCGACACGCTTTCACGTGACGGAGACTTTGCCAGCCTTTTTCCCCCCTCTCTTAAGCCCTGCATTCTGTCTGCCCAGCCAGGTATTGTAGGGCCCCGTGAAGGCCCTGTGAATAGTGTCAAACTTGATAGTTCTCATTTTGCTTCCTGTACATGGCAGAAGAAAAAGTGCCCACCGTGTGGGTTTTCCTTTTGTGATATCCCTCTCTAGTCTTCCTGGGAACACACCACATTCCAGCCACAATCATTCCTTTTGTGAATCTGGGTATTGTGGGTGAGTCTGTCATGCCAATAACCCTCCTAGCTTTCAGTGTAATGCGTGCAAGTATCATAGAAGTCTAGACTCATATTTTTGCAAACAATGCCAGATAATGAGCAGTGTGTTTTCAGTGATTTGGCAGAGCTTGTGTTTTGACACATCCTCTCTCATTCATGAAGGTCCTTTTGTGCTCATCCATGCCTAAGATGTGATTTAAGGTCTGCTACATCTGGACAAATTATTGCACCCCGTTTACCATACATGGGCCTCATGTGTCAGTTATGGTTTATGTAATGTACACATGCGTCTGGCCTTCTAATCCCGAGGGTATAATTTCTAATGCGTCTCTGAGACAGATTTTCATGCGTCTGTGGCAGAGAACAAACCCGATCCCAGAAGTGTTAAATGTTTGTCACTGCAAGTTTGCTTTACATCAACTGCGAAAGTATTTTCCCTCAGTTCACAAATCCAAATGTTGTGGGTTTGAGGGATTTTTTTTTATTTTCTGAACACGTCAGGACTACAGGTATTTAGAGCCTTATTCATGCAAAATAAAAAACTCTGTCCCACCGTGGCATTTAAAAACAGCTTTAAATTGTCCGCAGCAGACTGGTGTCATGAACTGTCCACCATTACCCCCTTCGGGTGAAGAGAACATGTTTTCCTCCTCTCTCTGACAAGAGGGAATTGTCAAGGTTAAGTAGATAGGGCAGCCGGAAATAATTACCGAGCACTTGTGAAATCTTTCCCCCCTTTTGTTCGTCTTTTCCCTTTCATTTTAACAATCTTTTCAATGTGCAGATCTTGTTTATGATTAAATTCAGTCTGGTCGAGTCTTAGCATGGCAAAAGATATTCCCCTGAAATGAGCCGCAGTTAAGCAATTGGACCTGTAATTTCTGAGGCTTAAATACCACTGGAAGCTCCTTTGCCCAGGGAGAGGCGAGCTTTTGTGTTGGGTTCATGCAAAACGACCCCCTTTCTACAAATCAACTGGCAGATGACAGACAATGATGAAAAATTGATTCTTTGAAGTTGTAATGGCCATTGAAATGTGTAAAATTCTTGTACTGAAAGGAGAGCACCCTGGAAGGCCCTCAGTCTTGGGTGGCTGCTGGGTGCATGCTGGGAGGTTTGTCTGTGTTTTGTCGGCGACTTCCCATTGCCTGTTTGCTAATTCCCTGAAGAATTGGACCAGATCCTTGATCGGCGCTTGAAGGGTCTCCAGTTGCTCAGAAATATGCATTTAGTACGCCCAAAGACCCCTCCTCCTCCTCCAGTCTCACTGGCCTACTTTCTCATGCTGTCTGGAGTAAATACAAGTTTACCGCATTAATTTAATTTAGCTCAAAGCAAGAGTGTATGAGGAACAGCAAAAACAGACTTATTTTATTTTTCTTATCCTGTTTTGTTGTTTAAAAAGGACAGTGACTTTGTACCTCATGTGTGCTGTGATTCTCTCTTGATTGTTTTTAGAATGTTGTTATTCACTTTAAAAAAAAGAGCAGAAGTTTAAGTCTAAAAAAACAAAACTGAAACATGAATAAACCGTCAGACCATTAAATGCTGACGGACATTTAAAAGCAACATATCAAAAAGTAAAGAAAAATCACCGTAAACTTCTGACAGGTTAAAATACGGGAGAAATTTATGTACAGTTGTAACAGCTGTGCTGGCAGAGACGGACCTGCCCACAGAGTGAGCATCAGATCACAGAAATAATAAAAATACTATCCAAACTTTTGGTTTATTTTACTGTGCCTATAAAAAGTGTTCACTCCTTGGATTTTTCATACTTTATCGCTTTTACTCTGACACTGAAGACGTGTTTGAGCTTTTTTTTCACTCAGGTATTTTAACGTCAAAATAAATCTCTACAGATCGAGTACGAAAATATAAAACACCGTGTAGATGATTACCTAACTCCTTTTTATAGCCACTGAATATTTTCCTAACCCCATTTTTCTGACATAAGAACACACTGTCAGAGCCTCAAGTTGTATTTTTTAGCACCTGCCAGCTCACTTTCAGATGACCTCGCTCAACTAATGTACGCACGCTGGTGTGCAGGCAAACAAAAAGACATCAGTCAGAACTGTCCTGGAAGAACCCTGGCTGGTGTGCAACCAGAAACGCATCGGCCGGTTCATTTCATGTGCATGGTTTCATAAAAAGGAAGTTTAACTGCTTTTAGTATTTGTTGTGACGGCTCACTCTAACGAACCCTGCTCTCAGATCAAAGTTTTGCCGCTGAGGAAGATTTTTAAAATAAATCATTTGGGAACACATTAGGGGACCTTTAACAGATTTTACTACTAAAAGTTATACGTTCTCACAATGTTAAAGAAAGTATTAAAAATAATAATTATGACTTGTTCACTTAGTCCACCAAGTTTCCAATCCTTTTTATACATTTTGTTGACAAATACAAAATCCTCCAAGATCATGATAAAGTGACAAGCACCTTCTTTTTAAACTGCTTAATGTTAACTCCTCCGGTTCCTGTGTGTCCCTGCAGGACATCAGTGCTCTCACAGGCGTTCCAGAGGAGCACATCAAAACACGCAAGGTTCATATTTTTGTGGCGGCTAAAACGGCCATGCAGTCGGGAGTCAACAGCACCAAGAAGTGGAAGATGGACTTTGACACCAGGGAGCGCTGGGAAAACCCGCTGATGGGCTGGGCCTCCTCGTAAGACTGTCCCGCTGCACTACACTGTATTAAAAAGATTTTCTTGTCAAAAGTTGTATTGATATAAATAAACTAAACAAAAATGTAAATTTCTTTTTTGCATTGCATATCCTGTAAAAGTAATTATAAACAGAGATTCTCATCCAGCAGATGAATCAGACTGGCTGTTGATTTATTTTGCCTGAACTCACTAACAGCCCTGTCTCTCCTTCAGGGCGGATCCTTTGTCCAACATGGTGCTGTCTTTCTCCTCCAAGGAAGACGCCGTTGCTTTTGCTGAGAAAAACGGTACGAGATGCGAAATGTAAAGATGACACGTCATTCTTTTGAGTTTCAGATGGACAGAATATCCATCTATTGCTCTAAAGTAACCTGGGTGCAGGAGTAATGGGATTCAGTCGCCTGAAAGCCTTTGTTGGATTTTTTTTTTAACCATTACATGCTAAATATGCAGAAGAACCAGATCCACTTTGATTTATTCTCTTTACTTATGGTCAGATGGTTGAAGAGGTTTATCAGAGCCCATCGACTTGTTGTGTTAATCTTTGTGATTGTGACAGCTTGTTAAACTCAGCACTGTCATTAGGCAATATTAGTGATCGTAGTAAAACTGCACCTGTTAAAAAGTCTTTATTGCAACCAGAACAGCTGATCACAATATGTGGGCCGCATAACAAATCGGTAATAAAAGATTAAGAGAATAGTTTGGACGGGCCGACACTGTCGTTCCAAACAGCGCTGTTGCTTTAAATGGAACATGGTGGACGGAGTTCTGTGCTCAGCTCCACACTAAGTTCACGTCGAGAACTGAGCCATCTGGGAAAGTTTGTTGAAACGAAGCAAAGGAAACGGCCGCACTCTGTTTATTGCACCATGAAAGCGATTAGTGCAGTTCTGACTACACACAGCATGGTGACGTCCACCAAACACCTCATTGCGGCTGGAACTCGTCCAAAGTGAATACATGTGACGTGCCCGGCCCCATCGCTTACTCTGACCGTGTTTTCACTCCAGGTTGGAGCTACGACATCACAGAGAAGAGGAGCGCGAAGCCTCGGGTGAAGTCGTACGGAGCCAACTTCTCCTGGGACAAGAGGACGAGGAGGTCCGCTAAGTAAACTGAAGACGCACATCTGTTGGCTGGCTTGACCTCCGTTTGTCCCGCAGCAGACTTGTTTCTTTCTTGTCAATAAATGGAATAATTATATACGTGGAAACCAAACATTTGGGTCATTATCGCTTTTATTTTTCAAACATTCACCTCATTACTGACTACCTAGTATCGTCCAGTGGAGTTATGAAGTGTTTGTTCTCCGGGTGGAGTCGGGCAACATCAAAACAAAGGGGAACATATTATTACAGTGAAAACCTGCAGGATAAATAATACGTGTTACGTGAGTCCAAACCCAGAGACGTTTAGCCCGTGTTTGTTTCCATGCTGTTACCTGTCTCCACGAGCGGAGTTCAAACAACAGCAGTTTCCCTTGTGATGAAAGTAAAAGGTTTTTATAACAACATCTGCACAGCGAGGTGACCTTTTCTTTTAAAGAGCATTATTCTGAAACGTTTAACGACATAACCTCTTCAGGAAGGAAGCTTTAAAATGACGCAGCAATGATTCACATCACACTGGAGCCAAAGCTGACGATTACTCAAACTACCGATTCATCTTTTTATCTGAAAAAATGACACAAAGGCTAGTGTGTTGTTGGAGAAGCTCAAAAGGTTCTTGTTACTATTATGTTCAAACAAAAGCAGCAGAGCCTCACGAATGACGAGCCCTGGTTCTCTGACTTTAGCAACTTGCCATTGTTTTAATCAGTTCCACAACAACCACGTCCAGAATTTCTCACATTCACCAGACACAGTTTGTCCTTCAGGGTTGAACTTTGTCTTGCGTCTTGAAAATCATTTGAAATGTCAAAATCAGATTTAAAATCTTTGCCAGGTAGTTTTTGTATCTTTGAAGTGTTGCATAATCAATTTTTCTGGAACCCTACAAAGGCTTTTCTGTCAGAGACAAAAAAGAAAAAATGAAATAAATTGCAGCTTTATTGGTGGAGCCGGGTTCAAAAGTCTAACAAATGTTTTCACATATTCCAACTGCTGAGGAAAAAGATAAGACACAGGAGGATTACTCTGCGTTTACAGTTTCACTGAAGAACAAACTGTTTTCCATCGCACGCTTTAAAAAAAAAAAAGGCCCTTCCAGTCATTTGCCCAATAATAAATCAAACACAATGCGATAGTAATGATTGTAAATGTGTCAATCTCCACTCTGAGCTAAAGTTCCGACTTTTGGAAAAGCTGTAAATTCTTTTAAATGCCCAGCTAGTCACACTTGGCAGCGCACTTGTTGCCAGCGCTTGTTTATGGTCTTTGTGTTCAGTAAACAGTGGTGTTACTCTGCGCCGAGTCCCGAGCTGCGTGACTGCACTGATATTCACACACCAATCATGGGCGCCTAATTGGTATAGCCCTTCGTTAATTAACGCACCGCGTTGCAAATCTTTCACAGCCTTGCGCTCGCTATTTATTTTGTTCTGTCACTCGGCACATCAAACGGGCCGATCTGATATGAGCGTAATGGTCCATCTGAACGGCGGGACATGAAGGACAGCATGTGTTGCTTTCCCCCTTTGAAATCCCCTCGGAGAGAAGCTGCAGCGAAAAAACGCTCTTGGCACGACGTTGTATCATAAAAGTTGAAAGCATTCCGCCCGTCGCGGCCCATGAGCACAGTAATGTATGTGAAGGGAGAGGCTGCGTGGTGGCGTTGTTCGGGATCATCGGTACAACGCAAACTCCCGCGGGACGGCAGCCCGGCTTGGGCGGGACAGGGACGTGGACGCGCTGGTGTTTAATGGTACTAACAGTTCTTTCTGGACGGCCATTAAACCCTGTTATCTAACGCTGGCAGAGGGAAATCTCACATTAGCAGGGACACGTTTAAAGCACACTGGGCTTTTGGACCTTTTCTCCACCCTGTGCGTAACAAAGTCAGTGTGACTGCCGTGTCAGTCCAAACACGCTCCTCCAGAAGTTTTGTGTCTGGCCTCGTGCCTCAGCCACGTCTCTTCACAAAATCAGGGTCAGTGTTACTTTGGAAAATTCGCAGACGTCAAAGGTAAACAGCGTCTGTTCCGAGGGAATCAAGTGAAGTGGAAAACCAAAACATGCTTATTATAAATCCTCAGATGTGGGGTGATCAGATCAGATCCCCCCCCCGCTCGGCTGCGTTGTCACGTGGTGGCGGCAGAGTTCAGCTCCCTTCAAGTTTTGACACAACCTGGTGAGAACTGGAAGCTTCTCTTCCGCAGCTCACACGTGTGCTCTCTTCATGTGAACCCTGTGGATTCTTGAAAAAGGTTTTTCCTATTCTTATGTCTCTTATCTCCGCCGGGGAAGTTACGATTCTGTCCAGTTTGTTTATCAGCAGGATTAGACACAAACTACCGAGCAGATTTTTATGAAACGTGGTGGACGGGCGGGACGCGGGCCAAGGAAGAACCCATTACGATCTGGCGTGGGCTCAGGGATCTTTTTCACTTTCTTTTCAGACATTTTCACTACTTTCCCTGCGAGTAATTCATGGAGCCTGACTTTGAAGCTCCAAATAAATACAGCTGAGATTAGCAGATTTAAATGTGCCTTTGAAGGAGGGTCATCTTTTCATGCTCAGTTACCAGCAGCAACTATCGCCCTGTAGCTGGAACATGCAGTTTCAGGAGTGGGTCAATAGTTTGTACGTTTCTTCAATGGTTTGAGTTTTGTCCAAAAAACATGACGGATTCCGTGCAGGGTTCCAGGGAGCTGTTGGCCGAGGAGCAGGCTCCAGCGAGGCCACGCTAGTTTTCAGACATGAAGGAAAATCGTGATCGCATCGACAAACAAACAGGCTGTTCTTGTGTAAGTGTGTACGATATGATATTGTGCTATAGATTCACACGTGTGCCGATAAGATTTGGAGAGGATTTCCCACGACGGATCCGTGCTGCACCTGCTCATTACCGCGGTGTTTTACAGTGTTCTCACTCCCTGACAGTGTCAGAAGATTTTAGTCTTTTGTGGGTTAAACAATAATTGGCCTCACCAGCTGGAAGATGGAATGCAGTTGGTTTCGTTCAATCGTGTGTTCAAATTTTATCGTGTTGGAAGAGAAATGTGGCTCCCAGACGCACAGAAAAATTATGCAACGCAGAGTGGAGATAGAAAGAATCCCTGTAGGAGCTCAGTGTGCACAACTGGAAAAGAAACACCCTCAATCCGCCGTGAATTGTTTTTATTTTCAGCCCCCCCCCCCGAGCTGCACTCGGGCCGTGATCGAGCGCCACTTCCTGCTTCGATTCGGCAGCTGGACGCAGACCTGTTGTGAAAGTTGTAGCTGAACACGTGCCAAGACGTTATTTGTTAATGGTGCTTCTCTAAATAACACAAACACCTTCACTCACGCAAATGGCTTTTTGGCCCACGATGATCTAATGATCGCTGCTGTCTGTGGCCGCTCACCACAGTGAACTCCCCAACCCGGGCGGCGAGGCACGCAATCCTGCCCGTGTGCAGCCGGAGTGCGTGTACGTGTGTGTGTGTGGAGTGCAGCTTGTTTTGAAGGGCACAGATTGATGGTGACTTATCCAAACACAACCTCACATCAACCCTGAAAGGAACCTGCTGACCTCACGTGCACCGTTCTTCGCTCTGACGTCATTTATTGTGTTTCACAGAACAACAACACAACAGTTTTGCATGAAGTAGCCAGAGCGATCTGTCAGGCTGCTTTGGGGGCGATGTGGTGATGCAAGGTTCATACTGGGAAATGAGCTAATAAATGAAGGTATTTTACTGGGGCGGGTGAGTAAACAGCTGCTTTTTCTTTTCCTGTGGGGGCGTGAGCGCCACGAATCAGTGACAAGCCACCAGCTCCGTGAGCTACCAGTGTTTAATCCTCCTCTGGATCAACGGTGATCTCTCTTATGGGTAAACAGAAGTTAAAGTTCCTGGACTCGTCCACAAATAAAGACTCTTTTTTTTTTTTTTTTTTAAAGCCACAAGCCATAAAAACTCACTAATACTCACTAATTAAATATAAATAATAATAAACGCTCAGATCATTTTCAGCAGCGGATCAATAAACTTTTTATTTCCCTCGGCTCAGAGGAACCGCCTCCATCAGGGAGCCGCCGGCGCTCTCAGCCATGTGCAAAGAATCTCAGTGAGAAGCAGCAGAAAGTATTCGAGGCATGCTGCCGGATCGCAGCGTCGCCCTCTTCAAAGAAACACTGTTAGGTGGCGCGACGTCTCCCTTTGCCTCTCGGGTCTAGGGGCGGGAGAAAGGTTGGGGTGAGGAAGGCCCTCTCCCGGGACTGAAGGCATCCAGCGCTCAGCGCATTCACGTCCCGCTATTTATCAATCGCCGTATTCATCTTCCCTGGTCTCCCATTCACAAGCTCTCAGGTCGGACGTGACACCAGCCCCTGAGAAGGTCAGGGAAACCCCACACACACACACACATCATAGAGTCGTCCTCCTGAAAGACATCAAAGATGCCACTGGTCCTCTCAGAAGACAAAGGGGGAGCTGAGGTGGTTGGCAGCTCAGTTAGCATCCTGAGTGTCCACTTTCACAGCCCTTTGACATTTCAGACAGATTCCGCCGCCGGACGTTAACATCTTATTAACGGGCGGAACAGGCCGCCGAGCGCCGCCGCCCAGGGAAACGTGGCGTTCTCCTCCATTAATTCAGCGGTTTAGTGTAATTTCTGACTCTCTTAGGTCAATTACACATCGAACAAATGTCCACGCTAATCTCCTCGTGGCCGAATTAGACGGCGACTTTTAAAACCGTCTGGAAAAGTAATTCATTCTGCCAGTGTTTGAAGTCGTCTGGCACATGGCGGTGACGATTAATTGTCCCCCGAAGATTTAATTGATGGAGAGGAGAAAACCTTCAGGGAGGGGAACGCTCCATTTTTTTTTTTTTGGTGTTTTTTTTTTTTTTTTTTTTTTTTTTTTTGTTTTGTTTTTTTTCACCTACTCCCTGTCCCGTTTGAAGGAGATGTGAGTTGGCAGTGCAGGAGAGGCTTGAAGATTAATGCTGCAAAAGGGGGCTCTGACAGCCTTTCCGCTGGTTGCGGTTCTCTTGGGTGGCCCGATTGGTCTTGGATGTCACTTTTGCTACTTAATCTTGTGTATGTGAACCAGGCCGGGGGAGGGGAGGGGGAGGGGGAGGGGGGGTCCTCTGGGCAGACACGCTGAGGACAGAGCGACGGTGTCACTTCTTTATTCTGTCCAGGTAGAAAATAAACGGCCTCGGCTCAGTTTTTAATGTTTATAGGTTCATCGCTGCTGATTATTCACAAACGTTTCATATGGTACTTGAGTTCAACCACAAATATAAACTCATGCTGTCCCAGCAGCAGACTAATAAAGTCTATTAGTATCAGTACAAACATACAGAATACGTGCAGAATATACACTGTACGTGGATGTTCCCGAAAATAGGTCCAAATGACAGAAAAGTGAAGAAATAACAGATAAACAAACTGAAAATAGAAAAAAACAACATATGACGAAACAAACAAAAATAAAGCTAAATAAAATCTTCTTCATCGATGACCATTTAGAAGTTATTCAAGGTGGGAGGGGTTAAGATGGGAAAAGATGGAGCCATTAAAAAAACACGTCAAAATATGAATTCAATATTTAACAGGCAAGTGTGACACTTTCAGTAAAACACAACCACAAATATTACAAAAAGGAAAATGAAGATTTCAAGTTTTAAGAGGATGCCAGTCTTCAGGGGCTGTGATCTGATTCGGTTCAGTCTGAATCTTTTCATCACTGCTTCTTTATGGCAGTTACAGTCTGAATCTGAAGCAGGTGTTCAAACGTGTTTAAATCTTAAAAGGCGGAGTATCATTCGGAAATCAAGAGAAGCGTGTGGCGGCTGCAGTGAGCCAGCCTCTGGCAGCTGAGGTGAGTGGACATATTTTCCCGCTCCGGGTTTCTACTGCAGGATAATCTTGTGAGAGGATGTTTAGGCTCAGTCCTCAGAACGACAGTAAACACAGAGCAGGCGCCGCCACGTGACTCCAAAACACCGGAGACGCACGGCCGTTCTGAGAATCCCGGAAGAGCGGACTTCATGTGGACGGGTTTCTGTGAGGACGCCCCGTGATGCGAACTCCATCAACTGTCGAGGCCACTTTGCAGTGAAAAGGTCAAGAAATCCCCGCTGGTCATGACGTCACTCTGCAAAAACACAGTGTGAAACGTTGAAAGTCTGTCAGCGCGGACCAATGGCCGGTGGAGCTGCTCACGCCTCTAAGCCAATCTAAACTGGTCTCTGTCTTGACCTTTCTGACATTTAACCCTAATCCTCGGCACCTTAAACCCTATTTCTGGCTGCGGCTTATTGCCGCTACCCAGCGCGTGCTTGCGTCTGCCGCCAAAGACTTTGGGCCGAGCTGAATCAGCCCGCGGCTCCGTCTTCACCTTTCTCTTGTTTTCATTCTCCTCTCGTGTCTCATGTGCGGCTTCCTGCGTGAGTCAGGCCGCGTTTCATCGCCGCCGCACTCGACCCAGATACGGCCAAACTGCTCCGTGCCAGAACTTTGGTAAAACACAGGTGTTCTCTCTCTGTTTACGAGACCGACCCCGCGGACGACTCTTTTTTTTTTCGCTTTCACATGGAACGTTTGTATTCTGAGAGCTGCAAGCTGCCCACATAGTGTCGTCACTGGAGCTGCTTTCCCCATAAACTGTTTGGATTCTATGAGCTAATCCACCTACGGCGTTTGGCCCGGGGCCCGAAGCTCAGCAAACAGACCACAGAGCATCAAGAGTCGAACATTTAGACGGGAAATTGAAATATTTACTACAAATTAGGGACTCGTTAATCAGCTTCTTACCAAACGCTCAGTGTCAGAGACCAAACGTCACACGTTTGTTTCAGATTTAAATTAAGTAAGTTTGTCTCTAGAAAGCCTGGCTCCTCTGCCTCCTCATGTTTCTACTTCCTGCTGAATTCTGAACGCGTCCTCACAGCTGGACCCTCGTTGTTTGGTTTGTCCGTGACAGTGAATTCCAAAATCCACAAACAGGACGGTCAGAGAGTCGTGTCTGTCCGTCTTCAAAGACTCCAGAGAGAGTCTGATAGCCATCAGTGGGACGAGGACGCCGGTAATGTTAAGTCCCATAGACCCAGTTTGGGCTTCTAGGCCTGGAGGGGAGGAGCCAGGCCGTGAGTCACCCGCACAGGTGAGCGGGGGACACAGAGACTGAGGACAAGGAGAAGAAGAAGAATCGTCCTCTGTGCGTTTATTTTGGAACAGGACGGCGGTGAAACCCCATATTTTGACTCAAACGTGCAGCGGATCCTTCGGTGGCCACCACTAATTGACCTGTAGAAGGAATGCAACGCCGTCTCCGTGACTGACATTTGCTTTTAGCGGCTCCTGTGGGATGGGGCGGTGGGCCTGTGGAAGGCGATAGCGGGGGGAGATCCTCTGGAGATAAACCGCCGTGCCCCCTGTCCCTTAGACAACAAAGAAAGTGAGTGATGTTTGTCTGAAAACCAAGAGCTGCGATCCCCCTTGTTTTGATGTGTGGGCCACCTGGGATGCGGGTCTCCATCAGCACTCGGACCGAGGGCAGAGGAAGAGAAACAGCACGCACACACATCTCGTCCCCAGGACAAACAATCTGAGTGACAAGCCTGCTGGAATCCCACGGACGTCCCCCAGCAGGACCGGGCAGAAACAACAAGGGGCCTTGAGGTGGCCACAAAGGGCCCGAGCAGAACTGTCCCTCAGTTTACTGAGGACCAAGGTTTGAACGACTGGACAAATAAGCGTCATATAAACTGCGTCCTGTTCCAAACTCACAAAGAGAAAAACATTTCCTCTGTTAAAAAAAATGACCAGCTGGAAAGTTTTTAAAGTTTCTGACGTACTTTACATGCGTTTGTCTCTTTTTATGAATTTATACAACTTCAATTTCACTGAAGACACTTTCATACAAAATGTCAAGAACATTAACTCATTATCAAGTCGTGGCTAAGACATGTGCTACTTCATGCACAGCAGTAATAAATGTCAAGCATCAGTACTCTTACGCTGTTTGATATATTAAGAACGTTGCAGGTCATTTGAATGTGAAGTAACCCTAACTCCAGGGAAGGATCTGAATGAAACAGACTTCTTGGTCCAAACAGGACTGATTGGAAAGAACTGACCAACAGGTCGGTGTCCAATATTCTCAATTAACGTTTCAACCTCCAGTCTAATTCAATAAAGTCGAATATGTTGTGTCATGGTCTTCAAATCAGACAGACCCAGACAGCAGGGACGGAAACCTCAGGTGAACCAGTTTATCATCAACAACAGACAGCGTCGGTCCGTGCTGAAGACGAGAGGCGCACGCTGGAGCTCTTTAACATTCACTGGTTTTAAAGGGAGCCTGCAGGTTGACATGTGAGACAGGAGGGCGCACACACACACACACACACACACACACACACACACACCTGTACGTTTCTGCTCAGAGACCAGACTGTGGTTTTATTTCATGTGGTGAGAAGACAGGAGGCCCCATCAGGGAGGGCTTTAATAAAAGTCACAGATAATTTACTGGATTGTTACTGGACCTCGTTACAGCAGCTCTCTCTCTCTCTCTCTCTCTCTCTCTCTCTCTCTCTCTCACGCCTTCAGTTTGCTGGTTATTCCAGACTAAACTAAACACGAGTGACAGCAGTCACTGCACCATCGCCTCACTTATCTGCCGCTGATTATTCGATCCAGGGAAGATGTCATCTCTGACCTGCGTCACGTTCTGTTTTTGTGGGGGAGCCGTGGAGGCTCGTTAAAGCAGAGGGAAACACCTCCAGTGAACCCACCGGTCCGGACTAATACCTGAGTGTTATCTCTCCGTCACACGCACGCGGGGCCTGAGTGAAAGCAGCATCCCGGCAGGTTTCTGGGCTGTGTCACTGTCGGAGGAGCGCAGCCCCTCGCTGTGAGGGGAATGCGGGGTGTCCCGCGTGGAGCAGCGGCTGTGGGAGGCAGAGCAGGGGTACGAGGCCCAGATGGATATCTGGGCAACATCTGTTCCCCCTCCTAGCAGGGCCTTATCACCAGAAACGCTGCCACACATGCTGGACAGAGAGAAATGGGCATTCTTTGCTGAGTTTAAGAAAACACGCCGGCTTTTTTGTTTGTCCTGTAAACAGGAGTTAGGTTCCCCGTCAGGTCGCACATTTGCATTTCACAAAGCTCACTTTGTTTCGTGTTTTCACTTCTGGTGGTTCGTTAGACTGTGAGGGGGACATGTTTTCTTTGTAATAATTTCCAACATCCGGTAATATAATAATAATATTTACTGTATTGTATAATATATGTGGGCAGAAAGGGACAACGAGACTGCCAATAAAATTCCAAGAATTGTTTCTCTCTGTCCTTTGTTAGGGAGAAAGATTTAACTTCATGTGACTTAAACAAAATCAGTCAGTATTTTAGTATCAGGATAATGTTTTTATGCTTTTATTGCTTAAGGCCTGATGTGAAGCATGCGTATAGATTTACAGCCTGGAAAGTCTGAAATTAAAGAATCCAATCCCCAACTGTCTGCAGATTTCCGGGATCCATAAACTGTGACGAGCAGCCGAGCCGAGATGCAAAGACTGATCAGGACTTTAAAACAAAAAGTCGAACAGCAGCACGATGCAGACGGGAGCGTCGCGGTCAGGTTATTGTTGGCAGGGCTGCTCTCTGCTCAGGGCTACGGGTTCAGCTTCTTCCTCAGTTCTTTTCCACTTTGCACTTTTTGATGTTCCATCCTTTTGTTACAAATCCCACCTTCACTTTATATCACTGCCAACAATTAGGCTTGTCATAGTTCTTCAGATTTGAGATTAGAACTGTCTTTCCTGCCTCCCAGGCAGCCATTAATTACCGTTTGACTTCAGTCAATTATGAAAATCAACTTGCTCAGACTTGAGGTTCCTGAAGGCTCCGAATCCATCGCAGTAAACACTGCGTCTGCCCTACCGTTTCCCGGTAAAGCGACCGTGAGCAGACTGATTAGAGAAGTCTGGACTGAATTACCAGACAATAGCAACAAGACAGCTCTGCAGCTTCTTGTCTGTGAAACAAACGTCGACAAGAACGAGAGGAAAAAAACGCTCTGCTGCCAGACACCAGCAATTATCCAGGTAGAGCAGGTAAAGGTTGAGGGTGGTGGGAGGAAAGGACGGACTGCGTCTGCCCCACAGGAATAAAATCAACAGTACAGACAGAAAGATAGAGTGAGAGAGAGGACCCCCGTCTCTGCCTCTTTTCTCCTGGGAGGGCTGCTTCACTGAGGTTCTGGCCTCTTCCCTTCCCCTGGGCACTCTGGATGCCCATGCCGAGGGAGGGCTGCTTTGGCGTGACCAAAGGGAAGCAGAGCGAGCAAGAGAGAGACAGAGAAATGGAGAGAAGCAGAGGGGAAGAGAGGAACAGTAAGGAGGGAAAGATAGAAAACACAGAGAAAGTGAGAGCGACAGGAAGAAAAAAAAAGAAAAAAACAGAAAAGGGGAGTGAGACAAGCGCAGCAGTCCATGGTTTGTCTCAGGGCTGCAGCAGCTTCCAGAGCTGGTGTGCAGCAGACTGAAGAGAAGCACGTCTGCCCCAGAGGCAGAGACTGGAAAACAGGATCAAAGAGTCGCCTGGGCAACCTGCATGACACACATTGTATTAAAGCCACACGGTTAATCTGAAAGAGAGGGAAGGAGGGCAGGAGGAGAAGAAAAGGGGAGGCAGAGGTAGCGCGGAGTCGGGTATATTTATCAGGAACTCCTGTCTCACTCAGTTAACTTTCCACTCCAAACTTTCTTCAGCTGCTCCAAAAAACAAAACAAAAATACCCCTGAACAACCTTTGACTCGACCTCCACTGGATCATCTGCGTTTCCTCTATTATCTTCCAGCGTCTCGGGTTTCCACGGGTCACCTTAAATCACAAGTCACAGACAACGTGAAGGAAGCGTTTCCAGAGACGACGGCAAACGTTCAACACGTCACACAGATAAGGGACGGAGCCACATTCATACCTGGTGTGATTCATGTCTACACTCACAGTCAGGGGGAAACACAACAAACACGTGACACTGCAACATTCATACAAGCAGCGTGAATCACCACAGAGACAATATTTCAGTTTTTAAAACTTTAATTTGAGACAAAACTCATTTTGATTGAAAAAACAAAAGCAAACAGCCCCCCCCCCCCATTAAAGACTGCAGTGAGTGTTTGTCAGAGGATATGTAACGTCTAACATGAGTGCATCCCTCACAGTCTCAGAGATTTGATCTGCATTCAATCAAAAGAATGCACCAATTTTTAGTGTAAAAAAAAAAAAGAAAAAAAAGAAAAGACAAGAAAATCCTGACAGATTTCTGGTCAGGTACAAAAAAAAAAAAATAAAAAATCAGATTTCTGGTCAGGTACAAAAAAAAAAAAAAAATTAAATCTCAAAACGTCATGAAACACTGAGGAAAACAAGAAGAACAGAAGTGAATGCAGGGAGGGGGAGGAGGAGGAGGAAGGAGCAGCCACACACCTGTGGCACGATGACTAAGACCCATTTTAGACGTTTGGAGACCACACGAGGGCGAGCAGCCTGAAAGACGGCGTCTGGGATGAGAACCCCGCCGACTGGTAACGCGGCGCGGGAGGGGGAGTGTTGTTTGGAGCGGGCTGGGGATGAGGTGGGGGGGGGGGCACGATAGGGGGGGGGGGGGGGGGGGGGGGGGGGGGGGGGGGGGGGGGCACGATAAACAGCAGACAGGGAGGGGTCTTCACAGACAGTTGGAAGGCATTAGGGTGGCGGACAGGGACTTGTCAGATGCAGCTGTTGCTGGGGCTGATTGATAGAGTTTGTATTCCAGCCTGACGGGGGACCGGAGTCAGTGTTGAGAGGGATTGTGAAGGGGAAAAAAAAAAAAAATGAAGTGAAAATGTAGAAAAACAAAGTTAGATCTCCTAAACACTGAATCAAGATCCATGAAGACGTTTCTCCGCCCGGTGAATCACTGCTGCTGCTGCTATTTCATTTTGGTCTTTGATTGTAAAGAACTCCAGAGTGTGGTGTGATATATAAAACATCTGAACGCAGCTCTACAGGCTAACACACAGAGCTATAAAACACATCCTACGCTGCACATTTATAAAAAGCATTCAGACTCACGTCCTCTAAAGAGAATCACCGAGCACTTAAGTCACGTGATAAGTAGTAGTAGTTGTGTTTGGCGGCACAGGAGGGTACACAGCAGATACGTGTTTGCATGTATATAATACTCCGTCAGATACTCAGCCTACGCTATTCAGATTAGATATTCAGATATGGCGTGACACATCGATATGTAGCTACCGTACATAACACAAGGCTTTGAACTATACGCACCCGGATCACACCGCCACATTCGTTTGACTGAGTCCTGAGCTCACACAGCGCGTCTCACAGGGAAGACAACCGGCCGTGTCCGCTCACGTCCTGGATAGTGATCAGTGGAGACTTGAATAAAATATCTACAACCTGGCCTCCTCTACGTGTGTGCATGTGTGTGTTCAATGGTATCGACTACAAGGAATGACAAAGGTCCCAGATGCCACTGAATCACGATGGCACAGACAGTAGTAAACAATATTTCCATTCCTGGAAAAGTTCGATGACTTGGATTTAATGGCGGCTCTCCTCTCAGCTCGTGTCGCACACTCACTTCCCATTTGAAATCGTGAGACCGCAGTGAAGGGAGGGTAACATACAATATACATCTGCCACAGAGGGGCCTACATCCACTGCATTTTCCTGTGTACGTGTTTGTGTCTGTGCGTGAGTGTGTGACCGCAGGCGCCAGCAGGGCGTTTCTGTTAGCCGTCAGCCACTAATGTCTCTGCATTAGCAGCGTTAGCTTCATATCCTCGCGGGCTCAGTGTCTTTGTCCTCCAGCAGGCTGATGAACTGACCGAAGCTCTCTTTCACAGCCTCCATGTTGTCGGTGGAGCTGCCGTCCAGGATCCAGCGCTTCCCCCGGGCCAGCGGCTCCAGCTCAAAGTATTTCTTGACCTGTCGGCAGAAACAACGGCGGTGATCGGTTCAAATATTCATGGTTGATCAAGACAGACCATGTGAAAAAAAGGACAAGAACTGCTTCCTGGGAAATTGGTAGAAAATGTTAATGAATGGAAAAAAAAAAAAAAAAAATCCTGAATCTGCATCATTGTTCAGAGGCTGAATTCGATGACTTCTCTTCCATGCTCCATGTTTTTTTTTTTTTTTTTTTTGCATATTCTCACTAAAGAACACAACAAACGTATTACCTTGTGCTTTCTGAAAACACTTTAGATCAACAGCCTCCAACGATTCAGAGACACAACCAGAGAACTCCGGGTTTACATTTGAGTTTTCAGAGAGCACTGTTTGTCCTGCCGAGCCAAGAACATTAAAGAACAAAGATCCTCATGCATCATCTCCGTCCCTGCTCAAGTAGTTTTCCATGCACAAAATGTTTTCTTCACAAATACACATCATCATTCATACACAAAGGCACAGACAGGAAAGTAGTCAATCGCATGTTTGACCCAGAATGCAACAGTCCAATAATGAAACTGCATGAAATGACACAGTCCCCCTCTGAGGAATACGCCCCAAGTCTCAGTAAGAATGTTCACTTATTCATAGTCATTTTCACACATTATACGTTTCCTGCTTCTACAGCAATGTGTCAATTAAGAGGATTAGTGAATTATTACCTGATTCTCAGGATTTGAATTAAAAACACATTAATATTTTAATCATTATTTTTCAGATTCACCTTCCAGTCTGTCTTTTTTGCTCTTATTATTTCAATTTAATACACAACAAAGCTGAGGGACTGAATCAACCCTGTGTGTGCTGAAGAGACACACAACCAGACAAATAGAGGCACACTCCCGGTAAACAGCACCGAACCCACACAGGTGCCTGTCACACAGTCAAATGACTTTTCAACTTCAAGTGAAATTGCTTTTGTCTAGACCGTGCTGCGCTGTCTAGCTGTGCCATGGTGTGTGGCATGAAGAGGATGGGGAGGAGGAGGAGGGGGTATTCTTTGTGTCTGCTCGAATCCAGCCAGCCATGCCAGCGAGTGGGAGAGTGAGCGCCGTCTCTGCCCCCCTGAGCCGAGTCTCTGTCCGGGTGTAATGTGAGTTTAATGACAGATTAAGTCACCTCAGCCGCGTTTGGCTCAGAGGCCTGGCTAGAAAGCTGAGCGGACCCAAACAGTGTTAACAAATCTGTCTGGGTAACTTGAGCTGCCCTAGTCCAGGCTCTAGCCCCAGACCTAGACTGCAGACGATGCGGCTGGCTGCTTGTCTGGCTGGCTGGCTGGCTGGCTCACTTGTCCGCCTGTAGCCAAGGCCCTCTTCTGGAAGACTCTGGCCCCTGCACTGGCAGACAATCAAAAGGCCAGCAGTGACCTCTGTGCAAGTGCAGACAGGCTCAGGCTTTGCTCACTTCCCCTCTTTGCCTCACAGGCAGAACGCACCCTGGGGCATCTCACGCTGCGGCTAATGCCTACGACTGATCTCACCAACCGGAGCAGAATACTGAGCAGGTTCATTAGTGCAGCTTTACAGTTGTGCAATCATGACAACACGGGCATAGCAAAGGACGCCACATATTCTGTACGGCGCGCTGGTTGGTACCAATGTCTTTAAACGTGCCACGATTCACTGACAGGGAAGAGCCAATCCGAAGATTTAGAAATAACACAACAGGCAGACAGGCCACATCCCCCAAAGCACCGTGGCAGTGTGACAGGACTGAAGGAACCCCATGACCCGACAGTCGGGCGCATCCACACGGGCAGTCAACAGTGTGGCCCAAACCAGTTTCTCTGAGATTAAGTCCTCCTAAGCACACTTATGCTTGCTTAAGGAATTGCGTGAGGCAGTGGGAAGGGTAAGCCACACAAGACGTGGGTTGCCAGATGGCTCCTAGGATGACCACTGGGTCATCCAGTCTAGCCTCCTCTAGGTCATACAGACCAGGGGCCTCGCCCCGTGCATAGCAGAAATCGGCTTATAGATGAAGGGTGTCAAAAATCTTGAATCACCTGTGTCTGTGTCAACTCTATTCCCACTGCTGGAATCCAGCCATGTCAGCCACTGGGGTTTACTGTCGAGGGGAGAGTCATAAAACTCCGGAAAGCAGACCCCTTTGGCAACAGGCCTAAATAGTTACAAAGAGTATTTACAGAGTGATTGAGAGCTGTAGCGTGGCCCAAATATTATATGTTTTCTTATAAAAAAACAAGTGTATCTCCTGTTTCAAGATGAAGTGATTTAAAACTCATTGGCGTACAATGGAGGAGTGATCAATGGCTCCCAGAGACTTCAAACAGTTGTTGTTACCTGTTTGTATGCCTTGGCAGGTTAGCAAAGCCCAGAAACTAAAGCTAATGTGCATCTGTTTAAGTTTAATCCAAGGTTTGATATACTACCCATATGTGCTAGATTATGCAGGAGGCTTGGTAGTGAATGTAAATCTGCTGCCAAGCCGAGCACTACAGGGAGAGCCGACATTGTAGCAACATAGTTTTACTGTGTGAATTCCTGTAGGTCAGTGGTGAGAAATATTCATCATGAGATAAATGCTTTCTCCTTTGGGTGCTGACCAATATGGATTTATTAGGCAGATGCCAGTAATACGAGGATATTAGGGAGTATAACAAATGTCCTATACCCATGTGTGTGTACATATTTATATATATATATTGAGTTTTCAGACATTTATGACAAATAAATGTTATTGAGAGTTGTAATGTATAATTTGACCTATAAACTTTACCATGAAATGGATATAACAGAGAAATTGAATAAAGACTGAAAACAATGCCTACAAAATTAGATAAAACCAGAAACTGAAAAGGCTGAAAGAGGATCGTGCTCTCAGTAACAAGTCTTGTGATTGAAGATGCATCATTGGGGTTTGACAATGTGTGACCCAGTGTCTGCACGGAGTGGCTGGACATTTAGACAGCTAAGCTTAAGCTCCAGCCCTGGCACTACTTCAGGTTCCTTAAAGCGGCAGATGGGCACGCATAGCATGTACTCCCTAACCCTACGCCAGATTACAAAATGTGATGGTCACTGTTGGCATCATGTCACGTCAGGAAGACGTCCTGTAACCAGCAGCCGTGCTCTGGCCTCCAAACGGAGTAAACAAACCAGGCAGGCAACCCCCCCACCCCCAAAAAAGACTGACTGGAGAAGAGAGAGAGAGAAAAGAAGACTGAGCCAAATTCAAGTCACAGAGGTGCGTAATGTTGGCTGCTCAGAATATATGCGAGATCGTCACCCTGACAAATTTATACCCCCTTTATACTCAATCTAAAAATACATCCAAACTAAAAAGCAGGTGTTTTGTGCTCTTAAGTCTTTTTTTAGCCTGTTAAAAAACTACAAGTGAAAAGAAGACCAAACATTTTATCTCTAACGAAGCTCATAGCTTGAGTTGCCTCCAATCCCAGCATGCACTGCGTAACATGTGTCCAATCTCACTCACACAAATCAAACAAAGCATCTTATTAACATTTAGGTTGAGTAGAAACAGATCAGCTTATCCCTCTTAGCATTTTGATATTACTGTTGGCATCGCTGCTGCAAATACCGTATCGCAACATCAATACAGCAGCAGGCCCACCGCCCAAAAAAGAAACAGCCATCAAACTCCCATCAAACTGGAATCCCTGGCTAAGATAAATAAACTAGTACCAAATTTCTGTAACTGATCAACTGACGGTGACATTGCCAGCTCAACAGTATTGAACCCAGAAGTTCCAGAGATGTCTGTTGTCTGTCTCAAAATCCATGTGCCAAAAAAAGAAGTTCGTTATTTTTCTGACAGCGGCAGAAATAATAAAATAGTGAAGGTGAGCTTCAGAGGGATTTGGATTGTTGTAATAGAAACTGACTTAACTTTATTGGTTTGTCACTAACTCAACTAACCATCTCCTACAAAAAGAAAAACAAACTGAAGTCCCACCTTCAGCGCACTTTTTTTTTTTTTGAAATAATGGCCAAGGAACACTGTCGTTATTCTGTCAACATCCTGTCGATTTCTTATGTTTCTTTTTGCCGTTGAGTAACTCAGGTTACGCTCCTCTCCTAAGAGAGTGATGGCACGGGTCCAAGGAAACACAGCACACTCAGTTAACATGTTCAGGATCTTTCTGATAAAAGACTTGCCGTGGTTCGATGATCTTGCGCTATGCACACGTATTTGCGAAATCGCACTCAGTTTTAGCAGTTTCTTAACAGCAAAGCCAGACGGAACAGACGCAGGTTTACTGGATGCACTCCTGCCACAGATCAGTATCGTAAAAGAAAGTTAAATGACCTGTGCTGTCAGCTCTCAATTTCTCATCGAGGGTGCGTTTTTTTCTTGTCAAGTCTGGCTCTCGCAGTTGCCCCAGGTTCCAAAAGTCTGAGAAAAATATCAAACTAAATTTAATGATATCAAATAATACTAATAATCTCTTCCTGTATAAGTAATGTGATCATAAAGAGAAGAACAGGAAATGTTCACTTGAGAAGATTCTGCCTTTTAGCCATGTCTTTAAAAGCCAAAACACACTGATAAGAGTAAGAGATGGAACAGATAAGTGATTCCGTCAAACATCGCTTGTCTGCAGGCAACTATCAAAACCTCTTCATGGGCCAGGAATAAATAACAGAATAAAATAATAAACTCATTGGAGATCTAATGATTTGAGTCTCAAGGTTCATTTGGATTGAAAGCACATGTACACAGAGTGACCTATGGTGAAGCAAGAGAATATGGTCAAAACATCTACTCAAGCATTAGCTATTTGAGAGGGGAATTCTAAATATTCTATTACAATAATTTAATCTGAAACGGTGACTCAAAAAATGGCGGATATGGCCTCTGATGCCCTTTTCCCAACAACACCACGTTGATCACGCGTCACCGTCACGTGTCAGAATCTAACCATATGGGTAAGCTATAGAACTGGAGAGGGAGGCATTAGGGGATCTCTGAAGGAGGGAAAGTGGCATACTCAAATATCCAAGACAATCAATTACACCATTTCTTGACATGTTGGCCCCTGTGAAGATATCAGTCACTTGAAAAGTGGCCCACACTGGCGACTGCATTGAAATGGGAGGGTAATGCGAGATCCACTTACCATATAATAGATATGGCTCTGTTTGCTTTTCCGGCTTACCTAAAGAGCCTTAAAGACATGAGAAAGCCCGGAGGTCCCATAGAGGGGAAGACTTGGGAAGCATGTGAAAAAACAAACATTGCACCACAAACCTTGGAAGGTGTCAAATGAAACAGCCCACTGGGCAGTAAGTAAAAACGAGAAGCCTATTTAGAAAAGGTTGTAACACCTCGGGCAATGGACCACAGCGGAGATAACTATCTGCAGGCCTCAGACAAGTGAGACAACAACCTGATCACGTTGTGGGGGAAGTATTAGATGAAGGGAGCATCCTGATGTTATGCCCCTTCTCTTTCGCCATGTTTTCTCTCCTTCTCTTGGTCTAATGATGCTCAAGTAAAAGTAAAAATGTCAACAAACATGCATGAAGGGAGGATCTTAAATCCCATCGGCTGTCCACAGCAACTCACGCCTGTACTTGTGCTCTCACATTCAAAGAACCCATCATTGTTCTCCAAAACTAAGGGGGGAAAGCAGAATATGTGGTCCAACATGTTACCATTTAGCAGCAATGTTGTTCCGTTCTCACTCTTAATGTCGCACAAACTGATTGGCTCCTTTGCGGCTGGTGTATTTTCTGAGGGACAGGGAAGGAAGTGGGGTGCCAAAGACCAAGAGTTCAAATCATCAGTCAGGTCTGCTGCACACTTGGCACAGCTGAAGACGTCAGTGGTTCAGATTTTGTAATTGTGGCTCCTTCCACAATTAGGTAATTGTGCTGTTTTGCAGATGCACACGACTGCAAAGACTCATGCAAGACTGTGCAGAAGGGGATGCTGAAAAATGCATTTAATAGTTCACGAGGAGCCATGACAACAAAAAGTACAACAAGGTCATAAACCTAAAGTCCAAGCAAGGACAGACGGACAGCAGGAGAAAGAAAAGGGACTTTCAGTTCATTTGCTGTGGATACGTCCAAGAACAAGCAAGCCCATAAAAATCTTTGAAGCCACCCTGGAACCGAGCCACTGCTGTAGAACTGCTGGACCAGAGGATTCGGGAGGTAGCAAGTTAAGACTTAAGTCCCCATGTCAGAGCGCGAAAAGTGAGCTGCTTTTAGATTTACTGTCCTGCTCTACTCATGTGGGACCATGGTTCTCCCCAAGGCTCAGCGCAGTGCAGGTTCAAAGTGATTCACTTGTGGAACAATTCTCTTCAAAGCCAACTGACCACTGCCAGATCAGAGCCATCCTCAGTGGTGCTGTAAATCTAAGCAAGACTGCACAGGGGACATTCTTGCCAACCCTTTTAGTGTCCTCCTCTGAACAATGCTATTGCACTTAAGAGCCTACACGGTGATAATGTCCTTTCCATATAGGCGGCCGTTCTGGAAAAACATCTAAAAAATGTGCTTTAGAATATTCTCAATTGGGCAATGAGGATTTATCTCTTTTGCTTTTTTTTATGTTTCCCAAATAATTGAGTTGTTATCAAACACAATTTCTATTTCCAAGATGTGGAGTTTAAGTGAAGTTTATAGATTTGAGTATTTGATATTAGCTAATAACTTGTTGTGATAATTATTTTAAACATTTCCCTCCTTTCTACTTGAAACCAGATCAATTATCAAAGTGGGCAAGAAACAGATGAGCAACGGGAACCTGGGAACTGGGCTAAAATAACGAGAAATGCAAACATTTGCCTTAAGATGATTATTAAACCTGTGACTTTCTGTTATGTCATAACTTCTCAAAACACATTCCTCTTCGGGTGAGGTCCCTCAAAGAGATCAAGGGGTGAGTGTCAGAAACCTGGTGAAGTTACAGTCAAGAAGTGTTCATGAATGACATTTCAAGAGTTAAGGTGCGGGCTGGGGGTAAAGGGGAAGAAAAACATCCGTCCTCTCATGTAGTTTGAAAATGAGTGGCAGGTTCAGTAGCCGGGACATGGCCCCTTCCCCAGGGGTTGACCTACAGGACACTGAGAAAAGTCTGAGGGCAGAATATCTGGGATATGAGTGTAGGGGGTGGGAGGGGTGCCCATGTTTGCCTTGCCTTATAACAGATTTACAGTAACTCAATTTATCAAAGGCCAAGAGCTCCATGACAAGGAACATCTGGTTTGTGAGCTTGAACGGGGAAACTGGCGTCCTGCCCGTGCTCACTGCTGCAGGGGCCAATATGCCAGCACCTTCCCTTGAGCCCGCCCTCCTTCTCGTCTTCTTGTGAAGAGGGCCGCCTCGCTGAGGCAGCCCACACAGAGGACCCTCAAAGCCCAGGAGGTCTGTCACAAGCCACCCCTCCACCCGCAAGACCCCCCCACCCCCACCCCCACCCAGTGGGACCCTACATCCCTTTCACTCGGAGGGCCCCCTTTCACGCTCCAGTCCTGACAGTTGACCAGCTTGAAAGCTGCAGCAGGCCCCCGCTTTAGCACACAGCACGCGGCATTACAATCAAAGTGCTCCCCCTCTGCTAAAGATTTAAACCATGCGTCAAGTTGGAGGCTGTGCGCACACGGGCGCACGCGCACACACACACCTCTCTTACATGGACTAACAGACCCACATGCACGCACCATGGGACCATCATATTTGAAATTCAAGGTTCCTGGGTTTTATTGTCTCTCTCGCCCTTGCATACCTCCACCGCTTTGTAATCATGACCACATCTTCACATGGCTTCTTCATGTGTCTGCGCAGGCACACATTTTGTTTGTATTCCGTCAGTAAGTAATCACACAAAGGTTTCTCATCTCACGATGCAACCCGGAGCAGACAAATGAGATAAAAGCCTGCTCAGAAAACAAACACACTAACAAGAACGCCAAGGGAATAACGAAACCACAGCGTGTTTGGTCAGAACATAAAACACATTACACACACCTTTTCCAGCTGTTTCAAGTCTGCCTCTAATTTATTTTAAATCACTATGTGAAAGGGAATTTTGTTAAATCACACACATCAGCCATTTCTTTTATAAATTTGTGCATAGTTCCAGGGCTCCATTCCCTCAGCATCAAACATGAGATTTGATATACTTAAGGAACTGTGTTTATTTTTATGCAGTATCAAATCCTTCTGTTAGAAAACTGCTTCTGACTGGTTTAAATCATTACCAGGAAATCAGAGGTGTACAGCCAAAGCCGTGGCTCAGCCCAAGCAACAGCTGCCACAGCGCTAACAAACATGTCCATACCGGGGATGAAAGCTGCCACATGAGCTCATTCTTTTTTTAGTTAATTATGCAGAAACCCAATAACGACCATCACAAATGAGGTATTTCAGAGGGGAGGAACAAAAGAGAAACAGAAGTCCTCCATAGTCACCTCTGAGGAACCAGCATGAAACGATGAAACTGAAAAAACATTAGTCATTTTGAGTTTTGTCAAAAGGGTAAGTTTCAATGGAAGAAACTCTCCATGGAAGACAACCCCCAGAGATTCCCAGCGTTTGATCCCTGTGAGTCAGCAATGGAACCCGGGGGTCAAATCACATGCTGAATAGGCTTTTCGGAAGTCTTGTCCTGGCTAGTGGCGGCCGGTCGTCCGACCCCGCTTGACCAGCAGACAAAGAGAGGGCACCGACTACAATTGGGATGGGGGGATTCTTTTCTCCTCCAATGGAAAGTCTGGCCCTGAATAGGGTCTGCATAGCTGAATTGAGTTCCACACCGATTTTGAGAGTGAGGACCCGCTGGGGTCAGGGTTCAGCATAATTTGACGCTGTTCTGTGGGAAAAGGCGAGCGCGGTGCCCACACAACCTGCCGACTGCCCTCTCACCCACGCTGCCCCTTAACCTCTCAGAGGGACAGACCACCAGCCCAGGGATGACAGGATGAGAAAGGCTGCATGGGTGGGAAAAGGAAAGAAAACCGAGATGAAGGTGGGCGGGAGGGCTGCGCTAGTGGGATTGACAAAGATGTGAGAGAGATGGACCATCAAAGAAACAAGACGTTTCTAAGTAGCTTCACATATTGCACGTAGCACACATTCTCCAGAGGGTAATCAATATATGCAGCTTGACTAGTTTGTCAACCCTCATCTTCCGAGGTGGGGCGGACAGAGCACTGGGTACACATCTGCGAGGTATCGTCTGGCAGGGAGGGTCTGCATGCGGTGTGTGTGTGTGTGTGTAATCACTCACTCCCTCACATGGCGCACATGCAAACAGAGGTTAATAGGTGCTTGGAAACCTATGCAACAGTACACAACTAAAAGTGGCCCCGCATTTATGAAAGAGTCCGATATATTTACAAGCTAAAACATCTGGATTTAAAACATCCTGCGGAGTGTAGTTTGACATCAGGGCCACCTAAAAAGTTGCATGGAAATATAATTATATGGTAAATTGACTGCGTTTACACAGCAGTTTTCTAGTCTATACTACTTAAAGCACTTTGCAATGTACGTCACATTCACTCCCTCACACGCGCCCATTCACTGTTTGGCACAGGATCAGGAGACGTAAAGCGTCTTGGTCAAGGACACGTCAACATGCTCGTTGGAGGGGGGTGATTGAACCAGATGATCGTTCTACCACCTGAACGACAATGTATCCTGTCGTCCAATATGTTGCCCCACACGCTGCAGGAAAAAAAACTGCGACCATAATGGTTTTGTTTGTTTGCAGTAAAAACCATTAAATTCACCAGAATCAGCAGGTGGGCTGCAAATTACACTCATTACACTGATAACATTCATCCTCAAGGTGGCGCCTTAATAATCAAGCTAATGTTTCGCAATTATCTCCAAAATGTTTTGGCAGAAAAAGTCAAAATTCTTTAATGAGTTTAATCTCTTAATTCTACTGCATCTTCTCTGTACAGCCTTCTTCTTCTTTGTCAGTGTCCCTGAAATCACAGAGCCTTCACTATGAAGTCTGGGAAATATTCTTCCCCTGTCGATGCCCCAAAACTGGAGTGTTTGGTCGATCACATCTGGTGCAGATTGATTCAAGTGCTGGTGGATTATTACATAAAATCTAAATAAGCACACATTTCACTATGCAATTGGAAAAAATCTAAATACATGTTTATCCTACAAAACCTAAGTTTTCCTGCCACAACCAGTCAGCACTGACAAAGGTTCACTGCATGTTGGCAAACTTACTTGCCAGTGATTTAGCAATTTATGCATGTGGTATCCAAATGTTTGCAAGCTGCTGAGACACTGATCATCGCTGCTTGCGGCTAAATAAATACACGTAATAATCGGCAACTGACACAAGCGGTTCTGGTGACCATCAGCAGGAATGAAAATCATTTCTCAATTTTCCTTCCTTCCTTGAATTTCCTCCAACTTGAGTCAGACTTTTTGTTTTCCACTTCCCAAAATGCAAAGGTGTCGCTCCCTGCTCTGCCTCCAGTGAAACATTTTTTCTTTTTTTTTGCTTTTCAGGGAACATAGAGTGTTTCACATAGATCACAGACCGTGGGATGGGAGATTTGTTTTGACAGTCACTTCTCTGATATTACCCACAATTGCAAACCTCACTCAATGTGTTGTGCTGAAAGTCAGTCATAAGATAAGAGACACGGTTAAATGATTAAAATCACAAAATGGAGAGCAACGGCATGAAACGGCAAACAAGATTAAAAGGCAGACCGGTATTTAAAAACTGGAAGAGCGAAAGTTGGCATATAAAGCTGTCAACGCCGTCATCTAAATGACTCTCTGGTAATGGCCACTGGCTGGAGACACCTCTTAACAAACCGTCACGTGCTGCTTTACATGGAATGTCACACTTCAGGGTGTAATACAGTGCACCTCATCAACTGACCGCGGGGAACTGAAACCCAAGACCCGCGCGATGCCACTCACTGTTCTTCTGCTGATGAACGTCCCCAGAGCTAATTATTCATTTGTTGTAAAATAACACACAGCATAACAAGCACGTGTAAAGTTAATTAGTCAGGTGCCACTGCCGTCCAAAACAGGAAGTTAAAAATTACTCATAAAACTGAACATCAAAAGAGAAACAGGCAGCGGAGGTGGAAGCTCGGTTTGGCACAGGCTTGTGCACGTTATTTATCTGGAGAGTATGCGCCCTTATTTAAAAGGCTGAGACTTTGGAAAGAACAAGAGGCACTGGACAAACTCATCGTAATTATATTTAAACAGTAATGCGCCATCTGGAAAACTGCGTGAAAAAAGAACAATATAGAGCAACAAGTTTAAGAAGAAAAATAAGTATAAGGTATCAATGCAATGGATATTATTATTGCAATTAACATTTATGTTGTTGATGCTGTATTTTACAGATTACACCAGTGAGACAACGTCTCTCTCTACTGTCGATGTACCCAGGGCCTGCTTCTGCTTGGTTTCAGCTCGGTGCCCCCTAGGTTTAAATAATATGGCCGTAGAGCCATTTGGCACTTTTAGAAACGAGGGACAGAGCTCAGCAAGGTCACCTGCTCCTCATCCGTTTTTCCACTGTAGCCAGCAACTCACAAGTCGGGGGGTTGGGTAGGGGCGCTGGGGGTGGGGAGGGCCGGTTGCTGACCGGCTTCAGTCTAGACGGCTCAATACGCAGTTGACTTTTTAAACCCGCTTGTCTGGAAAAAGAGCAGACGTGAGGTAAGAGGGGGGTGAGCTGCAGCAGAGAGGTGGTGGTGCTGCATTTTGGCAGCTACAGCGAGCGGGCTACACTCGCAGCAAGATGAGGGATGGTAGAAAAAGGGAAAGAGCAAAAGAGAGACAGTGAGAAAGAGAAACAGACAGCGACGCAGAGAGAGAGAGAGACACAGAGAGACAGAGAGAGATCCAGAGACGCTATCGCATAGAGCCATCCAAGTTATGGCTGTGGCTCCATTGTCAAGGTCAGCGAGCCGCAGAGTAAAAAGTCACGCCACCTGACCCCCTCCCACTCCGCCTGTCTGCTTTCCTGCTGTTCATCCCCTGTCCTCCCCCTCAGTACCTCCATCAGTCTCGTCTGCTCACTCAGCACACATGGAGAGAGAGAGAGCCTGCTCACTCAGCGAATGCACAGAGATTCTCACATAAAGCAGATGTAAGGGTGTTTAAAAAAAAATGCGTTTACTAAAAGGTGGATTACTAAGTGAACAAAGACAGTTACCAGCCAGGTGCATGTGGCTTTGTTAAATATCTGATTGCTTCCCTGCCTCATAAAATGGATGTTAAAATATATCTGCCGAGGTAACGGATGCTATGTTTAAATTCTGCATCAGAAATATTTCTGCACAAACACATTCATCTTCATTTGGCGTCTGAACTGTTCTGATGGCAAATTAGCAAAAGTCGGACGTGAACGTCTGTTTGAAACGCTGACTGCACTCGATTTGCAGTTTTCATTAGTCCCAATCTTAAAATTATTTGACATTGCACAATGATCTCATCTTTACAAGACTGGCAATGAGCCCTTTTGGAAGTTCTCTTAATGATTATTCTGCAGAGAGAAGGAGGAAGATGGAATTGGCTCACTTCTAATTTTGCAACATTACTTAACTCTCTTAAGGCAAAAGCCAACCCCCGAAGAATACAGACATCTGCTGAATCATTTGACAGGGCTGCAGCAATCCGTTATTGATTGTCTGCTGGGTCTGAATGCTTACTACTAATGATTCTATCAAGACGTCAAGACTAAGAGAGGTTATAGCTCACAGACGGCCCTCACCACGATAAATCACTGACGAGAGCTTGTTCCAGCGATGAGGTATGACGAAAAACAAAAGGGCAAGCCAACGCACCAGGGGAGCATCGCATCACGTTTGTCGTGAGCTCCGCTGTTTGTGGACCAGCTGAGTTGAGCAAACATGCGCCCCCCTGCAAGCTTCTTAATATCACCAGCCCGTACTTTTGCTTTGCGGTGACATTAAAACAAGCTGAGAGCTGCGAGAGCGTGCATCAGGACGCATCACGACTCGTGTAGTAAAGGCAGTCAACGAAACAGACATCTGGCATTATATCAGTGGCACCACACACTTATGACTGGATCGGAATTTTCATACCAGAGTTGTGAGAAAACTCAAATTCAAGTGAGAAGCTGAATTTTCATGAGAAATGCTTTTGCACCCTGTTCACAGCAAGTCTTTGTTTTATTATCTTATTGTGTTCGACCCGGTCCCCTCACAGAAAAGAGCTGCAGAGTTATGATTCTTCCCTTTAAATAGTGCAGTTTTTAACTGAGCATGAGAACATTCTGCAGAAAGATAAACCTTTAATCCTGGACCTTTTTGCTCTGGTGCTGCCTGTGTGGCTGGATCTGCTTGTTGTGTGTCCTATGTCAGATGCTATTTATCCTGTTGTATTCCTCAGCCAGATCATGATGTCAGATAGATTTACTAATTAAATGAAGCGTATAATACAACTTTTCTCCTTTTAGAATTTTTCTGACAACCAAATAAAAACATTTAACTCCTTTTTAAGAAATTTACACAGAAATGAAAATAAAATAAATAAATCAACTCAAAAAACTAAATATCATGCTCCTATTGGTGACTAATGTTAAACTTTCATCCTTCTGATTATTCCAAATGAGCTGGCAATAATAAGACATTTCCACTCAGTAATGACGCAAGTGCAAGGTATTGTCAGGGTGATCTTAACAAGTCAGTTGGAGCCATTTGGTAACAGAGTTGCTCACACTGTTGTTTCCTTCTTAAGGTCCATTGATTGGCCCTTACCTGGGCCTCATCCTCCGCACAACCAATCAGCAGCCACCGGGGAATTTTGAGCCACCAGCGTCACAGGCCACAGTGACACACACACCATGTGCCAGACGTTTGACGAAAGTTTCAGACACTGGGCACCACATGAGTCATTGAGCACAGCCACCACCCAATGTGTGCCAAGACCTGCAAGTTCACCATGTGCAAAATGTGACAGAGGACAGTGGTTGACGAGCCACTTCCGTCTTGGACTCTTCCCAACACAGTTTGATGAAAAGTTATCATTGCACTTTGTGCAAAGTCAAGTGATTGCACAGGACACTGAAAACCAGCACGCATCTGAAACAGGTTAAACTCAGCCACAGCCACGCCTACGCCACATTTATTCTTGGAAACCAATTCAATTAAATTCACTTCAAACTAATCAAAACATTTTTTTAATTTATGAACTTAACTCATTTTGCATATTGCAAAAGATGAAGGTAAATGCGCTATTGGGCAATTAACAGTGGCGGCGGCGTCTTTTAAGATTCCTTGCTAATCCACAGTTACCAAAGCATATCTATGTTATCGTGCCAGACTGATGATGACTCATTGATTGTAATAAAATATCTATTTCCATTCTTACTGCCAGAACATGTGCAAATATCTCTTAGGAAACTACACACATTTGAATCTGATTAATGTAGAATAACAAGTAGAAATGGGTCAGGCAAGATTCAGCCTGTGCTGAGCTCCATAAGTTGTGCAGGGTGGGGCATCCTGCACCACATCTCTACCTACATGATACATGCCGACAACTTCTGAACTTATTCCTGGCTAAAAGTGCAAATGGTCTATGGGATGTAACATTTGAAAAGCCATCTGGATGCCTGCCCCCTGTCGAGGGTGAGTAAGAACGATCTTTGGCCAGGAAGGAGAAAATGCGTCAGATTTCAAAACAAAAGTCACACTGAAATTTGAACAACTTGGTCCTTTACAATCTGACCAATCATCAACAATTCACTTATTTACCACTATATGAAAATCATCTATGAACCCATTCATCCTGCAGCATCATCTGCCCTTGACGTCTGTCTAGCCTTTAGTCACCAGCTCCTTTTAAGGACAGAACGTTTATAATGCTCGATGTAACAGGATGCATTTTGGAAAATAAGCTTGACAAAGGTTTACTTACACAGACACAATGTCAACGGCATTTGTTTTTGTATTCCTTAATATGTTTGCAAAACCCTGCTCATAAACCATTTATAATAAATATTCTCTGGAAACAGCAAAATTCTCTGGAAATTTAATACATTTGCATGATTTGTTTGATTTCACATTAAAGTAATTTGGAGATGTAGGTGTCTGTGTATTTCTTTGACAGTCATTGCAACTACGCCATAAATAAATCATCAGTGTTCGAGACAGAGGGACTGTGTGAAGAATCTGTTTGAGCTGGCACCCGAACTGTGCCGTCTCTGAGAGAGGCTAAAGGGGGACAGGAGACGTGTATGTGAGCCGTCACACACAGAGAGAGTCCACTCATGGACATCAGTTTGAATGAATCCCCATGAACACAGGAACAAAAGTGAATGATGAAACAATAATTCCAACGCAGTCAATTTCAGTGCAGCTGTGTCCTTTTCATAAAAAGGTAAAACGCCGCGACAATGATTGTTTTCATGGCAAGAACAAGCTTGAGCTTGCGTGAGTGTTAACGTAATCCTGATACCCGAGCTAACCGTTTTTAAGTTTGGAATTCCTGTATGACAGTGGTGCTAATTTGAAAATGCATTATAACAACATTTATAGATTTCATGCTGCAATGGTTTCATGACTAACACATGATGAGCCTCTCCGGTGTTGCCTTCTCCCTTTAATGAATCTGTGAGTCAAGCTAATGTTTAAACTATACAGTGTTATGATACTATCACTTCATTAAGGTCTCTGACTGTGGAGTTATGCTGGGAAGCTCAAAATCATTATCAACAATCCCAGTGACCTCGGAAACTTGTTTAAACAAAAAGTCAGGGATGTGTATTAAACAAATGAAAACAGGGAAGCTGTCGCCGACATTTTAAAATACAGTCGGGGCTGTTTGTTTCCTTGTGTTCGTCCAAGAACGTTTCGTTTACAAGAAACTGACCTTTCATGACACAGTGAGGTCGCGCCAACTCTGTGAAATTCTTGAACGTAAACCACAGCTTCTTTGAGCAGACTGTTCACACCTGCAGTGGAACCATTAAAAGAACATCACTTCTATCGAATGACTCTAATCTGATTAAGAAGACATTTATGAAGGTAATGAAATGCCTCCGGGAGCAAAGGTTATCACCAGAAGGTAATTGTATATATTAATGCGTAACATTTACACGGTAACAGAGGCTTGAGAAAGAGCTCCTCTCTAGTGCGATCGTCGCGTAATTAAGTGAATCCTTCAGCGTGGAAGGGAATGAGAACATTCCGTATGAGCGTGTCAGAAGAACATAAATTACCGAATCAAAGTCAAATTAAATCAGAGGAGATGAAGCATAGTTTGTTGAGAGGGCATTGTTGTGGAAATTGAACTGGTTCCAGAAAATCCTAGCAGTGGCTTGTTGGGTTGCGCAAAGCGTAGTTCATTTTCATTGTCTGGCTGTCGATCCAAAGCTTTCATCCGTCCTTAGTGAGCCTGTCTGATCAGAGCAGTTGGCCTGGGTATCACCTGTGTGTTTTTAACACTTAACAACGCTGCTGGAAATAAATACGGATCAGTGGCTCCACTGGAGCTGTGAGAGTCACTGTTTGGTGTGCATGTCAGGTAAACAATAACCAGTCTCTGCACCCAGCATTACTTCAAAAGGCCTCAATTACACAAGATTATTCCACATAAACGTTTCTGTTACACATGCCATTGTGCGGCTGTATACTGTTTTCAGCCGTAACTGTGAGAATTGAAATGCCACTCTCTCTGCTGTCATGATTGGCAGTTCATTCCTGCAGGTAAAAAACAAATTCTATCCATCCACAGGCTTGGATTACCAAAGAAAACAGGGTACAATATCATTAATTATGTAAAGTGGAAAGCCCCTTCTCCATGACACTGAAGGAGTCACTTAAAAAGAGGTTGGAAAAAGACGCAACAGAAAAGAAAAGGTTTGTTTTTGTTTGTTTTATGGGAATAAAAGCGAAGCACATGCATCCTCTCTGTGCCTTTACGTCCACAGCCTTAGAAAGTGAAGCTCCCGCTCTGTTCTTCTAGAGGCTGCTTCACAAACACAGGAAATCATTTGATTCACTTTCTGACAGGAAGGGCGCCAAATTAATCAGCCGTTACATGGCGTTCCCAGATGACCCGTCGTGCCACGGGGTGCAGACACCAGGCAGACTCCCCGCAAGCTAGCCCATGTTGGGTCATTCCGGTCATATCACATCAGGGACCTCTAACATTTCACCATTAGCTCTATGAGCTCTTAGCAGGCTTAGTCATATCCTCAGACATTTTCTTCAGTCCTTCGCCATCGCTGCTTAAACCAGAGAGCCGATGACTAGACCTCAAGAGTGACATAACATGCCACGTGCAAGGTGAACACAAGAGGACTACAGATTACCTCCAACTACTTTTGGAATTTAGCATTACGTAAAAAGCTAAAGGGAATTAACGTGTTGTTGTTCTGTTTTAATTAAATAAAGTTAACACTTCTTTCAGAATTGCCTCCAGTCTGCCAACCAACACCAAAAACAAACCATACCGCCAGCCCACAGTCCCTTCATGGTATAATACAACATGGCACACCGGGGGAAATGCTTTAAATCAGTGCTCACGAATCCACAACGATAAAAAAGGATGAAAAGATGCTTTTGCAAATCTGGTACATGCCAGTGGTACAGAGACAATTACGTGCTGTGCCCACAATTTAACAGGCAGAATTGACAACAATCACCAACCACCCACTTGGGGTCTGAAAAGAAAAATGATCTGTGTGGGAAACGAGACAGGTTTTCTTTTATCTGTGTACTTTAGCAGCAGGACGGATGTAATACTGGGCATGACAAAACATGCAATACAAAAAACCCCACATCATTAGGATTCTGACACAGATGTGCTTTACGGTAGTTTGGCAATACTTAGATCACAATCACGGTTAAATACAAACAGTTTAGGCGACAGATTTCACCTCACAGTGGTGCTTTAATATGTACGGGAGCCAAGCAGACGTAAAACTGAGCCGTGAAGTGTGGCCCCATGTCAGTCCTCTCAGAACAACTCGAGTAGGAGGTGAGCCAGGAATCACCACAGAATTACTCATTAATGGTTCAAAAAATCAAATGGTCAAATGAGGAGGAGATTTTATGCATCTTTGGGGAAATGTGATTTAAGGTCAATTGGATTAAATCGTCCAAGAGCTCTTACAGTTCTTTCACAAAAGAATGACTCATGGCCACCTTGAAAACAGAGAAAATACAAAAGTGACACGGCTAAACGTGCTGCATGTTATGGCACTAGCTAACAACAATGATTCCAGCACATGCAGACAAGATTTTGGTTTCTGAATGAATTTGTCTTTCAACTCATAATTTAGTTCCTTTAATTTAAACACGGTCAGATAAACAGGACGGATCACAGTGTTTGGTGTGTATAGGTAAACAGACGGATGACACACACACACCCAGTCAGAGCTGGGTTACAATAGCCTTGAGTTAGAAGATAAGAGAGGGACAGAGGTTCAGGTGTCGGCCCCCGGGCTCGACTAATCCTACTTGAAGTGCCCGTCCCTTTAGACTGTGTAATCAGGAATGTGCTGCAAAGCAGGTGTTAATAATGCTTATTAAACGAGCGCCCGTTTACTGCTGTCTGCTTCAGATAGCAACGATGCTGGCAATGTCATGACAAGACATGAGATGGAAGGGAGAGAGGAGGATGTAAGGTTAGAGAAGAGTTTTTTCACAGACTGGCGAGTCCAGACAGAGAGGCAGAGCGAAAATAGCTCAAGGGGCAAACAAGGTAACCTTTTTCAAAAGACGCTTCAGGGGGTGTCTGCCAAGTCCCACACAATACTGTCTGCAGTGAATGTCTCTGTTGCAGTCGTATTGCACTGCAGAACAAAATGTTTTAAACTGTCTGTGGGCATCTTCTTAACTCAGATCAAATCTACTGAAACGCACCAAAGCTGCTTACCCGAAGGTCTCAAAAACGCATCGCCACCTCATGTGTATTTTACTCTCCATCTTACAAAAGTATTTGTTTTGCCCGGAGATAGTGACATTGTTGAGGATCTTAGATCTGGAATTACCTGAGAATGCAGACTGGCCTGAAAGTGAACTTTATCTGGGTTTCCTCTTCTGCACCACCCCAGGGTGACTCGGCCGTCCATGCAAACACTTTAGCTACAACTAAACAATAAAAGCATTGTCATCTTAATATCACATTATTATAGGAACTATGCTCGTTTATATACTAATATGCAGAATTAGCAGTCATTTGGATAAATCACATGCACTTTCAAGTCTGCAAAAAAAAAAAAAAAAGATATCATGGATTCCTCTCTGTTATTACAGCTGATCATTGCTCCCCTTCATTCCATTTGTGTCTGTTCTTTGTAAACTACAGTAGTTTTATTACTGGTAATGAAACACTGCATGGAAACTAGAATAAATATCAATTTATTTCAACATGTGATGAGATCATTATGCTCATATGGAGCAATGCAGACCCTCCCTATTAGCACGCTGGATTAAGCCTGGCTAATAAATATGTTGCCCTGAGGACATGGACATATCATGTTCATGACATCATCACCACAGAATAAACCATGAGCACCTTGCACGGGGCTATAATCAGATCTCCTACATGGTAACTGTTGTCAGGAATAAGGCCCAGAGAATAACACTGCCCAATTTACTTGAAAGATGAGCATATTCCTTGTGAGGCATCTCCATGATTCACAGTGACGGCTCCTGTTCTTTGGGGGGGGGGCTGTGGAACAAGTCTGGACACATCCATACCAGCCAGGACATCCCCATTAAGGGGCCACTTGGTTCTAAAAGTGGAGAGAGATGGGGCACGGGGATCAAATGGCCAGTTGTTTACAAGCTGTTTGCCTACTAACACACGTAGATAACAACTTGACAGGCGGGAGAGCCGGTGCTCGGTCTTACTCTGACACAAGGGGAATAAGGTGACCAAAAGGTGAGAAGTATAATCCTCACTCCACATTCCGGATATGTCAGTTGCTTTGATTCCTGATTTGATTTAAAAGGTATGTGCTTGGACGGGAGCACTGTTGATCAGGTTTTGTTGGATTTTCCAAATAGTTGGGAGACGTCACACACTTGTTAAGGAAGTGGAAAAAAAACAAAAAAGGCCAGAAATGACTGAGGTGAATGATGTGTGGAAGCAGGAGTGGTGGATTTAAGTGCTACAAAGTGACTGGCCATGCCCTCTCTTTGTGTTCTAAGGCCAGAGTGCATCCTCTATGAGTCCCCTGACGTGCTCAGACCTCATTCATGGGTAATGTACCAGACAGAGCAGATTACTCCCCTTTCTTCATTCTCTGCGCTCAGCCGTGGAAGCCCTCCCTGCCCACGCCTTTTTGCCCACTTTCTCTGGTGTCCTGTTTGTCTAGTTCACAGAGATGCCGCTAGAGTGCCTGAATTATGGAAGTTTAAAAATGACATAAAGGAAAGCTAGGAGATGAGATAGGAGTCACAAAAACTGAAGAACATCAGCTCCAAAACCTTTCCATATGTCCAGTGGAGCTGGTCAATTAAATATATTACAGGAACCGCGAGGTTGACAAAGAACAAATTGGCCGATGAAAATCAATTGAACCCATTGTTTGAAACTGGTCGTGATAAACCTTGCTCAAATGAACCAGGACAGAGAACAATCAGTGAGGACAAACTGTTTTCTCATCACTTCTGTCCGCTGGTCTTCTGAGTGACCAACTCTGTACCCGTCTTTCTCCAGAGTAATGGATACAACCGGACCTGCGAGACTGAATGGCTGCCATCAACGACTCGTGTTTTCTCAAGTCCTTCAAGAGCAATCTAAAGAGTTCCACAATGGTCCGCACTGAGATCAGTGCTGGGAGACTACGCAGTGTTTACATACACTCACTCATCCATCTCACACAACAGAGATGGAAGAGTGTTGAGCAATGAGGCGTTCACGTCAGGTCTATGGCCTATTTGTCTCCAATGAGCAGTGGATACACAAATTCAAAGAGCTGGAGAAATGTATTTATTCATTCATGATTCTGACAAAGACAACTTGTGAAATGATTCATGAATTTTACATCTTGCATATTATGTGTATACGAATGTTTTCATTTTGAATATATTAACTATGAAGACCTGGTTAAACTGAATTTGATGATATTTATTTTGTAGCTCTGAAAAGCATTTCCCTGATTTGAAAACTGATAATCTAATCTTACCTGAGTAATGTATGTGTAATATTAACCTAACCTTTATAAAAGTTTACAAAAGCGTTACAAAATTCGTGCATTTGACTGGAACTACAACTTAAGACTAGACATGTATAAGAGTAAAACAGCAGTGGAGGAAATGGTGAAATGCATTGTGCTCGATGACGAGCAGTTAAAAGCAACATCACCGCGTCGGTCACACTATATTTTAGAACCTCTGATAAGGGCAGTGTTCATTAATTCCCCTGAAATGCACTCGGACGCAATCTATATATTTCAGTATCGACTTTGGTTGAGCTGTAGCCTGTGCAATAGGCTCTCATTCACATAGACACACAGATGGTGCCCTCTCAGGACCCTTCACCACTGACTTAGACACTGGCACTGTCAGACTCAGGCAGACAGAATGAAAGACAGCAAAAGAAAGACAAGAGCTGGCATATGAGTAAGGTCCACAGGTTTGGCATCCAGTGGGGCTGGCAGAAACACAGCTAAAGATGGCTGAGTGCATTCCCAGCCCTGGCAGAACAAATGGAACTGTTGTTTGGGTTCAGAGGAGCTGGCCCTCCGAAAGGACACCACGGGAGGGAGGTGGAGGGGTGGGCAGGCCAGACAGGGACAGACGAGGACACTGGAGCAGAGTGGCAGGGTTGCACGGCTCACACCACCCACATCAGCTCCAGCAGACAGCATCCGACTGTTCCCAGAGGGCAAAGTTTGTGGAGGGGAAAAAACTGGGAACACTTGGTGGGAGTTACAACTTAAATGCAAAAGACGAAAAACCGCAAATGAGGTAAACTTGGACAGAATCAAGGAGTGAATTATTACTATGCAGAAATCAAAAGTACACGTTAGGACACGCCGCTTTCTTCAGGCGTTCAAACTGTACTGTACTGTATAGCTGTAACTTCAAAGTTGACAATATCAATTGAGCTAAAGATGTGGTGAAGTTAACATCATTTAACCTTAAACCATCCGTTTGGTAATACCACCACAGGATTTCTCTGTCTTCCTTGGACGCTCGTCTCAAGTGGAGGGAAATACAGATCACAAGAGCCGATGCAGGAGCGTCTCATGTGGCCCAGACAGCCCGGGGGACTCATCTGTCATCTGGTACGATTAAGACACAAATCGCACAGGAAGAGTGAGACTGCCCGCTGCAGCCGGAACTACAAACAGTGATGGCTGGGCAATGAGACGGGCTTCAGAATTCTATTGTTTCTTCCCTGGCCCATATAACACCCTTCCACTAAGTTTTAAGAAAATTGGTTTGGTAGTTTTTTGCATAATCCTGCTCATAGGAACTCCTGTGGTGTGGAGGTGGATCCAAAAAAAGTGTTGACGTCCTGAGGATTTTCTTTTCTTTTTTCCAGATCCTATTTGTGCCGTGGTCGCCATAATTTTGAAACAATCATCAAATGTGCAATCTTCTTTCCCGCTCAGACTCCAACAAGCATCGCTAACATACTCTGTCTGCCGCCAGTCAACGCTACTTTTCCACACTGTAGTTTGGGCGCCACAACAAGTGAAAGCATTGTTGTGGGCAAAAATAATGAATTCTCTTTCCTTCTGTGTGGGTCAGATAACCTATTAAATGGCCTGCGGGAAAACTGAGACCCATCATAACATGGACAGAATGCAGACAACACAACATAATTAGAGTGTGTAAACACATGTGGTGTGGTCGGATTAATGATTAAACAAATACCATCTCCAGACAAAGATCACATTTTGGTCCCGTGGGTGTGTGGGCTCTGTGTGTACTGTTGAAATGAAAACAAAAAACACATGCAAGTGGACCACACCGAAATCCTTTCTAAATATAGGGATGTTTCTATTTGTAATCAGAACCTACATCGCACAGCCAATTCACCGACAGGAAAAGACGTGAGAGGTGGTTGCTGGCGTAGACACTCGGTCGCGAAAAAGCAGTAGTTGGTGATGCTCCCTAACCCTTGAGTGTGATGCTATCTTACTGGAAGAATGTTGCAGATAATACTGCGGCTTAAATCGTACCCTGGCAGGCTTGTGGCGCTCAAGACACCTGGTCTAATCCAAATCCTGTTGGTCACATCTCTATTTTTGGTCGACATTTTTCAGAGCCATTAAATGTGCCTGGCTGTTCGTCTGCAGGGAAGGTGGCCATGGATATTTACCGGTTCTGGCTGGAGCAGAACATTGGAATTTGTGATATTTGGTGGGAAGGCAGTGACACTTGGTTCTGTTCATTTATATAAATGATGGTCGTGTTTGAAGTCAAAAAGTATATAGTGTATATATATAAAAAGTATATATATATACACATATATGTATATATATATATATGTGTGTAGATAAGTAGCATGACATCAACTGGCAACTAAGGCAAACATGCATAACTACCAAGTTTCTGAACAGCTGGGTATGTCAGGAGCTTAAATCAATATAAAAACACAAAGCCCCACACTCGGGGAGTCTGAGTACCTCGAAATATCTTCAGAACACTTTCATCTGATACCTACAAATTACGAACATGAATCAGAGAAAAAAACTATTTGGCAAAAGGTTATGTTTTTCCATTGACAAGGACGGCTAAACAAATTGAAACTCACTAGCGTCCCTGCTGTGTGGTATGATTGCAGTACTGACAGACGTGCACGGGTTCATGAATCCCAAAAATGTACAGATGTGCAAAAGCTAACACACCTGCACGCAAGTGTTAACATCTGCCCGCCTCCACACCAAGCATCACAAAGCACCTCTTGTTTCCTTGACAGCTACAACAGGTAAAGCCATAATTCTGTTTACATGAAAGACAATGCTCGCCGATGCAGATGAGCACCTCCCACGCAACTACCTCACTCACAACCTCCCCCTTGGCAGAGCATACCAATTTCCACCTGGATGGTCGTCAACTATGTGCCAAGAGGATATCACGGCAGCTCCATATCCTCTGTGTGACAGTGTAATTCCCTCTGCCCTGCAGCAATGTCTGCAAAACTCAGACAGTTTACATGTTCATGTAGCTACATTGCACTGGGGAAGAGTGACTTGCCAAGTATTCTGTGCATTCATTTAATTTCTGGCACACACGGTTTAACCCCTCCAACATGAGCTGTCACACATGGAACTATGTCAACTGGAGGAGTGTTTGATCTTGATCTTTCCATTCAGCATACATCAAGCAAAACCCAGCGCTCTCGACTGACTGTCAAATGTTCAGCTTTGTTACTTTTTAATATAGATTAATGAATTAATTCAATGCTCCGCTTTAATGCTCAGCAGCCGTGGCTGTACTCAGTGGATATGGGGGACAGAGCTGTATCAAGTTCCAGACACTATTTAACCAAGGTATGCAGACAAACATCGGCTGTAATTAGGTAATATTGTATTTCACATTTGATTACAGAAAATAAGAAACTAAACAAAATACATTTCAATCACTTACCCTCCGCATTTAATTAAATCTCCTAAACTGTAAGCAGAGAACTTTAGATCACTGAGAGTCGAAGGGTTTTTAATCTGTGATGAAATGTAACTTGTTTTCGGTGAAATACAGTAAATTCCAGGAAGCCACATCTTTATTATGAAAGACTGCAAACCCCTGTGGCTACGTGCCAGTGCATTACAGCAACCAAGACTGCAATACCACCTACATCGCAAAAGCTGTTCAATTAATGCACGAGATAAAGTCACGAGGAGACAGATAAATTGTTCATTGACTGGGATTATGTCACATATCCATTAATAACTCCTATTAGCTTGAGGTGATTTATAACGTGGGTACTGGGCTGCCCTCTGTTGGAAAAGTCAAAGCTGATCTCTCTGAAGGGCTGAATAGAACTGACAGAGGGTTAAGTGGTGTGTGCACATGTATGTGTGTGTTTGAACACTGGCTTTGTCAGTGTATTTGTGTGCCAGATGGACACCATACCAAAAAAGTGGCAGCTTTTGTTATAGACGGCTGCTGCTGCAGTTTGATGCAGTTTGGAAAAACTGAAAAAAAAAAAGGCTGACTTAATATATCAGCATTGGTAAATGTGTCAGAAAGCTTTTGTTATGTCTAGTTTAAGATCTCCTTCATTTCCAAAAGTGCTTTTCCCGTTCTCGTGTGAGTCTGGACTGACGCTCCACAGTCTAATACATTTGACAGACTGATATGAAAGAATGCAGTCTTCCTGTTACCTGTGAAACAGCTACATGACTGTCAGACCTGTCACTTTGTCAGACAGCGTTTCCCCATCATGTCGACATTGTTTACAGCTAACAGATTATCTTTGGTCATACTTGTTTCACGCTTAAAGGCGCACACTCTTGCGCACAGCTTTGTGAGTGCGGCGTGTAAACCTTTCATAAGTTCCCAGACACTATGAAAACTGAGTGAAGGATTAGTGGGAATAGGATGTTACACCCCGGGGAATGAGCTTGACACTACTAACAGAACAGAAGCATATGTTCATCTTTTTTTTTTTTTTTTTTCTAAACCGATTCACGATCGTAGACAGCCAACACTAAACACCCCCACCCTCCAACCCAAGCTAAGGCTATCAGACAACTAAAGCTGCAAAAGTAAAATGACCTGGTGACTGGTAAAGCTCTTGGGAGAGTTTGTCTGGTTTTCTGGTCTCTTCTATCCATCCTGAAACTGGATTATATACAGTCTACTGTGTTCCACCGACTGATAAGACTAACTTCAGATGCCCTCGAGTGGCAGTCTAGGACCAGGCCAGGATTTATAGAAGTTTGTATGTAAATACTGTTGAAATATAATATTAATATTTGCACAAAGGAATAAAGCAACTACAGTGGCCGTCAAAACAAAATAATGTTGATATACGTCTGAAATAATTAATAGTTAATCAATTATTAGTGTCTGTCGTAAGTGGCAATGATGTCTGGGAAGACCCAGTGGGCGGATGTTCCAGTTCTTGTCCCCCTTCATTCACCCTCTCAATACACAGACTGGATGCAGCTCTGTGGTCTTGCCCTCCTGGCCTGCAGGTCAGTGGAGGCGCTGATTACCCACAAGTCCTTGACACAAGACAAATCTGAGCGCTTTCATCTGTGTCGGTGGGTCGCCCCTCAAAGCCTTGTTACAGGATTGGCGCTCGCCAATTAGCACAATTAGCCTTTGGCAAGCTGCCGGAGGCGTCACATGGCACCAGCTTTGCACTGATGGTACCTGACAAGCCCACAGATCAGTCATGTCTGCCATCACGGGGGGTAAGTTGGTCGCAGGATGAACAGGGAAACTCAGCTTTACAATAAAACACAGACATATATGTGCATGTGACCTTGAAAGTCCAGACTGAAACACAAGCAGACGGTCTAAGAAGATCAGTGAAAGACAGTGCAGCCATTACAGCACAGGTAAGAAAGTCTTGAGTGTCCGTCCTGGGATGGACCCATTTTCTCTACACAGTTGAAGATCTTAAGCTGTCATTTGTCCAAGCTAGACTTCCTTAGTGAAGCATGAATTCATGCTGTATCCGGAATGCTCTGTTGTGGGGCTCCCATGGCAGAGCCATTAGAAAGCAATGAGTAAGCATTTTCAAATAGATAAGCTTTATGAGAGGAAATCCAACTCAAGCAATCCACCCCAGAAAGAAAATTGTACCTGGGTACAGTTTAGGAGGAGGGCATCTGGAGGTAGTTATGCCATGAAGGAATGCAGGTGTTAAAACACAGTGGAGAGCATCATTACATTAATGCAGTAGTGTGTACTCTAAGTGTGTTGAAAGTACATCATGAGAGGAAAAAATAAAACCTTGGCAGAGTTCTGCTGGACGCAGGATATTCTGACAGACTGGTTAGCGATATTGAGACGTTTTATTTATGATCAGGGCTCATACGACCAGAAGACAACAAGACACAGACATTCACTCCAATGGAGGACAATCATAGAAGTGAGGACTGATGGTAATGATGCACATCCCCACAGTGGATAAAGATAAAGACATATGAAGTGTCAGGGTTAATTTTCCACATGATGATGCCTTATGAAGCAGGATGGGATCATGGGAGACCCGACCCAGGCACAAGCCATGTTGAGAAATTATCGGGTGTACATAGGTGGACATTTTTATTAAAAAATAAATCATTAAATGTTAAGTTACACATTCAATATTAAACAGTAGCGTTGAATATTTTAAGTCTAAAATTAGCTGAAGTTGTTCAATTATATGAAAAGGGGCTGGTGCTGTCCACTGGTTCAGCAGCCTGGTGAGACTGTGTTCAAGCATACCTACAGCCACATACACTATATAATAACACAGCCAGTGCCCACAGCCTGGATACAATTGGGGTGCTGATAAAAGGGCCCCAGACGATGGACAGAAAGATAAGCAGAGGGGGAGGTCTGGGCCACTGACGTTCTGCCACAATACCGTTCTTATTTGCGGCTTTGTGTTTTCTTTTGCTTTTCCTCAGGACGGTATAATCTCTGTGCCCGGCCATACTGAGTATCTTAGGTAACACTACTTGAGATCAGTATCTCCCCTCAAAACAAGAAGCCAGGAAGTGTTCCGTCGGTCATTATCACAATTCAGCCAGCACTGTGGTTTTCCTCTTCACATCAAATCAATTCTTTATGGTTTCCTTCCCAAGGATTTAGGCTGAGTTTATTTTTAAACCTTTCCAGCTGAGGACAGTAAAGGGGAGAGACCACAGCATGTGTGTGTCTGAGTGTAGTGTAGTTGGACTGTAGCTGCATTGTTGAGGGCAAGCACTGTATTGACCACATAACACTATAGTGCATGGGGGATCGTGACAGAATGAAGAGGGAAAAGCTTGGAACAAAAAAAAGGTTTGTTGATGTAAAACACAACTGTCTGATTTCCATGGCTGGTCGCATGCATGCACACACGAGCACAGCTGCTCACCGATGGGCGTGTTGGAGCGACACACCTTGTCTGACAACACTCAGATGCATCTGGAGGCTTGAGGAAGAGACAAGTTAAAAGAAAACTTAATTATGTGGCCTGAATACCAAAGATACTCAAATGAAAACATTTCTATCACCTCTACTCTTTCCCGTGCACGAAAATATGTCCCGGGTTATTATCTATTCACACAGCACGAACATGAAAACATGGTGAACAGTACAACTGATTTGTTGTGAAGCAAAAAAATAAATAAGGGCTCCAAATTCCATCTTTTCTGGGACATCATTCTGCACAAATCAACGTATATCCCTGTACTCAAATCAAATGGATAGCCTGTATTGGTCCAGCTGTTGAGTGATTTTGATGTTAGTCAGATGAAATGATTTTAAACTGAGGGGGCTGTCGGTGGAAAATCCACAAACTGATCTGGTGGAGGAGTGCATGCTCAAAATACACTTTACTACTTGCTCTTCATCTCTCTGACCTGATTTGTATCTACTTGGGGAGAATAGAAGACCGATCAGAGTCATATTTAGATCTGGCCAGTGGAGACACACATGTGGCTTAGTGTGAATGATACAGTCTTAAATCTTCTCTGGATTTTCTCCAGATGCAAGACACTTCAGATGACAAGAGTAAGTCTCATCAAATGATAAGTGGCCCTGGTGAAAAGTTTACGCATTGTTTTTGACCACTCATTGATAAACGAAGTGTAAATGTCAAAAAAGTATTTGGAGTACATTTTCTGTTTCAGTTCACATAAATGTAGAAGCTTCATCATTGACAAGAAGAGAAGAAGTGAAGCATCATTGTTAACCTTTTTAAAAGAATACATTTCATGGATAAGTAAATACACGACTCTAACAGACAAAGAAAAATATGGCAGCAATATTCCACATGGTCCATTGTCAACAGGCAGCCATCGTGAGGATGTGGACAATACTAATGGTTTATTGTATGGAGTGCTTCAATTGTGGAGCAGATGTATGTGAAAGGGTGCAGTCTGGTTGTCTTGTCACAACATTCAGTTTGAGCCCTGAAGACAGAGACAGCGTTATCCGCTTATTGTCATGGAGAGCAGTGCCTGGGGGACTTGAGACACAAAGGCTCGAGGAAAGTTAGCCTTAAAGCTTCTTTGGAGCTAGAGTTCGACATTTGCATGAGGGAGGAACATCCTCAGAGAAAGGCTGAATTTTGAGCCACTAGGGTTCGGACTGAAAGCCACCTTGATGTCGCCAGGATATCAGTGACATGTTGGTGCCTTTACAGTGGTAAACAACAGTATAATCAATACGGTGCAGATCCAGATACCCCAGGAATTGCGCAACAAAAACCTGCTTGTGCGTGAAAACAAAGCTCAACTCTTAAGCATGAGTGGGCTGCTAATATGTAAACTTTAATGGTGTAACTGGGGTATTATTATTGGCTTAGCAAATCAAAGCAGTGTGTGTGTGTGTGCGCCAAGTTCCATCTGCACTTGTGCAAACCTGTGTGATTCCACGCGGCCTCCAGGATCATTTCACTAATGTGACGACTCCAACGGAAACACACTCCCATCACTTTCCCCTCAGCAACCACACTCCCTTAATAGTTCCCGGTCAACATCCACCCCTGTCAACCTTTCTCAAAAAAAATCCTTGTGGAGGTCAACTGAGAGATTAAGACCCTTCACATGGGGTCATGGAGCTCAATGATCAAACAGAGACCTAGGCCCAACCCCCAATGCCCCCACTCCTCCCACTTTATTTCAGGAAGTTTGATAATAGAGACAAAAAGGCCGGGTAACAATTACTTCCCTTACACCGTGACCCAGTAATCGCCAGTGTTGGCCTCACCTACTGCTGTCACAGACAGTTCCACCAATCAGTGATTAGAACGTCTCCATTAACTAAAGTGAAGCTCAGAAATCGGACAGATTATATGTAGGTTTATTTAAGTCAAATGAAAATAATGTCTAATAGACCTACTTCTCTACCTTCATACCTGTGACATAGCGATCAGTTCATGCTATTACAGCGCTCTCTGATTGTTATTGTGTAAATGGGTGTGTGGGTGGGGGGGTGGAGTGATGAGACATTTAACATGGGAAGAACAATTTTTGGGTTGTGGGTTTTCCATCACTGTCGGAGGCACATTCCTGCGGACCACAGGAGAACAGAAACTGGCTGCAGAGTTGTGGGGTTGGTGAGGTTGTTCCCAGCAGAAAACACGCCTTCCAGTGAGTTATAGGTTTTCATATGCTGGAGTAGGTTCAACATTTTTAGAGGTTTATTGGGAGTTTAGAAGTGAGGAAAGAGAAAGGAGGACATGGAAAGACAACAAACAATGAATGACACAAGGTCTGCCAAACCATGGAGGAATCACTCAGTGGATGGATGTATTGCATAAGGTTATAGAAACAGCATTCTCCAAAAACAAGGTTCAGGGGCGTACCATGCGTAATTTGGCCGACACATGTTACAGTTTAGACCAGTTTTTCACCACAGCGTTCTGACAGGAGTTGTGGGTAAGCACAAGAAGATGAATGAATGCAAATGAATGGAAGAGAAACAAGAAAAGAGGGGAGTGGTGAAAGTGAGAGAGGCCAGGGATCAGAAACTTCCCCTCTCTAATGCTTTATCAATGGAACTGATACTGGCCCGACACTGCGGTTGTGGGAAAAGTGAGAGAAAGTGAACATCCATCAAGCAGTTGGCACGCAGCTGCTCTTTAAAGGAGCTAAAACACCCTGAGGTCATGACAGCTTCGAACTGTTATGTTAAAAAGGTGTTAAATATATGAACATAACTGCTTGGAATCTTACGTGACATCTTCGGCCCTTTTTCAATTTAAAAATTGGACATAAATTCAAAGGACAGAGAGAGAGGAAGCAGAGGATCTGCAGCACAGTGCAAGATGGGTTTAAACGCAGACGTGTAAATGAAGGGTTAAATTCAAGGCGACTGGCCAAGAGTGACCTCATCTGTGCAGTGCAGATGCAAAGTCTCACTTCACCACTCATCAGATGGCATTTCAGGATATGTGTAATGCTTTCGTTCACTGTCTATCACCCCCTCGCAGTGTTTTCAAGTGTGTCACTGACACTTTCATACATATACACTATGTAAGTGTTACAACGCAGAATATAGAAGTAGACAGGTTCGACTGAATGTAAAAGGCCACAGCACCCGGTGGCAGCTGTACTCAGAGTGGGATTTCCACACTGTGCTGCATGACTGTAACCCATCATGTAATTCACCAACTGTAGTGTAAGGTTTATAACTTATAACTGAGATAAACTCATCCGAGCAAGAAGCGGGGGTGTAAAAACTTGCCGTGAGTTAATATTTTTTGCACAAGCCCACTGATTTACAGCAGAAGTGAAGCTCTGAGTGGCCGCTGCTCTGTTTATCCAGGCCTTCACAACAGATGAGGAGATGCTCTCAGCTTGTCCTGTGATTCTGTCGACAGTGGTCAACAGCAGCCAAGAGAAAACATTGTTCCTGTGAGGACCATCACTCCATCTAGAATCAGCTAAAGGCAGAGAATGTGGTGCATGTGAAGCCTGCCTGTCTGTCTCTGTCAATACACGGCAAATTGATGATGAATGACTGTTTGACTGCTGGTCGGTGAATATTTGTCTCTTCATTGTCTTCTTTCTTTCCGGGAAATTGAGACAAAAAGTTCAACACTTGTGTAATTCACTTTTATTGTTTTTGCTGCCAACACTGCCACATACGATGCAGTGTGAGTGGATGACGCATGTGAGCGGATGCTTGTCTGTGTGGTGAAACTTTGTCACAGTGCATAAGCCACATCAGATTTAGTTTTGGTGCAGTGAAAACAGATGTGCTCCAATTGGTCGCAGGAATTGTTTTTTCTCTCACATGGACCAAATCATAAAGGGTCCGCTGGAGCTGGATTAACTTGTGTTTTTGTAAATGAGTTAGAGACTGAGAGTGTGAAGGAGAAAGGGAAGGAGAGGGTGTGTGGAGGGGCGCCTTTTCCCGTTTAGTCATCTAGGGACTTTGACCACAACGTTTTGGGGCTTCTGTCTTCAATTTTGGAGCAGAGCCGCCTCATGGTTCAAGGTTAGATACTGCAGCCTCCCCTTTTTCCTCTTCCCAGTATTTTTTTCATTATGTTATCTTCTCTGTACTATGTAGTCCGCATAGTAGCTCTATCACCTCTCTGGCTCTCTGATGGGTTCCGTTATTTTTCCACTCTTCACACGGTGTATCATCAGCTTCTTTCCATCTTCTGTCTACTCCTCTGATAACAGGAGCAGCAACAGAACCAAAAAGACCACTACCTCTGTCCACAACAGAATTCTCAATAACAAGACCTCTTCGTGGATGCAGTCCATTAGGCCCAGCCATCCAAACAGACCTGCTTTGTTGAGGTGTTATATCAACAGGGTGAGCTCCCCTCCACTCCTTTCCAGCTTCCTTGGGCCCCCCAACGGCAGGAGATTGATGTCAACAAGGAATTTTGTCCCACGTTTCCTTCTACCTCCTCCAGACCTACCCTGATCCTGAAAAACACTTGCACCAGCACAGAGGGCCCCAGTGAGGCCTTAACAAGCCCACTGAGCTGTATTGCCCCACCGCCACCCTCTCTCACCCCTTGCTCTCGCAGTGCCAGAAACACCTTTAGTCCCGAACGTGACACCGTAAACAAGGACTTCCCCAGAAAACAGCACTAGAAACTGCGTGTGTGTTAAGGAAATGAGCCACCTTGCTCTGTCAACAGAGTGCTTGCTGTGAGAAGAAAGCCAAGATGAAGACGTCATTTGTGTATAGTGTCATCGCCAGAGAGGCAGCCAATAGAATTTAGACCAACTAAATTTGGGCTTGTTTCATGGGTGGTGCTTGTCAAACATTCACAAGAGGCAAGAACCTGCTATGCAGCTGTGGTCTGTGGAGGTTTGCACAGTTAAAATGGTAAAGTCCGGGGTCTGCAGCGGGACGTCTGCAAAAATCCAGTACATGTTCCAGTAAAACTCAATACATAATTTCATTCATCTGTGGGCGTAATCTAATTCTGCAATCTAGATCACGTACAGACCTCCCGAGGCCAAAACACAAAATGGTTTCCTCTAAATTATACACAATTAAATGAACGTTCGAGAGAATGTGCATTTTCCCATTTACAGACAGAATCCGTTTTCATGTGTTTGCATAAGTTTCAGAGTCGAACATCAACGATTTTAAGAGACTTCGGTGATGACAAAGATGTCGAAACAATTTTTTCTCAATTAGATCTCGTTGAGCAATTATATATTTATTTGTAGATGTTCTGGGATAGAACAGTAGAGGAGCTGTCGAACAGAATGTTTTTTGCGACATGCATTGAAACAGTCACGTTGCAGAGCCAGTGAATGAGAGAGTAAAGTCATCAAACCCCATCAGAGGGGAAAACTGTGGCAAGACCCTCAGCATTGTATCCATGCTTCACATACAAAACCGAATCTATGACTTTGTGTTTTAAATTAGAGTGACCTGTCGAATAAACATTTAGACGTGCTTAAACCGCTTAAACATTTCAAAGGATGGAAGCAGGCTGTTTTCTCATGAGAAAAGTGTTATGCTCGTTCAGAGGTGATGACTACTGTTGAAAGGGCCATTTTTCAGCATGTTATGGATTAAAGTTACCGTGAAACATATTACAACATTAACTCTGGAAAACAAATTTAACAGTGGATATAAATATTCAGAGAGGACTGGTGCCACTTCGTGGTGTGATTTTAGTAGAACTATTATCTACCACTGAATTTGCAATTTGTTAAAACATTAGTTAAAACATACGAAATATAAAACACATTCACCTTCAGTGGGATGTACGGTGTCTGCATCCTGTACCCTCCTAACCTGCTGATGACCTAATGAACTCAGCAAAGCTTCTATGAAGCTAAAGTTTCACTGGAGTAGCTCCACTGGCCCAAAACATCTCAAAGCAATGTGCACTGACCCTTAGAGGGACGTGTTTGCTTAGGAAAAAGCTAATGGAAATTCTAATAAATAATGAACACACACATAACATAGTGGGTATATATGGTGTCTTATACGGGAGCTTTAACGGATATGTGCACATGTGAGATTCGCTGGCTCTTGTGAAAATAGATGCGGCTGTATGTAGGCACTCTTTCTGTATGGATGTGGGAGCTGGGGAGGACTCCTGCATGAAGAATGAAACTACTGCTCGGTACAACAGACAACACCAACTATGTTAACCTATTTCAGTGGATGCGCATTTTATTTATTTGAACAGACAATATTTATACTTTGCTTCAGGTCAATTCTTTATTGTATCTGTGTCCTTTGCACGACAACAGTGCGAACGACTCTGGCCTAAAATATCTCTATTCAGCGTGCCCTGACCGTTACAGCAGTTACGCAACTAACTCAATCAAAGAGGTCATTTATACACATACTCCAGATAACCTATATAAATGAGTGATACTGTGAGATCTGTGTGTTCAGGAGAGCAGCTGCACATGCAGTACCCAGCCTGACACATTCTAGGGTTCACGCGGAGGCCTCGTTTGCGATGCTTCCAACATCCCTGCTGCTGACGATGATAAGTTTTTAGAAATCGGAAGTGGCATATCTTTAATTCTGCTTTTATCCTCAGCCGAGGAGACACACTGCACTTATACAGGACCGGCCGGGCCAGTGCTAAGAGTGGTTTGTCACCTGTTTCTGACATGTACCTTGGTACTTTTAGTGTAACTTTCATTTAATATTAAGCAACTCGGCTCTGGAGCAGAGCATTTTGACAACCTTTATCAATAAGTAATATGGAGACATAAATATTCCCAAACTTCCCGGAGACAAACCATACTGAAGTTGAGGGTCTAATGTGTAGTGGAGTAACAGAAAGCTCACAAATGTAAATTTTTTTTTTTTTTTGAGGGGAAATATTCACAGGGAGCATTCTGTGGCCAGTGGCACAGGAATGTAGATAAACTCTCTTCAGTCTTTTTCATCACGGCAAGAATGTGTGTTAGTCTTAATATGAATATGTTTCCCAGATTCAGACTCCCATAACTGAGACAACGATGAAGTAAAGAAAAAGCATGGGAACATGGAGAAATGAAAAATAAACTCCGGGAAGAGACCCCTATGGTTCTTGAGCTAATGTTTGGTTAGGGTTTGCCCTCTTGAACTCTCCAGTTGTTGAGTGGGCTCAGTATGAACATGTCATTTTTCGACAGTACAAGATGTGATATTATTACCTTATGTTAGATTAATGAGAACAAGCAATATTACTTTGTTCAGGAGCTGGAGCAGCATAGAGGCAAATATACAAAGAGGTGGAGTCTGTCATTCCTTTCATGGTTAGTCATGAAATTTAGTTTCTTCTTAGCAAAGATTGCTCATGAGTCACTGAACACGAAGCTTCTTCAGTGACACAGCCATGAGTCAGATGATAATATGCACACACGGGCATGGTAACACTCATAATGACCATGTCATTTCAAACACACTGATGTATTACAAACAGTATGCGCACTTAGAGAACCAGGTCAGGTAAAATGTTCTTTGAACCCACAGCTGAGTTCAGTGCTCTGACTGTGGCTCCCTGGAGAGGAGACTCTGAAAAGTTTCAGTGTCGGTGGAATTTAATTCATTGATTGAATTAAGATGTTTTCACCCAGACAGATGATTTCAAAGCCTTGTTAAGACTAAAGAATTCCCAAGCCTGTCATAAATAGACTAAACAGTAGAGCCTGACCGACGTGTTTTTTTTAAAGCTGGTGCCAGCACTGATAACGGAGAATGAAACAGTTCATACCGATTTAATATTAGCAGATCTAAAATGTAAAAGATGGCAAAGATTCCTCAGAAGTCATTATCACATATTTATGAGAAAGAATGTAACTGCAACGAACTTTATGAACTAAGTCAAAATAAATAACAATTATAACCAACTGAACGAAATCTAATCTACATTAAAACAGAAATAGTTGTAATGTAAAATGTTTTCATATCAGCAAATGTCTTGGAAAAGCTCATATCAGCTCAGGCTTTAGTAAATAGGATATTAAAATGTTTTGCAATGGAGACTTAATACTTTTTTTTCCATTTTATTACAAATATAAATTCCATCTTTGTGTCAGGGTTCGTTCGAATGCATCTCTAAAACAAACCCTGACAGTGAATTTCCATATGCTCAAATGCCGATAGACACAGCATGACATCAACTGTAACAACACCAGCTTCGTCCGTCACCTCAACCAACTCAGTTCATGAAAGTCATTCATTGTGAACTGAAATAGCCCACCCAACGTGGTGCAGAAAAGGCCTTTGGGCGACATGTATCTCATCCCTCGGTCCCTATAAGCCCGTCTCACGTGTCACCAGTGTTTGCAAACAGTTCAGAAAAGTCAATACTTCCAGAGACTGATGCAATGACGGGTCAGATATGGCAGAGGACACATCACGCTAAAACCGGTAGGAAAGTGTGGGCAGTTCACAGACTGGATTAAATTGGCTACGTTACGAGAGCCAACAAAGAGATCAGTGTTGTCGGGCTTAAACCAAGCAGCGGCCATTTAAAATATCAATAAGATTAGTGGGTTTCCGTGACTATTGGGACTTGTGCTCAAGCTAATTAGCTAAACTAAGTTAGCCTGATTCAGGTGGAGTCATAGGTTTGGTTTAGGTCTGAGTCTGGTACTAGGACCTTATCGTTTTTTTCCCACTGTCGAATCCACATCAGTGACGAGCAGCAGCACCGGTGGTCTGACCTCGGAACAGCAGACACCCCCCCCCCCCAATATCAGTTCTCCTTCAGAAACATTAAGTAGACCTGAGCAGATGATGCATGAGTATTTCTGCAGGAGGGGAGTAAGATTCCAGGTTTTTGAAACATGAGTAATGCACGGCGGAATGCTGGCCATGGCGGCCCATTCTGTGAGGGATCGGGTGGCGGTGTACAGCTAGCAACAAGGATGACAGAAAGAGAGAGAGAGAGAGAGAGAGAGAGAGAGAGAGAGAGAGAGAGAGAGAGAGAGAGGTGGAGCAGAGAGACGACCCCAGTTGTGCTGGATTTTATTCCTGCCTCTATGAGCAGTGATTAATTCTGTCCTGAGGGGAGGTGCTGACACGACCTACAACATGACATTCTACTACCGGACTGCTGCAGTCTGACGGTAGAGCGGCAAACTGTTCGGCCTGCGCCACACCTCAGCTGTCTGTGTGTGACGTGAACGCCCTGGTTGTCATTTCAGAGACACAGCCTAAAATGAATATGAGTTCATATTAGACCACTTTGATGGAGTTTTATGTTGAGTTTTAAGAATCTGTGGAAGTTAGTGATGCATGAGGAGTGATAAAAAAAAAAAAAAAAACACAACCGCCATGTAACGGGCTTGGTTACCTGGTTTGGCGCCCTTGCGGCAGGCTTGTCCTGGTGGTTGGCGAGAATGAGGAAAGGCAGTGTGCAGAGCTGTGGGTGCTGCAGGGCCGAGTGGAGCTCGTTCCGCGCCGCCTCCAGGTCTTCATCTGATGATGCGCTGTCCAATACAAAGACTACTCCTTGTGACCCCTGGTAGTAACGACTCCAGTACTTCTTGATGTTGTCAGCTCCTGTAGACAGATGTTGAAGTGGTCAGTCTCGATGAGAGACAGAAATACCCACAACTTTTGCCCTCCCTCTTTTCTGTTTTTTTTAACAAAAAAATAAATTTCTCAAATTATTATATTGGAAGTAACACTGTTAGCAACATATCCAACTTCAAAACATATGATAAATTGCAAACTGCAGTCATATGATTCTATTTTGGACCCTTGGAGGCAAAGTTTGGCAAGCAAATAAATAAAGAAACATGAAAATCAGCAATAATCATTTCATTCATGGAAAAATATTTTTCTTAACCTCTTAACCTCCCAAAAGCGTACATGTCATGTGTTTCAGTGACCAAAAAGAACATGGAGCTATTTAAAGAGTTCAAAAAGTGCTGGTGTATGTTGAGGAAACATATGTCACATCACGCCACGTACTATTTTAAAACACTATTTCCCCATCTTGCTTTGTGCAAAACCAAAACCACCAAGTTTTGCAGGATCAAGTATTTTTATGCCAACTGTTTTTTTTTTTTACTCATCAGGTCATTGTCGGGACACAAGAGTGATCTCCACAGTCACAGAGCGTAAACTAAAAACACATCCTCACAGGATGATTCAAACTGAGTCTGGGCTGATGTTCAAGGCTGTGTTCCTGCACATGGAGTTCATTCATCGTCATCAACATATGTTTTTTTTTTTTTTTTGCAAAGCGAGAACTTGAATCAATCACATCCGCTAACAATGGTTTACGTCACTGCAACTCCATGTGAGATTTGAGGAAGAGACCTGCTTGCTTACAAAATGAGTCAGTCGTGTCCTTTTTAATCACCACCTCCCTCTGTCACCACTACCGGCCATGCAACCTTTCACTCTGTGACAGTGTAGGCGATGCTATTGAAAATTATTCTCATTGTCTATGATCTCACTTTGTGGTGTAAGCAGGTGCTGACCTGGCCCGTTGCCTCCTGAAGCTAAGTATTACTCTTGAAAGTTTCTTGAGGGGCTGGATGTGAGAATTCGCTGCAGTTAGAGATGAATGTCCCATAAATTCAAAGTGAGTGACTGGGCGCGTTGATGACACATGATGTGAAAGACGACGATGAAGATAAAGGCTGACAAATGCTTACACTACATGAATACGTTATCTCCTGCATCCTGCTGCTTTACCCAGACTCCTCGCATGGATGTTCTGGACACTCTCCAACTAAAACAGTCTGAGAATTGTGCATGTGTGAGTTTTAAAAACAGCATTAATAAAGAAAGTGCAGATTTTTTAACAAGGGGCAAGCTTTGTCTCTTGGAGTATTTCTTCACTGTCAATATAAAGGATATTGTGAAAAGGTTCCAGCTGTATAATTCAAGGCGTTTATTACAATACTTAAAGTACATTGAAAAATTCACAGCCCCATCACCTGAACATCAAAGTGTTATTTTTTGGGGAAATTTCTGACTTGTATTTTCTGACATCAAATAAACGTGTTATCTTCTGCCGTTCCTCTATGATTACATTTCATTAACTCAGCTGCAAGCTCTCCTTTCCCCCAACATGTTTTCCATTACATCGTTCTAAATGTTTGTTCTACACGCTCAACAAACTTGTTGACGCCACAAAGGGGATTTTTATGTACTTCATATGCAGGAACAAGTATTTGCTTTCAGAGGACGTACACGCTCTGGTTAAAATTATGCTCCTCTGTCTGGTGAGGTTACTTCCTTTGCAATTGTGTGAACTGTTGTTTTGTTATTGTTGCTCATAGTAAGGTAATTGCCAGGGAGTGACGAACTGTGAGGCTGGCAAATGTTTAAACATTATGAAGTGCTCTCGGTGACATTTACCTCCCTTCCTTCTTTCCTCCCCTACTCGTTCTACTCACACCTCTCACTGGAGTGGAAAGCGATCAGACAAAGTGGCACTTGAGAGATTGACTAGGAAGTTTCTCTCATCTTTGCCTGGAAATGGTGGAATGTCCACGTCTTGGATCTCATTGGCAACTTCTGCCATCTATTGGTCTAACAGGAGGATTTTTAAACATGACGTAATGAGTCTTGGGGGACGCTGGCAGCCCTGCGACATATCATTAATCAAATAAGTGCAGGATGAGTAAGACATCATGTCTTGACTTGTTTTTCTGTTTTTGTTTCTGCTTTGCTGCCCTTTGACTTGTTTAAATCTTCTGACTTCGAATTTTGAATGCAATTAATCAATAAATCCATTCACTGCAGAGAATCTATAGCACCAATCTATGGCTTCAAATCTGGGCGACGTCAATCTTAATAGCTGTACTCAAAGCAGATGTAGCTGACCATAAAATACTTCTAGATAAAGTCAATAAGTGATGATGGACTTTCAAAATACTTTGTGCTCGTTAGTTAATTTTCTTTCATATATAACAAGAATCACTTTCCCATTTGGAGATGTGAGAATTTTGTGCTTTTCTTTATCATTAGTTTTATTTCAATGCTTAATAACGAAAACAAATCTTGAATTTTGATAAACTTCTGATTTCAGCATATCAGCTTAGGTGTTCTTTTAAACAGGCAACGAATCCTACATTGATGTTATCAAACATATATGACAATGAAATGCTGTTTGTGTGTTTATGGTTTAGGTTTCATGGACGCTGTTTGAGACAAACAAGCTGAGGACATGGGGTAGAAATATGGAGAACAGAGTCAGCAGGTGAGACAGGAGAATGGGAAAACCAGCAGACATCTGCTGCTCAAACAGGCTCAAGCAGCGACAACATTCCAGTGATCAGGTTTCTTCTTCTTTCAACAAAGTGTGACTATGAGTTAATAAACCAAGCTCAGAGGGAAAAGTCAGTAAAACATAAGTAAACAATTACACAGCGAGAATTAACAGCAGATGAGTTCTGGGCTTGAAATCAGATTCACTTTCAGACGTGTTCGATGGCGGCTGTTTCTGAAATCATCTGCAAAGTCAAATAGTTTGTGATCAACTATATTAAAAAGAGAAAAAAAAAAAACAAGTGAATAAAGCCAAAAACTGTTACCCTTTCATTTGAAGCGTCTTCTTTGTTGGTCATTGGGCAATAACAAAGATCGGTTTCACTTTCACAGTCAATCTCAAACACAACTGTAATATTTTCAGACAGTCTATATTGTTCACACTGCCAGCTTCTACCTTACAATATGAAACACAAACATGTTGCTAATCAGGTCTTTTTTCACTCTTGAAAGTTGAAACACTGAACGCAACTCTCTTTGAAGTCTCCCTAACGAAAAGCAGACAGTGTTTTTTCCCTCAACAAAACAGCTACAATGGAGTGATGGGAGGGAGTGCTGGGACCAGTGAGGGAGGCCTCGAGTAATAAAGTTTGCTTACTTCATTGAGGAATGAGCTGGGGCTGGAGTGAGGTGAAAAACACTTCAGCTGTTGATACACCCATCAACATGTAGTCCCAGCACTGTCATTTTAAGCAAACAGTTCCTGTGAGCGTTCACCCTTCCCTCTCGTTTACGTGCACCATTATACACATCACTGACTAAGATGCTTTGCAGAAATGCAGCCACTCCGAATATCTGAGATAAATAAGTTGAGTTACTATGTGAGAATAATGTGGCTGTATTTCTGATTTGACAACAGACCCCTCCTCCCTCTCTATTGGGAGAGTAATTTTCATAATGTGCCGCTTTGGCTGCTGCAGCAGCTTTCACTTATAGACAAGTTATATGTCTGGTTGAAGAAATAATTAATCACAACTCTCCTGCTATTTATATGACACTTTAATCAAGCCTCTAGATCGTCTATCCCACTGTTTAACCCTATATGAACAAAAAAAAAGTTCAGCATACGTTTACTTGTATTGTACGTTTGACCGACCACTGTGCAAATGCAAGATCAAACCACGCTGTTGCTCGGGGTTGGCTGGATGCTTTGGTGATATTAATGGGTTGGCCCATACAGTGTCTGTGATGCACCACTCAAGCCGCATCAATGAGAAACCCAACATCAAATGGGGTCATATCCTTGAATGAGGCCTGAAATAGAGATCAGTTACACTGCTGTCCTCAGAACTCCAAAATCAGCACAGTCTGTGAATACAACCATCTGCTTTAAACCCAAATGACAATTTACAATTTCACTTTTGGTCAGATCCTTTTCCTGCGCAGAGGAAAAGCTGCCCTGCTGGGCAAAGGAGCGCACACTGTGGTCCTGTTTGATAGAAATAAGAACCACATTGGCTCCGAGATGACTAAAACGTAGTTGTTTTGTTCTCGGATGTTCAAATGCTCCCTTTGCGTGTTGGTGGCCGAAGACGACTGGTAAATATTCAGTGATGTTCTCGAATCTTCCTCGTCTTGCCTTGGTTTCTCTGTGTAAATAAATAATAGACCTGCAGACATGTCATTATCACATTAAGAATATTATTTAGTTCTTTAGAAAATTAAACCGTGTAAAGATTTGAACTGGCAACAAGACAATACAAAGCATTGAAAAGGCAGATACAGTTAAAACAGGAACAGTGCAGGAGCAGTGCATGTGCACACGTGCATCACTATACTCCCATGTCTCTATTTTAACCACAGAAGCGTCTCTCAAGAACAACAGCAACGTGCAGTGATTATTAGGACCACTTCTTCATCAGCTGTCATTGTGTGACATAAATGCACACTGGGAAATGGCCCGTCTAGACTTGACGTCATGTCACTGTCCAGACTTACACGCACACACTTAATAGATCCTGCCTCCCCGGAGGTGCCCTTCCCTCTCAGTCCTCGTACCTGGCATCAGCAGGGCAGCAAATGCTTGTTTGAATAAACACCACCAGATGCTAAATTCTCAATGTCAATCAAATTATTCTATTAAAACTAAAATATAAAAAAAGTGTCCTGCTCGTAGATACAGTGAAATGACCAGGCTCTTTATGCTGGTGTGACACACAATAATATTTCTGCTGCTAGATTCAGGAGAGCCGATGATTTTATACTGATGCTAATTTTTATCAAGTTGCTGTAGCACAATGATTTATTATTTTAATAAATGAAAAATGACAATACAATACACAAGGTTATGCTACAGTCAAGTCTGACGTTGCCTCACTCATGAATGTATGATCCCTGTCTCTTCCACACAGTGATGAACACACTGGCACACAGACAGACACTGGAATCCGATATTCTCCCAGACAAAGGTATCAGTGTCACTGCTGGGTCTGAGCAAAGCAGGATCTGTTGATCCCTTCTTTAAAATCTACTGTCAACTTTTCAGTGCATGAGGGGCTGAAGTCAGACCACACAGTTTGTCTTTTAGCGTGCACATGTTTACATAGACTGCTGTTCAGCTGTGGAAACCAATTTATTTATGTCAGTTTATTCTGTACTAGGTTTTAATTATCAGATTGCTATACTTTTCCTGTTTGTAATTTGCGTGCCAATAAAATCTGCTCTGTTGTCCATATGCATCACAAAGAAATTACATTCCTGCAGAAAACAATAGACTGCGTTTTATACACGTAAATAAGTTATTTAAGATACTAAACAACAATGAGGGACAGGTCTGGTCTGTGAGCCAGTGTGGCTTTAGGAGATAGAGCTTCACTCAACAAGGGGCAATTGAAAGATGAAGTCAAATTCGACCAAACCCATCATCTAGAAGCAATGGTAGAGAGAAATAGGCAGGAAAGGCGAGGCAGAAAGCAGAGCTGAAGAAGAGCGAGGAAACAAATAAAAACAAGATGGCAGGGACCTCAATGACAAATGCATGAGTGAGACAAACGTATAGCTCGGTCTGAATCTCACAGGCATCGTACATCAGGGCTTCCTGCACAGGCTGGTTTGTGCCTCTGGTTTAAAGGACAGCTTGCACTTACAACAATCTGGCCTAGTGCACTCAGGGCAGGGGGAGTTAAAAATGCATTACCCTGCTTAGCAACAATACAAGTTACAGTTGTGAGTCAGCCACACTTACGTGGGCTCATAGCCTGCAACGTTTAAACGACCACGACAGACCTGGCTCCTCGGCCGGGTCCGAGTGCCACGTTTCCAGCTGTTTGCTGTGTGCTAAATTTCTCTGCCTGCCAAAGGTGTTGACCTTTGCACTAGCTCTCCCATGTGCCTCCATCCTGCTCGAGGCCACTTTTGTCTCTCAGATGAAATGGGTTGAGCAATAATCATGGTTACTCAGCCAAACAGGGAAGAACTCCATCTAAAAATGGGAGAAAGTAACTGATTATGAGGAAGGGATGACCGTGTTTTACCTATACTTAACTACATTGATAGCCTTCCCCGCAACCTCCGGTACTTAAGATTACCTGTATATATGTCACTTGCTTCACATTTGATGCTATGAAGGGAGAATACCTCATTGACATTCAATGGGCTTTGCAGTGGGAGAGGAAGGAACTACATGGTAAGTGCTTCACTTCTTCACGCTCCTCAACAAGCTTCTTCCCTTGCCGTAGTCAAGGCTGAGTGAATAGAACAAGCCACAAAGGTATTGTGTAAAACAAGCCTTTTTTGGGGTCAAGAATACTGATGTCTGTGCGTCACATCTTGTATCATGCACAATAACACTACACCGGGGCATGTTTGCTTGTTTTACAAGGAAAGACAGAGCAGAGAAAAGATACAAACAGTGGAGAAGGAGAACGCTTTAAGTGCACCAACACTCACATTTACGTCATTTACGTTCGGAAGAAGTGTACGCCTCCGCTCAAAACATCACAGGCTTGTTTTCACCCTCCTCAAAATATCCGTAACGGATGGCACCATAAATCGCTCAGATTCTTGTGCGCTGTGTATTTACAAGACAAGGAGCTGGCTAGTGAGGGTCCAGGCAGGGGAGGGCATTGAGAGGAACAGACCCGATTTCATCACCCTTTGCTGTGGTGGCAGCCTACACTAACTTCTCTAAATCAAACGTGTCATCCGTGTGACCAGTGTTTTTCCAACCACAATAATGTCCCATCAGACCGGCTTTGACCCAATCCAGAAAAACCTCTTTTCAAAACCCCCTAATACGCTCTGTCCAAATTTGGTAGCGCCCTCGTTGGTGGTCCCCTGGTGCCTCTTTGTGTGTGTCTGTGCGTGTGTGTGAGAGAGAGAGAGAGTGTTTTCATCTTTTTGGGAGGCTATGTTGGGTGAACCTTCAAAATAAGCACAGCACCTGCCATGTGCCCATAGCAGAAGAAAACATAAATTATTTTAACTGTCAAAATAACAATAAATATCCCAGTGTCACTAAGTAGCTAGCAGGAGAGAAAGCCCTTCTTCTCTCTTTTCTGAGGCCTCCCGCCTGCATTGGCTCTGTTTACATATCTCCACCTCAAGATCCCTCATCTGTGCTTATTAAACAGCTTCCTCGAGTGCTGCACATTTCCAGGAATAACAGGGTGCAGGTTGTACAGCCACTTTAAAATCCCCTAACAACCCTGACCTCTGTACACAAATGTCCACATCTGAGTGAAAGGTGTAATGCTACTGGAGCCAAAAAAACAAACCCGCTTTCGCAGCTTTGGCGTACACAGTTATTTGTATAAACAGTAACTGTTGACAATTATCAGAAGAAGTTTCCTTGAATTTTTACCAGAGCAAATCTGTACATTTGTGTAAATAATCAGACAGCTGCTGTGTAACAGCGGCGCAATAAGACAATTATTGGCTGACCACTAACTTCACAGAGGAGACATTTACCAACACAATCCCACTGCAGATTTAATGTGGGGAAAAGGGAAACTGACTGATTAAAAGAAATCTTAAATGACAGTGTGTCTCAACTCTTACCTCCAAGTTCTTTTACATTCAAGATGGCATTTGGGAATGGCACTGCTTTGATGCTGAAACCTGAGAGAAGAAAACATTAAATCCATCATTGTAATGACATCAAGAAATTAAGTGTGTGTGTGTGTGTGTGTGTGTGTGTGTGTGGACGACACATGTTAGGAGAGAGACAGAGAGTCAACCTTCAGGAATGTTGGCTGTATTGCTTTTTAATAATGAGAAAAAGGGACTGGAAAAAAAAATCTGACGTAAAAAATATTCACTTTATCATTTAGTCTCTGTAGGCGATGATGCACCTTTTCCAAAGTACCAGCTGGTGAACACAAAGAGGACTGTCAACATCATTGTGTTGTAGTGTGGAGGCAAATAATACTTTGTTGGGTCCAGGGTAAAAACAAGTAGGGCTTAAATGTTTTGTTCTACGTTGGAGGTCGAAGACTGAGCTGACGTCTAAAGTGCTACCATGTAACATGTGGTGTGTTTTATGCGGTGATACACAAATGAAAGTAGTAAAGACAACAATTGGAGGATTAACATTCAACTCAAATCATGCAAAATTGGCTTCAGGGGAATTCCGTATGTGGTTAGATTCAAAAACAGGAGAGCTGGGGTCAGGTTATGATCTCAACATCTGAATTAACAGTTAAAGTTGGGATTTGAGCACAAACTCATGAAGTACGAAGAGGGTGGAGCCACAGGAGACTTCCCCTTCATTGTTCTTCATGATCTTTCCTCTCTTGATGTTGGCAGATGCAACCGTGCTGACAGCTAAGTTTTGTTTCAATGAAGTTCACTAAAATGATTCCCTGCTCAGGTAAATAACCGGCATGTTTTATCATTTAAGGTCAGCGCCGACAGGTGTTCGATCCGTTGAACCACCGCCTGCCACTGGGACGTAGACGCTAAACAGTTGCAGGCAGCACACGTGGGAATTATTTTATTATGTTGAGCGTGTGCAATGACTAACTCTAAAATGATATTTTCTGCAACAGCTCAGAGCAGACTGCTGACAAAGCCAGGGGAGGAGAGAGGAATGTCAGTGTCCTTCAGGGATCTCTCTGTATATGGAATGCACAGCGTTGACTACCAGGAGGATGATGTACTAACCCAAAAGCCTCCTCTTCTGGACATACTTAACATCAGCCTCCCACTTGACTAGAGGGAAGAAGCTGAATATTGGCTAGTGAGATACAACAGAGTGTTTCTGGCATAAGCGCCGCGGCTTTGAAAGACATACTGGAGACTTGCTTCCCCCTATTGGCGAGCAGTACAACCTGGACCTAGACCTAAACTCATCTATCTGTGATTCTAATCCAGAGGACAACTTGTTCTAGAAACATGACAGCTTTTCCTTAGCTTGGAAAACGTGCAAGTGCACACAGGAGGAAAGTGAAAAACTTTTTTTCCACTGATTCACACATTCTGCTCACCTACCTGTTGTGGGAACGATGCCGTCGCTGCCCTCACTACAGAGGCGCGAGAGCAGGCTGGTCTTTCCAGCACCTGTCAGGCCAATGCACACCACATCATACTCGGGTCTTGGCGGCGGGGGTCCTTTACAGCAGAGTGCCCGGAAACACTAAAACACAACAAAGAATGAATGACTGCACTGGAAAACAAACAAAAAGCCCCCCAGGGAAGGGCTAGATTAAATCAGGATTTGGGATGACAACACATTGTGCAACTTTTAAAATGAATTATCTCGGAATAAACACTGGTGTCCTTCCAGCTCTGCAGGAAGAGTCTCGTGAGCATTACAGCTGTCTTTATATGATGAACCATTAAACCCCACTCAGTGTTAGAGGTCTGAAAAATTCCAGACTCTAAAGGTTTATGTTTAAATGTTTACTCATGCTTCAATTAATGAGATGGAATGAGGGAACGACAAGAATAAAACTGCAAGAGGGCCGACTTGCATGATTTCATGCAATTGTGTCAAATAGTGTTCAAGTCTACATGAAAAGAGGTGTGGAAGGAAAGCGGGGCTTTACATGCATGCACCTTAGCGCTGGGCCGACATGTTTTTGTCTGCAGTGTCTGTGTATGTGTGTGAGTGGACCCTGTCTGATTGGGCCCTTATGGCTGTCAGAGGCAGACCTGTCACTCCATGAATCACAGCCTGGGACTGAGGGCCTGCTGTGAGACATTAAGGGGCAAATGCAGTGTGAACCGTGAACGAGATCTTTAAACCTGTGTGGGGAGATCGGTATCCAAAACTAAAAAGAGATCTCTTTTATTAGCAAGACAGGAACCAGTCTGGACAAGGCAGGGCAGACACACATATGAATGCGTGCACACACACACACACACACACACTCTCTCCAATATACTATATCACATTTCAGGAGGAAGAACACCGGATTACTTACTGCTCATGTCAGAGGACGACCCTGCACAACCCACCGCTACTCTGTTCAATCAAAGACTCTGACAGGAAGGAAAACACATGGACAAGTGTACATGAACCGCTGCACATCTGTGCACACATTCCCCAGGTGTGCTTTGGCATGCCGCTGAGTATTAAGTATACCTCAGTGCGGAGAAGCAGATATAAACAAACTAGAGGATAAACAAATATTCTTCATCAACGGTCGAAAATATTTGGCAAAGGTTCAGGTTTTAGGGTTGTGAACAACTACACAGATTCCTGACGAAATCCAGTTCAAGACATTTTTAACTCGAGCGCAGAGCTTAACAACAAACATTTACCCCATTAAAGCGACGAGGGTTATGAGATGCAAACCATCATTTCTTTCAGATTCCAGAAGAACAAGACACCAGCAGAGATTTTTCCGGTCTCCATTCTCCCGCAGACCCCCAGACGAACGTGACCACCAGGGTCAGTTTTCAGAGCCGTGCCAAAACAGAGCTGCTGTTTGATGGAGATGTGGGGAACCATGCGTCGGCTGAGCAACCCGACCCCCCGACTTCTCGGTGAACCCAGCCGTCTACTCAAACAGGAAACATTCCCCTCTCCAGAAAAACGGTAAGATCAGAAACACATTTGTGTCAGATGGGGGAACACATGTAAAAACTTGGTGTGATGAGGTCATTCTATTCTTTTCCTTGCTCTCTTTGGCCCTTGCTACCTCGACCCCCCCCATCTACCTTCCCTCGAGCTACATGTAAAGATCTGTGAAGGTGAAATCTGCAGTCAGGAAGCAAATGGTTAGGGCGAGGAGATGTGAAGGAAGTGGAGTTGATATTAAACTGCTATGTAACTCTTAGTTATTTTCCCATAGAATAAAAAAGAAAATATTATTATTTGACCAGGTGTACACGACTGGGAGGGCAACAAAAAGGTTGCGGCTGCGGTTGGAAATGTGGAAGCAGTCAGACACGACTGCTCCCACCTCTGTCCCTACACGTAGAATTCAGATTTCACAACCTTTCCTGAAGGAGCATCCAGGGCCTGACCCTGCGGTCCCCATGCACACTGGCCCCTGTGAGAAAGAGAAAGATGGGCGCTCCCACCTCTGGCCCTCTTTGACAGCACAAGATTGACGAGGAGAGTTTGGTCAAAAGGCAGAGGAGAAAATAAATATGTCCAAAGGCCTTCGCTTACTTCAAACCGGACCCCTCCCCTGTTAACTACATACTCAACGATCAGTTGCGCTGTGTCACTGAGGCAGAGGACGACTGCTCCCAGACAAACAGCTGTGATTAAAACTCCAGATTGACCTGGCCATCATCAATTCAGTTCTTGAGTTCTTTGACTGACTTTCACACAACATGGAAATGGCTGAGATATAAAAGTAGCCTCACAACGTGCCAGCTTTGCTTCCTTTTTTTAAGGTACCGATAAACCACTACTACGGGGCCGTCTTAAAAAACTTGCCACTCCTTGCTCGAGCACTCTCCATAAAAAGTCTGCCATTCCTAGACTTTATCGATTGGTTGCCTCTTATAGGATTGGACATGTTTTAATTGTGCTTCACTGAGAGACCTGCCAAGACATTACCTCACTGTTGTTGTGAAAGCTGATTAGCTCGGCTTTATGTAAATGAGAAACACTGCCGACGACATATATCACTAAAGACATAGCCAGGCTGCATTTTTTCAGATTAAATGTCTCCTTAAAAGATGCACGACAGAAAGAATTTAAAAAAAAAACAGCCCCCTCCAGGCGTCCAATTTGAAAAAGATGTCAAGACGTTTAATGGCAGACATAACTGGGCCTCCTGGCAGCAGATCAGAACTCAAGTACACAAGAACAGAAGCTGAAGCCACTGCTGGTCAATCAGTGAGTTGTACACGGGTGGGTCAGCTTCGAAGATACAGATAAACAACATTTAGCCAAGTGTTAAGCCTGTATCCAAGGTTTGAAAAAGAAAATATTCACCACAGATTTGTCTAGAGTTTCCTTCAAACATTCCTCACACTGTAGCAAGGTGAGATTTATTTATGTCTAACTATTAGCCGAGGCCCTATAGCTTTACAATCATCGATTCCACTCTCCAAACTGCCCGGCTCACACCTCCAGCAGTCTCCACTGCCGTCTGCGGCCAATTCTCAACGAGTCTCTTGGCCAAGTCTTGTGTGTGAGGTGTACTTGGTCAAGTCAGATTGACATGAAGTAGTTATGGCCTTCACGTTCCGCCAGAAAACTTCACATCAAATGTTTGGCAACACTTTTTTGGCCCTTTGTCAAGATAAACAGACAATTTGACAAGGGACATGAACTTCAGAAAATATTTTTGTGCTGCTGTGAATATGTGCAAATGCTCAGCTCACGGATGAGAAATTCTACCAGCTGAAAGTGCAACTTATATCGTTCTGCAGACCGCAGCTCTGGCACATTACGTTTTTTAGTCACAAGCCTCCCTAGTCAAAGGCTTGTAAAACATGTATTACGCATTGAGGTGTAGATCGTATCAGCCTCTTCTCTCCACCACGCAGCCGGCTGACCTCAAGTGACCGAGGTCGATTGGCATTCTGTTGACACATCACATATTCATGGATGTTTGACATGAGTGCATGTGGAAAAAGATCAATGCGCAGCGTTGACCGACTTCAAACACCCGTTGAACCGTTCAAATAAAAATGTTGTGTCAGTGAGTCATAACGTGGTGTTCCAGCTTCACCTGACGTAGTTGGACAGAACAGGAGCCAGGCTCTTTTTAGAAAACCACTTTGTATTTTTAGAGGTAATAAATGTGGGTTAGAGGGAGCCGCTACCACTGCAGCAGACTAGTTCATGTTTCACTCTCGTACTCTCAGGCTGCTGCTAGGAGACCACAGGACAGGAAAACGGGCAGTGGCATGACCACATATTCCAAATTGAGGTATCCCAACAAGCTTCCAGTTCCGTTGGACTGGTTTTCCCCTCACTTCAGTAGTGAAATAAGGACTTAAAATGAGGCCAGTGAAAGAAAACACGCAGAGTAAGGCCAACAAAGGGCCCTGCTAAATGTTTTATATTCTCTCCTGTGTCTAAGTGCATTTTGATTTAATTGTCATACAACACCACTGTGCTTCTCCACTATACTTGCAGGTGTCCATCATGAACGATTGCTGTTGCTGGAATACTCAGGGCGACCACGTCATTAATCCATTGCCTGGCCCCAAAAAGGTTAGCAGTTTTTTGGCTCGTTAGGTAGAACTGTGTTTAACCAGATGTTTGGCTAACATTATCCAAACACAACAAAATCAGCCCTTATCATACACAACTTATATGGTAGATGACTTAATAAATATTTAACATCACGGGTTCTAAAGTACATAAATTATATACAAAAAAGATATCATTCAATTGTTTTATTTAGTGTTGTATTTCCTGTACAGCATTTTGTCTCCAGTCACTGCAGGCAAAATCAGCTGGTTGTGTCCTTGCTAATCACGTGTGTGCTCTGAACAGTAGATTACAGACCAGCGGATATGAACTGTTGGCACATAGCCCAGCAATGGTGCTAACGAGTGTAATAATGTCAATTAAAATCTGTGGTATTACATTTATTTCCTGTTCCAATAGATAGGCACACCAAATAGTAATCCATGACTTCCTCCTTCGCTGCCAAATGACACAAGGTGGGTATCTTCATTTCCCGACAACAGTGGCACTAGCAAGGGAAATGGGGGGGGGAGGACATCCGAGACACTGGTCTATGCAAGTCATAGCCACCGTGGACAGACACAGGACACGGATGGTCAAGCAAGCCGTTTTTATTTTTCCAGACCAAGTGTCGGGACAACACTTGTGTGCAGGGCTCACGCCTGACCTTTGAAAATGACAGTGCTTTATATGGGCGTCCCGACGGAGGAGTGGCGCTAACAGATATGTGTGTAATACACACCGGCCACAGTCATAACACAGGCCGGCAAAATTAGGCGTAAGCAGAGGGCGGTAGCAGGGAAGGGCATGTAGGAAGACAGTACGTCAGGGACAGAGGGAAGGATAGAGGGGAGCCAGGGAGGTAGAGGGGGTGTGCACACAAGGGGGGGTGGAATGGGTACATTCATTCATCCTCATTCATCTTCTCCCCCTTCAGTTGTTGTTGTTATTTGCCGCTTTGAAGCTGGATGGGGGGTGCACGGTGGGACACAGTGTGGCTCAGTACAGTGAGGGAAGGGGGTGAGTGGGGCACACTGCATGCCATTCTCGTTAAGGGGCGAGAGAGACATGCTAGACACACAAGGCAGCTCACTGGTCCCTTCCCATGGTTAGCTGTTACCGCGCCAACCACAGACAGCTTCAGGCCCGCGTCCACTGGCACACCTCGGCAAGCCACCCACCACCACCTTTATTCTGTTTCATAACATAACAAATATTTCAGACCAAGTCATCGGGTTACTAATGTCTTCCTGATGTTTTTAACACTTCCTCCACCAGCCCTGTAACTACCACTGCTTGCCTCTCGTGATAGCACATAGTCTTCCCTGAGGGTGCACGTGAAATGATACTGGAGGCATGGTGCTTGTCACTACAGGCATGATTGACTGGTTTCTTAAAACCTCAATTGCGAGATAAAACAAACAAAATGCATATTTGGCAGTGAGCACTGGGATATACTTCCAACTGTAGCTGCAGGTGATGAAATACAAGATTTACTGCACTTCAAAAATGATGGCCAACTTAGGAGACTAAACAGGTGCCATTCATTACCCCCGCAACAGAAATAGATCCCTGTACAAACACAGACACCTACACACACAAACACAGACACAGATACTACAAAATACACCAAAAGACTTGGGGGTACGCATCACTCCAATTCCATGTTTCAACAATGCATATCTAGTTGTGTGGAATGTTTTTGATGCAGTGAATGATAAATGCATGTTTATCGCTGACTTCAACAGCTTAAAACACAATGTCACAGAGACCACTGGACTGTAATGACAGACATACAGCAATAACAAGATGACCCTGTCTGCACCAGCTCAATATCCCGTCTGGTGAAGTAGACCGTGTCTTACTTAAGTCGACAAAACAACCCACAGCCCATTATGCCTTCATGTCTGTGTGTGTAGGGGAGGCCCTGTTTTAAAGCTGATTTGCTTGTCACTGCTTTGCAGGCACATCATGCCCTTATTCTGAAGCAACATCCCTCTCTTTCTCTTCCTCCCTCTCTCTCCTATCACCCCCGTTACCCAATTCATTCATCCCACTTCTGTCTGTCTGGCCCTCGTTTCAGAGCTCGAACACTATTGCCCTGATGCTAAGGTGTCTGGACAAGGAGACAAGCTGGAACACACACGTGCGTGCACACACACAGAAATCCACAGTGTGAAGTTGGAGCGCCCCCCAGCTTTCTGCTGGAACACACTGCAGATAATGCACCGCAGAAGTAAGTAAGAAATGTGTTACTGTAACTGAATACATCTTTTAATCTCACCAAAAAAAAAAAATAATACAACTAAAATAGAATGAAATAGCTGTAAACAGTACATTACCAGGGCGATATTTCTGTTTTTGTCTTGACCAAGAGAACACAGCACTGAGGAAGGAGGGCATCCTGCCTAAAATACCAAAACATTTCCACAAGAATCGGTTTCGTCATAGTGAACACAGACCCAGGAACAAACAGAAAAAAAACAGATGAGTGTCGCCTGTTATTTACTAACAGAAGTTGAGTTTAATGTGACTGAATGGGGTGACGTGACAATGACCATCTGGAGTGTAAGGTCATCTCAAACGACCGAGACAAGTCAGGAATATGGGGCAAGATTTGTGCAGGGCAGATGATGATGATGATGACCCCCTCTCTGTGAGCAGCTCTAGTGCCGGCCTGCTCCTCCCTGGCCTGACATGGCAGCTTGTGACCCTGCGTGGCTGAGGAGGAGGCAGGATCAAAGACAGAGGAGGAGCCTTGGGAAAACATTTGGGCCGAGAATGGACGGGATATCTGTCAGGAAGCCTTTCCCACTGGGCTCACTGGTGCTAGGGCCCGGGGATCGGGTTACCACCCAAAAACACCGACATGAAAGAGGGGGGGGGGCGACGCTAATCCGCATACATGGGGCTCTCTGTCTGTCCTCCACTCACACTCCACCACCACGACCAATAATGTATCCCTTCTTCCCCTCGGCTCCTCACCCTCTAAACTCCCAAACACTCAGTATCACCCCCAAACTACACCCCCCCAAGCTTCTCTCCACTACCACCTCACCCTCCTCCCCAACCCTTCACCCCAAAAAACACTCCAGCTTCATCACAGAGGATTAACAGGAAACCCTGACACAACCCATTGTTGAGGAGGCAGAGGGGGCTTGGGTGGTTTTGCCACTGGGGTTGTGATGCTTTCAGAGAGGGAGACTGGGGGGACTTGATGGCCTCAGCATTCGTACAAACCTCCCTGACATACACACACAGCCATTTCCCGAACCGCTCCTCCCAGACGCATAGACAAGGCCTGGTGGCGGGCAAGAGTTGTTCAGCAGCAACGAGCGGGGTCTAAGAAAAGAAAGATGGAGAGAGAGAAAGCGGCTGGGGCAGGGGAGGGCGAATTTGTAGGATAAAGGGAACAGTCAGGATGAGGATGGCATATATGTAGTGTGCAGCAGGGGGGTCATGGGTGGGTGTCAGTGCTGTAAATCTTGATGTCACTGACAGGAAGACTGTTGCGGACCATTACCATAAATCTGACAAACGCTAATTTGATGGGAGGCTGTATCTGTCTGGTCAGGGACCAGTCTAGACGGTCCTATTGAGGGGTCCTACAGCGTAGCCCTGTTTGTTTCCAGCACCATCTGGAAGTGGCAGTAAGTGCCCGCTGCTGTGGTTCACACACACACACACACACACACAGGCACAGACACTAAGTACAAGAGTGCCATTCCCTAAGTCATTGCAAAGTAAATGTGTTTTTTAATTTAATCACCAATACAGGAAAATTGTTGCACAACATGTGATATTTGAAGGTCCTGAAAAAACATTCCTTTGCTAAAGGCTGATAAATAGTCAGTCTAATATATAGTCAGCATAATAATAAAATCAGCATTGCAATTAATTTAACTCCTATTTGTTTTACTGCCCCCACGAACAAAATGGGCACCGGAGCCACCAATGCAAAATACAGAACTGGATACCACCACCACGCTGACAGGCTCTTGGCTAGAGCATGTGAATAAAAGCAGTTCACTTCCACAGTTTGCTGCTTTTAATGTTGATTTAATGAGACTGATTTTATCCATTTTTTAAAAACAATGCCATCGGTCAGGTCAAAGCAAACAACACCTACACTCTGAAGACTGTCCAGGAGGGCATGCACTGATTCACACTGATTAGCTCGGGGGCAGAATTTGGTATAGGAGGCCAACTTCTCCTAGGAAAAACAATTTGTTCATAAACAAATGTGCAACACCTGAACTAGCCCTTTTGGGTGTTTTCAATTACCCATAACCGCCTCTCTCTTTGAAGCTAATCAGAAATATGTTTGCTGTTTCCAAGATTTAAGAATGCAGAGGCTTTTTCAAATCGAATACCGGAGATGGTGTTTCCCTTCATCCTTCATGTTCACTGTCTACAAGTGTTTGAAAGTTTGAAAAAAGAGTTAAGGAAACATCTCGGTTAAGTTCAAGAGAAAATAGATTGTCTTTTGAATTACTGTCCTTTTATTTGGGAAGAACATGTTCCCCCTCTCAACAAGCAGGACAAGAGTTCACCTGAGGAGAAGCTGGGAAAGATCCAAGAGCTCTGGCAGGTTCAGCCAGCACTTCACAGGCTCCATGTATGTCCCATTCAGAGGGGCCAGGAGTGGGCTATGGTGCAGTCTAGGGTCGCACTTTCACTATTGGTTCGCACAAATACTGTGTTTCTTACAAATGTCCCCTCATCAACAAAGTTCATAACCTTCGGACACCCCCGCCCTGACCCCCACAGACCAAAACACCATTTGAAATGACATTTGGGGTTTGATGGTTAAGATATTGATATGATAAATATAATCCAAGCAGCAGGTCCCAGAGACACGCTGAGGAGACTGATGGGGCCGTAGCCCCCCCCCCCCCTCACAACACATTTATCTGTCTGGAGTCCACCTTAGAGCTACTGTGTTTCACGACATTTACTGGAAAAGTACATTAGGTAGAGAATGAGAGGGACAGCATTAAGGGGCCCACCCACGGGATTGTTTTCATGTTACCCTCTTTTTGTAAAAGAAAGCTTGGGGCTGAGGTGGTGGCAAGGCAGCTGCATTCTCAGACAGAAGACACCTTTGCTCCATGAGACATCAGGAGGGTAGATAAGGGGCCACAGAATTGAGGGGCTGAAGGGGTACCACTGGGTGCCATTACGGTATATAAATCTTGTAATTGGGAAGGGTGATTAGCTTGGCTGCATTAGCATACGGCGGCGGCAAAAACTTTGGTTTCCTGGGCACAGTGTAGGGCAAAAAGATGTTTTTCCGCACCCATATAGAGGATCAAAGCTTGAGGGGCCCCCTTTTGAAGGCCCTCAAACCAGTGTGCAAGAACCAAGGGGGGTGGGGGGCGCCCCATCTCTAAAAAGGGTGGGTGGATGGGGAGGGTACTTGGCCCACTTACATCAGTTATTATACATATATATTTATATTTATATATACACGTAAATATACAAATATTCATGCAACGTCCATCTATTGATGGCTAACTCAATTTTTGATAAACACACACCTTAGAGCTTCTATTCTCTCTGAAACAAGTGTGGGAAAGTTTCTAACTTAAGGACATTGTCTTTAAATGTGAAAGACCCCTTGCCATCAACTATTTCTAGGCCCCTTTGGGAAAAAAACCTGATGGGGACCAACTGAACAATAAATCTGTTTTTATACATTGTGCGGTAGCCGAGAATTAGGTTGATGAGAGGGGGTGGGGGGGTTGGGAGACTGGAAAAAAGCCTTTTCAACGCAAACAGATTCACAATGATCATTCATAACATCCCCAGTGACCTCGTTGAACATGTCAAAGTGTGTGGATTAAGAGGGAAGAAGACAGGAGAGCTTTCTTTGGCGGCCGATGACAAACTAAAGACACAGAGATAGAATCCCTCTGTTCGACAGACCTTCGACAGGGATGGTGGATAGGCCTCTGGAGGCTTTTAAGACCAACAAAATGGAAAAGCCATTAATAGGAGTCAACTACTAACAGTGACGCCAAAAGGAGAACAGAGGGGCATTTTCAGGAAGAGACGTGTCATGACCCCAGAGTATTGAAAGACATTAAGGGAGCACCAAGTGGTTTCAGAAGCGCAAGAAGAAATTAGTCATAACACGTAAAAGACCGCTGTGATGTTTGACAAGTTCTCCTAACAGACGTTTTTTGTCTGACGGTCTGCTGGTGTCTTAATTTATTTGACACTGTGACTGTGACAACATATTGAGTACTTCATGTTTAATGTGCATATCCTTTACATAGCACTTTAAAGGTGACCCAGAGTCCCACTGTTACACTTAAGTGTGTGTAACTACAGCGTAAAGGTGAAGAGGACTTTTTCAGTGTCTTATATCCACATGAAGGGTGACGTCTTCTAATTGGAAAAATGTCAAAAAGCGCACTTGCGATATTACGTATTTTGAAAAAGAACAAAACTAAATGTATTGGACCTATGTCCCAAGTTTTGTGGAACTGCATTGAGTAATTTTGGTGCGATCCTGTCAGTAAATCATCCAAATAAGACAGTTTGGGATAATGCTACGATACTCTGCTATCAAAGTTGCTTTACAAAAGGAAGTTGTTACCAGACAATATCTGTAGAACAAAAACTAATAATGAGCGATGAGACACAAGCGGCAAACATCTGGTGGTGTTTCAGCTCCGGGAAATCGCAGGTCGTTCTGCGCCATAACCTCGACCATTGAGCATGGATCTCTGAGACTTTGGGGCGTTTCGGCGCGTTTGTCAGAAGTTAACCAGACACATTGTTTTAACCTTTGCCGGAGGAGCCTCTGTCTCATTCCCAGGGGCTGGCTGTGTAAAAGGGTCAATGACTTCAATAGGCCTTCATTAAGCACAGTTAGTGTCAACAGTTAATTATGCAAATCAGGAGACCCCTCATGTGGATTGCGGCTCCCTGGCCTCCCCTTTTCATTGCAGTCTCACACAGACAAAAAAAGTACCACTCTGCAGCTAGTGCATATAAGTACGTGCACACACATACGCACACCATATATCACATACGTTCACATATGCAGAGTGTATGCCTACCCTACACTACGCTTTCTCCTCGCTCATTTCTTTTCTGGAATCAAAAATGGAGTGTTATGGCGCCGATACATAAATGGAGGCCACTGAGGCCCCTGAGATCTCCAGGGGCTTTTCTTGCCATCAAAGAACCTCCGGAAGGTTCTTGCTGGGTGATGCTGAAAGCCCACCAAGTTCTCCTCATCAAGACTGGAGAGTGGGGGGGGGCATTAGTGCCCCCTCAAAAACAAAATGGAGAAGAAAAAAACTGCATCAAAACAGTCAATTAGGCAAAAATGCATGACAGCCAAATTCGAGCATTGTTTCTGTGATGATAATGACAGGCCTTTCGCTCCTCTGCCTCTTCCACACATCTGATGCCTGCGGCCCCCTGATTTTCAAAGGCTGGGAAGCCATCAGTAATTAATAATCACACGCTTTGGGCCCCTCCGTTGTGGCTTGCGGATTCTTTGGAGGGCCAGGCTCAAAACCTCAAATCCACTTTCACCTACAGTTTCTCACCCCATCAGGCTTCTGTCGCTGCTTCCTGTTTGGGTCAGGTACGCAGATTCACTACCTTTTAAGGACGCCTCTCCTTTGTGAAAAGTCTGCTATTGATGCCAACTTTAACTGGTCCTCCCTCAACACTCCATATAAACCCATTCACCTCCCACTAATTGTGGAGATGTGAGGTTGCTGGGGGTTCGAGGAGTGGCCTGGTGAAATGGCCACAGTTGTGAAGACCAATCAAACGCCGCCTGAGAACTGTTTACACACCACATTTGCTTTTGAGCCGTTTGCTCGCTTGTTATTTTATTTTCCTGAGCTATTTCCCCTGCAAAGCAAACTGCTCGAGAACAACAGTCTCAAAGCGATTAAGTAAATCAGAAACAGATTGCGGTCTCCATGGACCTAAACCCACCTAAGCAAAGCTGCTCTGAAGCCAAACTGAGGGATGATGCCTGCAATCACATTTGGATCATCCAGTGAACGGCTCACACACAGTCAGGTCCAAAGGAAATGAGGAATCTGTGAACATTCAGGTGTTACTGGCACTTACATATGATCTAGGAGATAGACTGGGTCAGTGCGGTTCGGCTGCACCTAGCTGTGCAGTGCAGTAAAAAAGTCTTAAAATTGTGTTGGTCTGAGCATTCCTGCACATTGTTTTTCAGATAATACAGAAACTAATCATTTGCAGAGCAGAGTGGTGTGTTGTCAAACGATAGAAGTGTCCAGACACTGATCCTGAAAATCAAACACTGAGTCTAGAGCCATCAGAGAGGGGCTTTGTTTGTTTGTTGTTGACTGGCCTGGTCGTTGTGTGTCCTCAATTAGACTGATGCATTTCATTGGCTGAATAAAGTGATCATATGGTAAAAAGCTCCTGCATCAAGACTAAAGTGAAGAAGGCTGCAGAACAGGCCTGGGGGAGATAACCAGCAACAGTGACCAAATATTGAATCTGACAAATTCATGTTTCTGTAAGTTATATTTATGTCCCCTGGCACCGGGGGCTGGAGATGGGGATTATGATTCATACGCTGAGGTGCCTGTAAACACCCTCAAATCATTGCTGAAAGTCATCACTTTAATCTTATAGTCTGTTTTATTTCAAATTCAATGTGTCTGAGTACAAAGCCACCACCACAGAGCATGTGCCACTGTCCTAATACTTTCTGACTGCAGTGAACATGTGTGTGAAAGATGGTTAAGACTGAAAAACCTGTGGACAATATCAGAAAAATGTGTGTGCAAGCTACCACTATACAAACTGCACGACTGAATCCCACACAGAGTGTTTGGCTCAAGCCAATGGACACCACATGTCTCTTTCTACTTCAAAGAGGACAAAAATTGTATCACATTATACAAAATCCATCATCTGTCTCCAAGGGAACCGGCATATGACTCAATATATGTTATTAATATAACTAAGATGTTCATATAACCGGCCAACAGTTCAAAATAAATATTGAATAGGGACATTAAAAAGAAAGGATGGGAAAAAGATAAATATCATTCAGGATGTATTGTAGATAACTTCTGAACGTTTGCTCTGCATTAGCCTGACACCTACTGGAGGGTCACGCCTCCACTGAGAAATGACTGAAGAGGAATTGTGAAATCAAAAAGCATGGTCACTCCGCTCGTCAAGCGAGTCCTGCTCGTTAGCTCATACTTGTGCAAACAATCATTGTGAAATCGCCTGTTGTAGATGACAAAATAAATAATGATGTAAAAGACAGAGTGAGTCTAATGTGAGGCTGTGCAACAACTGTGCTGTGATCCAGAAAGAACACAAAACAAGACTTCACATTACTGACAAGATCCTAATATACCAGAAAAAAAAAGATGGACACACGCGCCCACAGACACACACAGACAGAGTAAGAGCCAAGGCTGATGGACAGATGTTGTGCGTATGCCAGTATTGCGCAAAGGAGCTTTCATAAACGACTGAGCACAGAGGGAAACGTTTACTTAGTCAAAGACAGGAAAGAACAGACAGAGGCCAACTGTGCCATGATCCATCACAGGCCTACCTGTGACACTGTGCAGCCCAACCTGATTCAGAGGCAGCCTAAGCCCTTCCTGGGGCCTGGCTCCCCACAGGGTTATAGTATCTAAACTCACCTATTGGAGATGAATGTGTACAACAGGGGACTGGAAAAATGTCTGCATGTCAGATCCAGAAAAAACTAACTTGAAAAGAAGCACCTGGTGCTAACCTGACATGAATAGATGAGGGGAACTCAAGGTTTTGAAAAATGTGGCAATTCATTTCACCCTGCAGAAATAAGTAATTCTCTTACTTATAAAATGAAAATGCAAATGATAAATCTGACAAAATCCTTTCAGTTGCTCACTGATGTGGCTTTTACATGTTATTGTGTACTACAAGAAAAACTTTTACTTTGCCTCTGGTTTCCCTTATGACTATGACTACTGTGCCTCTTCAAATTAATTTTATGTCAAAGACTGAATAAAAGACTAAAGGAATTTATTATACAGGGTTAAGTAAATGACCCTTAATGACAGTAGAATATGATAGGAACACATTGAGCTCTGTTGCTCCTCTAATTCCATTAAGTAAGATATGGTTCATCCTCAATTTTCCAATTAAAGGCTGTGTGTGTTGTTAAATACAACTTTAGTACACATTAATAGACTAAACTAATTGAGTTATTCTATAAAATGCCATGAAAAGTGTTAGAGGGGGCATTTCAATAACTTCAGCTCAAGCTGATCAGTGACTACATGGCTCCACCTGGAGGACACACACATGAATTTTAGGCAGGTAGCAGAGAACTTAAACCCAGAGTTTTCAAATACCCGGATTAGTTTGGAATCTAAATAAACATAAGCCCAGTTCTTTGGTTTTGGTTGCAAATGATAAAAATAGACAAATACCCGAGCCATGGTTTCAGACAGTATTACAACCACTAGGATGAGCACGCTTGTAGATATAAGTGAGTGATTTCATCAAGATCTCCGAGTTATTATTTGGTAAAAGAAAATTGAAATACACTACATCAAATTTCAATAAAATCAGCACTGTAGCTTTTGTGTAATCTTGCTAACAGACCAACAGCTTTGAAAACATTGCCTCCTTGGCAGAAGTAATGAATCAATGTTGACAAGAACATCCTGTAATGGGACCAGTTAGCTTATTGGTTGCAGTCACACTAACGTCAAGAGGAGAAGATCTACGAGATGAACAGTGAACTGAAGTTGGGATCAAAAGCAATGAACTGATTTCAACAGCATCCGTTGGAAGACCTCACTACATTTCCAGAAGAAAGATGTTTGACAGATGAAGGGGATTTGGAACCCAGATATAAAACCTGTGTCGAATTAATGCTCACAGACAACAGATCATTATTCTGTCCCATAATCACAGTCACAATTTTCTATAAACGGAAAGTTATTGCTCCGTAAAATACAGGATTATGGCGAGAGTCATGAAGTAATCAAACAGATGCTGCGTTTCCAATTCATTACGGGGGATGTGGCAGCTCAACATAATCTAATTTCATTTCATCACTGAAGAAAAAAATGTTAATAATGGATAATTCAGTTTTCAGTGATCTTCCTTTTCAACATGCATGAGAATAAGTCTTGAATCCCAGAGCGGTGAGTTACAACCACTCTCAGTGTTTCTAACAGAAAACAGCAAAGTGCAGTGATTTGGAAACCTGACATTTTTCTCTTTTACTTCTTGATACTTTATGGTCGTCTGAGAACTCACAGATAAAACCAGTGATTGGACTCGACTGTGTCTCTACCGTGTTCTGCACACCACACTAAATGCCAGTGTTGTGATTAAAAGGGACAGGGGCCAGAGCTGGAGTGGTATTATGCAATGGCCATTAAATAAAAGTAACATGACGTAAAAGATTGATGACAAAGATGAGTAAAACATTTGTGGGTTCAGTCCTTCGCTGGAGCAGAGTGTGTGTCAATGTGTGCTCTATAACAACAGAGGGCGCCATCAGCCTTTCTCCAGAGCAGCAGCTCACTCACATACCAAGCATGCTCAGACCAGTTTGACCCTCACTCCCATTCCCCTGTAGGGGAGCACATATAAGGTATGCAAGTCCTTACTGATGGTAGATAGCACCCTCTGGAATGTTTACCTGTTTGAGATGAGAAGAGATCATAATACGTTTTAATTCACTCACACAAAAACAAGCAGTTTTGGAAACGGAGCAATGATTTGAGCTGGTGTGGCATGAACATGGAGGACCAGTAATACAGGAGGAGCACCTCAGCAGGGGTCCGACTCCCAGCACCATGCTTCAGTCTCCTAATGCATCCACATACTTCTACCAACATCTTCATCCTTAGGATTCCAGCAGAGCTGCTGCAATGTTTTTCTTTACAAATTAGGCAAAACAAAAGCTGAATTCTCGGCTGGCTCACTAACTATCAATATCTGAATTGAACACTGAGATAAACTGTACATTTACATAACAGTTCACAGTCCTGACTCTCACAGTCTTTATTTTTCCTTTTCTTGAAAAGCAGGTTCTCTTTCTGTTTGTCAATATGAGGAGAGACAGCTGTCAACTAATGTCCTTAATTTAATTATATTTTTACATTCAAAAGAAGAAATTCATTTGATTGTGGATTTTTAAAAGACAACAGAATTTGCCGGCTGTCTGCCTCACAGTTTCTCACATGAAGGATTCACAGGGAGCCCAGCATGAAACACAGGAGTCACAGTCACCCGCATTGATTAAAAGAGAATTTAGGTCAAATTGAAACAAGAGAATAATTCAACAACATTCATGTGGTAACGAGAGTCAGAACAGCAGAGTCGTCTGCATTTAGATAAATCTAAAAACTACTGTTTGAAATACTTTACATTTTGATATATAGAGGATATTATGTTGGAAACAGATCAGATTGTATGTAAGCTATGTAACATACAGTAAGCTAAGCATTCCAGCCCTTTAGCAAAACCAGATCAAATGGTTTCATGTCCGATTTTAAAAGGAACAATCAAAAACACTGATGTTGAAAATAGTGGGAGAAAAATTGCACATGGTTGTAAAAAATATATTAATTTCATATGTACTGTATACCTTTAAGACCTTCAGATCAGTACATCTGTCACTATCTGACTGTTTGTACAGAATCCAGCTTTTTTTAATTTGGCAAGATCCCAGTTTCTGAATTGCACAAGTCCCCTGGACAACAAACATCCACGTGAGATTTACATGATAGATGGAGTGAAAATATCAGAGTCGTTTTATGTCATCAACATGTCTGAATGGCTTGTATATGGCTCACACTTAGCCAATGATTATATGTGGTTGTGTGCATGTCTATACAATTGTCTACAATATAGCTGCCCACATCACTTAGTCACTTTAGTCACACTTCCTCCACATGAGGACACAAATATCTGCACTCTTTGAACAAAACTGGAACAGGAAGCCCCTTTATAAGGAATCACGCCTCACACTGATCAAAATGGATTTAGGTCTGTGTGTGGAGCAGGTCAGTGTGAGCAGCATATGCGTGTCATCATTTCATCTCACAGGACAGTCAGTTAAAATAGTGTTAGCTGCTGCTTAAAAAGTTCCTATGACCTGCTTCAGTTCATGTGGCACCGCAGAGCCTTGTCTCATCACTTGTGTTGAACAAGGAGGGACGTCTTTTTATGCAGCTGGGAAATTGAGCTGTCAGAAATAGTAATTGGAGCATGATTTGCACCAGTTCCCCTGTCACAATTAGGAGTCCCTCAGAGATTGTGCTCCTTGCTGCTGATAAGCACCGAGAGACATGAGGTGGAGAATGGTGCCTAGAAGTTTTCATTGGAAGGCTTTTGTTTAAATTTCTTCACAAACAAAGTTTCCATATGCCAATATGTCATTATGTCATTCATTCCATATTCCATATGTCATTTTCCCTCTTGCTGCAACTCATTCAGAAACAGAAGAATTTTGGTTTAATTCCCATAGCATAGGTCTGATTTCTCTCTGAATGGTAATCAAGCTGCATTCAGGAACAAATCGGTGTGACTTTATAAACAGCTATGAGCCGTCATTCGCCTCTTATTTCACACACTCTCTGACATCAAAGGCAGGATTTTGAGAAAACACTAAATGCAAATTTGTCAACAGACTATTGAAAGAGAAGGAATCAGAAACAAGGCTGGTTCCTGTTGTTTCTGTAGATGTAGTCACAGTCTGCATCTGGATTCACTTGGTTTGATGGTAGCCATTAAGACAGATTGTATAAAGGAAGAGGCCCTCTGGCTTGGACTGCTAAAGTAATTTGCTGCCCACTCAGGTATTACAATGGCTTGTGGACAAGCGTATTAGAATATGTGCTTCAGGCCAACCCCAGCTTAGTGTGAAGATGGGTCCCTGTCATGTCAGGGCAACACACACTACTGTGTAAGAGAAATACCCTTAAAGATGTCTCACAACAACAAAAGCCTGCAGGATAGGGGATTCACAACCGAGCCCTCTGAATACAGGACACATTTGTTCACGCATAAACAGATCAATGATGATGTCCCATAAAGGTGTAACAAATGCAGTTTTTGCATTTAAAATCTAACGGAATCTATTTCATGCAGCATGGATGTGTTTCATGAGATGTACAGTATGTGCAGTATCTGACATCCAAAGGTTATTTTAATATTCTCCTCTTAAAAGGGAAAAGTTTCACTGTGATGCTCAACTTAAATATGAGCCCTGTCTTCATAGACCAAACATAGTGTTTGAAACTAAGACTTCAAACCAAAATATGAATAATGAACATGTATTTTTGACGTTTTGTTTACTTTCCCTGTGGAATCACAGAATCAAAAGTAAAATCGATGTATAATAATTTATGGAATCCACAGTTGGATTTAGAAATGTTTTCTCTAGCTTTCTTCAGGGAAGCATTTATTATATGGTTATAGGAATAATGTCATCATATACACATTCCCAAACAATAAACATGCCTGTTTGGGTCACACCATTTTCTGTCCTCCATGACGAGGTGACACTGTTAACCTTGCTACCCCTCATCCCCACCTCTGGTTTCAACCTTTGTTGCAGTTTCAAGAATGTTTTATTGTCCAACTTGATGGGCATGGTATGTCCAGAGAGAATGTGGTCCTGCCCGAAGTTCCTGTTACAGATGTTGCGTGGAAGCCAAATGTGGCGTCGCCCTGCTCCATCAGCCAATAGATCTAAAACAGGAAGCTATTCTTTGTTGTTTCCCACAAACAACCAGGGCCAAATTCCTTCCCAAACATCCTTGACGCCACAAAAAACCCCTGTATGCCCTGGCAGCTGGGTCATAAGAAACAGTACTTCAGAGTGTGGGGGACCCTTGGTGACCGTTCAATCATCGTCCCACCAGCTCCTGTGCTTATTTTGAAGTGTGGGATATTCACGGCCCAGGATGAGGCAATGGCTGCTCCCATCCTGCCTTTCAAATGGACGGAAGTGACTTAGAAACGAACGCTGCCTACACAGTGTGAGAAAAAGGTATATTTACTGTGTAAACCTGTTGATGACATAAAAGACATGACAAAAAAATGTCCTCTAGGTTTACGAATCCTAAGGGCTAAAAAAAAAAAAAAACGTAACACATATTTGATGCATTTAATCGTCAATGTCAGTCTAAGCTAAAATAATTGTTAGGACACAATTTAACACAACTCGTAACACACTTGTTCTGACAGGAATCATTTGTAGGTTTCCTTGTCATTTGTAGGTCCGTGTTATGATCAGTGTGATAGAGTTAAGAAGGAAAAGTGGATTACACCCAACTCCAAAGAATCTCAAGATAAGACAGCTAAAAATACCTCCTCCTGAAAACAGGAAGTCTTTGCAGACAACAAACGTCATTTCAGAGTTAGGTGATGGGATTTCCTCCAAACACTGCAACTCAGACTTCTTGTAAAATGTTCTCAAAGGGAAAAAACAATTACCATGTCACGTTATGAATTTAGAGCCTGAGCAGTTTAACTGCATATTTGTGATGAAAGCAGCTTGCCTTTACTGTAATGACCCTGTGGAACAGATTTCAGAGTGCTTTACAAAACATGACACTCTGGAGGGAAATGCTTTGGACATTCATTTCTGATTACTGTACCCAATAGTGGTTAATATGCAGCTAACCCTTAGCGCCAGATTTGACTAGCAGCTCACATGTGAAATCACGACAACAGCCTGGTCTCTGTTGTCTAGGACTTGCCACCACCTCCGCCTACGCCTGTGGATTCAAATCTTGTATTGGACAGACCAGGTCCTTGTGCACCAGTCAGTAACTGGAGGACTGACAGGAGAAGGTTTCTAAAAACTATATAATGGGATGGAAAATTAGTAATTAATAGTAAAACTATAAGCAGAACTAGTCTTATATTGTTCTGTTGCTGAATAAATGACCAATTAACACAGCAATCTTTCTAGATGTACTCCTACTCTCATTCACAATGAAAGTGAGGCTTGCTAATATTTTTGACAACATCTATGTGCATATTCTACAGCAAATGCAACTATTCAACTATTCAAGAAGCAACATGGTCAATCATTTGTTTTCTGTCCCCCACCGAGGTGTCTGTCTGAACTTTGAACATTGCAGCTGGAAACATCTCTCAGTTATCTATTTGAAACCATGCAGGCATAAAAACTCTACTTTGAAATGTCCTGTTATTAAGTAGCGAGGCTGAACTTGCAAAATCCTCATCTAACAGTGAACAAATGTGAAACAGCTCCAGGTTGTTATTCTGCAGATCCATTGGGAAAAACATTGATCAGAGGCACAAAGAACAGTAAAGGCTCAGTTGACACCAGCAGCTCATCTTGACCAAAGAAAGAAAGAGGGAAGACACTGGTAACAATTGCACCTCTAAATGGGTGACACACTGATGAAAAGGTAACAGGAGCAGGTGGATGGTCACAGCTGATGAGTGAAGACAAACCTAATCAGGCTGGTGGACCCAGGAAAGTGAAAGCTCTGTGCACTGACACAGCAGAGAAACCCAGGGGACAAAAGGCACCATCACAACACCCTCACTGCTCGGGTAACAAACACAGCCTTCAGCGAGAGCCTGATAAATGATTCAAGTAAAATGATACAGAGATTGGTACGCTGCTCTATTTCTGAAAGAAACACTGTGTGCGGCCGACTCTTCCATTTGAGACGATTTTGTTCATGGTCAAAAGGTTCATGACAGTTCACTTCAGTTTTTTATCTTGCGGTGATGTTGCAACTCAAAATCCACCAATTCTATAATGTATGTATGTTATTAAGGCTTGACATTTTATAATTTGAGCACAAACTTAAAATAAATAGAAAGAAAATAAATCCTTCTAATATAGTAACTGACTGAAGAAAACTTTGCAATATTGGTAAAAAATAAGTATCAGACTTTATAATATCCAGCCATAAATAAAGCCCTGTGGAACACTACAAACATTATGAGGACAGGATACGATTGATTTTGAGTTTGACAACTGTAAAGGGATTTAGTCCAGGTGAGAGGAAATAAAGTCCAGAGTGATTTATTTTCCAGGTCTGGATGTGAGATACAGACCTGGATACAGATTCCTTTGAGAAACTCCAAACATGCATATCCGACACAGAATGAAATGTGAAGCAGGACCCAGTCTTTACCCTCTTTTTCTGGACGATGTGGCCTCAGGCCTGGGGCTTGGTGCCTGCAAACCAGTGGAACAGTCATGTTCCACTCGATTAATAGCATAATGAGGCAACCACAAGATGCCGAGTACGATCACTTAAACCCTTAATGGTTAGGGCATACTGCAAAGACAAGGTCTAAGGAGCAGTAGCTATGGTTCCAGTGCACACAGTCAATACCTCCTGCTGCAGCCAACAACTTCAACCAAATCTAGGTGCAGGCTTGATATCTTCTCTTCGTATTTCTTTAGGCTCTGTAGCGCAGCCCCAAAGCTAATGCATTGCCTGAAGAAATGATGACGTGCCGCTCTGACAGGTGTATGTGAAGCCAATACATGAGCTGATCAATTAATCAATCACCTGCTGAATCGGAAGCATTAAAATGCCTTTAACATGGTCAGGGTATTGGTGTGCACAGGGGTCCAAAGCATCATTAACATTTATAGATTATATCACTGATAACAGGATGGGTGAAAATTACAGATATAGTTTATTAATATTATTAAGTCATTGGGAAGTGTTTCTCTCATGACAAAGTTCTCAATTTAACAGCATTGGGAAAGAACCACAGCACTGGTTTTCCTGAGCATCACATGCTGATGTTTGATTTTGCACACTGCTATGGGGGTCATGTGGTGACTCAGCAGGGGCTTCAATCTCACTGCCCACAAGACAATAAAATAATCACTCCTTTGAACTGCACAATCTCAGCCTTAGACTTGTATTGATCCCACTTCACGCACTCAATAATCCCACAGTCTATCATAGCAACGGGCTGAAAGCTGTTCTGCAGTCGTTGTAGTGGTACGACGGGTACAAAATTATCTCTCAAACTTGCTTTGGAAATATTTATTATGAGCCTTAAAAATCTCCAATATCTTGAAACCAACTTTCCATAATTCAACGTATCGACTACAAGTAATGAGCACACACACTCACGGTCTGATATTTCTGCCTTCACCATTCCACAATAACACCACAGGCTTCAATAGAGGAACCATGTTCTGTTTCCACAGTTCCAATAAACTCATCTGCCTTTTATTCTTTACATGTGTGGCTGAAAAGATTAGCCTAAGGTACAGTAATGAGCAAAAACAACCCTCTATTATGTCTGTTATTCCCCGGCTAACCCAGCTAGTCAGGGAATAACAGGGGACCTGACAATATGCAACATGAGTCATCAGCCATGGTTAAATTACAACTGCTGCAGACTAGAGGAAGGAGGTCTCTAAAGTATATAGTCGATGCACTGTGGCTCGTTCTATGTGGGATGTAGTTCTTTATTTTATCAAGATTATCAAGTACAAGGCCACAGGCAGGAGACTGACTCCCTTTGACATTTGGCTGTCTCGCTATCTCCTATGGATTTATCTGCCTCACAGGCAGAAGAGAGTGAAAAATGTGTAATGTCATGTATACATACAAATGTGTACTTTGGAGAGGGGAAGGGAACATGGAGTCAAATTTATCAGAAAATGTTGAAAAGCATCAGCTATTAGTTTCAAATATATATAATAATGTTTTAATGCAGGTGCACTTATCGCTTAAATCATTAGACTTTTGTTGTGTAAAAGTGCTATCAAGAAAACTAATATCATGTATGGTGATACAGCAGTACATAATATATTTTATCATTTTGAAGTCCTATTTCATAACAACTCAAGACGTTATAAACAGGTAAATATCACAATTTCAATCAGCAGTAATGTTTAACCACCTTCACCAATAGCACCATATCCTCCATCAAATGAACGTATCCATTCATAAGTGCGCTCAACAACAACCACTGACCAAGCCAGCTGAATGGAGATGCAGGGATAAAGCGCCACTCTCGGTCTTTGTGTCTATTGTCAGAGAGGCAGCCTTGATACTCAAAGGCGGCTTGTTCTCTGTAGGTTTCATTTACATCACATTGCTGATCTCCACCTGTTCCACCTTCATATACCGTTTACACCCACTCGAATGAAGCGAGGCGCTCTCTGTTCAGTGACCAAGCAACAGTGGAGCAGCAGCAGCAGCCACTGGCGCTTGGTCAGTATCTGTTTCAAAACATAACAGTGAAAGATTAAACCGCAGTGAAACTAACAGCGCTCAATCCAGCACACGCACGTCCATGTAGCTCTCTAACAAACACAAAGCAACGTGTATACATTTTCCTACCGTGTAAAGCCCAATCCTGCACAAGGCAAGGGAGAGCTGCAAGTGCTCCGACATTGTGCTCACCAACAAGCGTAACCCCCGGCAACAAAAAGCCAAGCCTCAGGAGTAAGTGAATGGGCGGAGGATGATCAGGAGAAGCCGCACACAGCAGCGTCGGGTCAACAACACGAGTCCAGCTCTTCACCATGCCACCGTCAGGTGCCCATATCCACAAGCCATTTTGATTCACGGAGTGCACGTGTGTCGATGCTCAGCGCCGAGGCTACAGTCGCGTGTTTACGCCCTGTTGTCATTCACCGAAAGACACAACTGCTCTCTGGGATCGGTGGACAGACACAAGCTTGAGATTAGTTTGTGAGAATCTCTCTCTCCACAGAGATTAAGGGCTCAGTGACAACTAGGGATACAGAATAAGACTGCAAATTGGATTAGTCACCATTACACACCCACACACTACTCCCCATACTGTACGCGAGGCATGAAGAATGAATGCTTTCTATGCACGGAGGAGGAGGAGGAGGATGAAGCGAGCGGCCGCTTGAGCTTACAGCGGTCGCGGGGATTTCATAACTGTTGTGGGACGCTTTGTCGGGAGTCGGTGTGTTCAGAAGAAACTGTGAGTCATGTTCAGATGTCTTGTTTTGGTCGGCTCAGCTGTCTTTTGATAGATGCTGCCAAAATCTGCGGATGAATTTTAGTTAGAACACAGAATACTAATTGTACAGCACTGTAAATACAATTTCATTTCGTATGTTCAATGATTATAGAGACACCCTCGTCAGATCCTCGCCCTCACTTTCAAAGCTATTGGGAATCATCACACTGGGCACGTGCATCAGGAAAAGTCCCATCACAGCAGTGTGCTGGGAGATCGTAAAAAACATTTCACTGGCCCTGTCCAGCATTATCACTACTCATATGCTGATTCAGGATTAGGACGTACTCTCACTAGGCCTGGTTGCGTTACTGTTCTGGAGTCCTGTCCGTCCTCCCGATGGCCTGCGCTCACAATGAAATTAAATGTTCCGCATTTGAACACAGTTGAATGAAAGCGATCTGGAACATTTGGCATCATTTGCTACCATAATAATCAGAATGATCTCAGCTAGGTTAGCTGAAAAAAACCTGGTGTTAATGACTCCAATAAATAAAATGTCCAAATAGTAATACCAGATGTTTCCTTTCGACAGAGCAACAGTTGTTAATTAAACAGAAAAGTTGTGGTTTCAAGCTTTCAAGGATTGCAAGCTTTGCAACTAAGGCAAATATATTCCTGTTCTGCACTGAAGTGTCTGCTTTATTCAAAGTTTTTTTTTAATTTCATATTCAGTCCAAAAGCCAAGGTTATACCCCCTGCTGAACAAACTGCAAAGGAAACACTGCTGGTGCCTGTGTGTGCCAGGGCTCTGACTACTGACCAGTGTCATATTATTTGTTCTAAAGGACATGAAGCAGTGTTTGCATACACATAAAGACGTACACTCCAATAGCTTGGTAGTTGGCTTGTTAAACAAGTGTTTGTCATTCTGTCCGTGGAAGAATCTGCATTTGTTTATGGATTTTAAGGACTCCCAGCTCTTTAAAAAGAAATGACAGTATAACAACACACCACTGACAACAGATCAATGATCACTACAATTTCTAGTGAATAAAAGCTTTGTGGGGGAGTGGTTATGATGGGAGGATGCAAAGGAAATAAAATATGAATAATGTTCACTAAAGCTTCTTTAGACAGTCAGTCCATCAACCATAAGAACATCAATATGGAACTCCAGGAGCTCACCATAATTATTACATCATAAATGTTCCCTCAGCTTCCTCAGCAACACTGATGCTGCTCCAGCCTGAGATGCTGACTCATGAGCACTCTCCACAGACACAAGGGAATCACTGCAATGAGCCGACCAGCACAGACAATAAAACCTGATGTGCAGCTGGTAGGTGAGAAGGGGACAGAAAGTCAGGAATGCGGTTGTGCGCAAAGGTTTCTCTCAGTACAGCTGGGTGCTACGTAACCTATATAACTGGTATCTTTGAGGAACTGTGGCTCCATTCAAAGTGAAAACCGGTGGATGATTAACTTCATATTGATAGAAATATTATAGTGACATTGTGATTGTGTAGGGGCTCTTATAGTCATGCAGTCGGTCGCTGCTGTTTGCCTCTGCAGAGAGTTTGGCAGAGACGTCTGGAAGCACCAGTGAAGTGTGTAACACGGTCAGACAGGGGGACAAGATTGAAAAGAGCAGTAACACCAGCCTTGTATCCCATAGGCTGGATTCATATGCGGCCAAGAAATCCCCATCAGCTCCATTTCCTGTTACAGCAGGGAGATTTCTATCAGCCTATGTGCAGGAGCCCTGAAATACAGCTGCTCTGCCAAAAACTCACACTGACTTCTACCGAGACAATTTATTTTCACAAAGGTGTCATGTTCTTCGAAAATGTTCAGGAGTGTGAGAGCTGCTGAATCTTCAAGGACACCTTCCCTCATCAATTTATGAAAAAACAATGTTCAACTTAAATAAAAGTCTGCTGGTATACTGCCATGATTGCTACGTAATGATTGTACGTTGCTTTAGGATTTTCATGTTATAACTAGTTATAAAAAATAACCGCTACGTTTATTTAAAACAACCAGTCAGACCACTTTACTATGCAAACTGACATGCTCTGTTCATGCAAACACACAGAGGAAACAAGGGATGACATAAACAGGTGGAAGACAGCAGGGGTAGTCACTACAACTTAGCTTAAACAGGTGTTTGGGCCTTTTTACTTGACAAAACTATTTATAGCCCCGACAGTTGTATTACTGCTTTCTTTTCTGTTCTTACAAAGGTCATGTAAGGTTCAACAGCCCTTCAAAAAATACCATTATTAGCTCTGACCAGTAAGTTGTTTTTATTCTTAAGTGCAATTAAAAACGTGCCCAGCATTTTATATGTCAGTCAAATACAATCTAAGAAGGAAAATATAATTTTGATTAAAAGGAGATAATGAATGTAAATATATAAGATTGATGCATCAATCCACCACTAAATGGAGAAATTATCCAACTCAAATTAAAGATTCTAATGACATTACTATTTAAATATGTAATCCTTGACATAAGCTCCACCAAACTGTTTACCACCAGGCAAAGCTAAAGCCTTTTACGTCCTCATAGATCTGTCTTCTTCAAGGGCAGAGCAGCACAAACAAGCTGAAAGTCAGTCCACCTGAGGTCCACCTCAGTCGTTTGTGTGAAGCAGCCATAAATAACTCGATATCAATGGCAAAGGTTGAGCGAGAGTGGTGAAATAACCTTCAGGCTGTGGATTTGCATAAAGAATAATTATGCAGTGAAGAGAGTAGAGTCTGATTTATATGGATTGTGGGGAGCTGGTTCTGGTCATGATATAGGCGGATATATTTATGAAAATAAAACACAGAAAGAAGGTTGTACAGAAGATAAACATTTGAATTGGCCTGGCACAAGGCAAAGAAAAAGTTTCTATCCACAACCACCGTAATGCTGAGGGCTCTGGCAGGAGTTAGAGAAAGTGAAAGTTAGAATACAGAATTGTGTCCAGTCTGGTGAAGTCTGCAAAAAGTTAGGAGAGTTGGCCACACTTGCACTTGTAATTCAGTAAGACTGTATCATGGCAACAGCTTGCACCAAATTCCTGTGTCAGAGCTGCTGTATTGTGTTGTCTTTTCTAACATCACACTGACCGGGCAGGAGTACAGTTCTACAAAAGCTCAAAGCTCCCAGCTGAACCAGTATCCAACACTGTGCATTCATAACACAACCCACAGCTATCACCCAGCTGACGCGCTTCTATTCCTGCTCGTCTCGGCCACCGTTACGTGACAAACCAAGTTCCTGTTGATTAAAAGGAAAGAGACTGGACCGGGGGGTTTTGCGCCAGGTCTCCAGCGTGGCACGGCAGGAGAGGAGGCCCTGACCTCTCAGGACGGCCGAGCTCCAACAGTCCACAGAGTTACAGCTGCGCCTTCCACACAAAACCCAGATCACATAAGATGGATTTTTGTGTGTGTGTGTGTGCAGAGTTTAAAAATGTTCATATTCCAAATCTGGCTCAAGCCTATGGGACGTGGTGGCTTACACATTTGATGTGAATGTGAACACAAGTGAATAAAGGCTGCCCTGTTCTCGCAGCACATCAACAGAGCAAGAAGAGACCTTCGGGTGAAACAGTCAGTTCATGTGACGAGCGCACTCACTGACGACAATGCCCTTTGTGTATGTGTGTGTCCACCTCTGCTGACGTGTAACCCAAGTTTACAAAATAAAACACCACAAGACGCGCTGCAGGGAGAGGTCAGTGGCCACATCAGTCCGTACGGACACAGTCACTCTTTGTTTTGGAACGGGACTCTGTAATCGTGACTCTTAAGACGTCCCCTTCAAGGTCCCACATCTCTAAAGAAGCTGATAACGCTGGGTGGGAAAGTTCCTGTGGGTGTCACACTGTCACTCTGATATGACAGCGCATTGTCTTAGTCCCTCTCGCTCTGTGGCTGTATGAATTCACCAGGGAAAGCCCTCAGTTACTGCTTCCTCTCTATTGTTGCGCTCTTTCAGCAGCACCCACCCCATCCCGACAATGTGGGCAAGGGCCCAAAACCCATAATCTCCCGGGGCCAAAGATGGTGCAGTGCTCTGACCTCTCCTGGCTCGGTGAGTGTCCTGTAGTAAAACTATAGAGCAGGTTACAGCATCTCCAGCCAGGGACTGTGACACCTTGAGTCTCACAGGAAACATAAACAGCTCCGTGTCATTGGGATGGGATCCAAAGGGGGTGTAGCTAGTTGATCAGTGTTTCACTTGTAAACAGGTGATGGTTTGGATCAACCGGTTAGACCTCACACACACACACACACACACACACACACACACACACACACACACACACACACACACACACACACACACACACACACACACACACACACACCTGGCCAAAGTCAGGCTGGGACAGTGTTTGGTGTGAATGAGCAGCCATGTTCCACTCACCAGATAATCCATGTACTATCGCTGACCGGCCACAGCAGCAGCAGCTGGGTGAGCGGTGAACCCTCCGTGTTTTAGTCCCACAAATGTGACGGGCTCGAGCCGCACGTCGCTTTGTATTCCCCGCCTCTCCACAGCAAAATAAAAGAAGCAGCCCCTCGCTGGGTTTTCACGAGCAGGGATCTTTGCTCCGTCTTCTCCTCGCCACAGAGACAAGTTTGCCGGCGGCGGAGGTCGAGTCTGTGTCGAACGACGAGGCCGCTCTCGGTCGCTGCTCTTTGTTGGTGGACAGAAAGCCGTGTTCCGCCGGCGGAGCCGCTTTTTCTCCTCAGTGTGTCACTGAGTGTTTGGTTGAGGAAACCAGCGAAGCCCCGCACCGCTACGTCACCCAGCGCTACGTCACGCACGTCCGCTCGCTCGCTCACGTAGCGTGGTCACGTGACCAAACACATGGCGTGTATTTCTGCTCTGAGGGAGAAACAGAGAGGCGTTAGGATCCGATTTATTTGGATTCACACCAGTCCTTCTGTGCACCCAGGTTACAGTGTGTTTGATACGGAGTGGCTCTAATGCTTGATGGCGGTTATTATTGTGACTTTTTATACAGAAAAATACATTATCTCTCACACACACCCTGGCCCAGGACTTTGTCGCCTCCTCTTATCAGTGATTTAACACCATATAGATATATGCACAAAGTCAAGCAGTAAAATACTGCTCTATATTAAATACATATACACAGTATGAGTAAACACACAAGTCAATACATTTTCAGCACCTTTCATACATACAGTGGTTGCTTTGAATACAGTTGGGTTTTTTTAATGGATATCACATTAATAAGTGGCAACCTAAAACATTATAAATTACAACAATATTTTGGATTACATTTTAAATTAAATAAATTAGTTAGATCAGTAGCATTTAATTAACACGGGACAACAGGATGTTCACAGACTTTGCAAAGTGTTATTTCTTTAAGGAAAGATAAGGAATCTCAGATGACAAACATTATTAGGTTATTGGAGAGTTGTCACAAATTATATCATAATTGAACCTCTTTTCCATGTTGAACAGCCAAACTATGCATGCAGTGAGAGTTCCACAGTGTTATCAGGCTCAAAGCAGCACGAAATGCAACGGCCTCTGACGTAATACATTTCATGATATATAATGAATGAAAGGAGAGGACAGTAAAACCACAGTTCAAAGTCAAACCTAGCTCCTCTGCTGCACGTACAGGCCTCAGCTCAGATGATACACAGAGTGGGGAAAGGAAAGGATGTGCATGTGTCAGATGAATGCACAACCATGTGATGTGTTAATCTGCGTCACTCATCAGAACAGCAATCATGTCATCCTGGATTTAGTTACTCTACTCTTCCAGTGGATGTTGTGCAATCTGCAATCCTTTTAAGGAATTGACAGGAAATTCATGAGCGCTCACCACGAAGAAGCAATCAAAAGAGATCTGACAAGAATCAAAGAGGTAGCTTTTCTGGGCATAGGGCAAATCTCACCCCTCCTATGGGCTTCCACAACAGTGTGCAAAGAAACTCTTGTTCAGGCTTGATAATTCACAGAAGTAGATAGGACCAGATCAACGGCACAAAAGGGAATCCAGATAAAGTAATTACGCTCACCACCCTGATTAGAGGAACAGTAAAGATGTGATGCAAGCTGTATGCTGAAGTCATCTCTGTTCCCTGGAGAGCACACTCCTCAATATTTCATGTGCATGTGCTGTAAAGAAAATCTCCCTAGACACAGTTAAGATGGAGGTGAACTGAGTGCCCCCTGGTCTGAATATTTTACACACGTGTACATCAAGGACTGGTGTGTTTCGAGACTTTTAAACACGGCAAACGGGAGAGACAGAGACCTCTGGTGGCCTGCAGGGCTGTGGTGGGTGTTAGCCTCATGTGCGTGCAGCTTATCATGCACATTGGTAGAAGCACTGTGAATTTTTTCCCCAAACATGGATATGAAGCAAATACGAGTTCAGGGTCTCACTTAAATAAAGTGCCATGGGAGATTAGTTATAATGACACAAAAATGATGCATCAGATGCATCCTTTATAATAATAATAATAATAATAATAATAATAATAATAATAATAATAATAATAATAATAATAAACGTCCTTGGTTATTATGTTAAAAGCCTCCCCTTTAAAAAAATATCTGAAATGAGCCACAGGGAGGCAGTATCCACCAAAGTAAAGGGAATATAGTTGCGTTGTATCATCTTTGAATGGTTTGCTTGTGTAATAAAATACCAGCCTGACATAGAATAAGATGTTGACTTGGAATTATAAAATAGAGGCATAAACTCCGCCGATGCTAAATTTGGGTTGTCTTTTCTTGTTGATGTTCTTCTCTGGAAGATCTGTGTGCTTCTTCTGGGAGTTTTTGTGAAGCTCATGAACCAGCACAAAGACTGTGAGACACTCAAATTCAAAGCAGCTCCTTAATGTAGGTTTCATTACATGGTTTATAGACTGCAGACAATGGCGCTGTTAATGGAGCTGTATTCTCACTGCAGTATTAGATTCAGCAAATGAAGCTCGAAACAATTCCATATAAATGTAAAAGTACGAGTTTATAAACAGATCCCTCCATTCTATGTTCAAGCTCTTTGAAGCTGCACATTTGAATAACATCTGTCTCTTTTCGGATTGTGTTTGTCATATTTGCCTGTGAACTGAACTTCTGGAAGTTTGAAAATTCCATCAGATTTGAAAATATTTATAAGGGAAATGATTCTGACTCAATGACTGACGGTTTTGGGAAGATGTTTTTTTCCAATAACAATCCTTGCAGATGATGGAAGAGCACAGACATTCACCAGGTCAACCTGACATCAGTCACATTCTTATCTTAGATTACCAGACCATGCAGGTGAAGCTTCTGGCTCCACTCTTTGACTTTACCTCAACTTCATCATGATCACACTCGACACATGAGCCATAACTCTGTAAGGTTTGAGTGAATGTTTCTGACAGAGTTGCAGCAACAAACTGACTCAGTCAATAATGAATCTAAATGTCTTTGTGGTTTTATGACAACTGCAGGCTAACATATGTTCTCTGTCATGTTTGGAACAGGAGGGTAAAGTGAGGGGTATTCAAGTATTCCACTTGACAACTAGGTGTCACCAAATCACACATACTGAACCTTTAAATCTAGGATTGTCTTCTCTTCTTTATTATCTTAAAATTTAATTTTCATTGCTTGAATTTCTGCTTTTACTGTAATGTACTTTGTACTTTTGTTTTGGAAACGTGCAGCATAAATAAAGCTGTTGACTATTATTGGAGTGATAGTTACTGTGATTGAATTGCTGTTCCACAACTCTTGAGATTAAATGGGACAGTGAGGGACAGTCAACAAGTGAGGACCCATGTCCAGTCCATGGAGAGGACGAGGCTTCATCGTGGCTCTGCCCAGGCCGTTGATTGGTGTTGTCTGGGCGGATCGTAGCATCCTGTGGCTCCGCCCTCGATTATCCAGCCTGCCCGACGCGCTGGATGCTGAGCAGCGCGGTGCGGACACAGCGGAGCACCGAGAGCAGAGGCGTCCAGCCCGGACCCGGAGCCCGGATTAGTGTCGTTGTCTAGCGGCAAATACCTTCGCTCCAGCTGCACACGCTGCGAACCTCAGCACCCGGGGAGATCTGCGTGAAGACGCCGCGCAGAGAGGGGACCCGAGGAGAGGAGGCTCCGGCGACGGTGGGAAGTTTGTACGCGGAGTTTCAGGAGTAGTTTGCGGACTGAAGCTAGCCTCTGTGCCCGCTGCGCCTCCCTCCTGCCCCGGCCAGCCTGCCGCGAGTTAGCCCGCTGTCCCCGCTCCCTCCTCCGTCCAGCCGCCGGGGGATCATGGCGCTCAGAGCCCGGGCGCTGTACGACTTCAACTCGGAGAACCCCGGGGAGGTGTCGGTGAAGGAGAACGAGATCGTCACCCTGTACAGCGAGCAGGACATCGAGGGCTGGCTCGAGGGGGCGAACAGCAAAGGCGAGCGGGGACTGATCCCCGCGTCCTACGTGGAGATAGTGAGGAGTGACGCAGCCTCCACGTCCAACAACAACAGCTGCAGCACATCTGGGGACGCTTACCCGGACTCCAGATACGCCAACATCCCACCCGGAGGCTTCGACGCCTCTTTGAGTCCTCCGAATAAACCCGAGAACTTTTCCAAACCCTCTCCTCCGGGTCTCGCCACATTCACCAGCGCTCCTCCGCTGCAGCAGCAGCACACCTACCAGTCCGCCAGCCAAGTGAGCGACGATGACTGGGATGATGACTGGGATGACAGCTCCACTGTGGCCGATGAACCAGGCACTGTGGGAGGCCGGTACCACGACTATGAAGGCAACGGTCCATCCACCTACCGGGTGTCAACATCCTCCATGTGCAGAGGCAATGCACAGCAGGCCAAGAGCTCCGCCACCGTCAGCAGGAACCTGAACCGGTTCTCAACCTTCGTCAAGTCTGGAGGAGAGGCCTTCGTGCTGGGAGAGGCGTCGGGCTTTGTCAAGGATGGGGACAAGATCTGTGTGGTGATGGGTCAGTATGGTCCAGAGTGGCAGGAGAACCCGTATCCCTTCTCGTGTACGATCGACGACCCCACCAAACAGACCAAGTTCAAGGGCATGAAGAGCTACATCTCCTACAAGCTGACCCCCACCCACACCCAGACGCAGGTGAACAGGAGGTACAAGCACTTCGACTGGCTGTACGCCCGCCTGGTGGAGAAGTTCCCCGTCATCTCAGTGCCACACATCCCAGAGAAGCAGGCCACGGGCCGCTTTGAGGAGGACTTCATCTCCAAGAGGAGGAAAGGCCTCATGTGGTGGATGAACCACATGACCAGCCACCCAGTCCTGGCCAAGTGTGACGTCTTCCAGCACTTCCTCACCTGCAACAGCACGGACGAGAAGGCCTGGAAGCAGGGGAAGAGGAAGGCAGAGAGGGATGAGATGGTGGGGGCCAACTTCTTCCTCACCATCAGCCCCCCGGCGGCTCCGCTCGACTTCCAGGAGGTCGAGAGCAAGATAGACGGATTCAAGGCGTTCACCAAGAGGATGGACGACAGCACCTTGCAGCTCAACGCCACAATCAACGAGTTCGCCCGCAAGCAGATCAGTGGCTTTAAGAAGGAGTATCAGAAGGTGGGGATGTCGTTCAAGGTCCTCAGCCAGGCTTTTGAAATAGACCAGCAGGTGTACTCGGCCGGACTCAACCAGGCCATCTCCTTCACTGGAGACACGTACGACGCCATCGGAGACTATTTTGCCGAGCAGCCCAGACAGGATCTTGACCCTATCATGGATTTGTTTGCTCTTTATCAAGGACATTTGGCAAACTACCCCGACATCATCCATGTCCAGAAAGGTAAAGTGAAATACACAGAACACACATGTCACTTCAGGGTTCACGTGTTCTTATTCAGGAGCCAAAATATCATGTTTTTATTTTGAAAATATACAAAAGAAAAAAAACATATATAAGGGATAATAATAATAAATCAATATATAATTAATATTAATATATTAATAATTACATATAATTCAAGATTTTTAAAAAAGTAATTTTTTATCTAATTAAATCTAAATATTCTAAAGGAGGCATTTCATAATCATTACAAGAAAGTTTCTCAAATATTTAGTATCTAAAAAAAACGATGAAGTATTTCAAAAGAGCTACTTACAAAATCAAAATAAGGATTTAATATCACAGAACAATGACCAATATCTCACAATTTCAACTTTTCATATTTCAGAAATTTATTGTATCACACTCTTCATACAAACATAATATTAAAGAACTAGGATTTAAATGCAGTTCCACCTTTACTTCACAGCAGCTGTTACCCAAGAGGAACAGCACTGTTGCACTGGAGTATCACCACACTCTTCCCTTGTGTAAGTCGTACCTGCTGTCATCCTATCACGCGGCTGTGCTCGTTGGCTCAGCCGCGCGTTAGGACCACCTGTAACGAGCGCCTGTAAACCTTTGCCATCGCTGACGGAGGCAAACTGAGAGTCACACCGGAGATAATGGCATGCTGCACACCACAGAGGCGTCTATACACACGCAAGATTAGAGGATGATCCACGGGGTCAGTAGCAGTGTCTCCCTTCACATGGCTGTCAGATCAGGAGGAGAAAAGAATCTTTTCCTCCACCAGTCAGAGTCACTGCTGGGGTTCAGTGTTGCATTAACCTTGTGTGCAGATCCAAAACCTGGACTTTGCAACCAGGAAGTGACATGCGGAGCCAGAGGTTAAAGGTTGAGTGTGTGAAATGGGCTAAACGTAAATACAAAAATAATCCTCAAAATATTTTCACCGGTGTGTTTCAGCTGCAACATGCTACACGTCACCAAATTCTACACAGTGAACCTTTACGTTAAGAGGTTCACTGGTGACTTGTGTTACCTCACTTGTCGACATGTTGGTTTATGGGTCAGGTCGCCTCCAGACACTGGGCCCATTGAATCCACAATGGGCGACGCTGGGGAAACAGGACAGATAGTGTTTAGGCTGCAGCAGGACACAAACTTCCCACTCAGATCAAATCAGGTTTTCCAAGCAGCCCACATGCAGCCCAAATAAGGTGACACAGCCATTCACACAGGCTGGCGTGATAAGCCTGAATACACAGATAAGTAGCTCTGATTTGATACCACGTGGGGAAAACCTCGCTCCTGGCATATTTTTCTGTTGAGAAAAGGTGACGGAGTGCAGGGAAACAGGACTAGAGGACACCGGGGGACTGGAGACAAAGCAAACAGCTCTGCTGGCGACAGCAGATAAAAGAAAAACCACGTGCTGCTTATTGAATTCAGAATTACTTTGATGTCATCTTGTTTTTGATGAAGGGAAACTGGTGTCGCTATTTATTTTAAGTCTGGTTGAGCCAGTTTTTTTGGAGTATTCTTTAATCTCGAAGCAAGCCAATAATCCATTTCTAATTTATTACTCTCTGAAGGAAAAGTTCAAATGCAAACTCACCCGATTTATTCTCTGTTAAATACATTATTATATCATTTTTGCATTCAGGCTGCTGAGCCTGTTGCATCTCTATCGTGCCAGCATCTGCAAGAGGCCATAAACGCTCATCACGTTGCATGGTAGCGATGGAACAGTTAATGTTCATTACATTAGAGATCCTAAGCTTCTTTATGACACAACTGACTGGCTGCTTGTTACTTAAATGGGCTTCTTGTTGCCAGGGAGCGTTAAATGTTAATAACCACGGCAGAGGTATAAAACACATTGTCTGCTCACTGGGAGGTAATCGGGCAGAAATGCACACGGAGGAACATGAGGTTTCTAATGAAGCCACAAATACTAACAGCTTCAGTTTTTCGTTCAGTGAGTTTGTGAACCTTTGCTTTATGTGAGACTCTCATATGCTTTCACATTTAACTGGATTAGGACTGAGGAGCAACAACTCATGAAACCCTTGCATCCACAAACCAACCAACCATCAAATGGAGAGGAGCGGAGGGAAACCATTTTTTTTTTACACATATCCTCTCTGTTGTTGTGTTTAAAAAAGGCTGATGATGGAGGAAGTGTCCCCAGCGGATCCTGGTCTGTTACAAACTGCGGTCTCTGAATGTCCCGTTTGATAGCTGAAGTGAGACTGAGCCACGACTTTGTTGTTCAAACCAAAGTACACATTAAGATGAGGTCAGTTGGCGAAGCGTGTCGGCTGAGACTGAACTCATCTTGTGTCAGTGCACTGAGTGTAGATTTTGCATCAAGCACAAAGGGAAATGGTGACATTGTCGGCTTCAAACCCACAGGCTGAGGTTAAGCAGCTCGGTCAGTTCCCTGTTGAAAAGGTTATCTGGTCTAACAGTTTTGTCACTGTTACTTTCTTGCTTATCAGTCTTGTTCAAGCAGCTGAATTCCATTTTTAGCTCTTTATATCTGTCTCATTAGGACGTCAGACTCCAGACAGATTTGTATTTGTCCCTGTGGACGTGACCAGAGAAATGTGAGCTTTCCCACCCACCATGGAGCCGTGAACTCTATTGATCTCCACCTCTCCTGGGAAAACATGAGCCATTAGTGTGCGGCCGGGCAGGGACGCCAGCTCATGATACTGGTATCACATATCTGGCTTTGCTTTTAAAACTTATCGAACTTCATTTATGTAACTTTTACTTTTGTCCTAATCTGATATTGCAGGGGTTGGTGCTTCTTCTTGTTTCTAGCTCATTCTGGAGTTTCAGAAGCGGCTGCTGTTTCCAAGTTAAAGCCGGGCTTAAATATAACTGGGCCACACAGTTCCACAACATTTGATCACGTCAATAACTCAGCTGCAGCGGAGACGTTGAATTTTTGTCTGAACCTACAAAACTGGCATAATCCCGCCCTGTGAGGCGTGTCAATTAAAACATCGCAGTGTTGCTGTCTCTTTTACACGGACATCAAGCTGGTTTGTAAATGTGTCACAGTGCCACCCCAGTTCTTTCTGTGAGAAGGCGAGGCCGAGTGAAGGCGTAACTTCCCTGCTTGAGGTTGTGAAGGATGTGTCAAGAGTTACTTCTGCAGAACTGAAACTTTTAATGCCTTTTTAATCCACCCACAACCTTTTTTCGTCCAGTGAACATAGAGAAGTCATGTGTGTATACAGTTTGGTAATGTTGTCCTTGGCTGCAGTGCGGCTTGATGAAGGAAATATTGTCGACTTTAGAAAAGAGCATATGCCACTTTATGGCTCAGACAACCAGTTGATGTTGGGCTGTTTCCAGTCGTCAGCTCACATCTGATGTGATTAATGTTCCCACATTTACGTAGTTAACTTCCGAATGCCTCTCTCTGTTATTTAGTCAACATGCTTTAAAGCACAGAGTGCATATGAATCCATTAAGGCTAAGATAATAAATAATTAAGCTTTTTGGCTTGGCCGCCTTTTCCCGGGTTTGACTGTGCCTCTGCATTCTGTCCATTCAGCACATTTGTGCGAGCTGTATTTTTCTGGTCTTGTCACAGTTTTATCGCCACTCCAAGTGATAAAACAATGGCAGGCACTACTTTGGAAGGATGTGAGGTCTTCCTGCTGAGTCAGCCTTTCAGCTGACACTACTTTGGCACGGCTGCGGGCCGGGCTGATATACTGTCACCGGCTTTTTAAATGTCCTCTCATGCACAAATACATGACTGAGGCGGAGGAGGGAGGAGATGGGTATTGGCGCTGCTGTTCAGGTCACAGGCTCGCAGTAGCTCGGTGTTGTGTAACCAGAGATTACGTAAGCAGTAAAGTGTCTGCCTCCAGTGAGCCCAGGAGGGCTCGCTGCCACCTTCATACACCCAGGGAGGATGGCTTCAGAGACGCTCATCAGTGCTTTTCCTTATTTATGGAGTGACTCTGCAGTATGAAGTACACCTCCATTATCTCTCTGTAGCATATGGCAGGGAAGAGATTGTTCAAATGAGGATCTCACAAATTATTATTCCTTCATATTTTTTTTTAGCATTAATGTGATCTTTAAAAATTCATCATATTAGTTAATAGCTTCACCGAGGAGGAGTCCTTTAACATGTTCCTGTTGGCCATTTGCCAGGATTTTAGTCACCAGGGAATTATTACCCATATTTAGGGAACTTATTCATAAGAACATGTGTTGTTTGCCCATATTAATTGTATGCAATGGAAGTCTTAATACTTAAATATAATAAGTCACCAGAATGTTTTTTTTAAATGGGTAAAATTTCCAATGGTCCAAACAAGCTTAATCAATATTTGGTTTGAAAGTGCTCAGAATTAAATTATTTCAACAAAAGATGTATTGAAAAGATTATTTTGGTTGTGTTCAAGTTGGCATATTATTTTTAACATTTCTCAACAAACTGGTCCATCCAGGAGTACATCAGGGATCGCTTCCAGTAGCTGCGCCTTTATATATTTACTGACACCGTGTTCTGTTGTTGACTGCTTGTCATGGCAACAGTTATTAATATTTAGTCCATTAAGTGGGATTTTAAAATGCAGGAAGCCAAGTCAACACCTTTGGGATCAGGATGCAAGTCTTCTGACAGCTGTGTCTGTTACTGATGCTCTGCTTTCGCCCCCTCTCCTTCACTGTTGTCTTTGCCGCTCTTTCTGTCATATCCAGTCTGTTGTGTGTGAGAGGAATTTCTAAGATCTGGGTCAAACTGCAGCTGAGGGGAGCTAAAGCCAGAGGGCAAACTGGGCAGATTGGGAGGAAGGGATGAAGAGATGTTTGTGAGCATATTTGGGGTAAGGGTTTGTAAAGGAAGCAGCCACAAAGTCGTCTGTTACCGCACGGTTTGGGAAACAAGCTGGCCGGTGACTCACCTAATGAATCGAAAATCCCATGATGGGCCAACACACCTGCCTCTACCACCTACGGCTTCACAGTCAACACTCAGGTGATTACATTACCCTTCAACTGGTTAGACCGTGTACAGTGTCGCATTCAGTTTTGAAAAGTGTCCCCATGACGCAGCTGATGCTTACACATCAGTGGTGGTTTCCTGTTTCAGTTGACAGACGTTGGAATGTCATGAACAGGACCAGAACAAAAAGATCTACAGTGAGTTTCAAACATCTCGTGGCTACAACTGGGATTCTTTTCAAGTCACAAAATGTTAAAAATGATGGCCTCCTGTAGGTGAAGCCTTCATGGATTTCTGTTGCCATTAGTCCATATTTCAGAGGGTAGGCCATACAGAGTTAACTGAAAGATGAGTTTCTCCATTTGCCCCACAAATAAATTATTTCTGACAAAAAAAACTTAAAGAAATACCAAGAAATGACCAGGCATGTCCGCCTGTGATCGTCCTCTCTGCCTGCAGCTACGGCATGGAGACATTATTAAGTGGTGTGTTCAAACAAAAGGTCACATCCTGTCTGTTTCCTTCATTTCAACATTATCCTTATTGCGCTTGACATTTCTTGCTTTGCTCAGTCACAAAATGTCAGCAGCTTGATAAGTCATCTGTCATGAGCTTGTGGTGATCGGTCAGATCAGCCTTCTGCTCCCATAGCACCATCTGTCTGCACAGTTGTATTCGGTCTATTTTCTTCTTTTGGGTTTGACGGGAACTGAGACTTCTTCAAATTAACTTGAAGGATATATACATATCAGACACCATGTGAATGATGTAGCGATTTAAGCAAATTTGATCCGAAAATTAGTTAAGCTCCTGTTGCTCGCAAGTAAACTTGACTAACTCTTGACTGGGCTTCCACACAGAAGAAATGGCATCAAAAAGCCAGTGAAATACACCCATGAACATGCTATCATTTACAGCAGCTCATGCTAACATTAGGCTTGCGAGCATTTACAGCTGAGATCAAACGGGGGCCTGGACATAATGTCTCTGTCAACAGAGCTGAACTCAGCCTGCGCTGGTCGAGGACTGGCTGCTGTGGGTGTATGGTGCATTTCTTAACCAACTGACGAGCTGCGTGGAAAACACCCTAAATGGTTGTTTCATAGAGAAACATGAAATGACACAATGTTATATGTATTTTTTGAGCCAGGCCCCCTCACATGTTCTAACTATAGACACTGATTCTAAGGGAGAACGGAACAAACTGTCCATGCCAAATGTTTCACACTATTTTTGGTTGTTTCCTGGAAGTTATAAATTCACTGTGGATGGTTTCTCATGACTCTTTAACTTTCCAGTTAAAGTCTGTTTTAAAAGGTTACGTTTAAGGAAATGAAATCTCCGATACGAGGGGAGGGAACATTGTCCAAAATTAGACATGCTTGTTTGCTGTTTTCCCATTCACTGGTTAATATAGCATGTGGAGGATTTTCTCATTGATTGAACATTGACATTCATAGATTTGTGTTTTTTATCTCACTGTCATTGACCAGTTAAAAAAGATCATTATTTTAGCTTGGGAAAAAAAAAGATGTCTAAATTCCTGCCTGTATTTTACCTCCGAACAGGAGCCCTGACCAAGGTGAAAGAAAGCCAGAAGCATGTGGAGGAGGGCAAGATGGACCTGGCACAGGCGGAAAGCATCAACGAGCGCTGCAACATCATCTCCTGTGCCACGCTGGCTGAGATCCAGCACTTCCACCAGATCCGCGTGCGCGACTTCAAAGCCCAGATGCAGCACTACTTACAGCAACAGATTTCGTTCTTTCAAAAAATCACAGGCAAGCTAGAGGAGGCTCTGCAGAAATATGACAACGCGTAACGGATTACTAGTCCCAGTCTGTCGGTTAAGACCTTGGTGACCAATGGCCACGCACATCTCTCTAAGTCAGCCGGTGGAGTCTGCAGCGCTCTGCTGAACGCTGTTCACCAAGCAGGGACGGACATTCAAAGAGATGATGCACCAGTTCAAAAGAAATTTAAACCAAATCAGGTTTGTGTGTGTGTTGGCCGCATCATTTGGGGACTGGATGTCCCTTATTCAAGAGAGGACATGTAATTCGATGAAGTTAGGCCAACTTGGAAGACACAAAGGTGTTCTGATTTCCTGGGTCAATGATGGGTCACTAGATGGTCCAGTGTTGCCGGTGGATGAAATTTTAATTGTCACGACTTACAGAGGGAAGGCACCTTGAATCCACTGCTACATACCAGATGAAGGATTTTATATATCTAGCATTTTAGCCTTACAACAGACTGCCACCCTGGGAGCTGCGATGCTCCGGGGGCTAACACTCCTCTGGAAACCCTCAACACCATCCTGGTATCACTCTGCTTGGACAAACAGGACTAAATGTTTACTCACTGAGCAGCCGCTGTCACCACTGTCTCGCCGTGCCTTCTGACTAAATCTCTCTGGTCTTTTTTGTTACTAGCTACTAAAAAAAGCTTTATATAATCTATCTGTTTTTACTAAGCTACAAATTTGGCACAAAAGCTCACTGTGCTTTGAATGAGGGCGGCGTCTTTTATGGGCGATAATATTGTTCAGCTTCTTCTTCTTCTTTTTTTGCCTCTGTGGCTCCAGAATTGATTTTTAACTCTCAGTTTCACAGAATCTGGATCAAGAGAGGATTAACTGCTTCGACAATAGGAATCCATGCCTTACAACCGGCCACTGCCAGCACCGGTGCTGAAGATTTTAAAGACCATTAAAAATGCCTGATATGTGGATTTGTGTTTACTAAATGTGGGTTTTCAGGTTTTGTTTTTGGGATAGAGTTCAGAGGCAGGCCGTGAGAGAGTGGCGACTGTTTTAATAACGAAGCACACTCGTTCTGGACAGTTCAACTGCTTTGCAGTTTTTAACCCTCATGGTGCCGGTAGCGTCATGAACAGATTAATGTTGAAGCTGAGATGCTAAATAAACCTCCCCTTCTCAGAAAGCTCTATGTTGATCCTGTGTATTTTGTCAAATATTTAAAATACAAAATGACTCTGGTCTTCTGTTAGTGTCGAGAGGAGAGAATATGTCTTCAACTGTCCTTCACAGTGCCTCAGATGCAGATACTATAGATATCATGTGGCCCATGTAATGAAGTCACCTCACCATTTAATAACTGCAGTGTAAACTGCAGCTCTGCAGGTTTCCTTGGCGGTCTCCCTGGAGGACTGGCACGCCGTGTCAGTGCTTCATGCTAAGCTCATGCTCGCAGATCTGCTGACGACGCAGAGCCTGAGCAACCATCTGGGTCATCTGGCCACTGGTGAAAGTGGCAGAGCAGACGACAGTGAACGCCCACTGCACAGGCGAAGGTCAAAAGAAAAGACAAAACACCCGAGACTGAGATAACCAAGATGCAGTGCAGAGGTTTGAGGAGACAGATGATGATGAGTAGATGGTAACAGCTGACAGCAGCTATCAACCATCCAGCTCTATTCATGTGTAAATGTTCCCATCGCTTCATCTATTCAGACCTCCTGCCTGATCCTTCCCTCTTCTGTCACTGCATGACACCAGGAGGCAGATATTTACAGAAATACTGGCAGAAGGCTTTTATTCTCCTGCCAAGAATTGAAGGCAATTTTCAAACCAATTAATTAAATGTACTGTGATAGATCTCAGCTCAGTGATAACATGCAACCAGTCACTCCCTCAAACAGAGCTGCTTAATGTGCGGTGAATGAATCCACTTTCTTAGGGATGAGCAGATGCCTTTTCAGTCCAACAACATTTTCAAATCTACAGTCTTACGGGCAGCTCTGTGTTCTCTCATTGATATCACGCAATCAGAGGGAGAAGCGGGTATTTTGTAAATGTAAAGGACAAAAGCTATCGGAACAACTATTGGTGGACAATTGCAGTTTCCCTATAAGAAATGTACTCTACCTTATACAGGCTAAACATATAGGGACTGAATTTAAAAAATACTGGGGATGTTCTTTAAGACCGTGGTGTGAAATGAAAGTCGTCATCAAGTAGTCGATGTTTCCATGGAGGTCTAAAAGCAGCGCTGCCAGCAGAGCACAAGAGTTATTCTACTACTTATTCACTGAGGTGCAATCTCATTCATCTGTGCAATAAATCTGTCCCTGTAATTCAATATGTCACAGTTATTTATGTGTAATGCCACTCAATCCGTTTATCATGTTTAAACTTTATATATTATTGCTATTTTTATATTTACTTAGGCTTGCATTAGTAAATATGCTCCTCCTTAAATACTTAAAGCTCTGGCAGGATGGAAAATCAGGGTATGACTGATATCTGTGCAATACTTCATGTCGAACAATCTAATAATTTTGGTCAAGATGAAAGTCATGGGTTGACCGACAGAAAGAGAAATTCACCTGTAGAGCTTCACTGCTAGCATGGCTAATAATATCTTGCAAATTGCACATTCCCGTCCATCTCTTTTCCTGTTCCTGCCCTGTCCGTTTCTAGAGTGGTCTGGTTTTCATTTTTTATAAAACCAAACAAGATGCCCCTCCCCCCTCAGGCCTTCTGTCAATACCGCCAGAAGAAATGGGTGCTCTTGTTTTTTACGCTAGCTCTACCCAGCCTTAAGCTGTGGTTCTTGTGAATTAGTGAGATGATCAGAAAAAAAGGCATGTTTGGAAGGATTTCACAACTGCACTTGTGCTGTGGATCAACAACCCACCGAGAATCGGTTCATCACCATTAAGGCAGTTATTGTAAAGCAAAAAGTTCCCTCTGGCCCACCACAGTCGAGCACACAGGAAACAACAGCCCCTGACTCAGACTTGGATTTCACTTCAGACAAAACATTGCCAGCAGCTGACCACGTTCAAACATCACACACAAACATCGAGAGATACAGAGGCCACGAGAACCAAATACCGTCTACGCTGCAGGGACTGACGTCAACACATGGTGGAAACGTGAAGGACACAACTGAGAAATTTTTCTACTGGAGCAGAGCTTTTGTTTTTCAGCTGTCTGGAAAAAATTACCAAGTCAAGCTAACCCTCCTCCCAGCTGTTCATCTACTTCTCTGCGTGGAAGCAACAATTTGAGACTATTCATTTTCATCAGGAATAGCAGTTTGCACTTATTCCTTCTGGAAATGCGTATTTTTATTTTTTATCATGGTGCTGGCTGACTCAATCTCAAATCGATAAATTGGTTAATTTCCATCAGATTCAATAGTTGGAGCTGATTAGAGAAACAGCAGTTGAAAATAAGGTTTCCCACATTTGACAAAGAATGAAATCAGTACTTGAGATCTTGTGCGGAAATGATCAGCTCCTGTTGCACCACCACTGTCCAACACTCAGTTCTGATGCATTCAGACTCATAACTAACTTCATTAGCACCATGTTTACCTGGGCAGTAGATATGTTTGAGGCTAAAACGGCTATTTCATGAAATATTGTGTGGGGTGGGGCGTGAGTTAGGGAAGGAACTATAACATTCTGGACTGGAGGCAGTTCAAGGGGGAATTTTCTGTGAGTTTGACCTTGACGTCCTCTCCTAGCTGCAGCATGACGATCTCTTCCAAATGTTATATTATAATACCAGGAAGTGCCCGGAGGCAAACCTCAAACATTTCAATCCTTGTCTTTCATCTGGTAATTTCACTGTAATGAAAAGGGAAGTGTAAAACTGCGAACAGGATTTCTGTTGGAAGGAAATGGTTTGTTTTAAATGCCAGTGCCCTGTTTTAATGGGAAGGTGTGACTATAAAAACAGGTGTCATTATTGCATGTGCTTGGTGCACCATTACTCCGGCTGCAATGTTCTTTACTCCTATGCAGATCAATTTAAGATTTCATTTTAGCTGGTTCAAAATGTGCAGTGAGAACGTGTAGCTGAAGTTAGAGGTAAAACTTCCTCAGTTTGTGCAGCTAGTTTTAGTCCAGAGTTGTATTAATAATGACCGGCTACATGCATGTTTTTCTTTAGTTAAACAGCATTTTCCCTGGAGGTTGTAGCAGTGACAGACACAGCCACAGGTGAAGCTCAGCTCAGACATGTTTATGAAGAACTGTTACAAACTATTCATTTAGCCGTGGGGCAGCTATAACTGTAATTGTAGTGCATTCATTTGTATGCCGTTATTGTGTGTAAGGCATGATACAGATGAATTACCCATCACTACATTACAGTGCAGCGCTTTGACAGTGTGGTACAGCTAACCCCCTCTTTGGTCTGCACATGTAAGTCAGGACAGAACTTCCTTTCTTTCTGTAGAGTCCATGCTTATGGAATGTGAGGCATTTGCCTGGACTCAGCATATTCCTGCTGGAATGGGGGGGGGGGGGGGGGGGGGGGGGGGGGGTGGTTCTGGCTGAGTCTGAGTCTGTTTTCAGTTCCAGTTGTGTCTGTGCTGGCTTGCTGATGGAGGCAGAGGGGAGGCCCTGTCCCATCACAGCTGTCCTGACTGTCCTTCAGAGGAGCGGATACTAAGGCCGAAACAGATTCTCATTCTGGAGGGTAAAACTGAACCAGAGAATCACTCAGTGGACTCAGGACTGGTGAAATCCCTTATGAGAAAAGCCAGCGTGGTTTCATGGGTGAGGAAACATGTTAAATCCTCCGGGGACTTATCTTAAATTGGCTCGGCTGTGGGCTGTTCATCTTAGTTTCACTTCTATGTTTCGTTTAATATCACTGCCTCAAATGAGTACTTCTGTATATGGGACGCTCCACAGTGTCAAACAATGAATCTACATTTAACTTAAGGTGTTACAGAGCGTGTCTCTGCAGGTGTGGATTCAAATCACATCATTCTCTTCTCGTCACAAGACCATTGTTCCAGTAATCGCGACCAGAAAGTCTGGGTGACTGTGGTTATCTGCTGATGGCAGATGGCAGCGTCAGATTGTGTCAGAGCGTGTGTGTGTGTGTGTCTTTGAAAGAACAGAGATTATGTCACCGTTCTGTCTCCATGCTTGAAATATTTCCACTGTGGCACATTTCAGTCGACAATGGAAGCACCTGACTGTTATAGAAGCAGGTCTGGGAGGTGCAAGCTGAGCTGAAATTTAATTAATCTCATAAGCACTTGGAGATGGAATCGCTCCCAATTACAGAGAATGTACAGAAAACTGACTCAACCCCACAGGGAGCAAATGTTTGTCATGCTTTTTATAATTATGCACCAAAGATTTGGCTCAAACCCCCGCCTTATATTATAATTCCTATTCAAGTCTTTTTATATTCTTTTTATATCCTTTTTCCTTTTTCATACAAACCATGTTAAGATGATGCTAAAGTGACATTATTCCCTCTTCATGTCCCTGTAAGATACACGTCCTCCTGTAAAGCAACAGGCAGACCAGCGTCTCGTGGTGCTCGGGTCAGGTGCTGTTCTGCTTTACAAACACACTGGTAACAGGAAGCATGATTAGACAAACAGCAGCTCCCATGAGATCATCCACTGACCTCAGAACAGCAGCACCCTGCCCACTCCCCGGGGGCGTGGCCCAGAGTCATGGAAAGGGCTCAGACCTGCTACACCCTGCTTATAAAACATTATTTTAGGATGCAATCCAATTTGCTGTGCCAAAAGGTCTGAATTGTGCTTAATCTAATTTAGAATTAACAGTTGAGGAAAGTCCGGTTATAGGAGAAGATGTTGATTTTGCTGCCAGTGCCACACCCTTTACCAGTATGACTGGAAAGAGCAGACAACTCCAAATGTCTCTCTCTCACTCTCTCACACACACACACGTTAAAAATAGTACTGATCAGAGACTACATCAAAGGCTACAAGGCTTGTCTCAATTATTTACCCCTGTGGAAGAACTTCTCCTTAAAGTGGTAGCTACTGATAAAATAAAAATTGTGGCTGGTCCTCAGAGGATCTCGTTCAAGACTCTGCCTCTGTGACATGGTGTTTAGCATGTATCTAACGTCCAGCCCCTGGGGAACCCTCGAATGACCAGGGTTGCAGACTGAAAGGTTTTAATGACTCATTTGACGTCACAGAATCAAGGCGAGGCGTCCCGATTGGCTGCTGAGACTGATTCCGGATTGGTTCAGTGTGTGTGTCGATTGTTGACTGTGATCACTTTAGCTATGGTTTTGTCCAAATTAGTCCTCTGTCTTGAAATACAATCGTGAAGTTTAACATCTATTTTTTTTGTCTGTTTGGAGGAAGATGTAGTGAACCCCACCAACACATGTATCTCTTTTCTGTGTGTTCAGTTCTCACAGATGCATCATGGGAATTGGTATGTTTTTCTATTTATTCAAGGATCAAGCCGAGGACGTCCCACGTCCTGTACCTGGCAGAATGTTCAGGAATGTGGGAGCTCTCTGCTTTAGACCCACTTTTGTTTTTATAGTCCTCACACAGGAAGCTCACTCTGGTGGGGCCTCATTCATGTTGTCTGAAAAAACGCTGATTGCCCCCCCACCCCCACCCCCCAGCTCCGCCCCCACCTCTCTGGCTGCTCTCCAAGACACACACACACACACACACAACATGCATTTTTGGTCTTTGTGGGCCAACGTGCATTCTCTCCTCCCCCAGCCTCATCACCGAGCTTCATTTATAGCTGTAATTACAATAAACAAGCGAGGACAAACCAGGGAAGCGGCCACTTCCTCTGCTCACATTTCTCACTGTCTGACAGAAGTGAATTAATGTCTGTCAATCAAAATCTAATTTATGGGTGAACTGCTGTGAACAGCAAATTACATGTAAAGACGACAAGTCATGAAAATCTCTGCCTCGGCTTCAGGGGGCTGGGAGGGCTTTTTCAGCAGGATTATGCAAAAACTTTGCCAGAGGACAACACGAGCCAATAAAGAACCCTTCAACCTGCAATATGAATCTGGACTATTCTGAACATTTCACCCACTTTCCAGGGGACTGATAATTGAGTTTGTGCAATGCAGGTTTAAATGTTGTTGGTTCACAGGGGGACTGCTGGGCATCGGCAGCGGGATGTGCTCACTGAGTGCCATTCTAGTTTGGAACAGGAGAATTCCTGCAGGATTCGCTCAGGGGGAAATTACCATTTCGGGCAAAATTAAAGTCACAATGACTTGAAATTGGAATCAGCTAAGAGACTTTCACAAGATCACGAGAAACTGATACAAAACGTTCATTTCCAGGTTTCTCCCTCAAACCTGAGCCTCAAATTAGGGTTTCGTTGGTGTCATGACACCATGAGAGCAGGGAACGGATCTGTATTCACGTCTGCATAGTTCCAGCCAAACCAAATATGAAGGTAAGGCATGTCAAATATAAAGCATTTGAATAGATCCTTATCATTTCTTCTTTTCTTGGTCTCTCTCTCTCTCTCTCTCTCTCTCACATGCACACACACCTGCTCTCAGACCTCTTTGTCCACTGCCACCCACAAACAGCTGACATGGACGGCTGGTAGTTTGACCTTGTTCAAACACACACACACACACACACACACACACACACACACACACCTACATTAGTGTGTAAATGGAATGTGAGTGTAAACTGAGGATCAGCAAAGTGCCCACATCCTTTTTCACATGTCAATAGACCTGTGTCATCATGTCTCTCCTCTCCCTCCCACTCCCTCTATAATAATGATGTGATGTCGAATATGAGTGTTGTGTCGATGCGCGACTGTGTTCAGGGCGTCACAGAGACCAGATGCTCGTACACTTGAGATGTTGTTAATCTGAAGTATTGTTGATGCTACGATCTGTGTCTGTTTTGATCACATCTGCCATGAGAGGAGGAGAGAGGAAGCTCTGCTCGCTGCCAAAATCCAGAAAAAGGCCTGTCAGTGAATCAAGCTGCTAATCCCTCCCCCAGCAGATGAGAAAACGCCTAGGACCCAGTTTAGCATCAGATAAAACAGAGCCTGATGCCACTCGAGTTAAGAGTTAACTCTGCAGAAAGAAGGGAAAAACAAGCTGGATCTGCAGAGCGGCGCTTTGTTTTTGCGTCATTTGCACGACATGCTTTTGCCGCAGCTTTCCACACCGGCGTGTTAGATTCTGAAACCCTTTGCAGTATTTTGCACGCCTTGATTAGCTTTTATGAATCAACCGAACGGCACTTTGTGGATGATGTGTTAATAGTTCTCTGTTATTGCAACTGTGAAGGCGAGGAAAGGAACTGAAACATGGTCTTTAAAATACAAGTGGTTCAATTAGCCATCTGCGGCGAACATTATCAAACCAAATGAGCCCAGACTGCTTTGTCGCTCTCGCCGTCTCAAAGGGTGCGACTGTTCTTTAACCCTCTGCACTACAATTACACAACCTTCAAATTACCATGATCAATCTGAGATCTAATATCTGAGGGCCAGAACTCCGTTAAAACAATTATCTCTCGCTGTCTTGCTCGCTGTCGTCTCTCACCCAGTGGGAAAGCATTAGCTTCCTTCTAAATCTCAGATGTTGGGATTAAAAGGTTGGACTGAAAACTGCATGACAGACATGAGGACTGTGTAGAGAGTGCAAGAGGTAGTGTGAGTGTCCAACATGTGACTGTATCCTGCCAGACGTCCACATTTTGTAACTTCTGACTGTGACTTCAGCGCTTTCTCTGCAGTTTCTGCTTTCTGAGACTATAACTTGACTTCTGTCACGCTTCAGTGACAACTGTGGGTCAGTTTACATGAGAATACATCGCATCTTAAAGTTCCAGTGAGTAAGAATTACTAGTGTAGGAATCTACAATCATTGCAGATCATTGCTTTTACTCATATTTAATCAAATAGACCAAAATTCCATCATGAAACCATGTGAGATCATCTCAATCACGTCACCAATTTACAGCATGAATGAGACCGATAATTGTTGATTTGTTCCTCACATTTATTTTTTTTTTTATCAGTATTTAACAGTATATGGGCAATCTGACATCAAAAAACAAACCGTGCATCTCTGCAATCGATTTCAGGGCATAAATAGAAGGGGCTGGTTTGTTTTTGTATCTGAATTATCTTAGTTTTATCAGATTGTCAACATTCCACACACAGGAAATCTCAGTTTCTATAACAATTGTGGGTGGTCTCAGCAAGTGTGTGTGCGTGCGTGTGTGTGTGTGTGTGTGTGTCATGCCTTATTTCATCTCTGCTCTAGTCAAGGTGGGAGTGAGGTTAAATCTAAGTTTAGATTCAAACTGGGGAAGTACAGATCTGGACGATGACACACCGTCTGCGTGATTATTTACTTGGTTTTCAGTGTCAGTGTGTAAGTCGTCCAAATGTGTGTCTGTGTGCTTGGTGCAGCGTTCCCCTTTTCTTCCCCATCACCTTCCTTAATTCTCTTTTACTGTGTTGAACGTGCTCTCACACACGCAAGTCAAAGTGGGGCCGTAGTAGACTGGCTGGCTGACTGGTGGACAGGCGAACGCTGTCAAGGTTTGGACATCACGTGAATGCTCCTGTTGAGAAGTTAATTTTTCAGTTATGTAAAAATGTTCTTCCTGTGTTGGAATTTCCTGAGAACAAATTGCAACACTGCGGTTCACAGCAGAATCCAAAGAAGCTGCTGTCGGTGGACTCACAGGAGCTGACATATTCTGTAATGTCCACACCTGTGTCTGTGTGACTGACGTCTTCACTGGGTGTGATATCAGGAAAACAGAAAACTGCTTTACTCTGCATGACGCCATCACTCATGTGCTTTGACTCAGAGCAGAGAACACTCCTCATTGTGCTTCAGTGAATCACATACCATGTTTACCTTCTGGGCGCTGACTGGGAGCTTTAGAGGACGTCTGCTTCGGAAACAAAACGTGTCCCATTGAGGACTCCACAGATTTCAGATGAGAGATAACCTAAATCAAAGTAAATTTGGGACACAGGGAGAAGAGATGATGATGAGTAAAATGAATTTACTTGGAACAAATCATTCGGATGTGATGAACCTGGCTTGTGGAGACGTTTGCAGACAAAAAGAAAGCTCAGGTTATACACAGCAGTTACTGTAGAGGGTATGATCCCCACACATTTTAAAGTGGTTTATTAAAAACATGGTATAAATAAATATGACACTTGTTACATAGAGGGTTACATCATTCATATGAGACTAGGATACACTGGACAGACGCTTCTCTTCAGTACAAAATCAGTCAATAACATAAGTTTACAGTGGTTTCATGTTACAGCAACTCCTCTTCTCCATGTTGGAACAGAATAGTAACTTTTCATTTACAGCAGATAAATCACCAGTGTCAAACAACCAATGAACACAGTAGATCCACGAGTTGAACGGGATTGTCAGTGTTAAATAGTTATTATAAATACCACCACTTATTTCTTAATCAAACAAATTATCTGTTTTTGTTATTTGTTAAAGATGGAGTACTTGTTTTAAAAAAAAATGTTCTCGATGAATTGAGAGAATAAATTGTTCTGTTGTTAAATATTTCGTACCTCTCCTCAGAGCGTAATCTCCAGTTCCAGTGTAATGACATTTGTTAAGAGTTAGCAGCTCAACCTAAAATGAAGTGAATCACCATTTGTTCATCTGTTAGTATATTTGAGAACAAACATTAATCACTGAACCGAGGGCGATATAGAGAAGTCTTAGTGCGTTGCTTTTTCATTGAAGCTTATTGGGAATATAAAAATACTGCATAGTAAAATAAAAAACAGTTTCAACCACTGTTATTTGACCTATTAACAAATAACAGTTTTAATAGTGGTACTGTCTATTTTATAATTTTGAATCTGCTTAAACAAAGAGCTGTTAACAACAATACATGCAGCCCCCCGGATAAGAGTAACATGAAGCAAATGTTAACAAAAATACCTGAGTTTACAAAATAAAATGCTATACTCTAATATATAATACATAACAACAATATAAAATCTGCACAATCAGTTGAAATGATCAGACAATTCCTCTCAGTACTGGTGTCAGTCTAGAAATTCACAGTTTCAAGTTGTTAGGCTCCAGTTTGGACGACTGCGATCCACGATGGGAGAGACGTGAGCAAGGATGAGGACCAGACGACAACGTAAGTGACTCAGTCAGGCACCAAACAAAGAGGTTACAGATCACCCCAGTGATGACTGATGTGAAAATGCCCCAGAGAACATCCAGCAGTGGTCAGTGTTGGAGTAACAATTGCTTCACAGGATCATGCAGCTCAGAGACAACTCAACACTGTCCTGTCTCTGATGAACATATTGCCACGGACTTCGGCCATAGTTTTCCCCCTGTCATCCATCCTTAAAGCTGCATACACCATCTCCTGACTAAAAACACACCGGGTCTTTGATTCAGGGTTAAAACAAAATGTTATTGATCGATGCAGCTTTAAGCTAAGAAGCTGAAAAGGGTTGTATCTCATATGAGCCTTGACATCAAACCCATCTTCTCCAGATCATACCCAGTACTGGTTCTTCTGAAGAGTCGGAGTGGTGGCTCTGATAATTTGGGACGATGCTGCAGGAGAACCATTACTCCAGGAGCTTAAGAACATGTTTGAATCCATGGTGTTAAATCCTGAGCCGTGGTTTGAGTGCAGTAATCGATCAAGAGCTGGGCTGCCTGGGCAGTTGGGGTTCAACTGTGTGACAGTCACTGTGGGAACTGTTGGGCTCCTCTGGGTTTGGCCTTGGTAGCTCTCACCGCTTGGAAGAGCAGCGGACTCTTTTGGCACGGCATTGTTCTGCTTCCTTTGCCTGTGATGTCGCAGAAAGACAACAAGGACCACAAAGATGATGACGAGCAGCAGCAGGGCCAGCAGCGGTAAGATCACCAGGAGTGGATTGGAGGTTTTTTGAGGGTAGGATTCCACGCGGACTGGAGTGTTCCTGAAGGGGAGGTCCTCAGAACCTCGTGTGGGTTTGCCAAGAGTTGTGCTGTAAATGCTGGTTCTGTTGGAGTTCCCCCATCGGTTACGTCCCTTGAACCTCTGCTGGTTTTTGCTCGGTTGCTGGGTGGGGAGGAAAGCCGTGGACAGGACGGGTGAAGCGGTTCCATTTCCTGAAGTCTGCAGTGGTGTCTGGGGGACAGATGATGTGGTTGGGCCAGGAGTTTTTGCGGTGGGGAAAAGTGCTGGATCATATGGCACAACTGCAAAGTGGAACTCCCCTTTCGCAGGTTGGATGTTATCAGCTTTCAGTAAAAACACCAGTGAGTCATTCAGCTCTTGAACTCCAGTCATGTTGGCACTCAGCTCTAAGGCTACCTTCTCCTGCATCAGATCCTGGAAGCTGAAGGACTCGGCTTCTTCAGCTTTTCCAGACATTTTAGGTTTTGTCTGAACCACTTTCCCATTTCTGGGGTGGGAAAGAATTTCAAAGACAGGGTCACTATTGCTGATATTAGCCAGTTCTGAGGCATCAAGGAAACTAGCACCAAGTTTGACCCTGATTCCAGTGGGAATCCTCACACCTCTGCCAACCTGGACCAAAGGCCGCACAGTTATGTTTAACACTGCAGTCAGATTTGCCTCAGAAGTAAAGGCGATGAATTCAAAGCTGTCTTCTGGGGAGGAGATGGCGATCATATGGTATGACAACCTTCCAGCCACCAGATCATCCTGTTCAAACTGTGCAGCCTCTTGGTCTTCCTTCAGAAGTTTGCCAAATTTCGGAGGCCTGGTAATCTGGTAGTGGATGGAGACATTTTTCCCATTGGTAGCAGCAGCAAGGTTTTCCTGGGTCAGTGACACTGAGGTTGTGCCTTGCTCCAGTGTCAGCCCAGTGTAGTTGACCAGAGAAATGGTGATTTCTTTTACTTCCAGATTAAACAGTTTATATATTGGTTTGTGATGCCCATCTGTGACACTGAAGTAGAACACACCCGAGACGGCGCTTCCATCGTGGACAAAGTAGATGCTTCTGTTATTGATTTGAGTTTGGGAGAAGGCCATAATGGACTCATTCAATCTCCCTTCAACAGCTAGGTAACCATTGTTCGGCTTGCTAATCACAGAAAACTTAATATCATCAGGAGGATTGTCCAAGTCTTCAACCTTGAGGTTCTCGGGCCCGAGGGCTACAGTATCTCCTTGTACCACCACCAGACTTGGAGCCTTGGTTTTCAGCAGAGGGGGTTGATCATTCACAGGGGTGATAGTGATTTTAAAACTGTCCTCAACAACATCGTCATCATCTTGAGGCCGCTGCGCCGTTTTGCCCTTCTGATTCAGCCACGCGCTGAAGACGAAAGAATCCCGAACCGTCTCTGAGTTGTCGTGCTTGTAGGTGATACCGTATTTGTTAATAATGAACTGGGAGAAGTTGGGTTTCTCCTTGGTGAGGTTTCTCTCGCCCACCACGATGACCCCGTGTTGAGGCAGAGATGTTACCTGGAACCAGACCTCGTAGGAGCTGCGCTGAGGCGTCGACAGCTTGGACATGAGGTTAGAAGCATCAAGATTCGACTCGTCAATGATGACGCTGTCTCCTTCTGTCACCTCAGCACCTGTCCAGAGAACATGTGTGGTAAAGTTGATATACTTACACTTACATTTATACTAATATTTATTCATGCTGGTGGTGTACTTCCAGGGTTGGTAATATTCATGTTAAACTTTAGGTTATAATACCAGTACGTACCAGTACAAACCATGAAGAACTGCAAACGTATTCGTACCTGTGTTTGCAAGTAGCACTGTGTTGTGTTCAGGTCCAGTATTCTCATAGGAAATGTCTATTTTGAAGGTCTGGCTGTTCAGAGAAGCCGGCGGTGACGCCACAGAGAAGGTCATGGTGTCCAGAGCTTCCCAGCCCACCGACTCGATGGGGCTCTGAACGTACACAACCTCCTTCCTGTCAACCTGAGGCACAGAAACTATCGTCAGTCCATTATCTCAAAGAAATTCACATGAACAAACTTGTGTGACATCAGCGACAGAACGCGTAGGATTCCATCATTAATGTTAATCTGCTGTGCTCAGCATCGCGGACCCAACAACGTCACATGACCATCAGAAATAGCTGCTTACATAAAACCTTCACATGTTCCACCCAGCTCTAGAAGCACAACATTGCCCTGACTCAAAGAGGAGGAAGAATATTTATTATTCAGTTAATTATTCATACTGTGGAAATCTGGCGACGTTCCACAGGAACAGGGAAAGCCTGATGTTTTGGCTTCACATCTCTGGAGAAGAGCGCGCACACCACAGAATACCTTTTCTTAGTATAGAAGTGAGGGAGCTGGGTTGGAATCGAACCTGCAAACTCAGGATCCAAGCCTCAGTTAATGGGATGGTAAGGCCCCGTGCCGCTGTCACTCACCATGTCCTGTGTGAAGGTGGAGATTTCGACTGTTGTATTATCCGGCTGCCTCGCCACCAGCCGCCCCAGCTTCGGGTGCCGAACCACACTGAATGTGATGATGCGAGTGGAGGTGTTGCTGACGTCATTGGTCACTGCCTGGAGATCCTCATTTGTGATCAGTGCAGATGAGCCTGGAGAGGGGGGGGGGCACATACACTTTGATTAATGATGAGTTGCGTCACATTATTAATGAAAAAGTGTCTGAGGAGAAAACATTTATCTAGGGCCACACTCATGCATCATCAAACGTAAGAAGTATATTCTCCCCCCTGGAGACTTTTCATATCTTTTTGCTAAATATGCAAAGCCTCTTCTGGAATAGAAAGATGAGGCTCTTTTGATGTGTCACATTAAAGATGCACCGCGGATGTAACACACTGTCCAACTGCAGGCTGAGGCTGTTACATAAAATCCACACAAAATATTAAAAAATGGATCAGCTCCTCGCAGGCGCAGAAAACTTCCACTTGGGAGAAACAGGGAGAAACATGGTGGGTGCATGGTGACAGCACCTCGCCACTGAGAGCTGCTTCTCTTTGTGAGATAAATTATATAGATTTCCACAGACTCACTGCTTTGTGAAAATTGTGAGAAAACGAATAGATAAATCATGGCAGGGAGAGATAGATGGAAGGAGTCACTTTCATAAGCACTTGTCTGTCTCTCAGGGGAAATTTCCCTCGAATAGAAAAAAGTGGGAGAGAAGAGCGTCCCTGTCTTTTTTTTTGAATGAAAACCCATCAAGGACTTAATCTACAGGGTTTTTCTATATTGTCAATTTGTGCAGTTTTTGTGGTCAGCAGAAGGTCACTCATGGCTGCACAATGCTTTTGCTTCGCTGTAATTTGAACCTGCTTTAACTACCTCTGCTGTGATTGGCCAGAGAGGGTAAAGACACGATGCTGCTCCCTCTCAAACTCTGCCTTCTTTCAATCAGTGTCATCCATCTGCTTTCCTCTCAGATATGTTCTACATCTCATGGTTCCGCGCAGTCGCCATGCTCATCACGCCACACTGCGCTCGCTCCTCTCCCCTCTGATAAACATTGATCTCCTCTCTGGATCCCAGTTGACAGGAATCTGTGGTAGCGATGGAAAAACCTCAACCTCGATCAACCCTCCATCGGATGCGATGAATCGATTGATGAGAAAGGTGACTGGGTCTCTCTCTCTCTCTCTCTCTCTCTCTCTCTCTCTGGGGTTTCACTGAAAGTGTGGCCATTTGGAACAAGTGGCACACACGCTTGGTGAGGAGTCTTTGCAGAGTTTTGCAGCAGACACTGGGGGATTTTTTTTTGCCAGGAAGAGGTAAAGCACAGGCCTCCTCTCCGCAGTGTGAAAGTGTTTGATGTCACCCCTCGCCTCATCAAAACCCTGCATTGTCGGTTAAAGCTCCCCCCTCTCTCGCTGCTCCGCCCGGCACAAAGCACTAACAGGGCTGCCTCAGACAGACAGGGCCACAGCTTTTCAAGTGCACACTCACCCTGTGGCTGGGAAGCTCAGTGGAGCATGCCAGTTGGCAATTTGCTGCCCTCACAATATCCTCTCCTCCCAACTCCCAAACCAGACCACTGGAAATCTCTGTAAAAATCTCAGTGTTCGCAGACACAGACGACGTTTGGCTTATTTTTGGCTGCTGGGTATTCAAGGTAGTTTTCTATCAACACGTCAGCAGTCTGGTATTTGGATAATGTCATGAGTTGGATACTGCACAAGAATTTTGGGCAGAGACTGTGGTCAGGAAGGACATAAATCCACAGACACACACCGTCACAACAGATCCATCAGTCATAGTCACCGGGAGAATCCCCTCCACCACCAAAACCCCACAAAGAATACTCAAAATCTAGATTTGATTCCATACACGTCATCTTGCTGCCATATTTAGAAACACACATGTTCCTGATCGGACAGAATATCAGTGTGTGACAGGATCGGCGAGAAAAGACTCGGTGGTGCAGCATGTTGTTGTTGTTATTTGATGAAATGAATGTTATCACCGGGGAGGATTTACCTGGAAACACCTTCAGCGGACGGTTCTTCTCTACACTGAGTACTAAGGCCCGGGCCGTGATGCTGAAGATCTGCCTGGGGCTGAAATTCACTCCATCGTTTACTTGGAAGCTGAATCCTCCAGACATGGCACCTGGAAACATAAAAAAAAAAAAAAAAACAGTTGAGGGAAAGTTACTGGATTCTTTTGCTGCCTTTCAGTTTTGTTAGTTTATGTTTTCACTTTCACTTCTTGGCTGCTTCTAGTTTCTGCAGAATACACAGGAAAATAAGGGAGCGACCATCAGCAGTCCAGACGCTGGTCTCTAATTCTTCGTCACTCAGTCAAAACATTGTCCGTACCCGTGTAGATGTGTGTGAACAAACAGAGAGAGACATGCAGAGTGAAGCGTGCACCTTTCACATAATTCTGTGCAGACAAAGAAAACAGTAGATAAGAATCAGAGGAGTCAGAGGAAACCTGATCTGAGGCAGCTGACAGAGCTTATCCACCATTTTACCTCAAAGGTTCAAGCGTTATCACTTCAGTCCTGTCGGTCTTAGCTGCGGCTGGGTCTATTCTCTGATTCAAATCAAAACTCAATTTGGATGATCTGAAATTTATCTGGATCAGCACAAGATCAATTCTTCAATTTTTTTGATAGGGACTAACTAAGTGTCTGACTCAATGAAGTAACTTGGGGAATCGAACCGCCGCCCCTCTCTCTACACACATGTTACTGTGTATCCATTGTACCTTTCTGCACAAACAGCAGCTGCCCCTGGTCAATGTGAGCCTGGGTGAAGTTCAGCACCACCTTCATGGGGGCGCTCTTCAGGGCCAGGTGCCCGTTACTGGGCGGCGTCACCATGAAGTGGAGCTCCTCCGGGGGCGTGTCCAGGTCCTGCGCCATCAGATCCTCCGGCCTGATCTCGGTCACCGACGACACCCACACCTGTACACAGGGTCAGTACAGACATGCACGACATGACATCTCCCCAAAAGTGAAGCCAAATCATCTTGAGGTGATGGAACCTCCTGAGTGGCAGCTGAGACTGACTCGTGATTGGTCGATACCGGCTCCATCCCCTCAGTTTTTTGACGCGCAGACAGCACAGATACACCAGTGATATGACACGGTGGAAAATGAAGCAGGATTAATAAAAGACCAGCAGACAGAGCCATGAATCTCCATCACATATTTCTCTCTCGTTCTTCTCCCTGGGTCATTCTCCCCTGCTCCTCCTCCTCCTCCACTGAAGCAGAAGTGCTGTGAATAAAAATCTCAGAGGCGACCTGAACACGGCCGGACAATAACGACCTGTGTCGCTGTGAGCATCACCCGAGAGCCCTTCAGCGACATAATGAACGAACGAAGGGCATAACTGGGCTAAAAATAGCCACAGGGACTGTAAACACAGTGGGGGTGCAGAGCGTGGGTGAGACTCAGCTCTGGATTTATGTAAAGGAGCTCACACAAAGGAACAGCAGAGCCTGCAGACCGGAAACACACCAAAGTTTTTACATTTTCTGAGAAATGATGATGGAATAAAAGCGGTGCTACTTAAAACATCAAGACTCAAGACTCTGGAGGACAGAGACGTGTCGTCCATCCTTATTTCCTGTCAGAACGTTAGATAGTGTCTGTTCAGTGCAGTCCAAATAAAACTCCACTAATTTAATTTGAACATCACAATAAATGACTTGAAGGTTCAGTCCCAGAATTTACTTTGATTAAAGCTCATGGCCCAGAGCAATTTGTTTAAGAACCAGCCAAATTACAAACACAGTCGTTTCTATTCAAATGAGTCAATTTTTTTTTTTTTTTTTAATGCGTTATCTTGTGTTCACACGCTGGTTGAGGCACAAGTTCTATTACTGGCAACTTCTAGCTGCTGAAATCTGTCACACCACAGATGCAGAAGTGCAGTTAAAGTGAAGGGTAAAGGGAAGTGGTTAGAGCAAGAGAGAAACACGCTGCAGGGATGTAGAGCCAATAACACACCTTACAGAGTCTAACAATATCTGAGATCTGTAGTTTCCCTGTTTTAAACTACACGTTAAACTGAGTGTTAATGGGAGTGTAAATCACTAACTGGCAGTGACTGGGTTCTAGGTTTTATTTACTGGAACAGACACTTGGGGGTCCTTTTTCAATTAGCACCTGTAAACCGCTGCTCCCGCAGAGTCTCTCCCCACGAGAACAACTCGTCACACATGTGAGTGTGTGTCGGGAAATGACAACACTTCCCATAATCCTCTGATCTGACAGGAAGTCAGAGCAGGATCAGCCTGACTTACAGCATCACAGTGACCCCCGCCCAGAAAACACAAGACAGAGTTTAAACACCTCCAATCTCCTGTTAATTAAATCCTCTGTTCTTAAAAGAAAAATCTTTATTTCAACCAGACAAAAACAACCTGAAGAACTGGACTTGACTCAAAGGAAAAGGAGTCAAATATAAATCTGCCACAAGAGATGTTTGCAGTGGACAGTAAACAGTAAAAACTCTGGTTTAAAACTGGTTTGAATTCCAGATTAATATCTCAGCTTGATTCTTGGCATAAAGTTGTTTTTTTTTAAACTAAACAAAATAATTGATGATGTTTTTTGTCTGTATTATGTTGTTTTGGCATAAGATTAATAATTTGTGTGTTTAACACAAACGTCCTCCTGTTTTGTGATTCACCAAAGGCTCGGCCGATGGTTTATTCAATAATCCCTGTGGCACAGAGTAAAAAAAAGATATATGGAGGGTTGTTTTGAAACTATTGATTCAGCTGATCAAAGCTGCTTCACAGCAACTTTCTGAGTCATCTTATGAAGAAAGGGTCGATGCAAGAAAAGCTGTGCGTCTCAGGCTGAGCTTCAACATGATGTGCAGGGGCAGAGAGCCACCTTGTGGACTGAGAGTTTAAAATCTGGCCCTTCCACCGAATGTCCACTGAGACATGACTCGAAGACTAATAAGCGCACTTGAAATAAAAAGATTATCTCTGTGTGCAGACCAGCTCGTGGAGAAATATCCTCTCTGCTCCTGATTTAATTAACTTTAATTTAACTGGCGTCCTCGCGTTCCGCAGGATTCCAGAGGAATTTGAGGCATTTGGGAGAAAGCTACAAACAATGGAGGCGGACACTTCAGCCCCTCTGTCCAGCTCGACCTCGCTCAACTCTGGCCACTGGGGATGGCACGACTCAGTGCACAGAAACAAAACATCTTCTGTCTAATGTACACGTAATATATCTCAAATCTAAGTGTGAGAGCTTCTCGCAGACAGGAACTAAATGCATTTTATTCGATTAGAGAACAGCGAGGAGAGTTCGCGAAGCCGTGCAAATAAGCTGGAATCGAGGCCATAAAGTCACAGCGCTCGTTATTTCCAGGTCATGACATCTTGCCACTCGACACTATGATGTTTCAGAGAGGATTAAATTCATTCTGGCAACAAAACCTCGAGGCTCATAATGCCTGGAGGTTCTTTTCCATTTTATTTTAACTTTCCATCCATAAGACAACTTTCCAGAAGATTTCCAAAACAGCGTCCACTCCAGCGTGAACACGACAAGAATCAGTTTGAAACCTGACACCCAAACACACGACACCTCCAAACATATATGGCAGCCCCCCTGGACCCTCCTCCACATAGCATGCATAGTTTCCCCTCATCCAGCCCGCCATGGCAACACTGCCCACATGAAACCCCTCTGACAGTAAGCCGTGGTGCCAGAGCTGCTAGTAAAAAAAGAAAAAAGTTTAAATATAGAGCAGACTCACCCTGAGGACCCTGTTGGCAGTAATAACAGGAGGCTCATCGTTGACAGCTGTAACCTGGATGTACACCGTCTGGGCCGCACTCTGCTTCCTCAGCCCTGAGTCATTGGCCACCACAGTGAAGTTGTCGGCTAAGCTTTCGCTGCTGTCATGCACGTAGTAAATGAATTCATGTTCCACCTGGTGAGAGATCACGGAAATGATTGTGAGGCAGAGCTGGGAACCACAGCTGCGGAGATTTAGTCTAAATTCACAGCGGGACGGAGACACCGTGATGTTTTGTGACACAGAGGTCGGGTCAGACGCATTCATGTCATGGACACGATGACGTGACGAGACTTGACATGACGTGCGCATGAGGACGGCACAGCCGGTTTGGGTCGAGATGAAGGGCTGAGGGGATTCGCACATGCATTTGGAGTTAACTGGGATTTTTTTTATGCTTCACAACGTCGCAAACATTCCTGCAGATTAGGATGGAAAATAATCCACTGAGTCATCAAGGTATATCAAAAAAAAAAAACCCAGAGATTATGAGCTCCTTGGTTTCAGTGGTAGTTACAGGGTTTAAATTAATTACTGAAAATCCCTCAAACTGTTCATCCATCCAAGAATGTTTGTAGGTTGCAAGCATTATACAAATCTCTGTAAATTTAGAAAACACACTCTCGGCTTAATCTTTAAAAAGAAACTATGACCTCTGCGTCTTTACTTTAAGGGTTGGCATTAAAACGACGACAGCCAAACTCAGACTGATTATTCATCTGTCAACTGCAAGAGCTGATCTCACCTGCCTCCTGGTGAAAGAGGTAATGGGCACGCCCGGGTGGCGGGAGTGCTCAACGTGGCCGTGCTGCGGGGGCTCGGACAAACTGTACAGGAAGTTAATCCCTGCGAAGTGTTGGTTGGTGACTTTGAGCACGTCCTGGGTCAGGGCCTTGGAGGCGCCCTCGTTCAGCGTGAAATTTGAGACGCGAAGAGGGATGAGGCGTGGGATGATGTCAACCGACATCCGAATGTCGCCGACGTCAGTGACCCCATTGGTGGCGTCAAGGAGGAAGGTGTCATTGGCTTCAGCGGGATCTACCTGCAAGTACTGGATGTTCCCACCGTTAATGTCCTCCTGGGTAAACGTCTTGACAGGGGACTGTTTGGTTCCGATGTAACGGTTCTCCGCCTCAACAAAACGCCTGAGAAAGCCGTGGGAGGGGGCTACCTTGACTGTGAATACAATCTCGGATGGCATGTTGTCCTCGTGAGTGACCTGCAACAATCAGAAAACACAGTGACTGGTTACATTGGAAATGTTCTACGTGTCAGCAAAGTTCAGATTTCACTGGAGCCTAAATGGAACGTGGCAGCACCGTACAGTGAAAACACACAAACCCCGGTGAACGTTCAGATTTGACCTTTTCAGCAGCCTTTAAAACCAGGACAGTAAAAAAAACATTTCATTGTAATGTTGTTTTTTTTTATTTTATATTAGCCTGTGTGGTTAACATTTACTGCCTCCTTTCATAACAGGATGCTGCCATAATAAATACTGATCTCAGGATCAATGATAACCAAATGCATGTGTTATTATTTTAATATAGTGGAAATACATACAAGCAGAACATGATTATAAATATTATAATTGTATACATACTATATGTTTAATATACTGTAATTACTTCTTTTAAAATCATTCTGTGCATTTTAAATGAGAGGATTATGGTCCATGGATGAAAGATGATTCCAACCAAATTCTCTCTGAAACTCACCTCCAGTTTAGTTTCGTCGATCTTCACTGGTTTGCCCTCCTCTACCAGTAACGTGTTGTGATGCAGCACTATGGGCGGCCTCTGGTGACTTTCCAGATAAACTTTCACGTTGATCTTCGCTGCAAGTTGAAAACCCTTAGCTTTCACTGTTAGGTTGAAATAGTCGGCCAGATGTTTGCTGTCCCTGTGCCGGTAGGAAATCAGCCCTTCTTTTAAGTCCGACTGTGTGAACGCCTCCACGGTTGTTTCATTGAGGTAAAGCTGTCCATACTTAGGAGCTTCGTCCAACTTGAAAATGACCTCATGGTCATCTCTGATGTCGAGATTTGACGTGACGCTAAAATTGCTGGTGGAAAACGTGACGGATCGGCCCTTCTGGACCAGTAGGCCAGTGTTGTTGCCGACCTTCAGGAAGGGGTCATGTGCGCTGATGTCTAAAAGGCTTGATACAAAATGTTTTCCATCGGAGACAAAGAGGACAAACCTGCCCGTGCTCACACCTTTGTGAATGAACAACACTCGCTTTTCATCCAAATCCTTCTGCCGGAACTGGAACAGTCGATGAGTCGTGTCATTAACCAGGACTAAGTCTCCCAGTGGGATTCCACGCCGAGTGTAAATCAGCTGACCGTCGTCATAATCAGAGTCTGGGTCGTGATAACGCAAATCCTCTGAAGTGAGTAACCTTTGTCCATCTCTTACCACATGAAAAACTTTATCGATAACACGTTGTGGCTTATGGTCGTTGACTAGATTAATGGAGATGTTGAACTTTCCTTCTTTGGAGCCAAAGTCGTCGTCCGCGATGGAGGATTTGAAGCCTTGGCCGATGGAGGCAATGAAACTGAACTCATCGTGAGTCGTTTCACTGTCATCATGAATGTACATGATCCGTTCCTCTAATATATCCTGATTGCTAAAGGTTAGGATGTTGGTGTAGCTAGCGTTGGAATTTGACTGACTGATACGGGCTAGTTTCCCATGTCTGGGGCTGCTCACCACAGTGTAGTACAAATCTTTTGTACTCAAACTCTCTGCAAACAGATCGTCTTTTGTGATGAGTTTACTTTCTCCCTCCAGAACTGAGAGTCCGTCGTTTCTCATAAACACACTGTTGACATCAGCTTTAATGGAAAACTGGAAATCATAGTTTTGAGACTGAGCATGCTTGGAAACCAGATGGAATTTGAACCTGTCGTGTGTGTCTTCATGAGGTCTGTCGCTTAGCTCATAATGGACTTTCAGATCCGTCACATTTCTCTGGCTGAAAGTAGAGTTCTTGGTCAAGACTGTGGTGTCCAGCAGAAGTTTTCCTTTCTTGGGTGTCGTGAGAACTCGGAAATAAAGGTCATCCTCCGACAGGGCCACGCCTTCAGCTGTGGCAAAAATATGCTCAGAGTCCAGTGTCACTTTTCTAACTTTATCCAAGTCAATCATAGTATTCCTCGTCAGGTGGTACTTCACCCACTTCACAGTAATCGGGAAGAGTATTTCAGTGGTTGCCTTGGCGGCCACGTTCACTTTGCACTTGAAGTAATCAGTGGCATTGGATGTCTGGATGTCTAGAAAAGTGCTAACGTACCTCAGCCGCTCTTTCTCAAGGAGCCTTTGGGAGAAAGTGTCAGTGGGCCTCCATTCACCGCTGGAGTGAAGCCTCTGGAGTTCTCCATACTGAGGTGGTTCGATGATATCATAACGAATGTCAACTACTTGTTTCACAGCATTGGTTTGCACGGCCAGCTGCTTTGTTCCAATTAGAGCCATCTCTCCTTGGACGATCACAAGACCTGTGTTGTTGGCAATTTTGTATTCCAGCGCTACAGCCATGACTCTAAGAACCACAGTGTTGCTGACCTTTTCCCCATCGCCAACTCGAAGAACTATCCTCGAGTTTCTGACCCCCGTGTGAACGTAGTACACCCTGAGTTCTTCCAAGTCTAAATACGAGAATGAGGTCACTGCTTTGCCAGGGTTGTTTTCAAGTTCCAAATATCCAGCATCAGCATTCAGGTTCCCAAGTACCGAAAAGACAAGGTTGTCATTGCTGCTGTCAATGTCTGTGGCTTTCAGAACATCTGTGGTGAGGCGTTTTTTAGAGTTCTCCAACAGCACAAAGAGATTTCCTTCAGGGAGGCTCAATTCAGGCGCATCGTTGGTGGGTGTCACAGTAATATTGTACCGGTACAGTTTATTTCCCTTTAGGTAATCAGGAACTTGCTTTCTACTGCTAGAATAAATCGAAAACATGAAGAAATCATCTGGTTCCTCTGAGCCTCCGTGGATATACATCACTCGTCCATGCCAAAGGTCCAACATGCTGAAGGTGTTCTCCTCTTGGTCTTGATCCACATCGAGCCTTATCTGACCCCGAATGGGTTGCTCCTGAATTCGGAACATGATCTGGGATTGTCGAATGCCTAACTTCTTAAAGTCCAAGAGAAGCTTGAGGTGTTTGGCCTCAAGAGATGCCCTGCCACCTTCTTGCACCACAAGGTTTTTAATCTGCACAAAATTTGAGCCATACCTTCTATCCAGGCCCCTTGCAAGAGTGGACATGTGAAATGACGGCGTTGGTGTCACCAGGTGAAAAAGGGATCCTGGAGTGCTTGTCGGACTCGCTGTGGTTGATGGTTCTGGTTCTTTCTCTGGCTCACAACCAACTGAGATATCCTTGGTGACTACAGCAGTGGAGAGACCCATCTTCACCCCGTTGACTTCAATGTTCTTCAGACATCCTTTGAAGGAACCTCCTCTGACTCGCTTTCCAGACACAGAAGCGAGCCCCACCTTTCTGACTTCAGATCTGGTGCTGTCATCGATGCCTCCCACAAAGAGAAAACCTTTGAGCTGAGGTCCCTTTGCACGAGAGCTGATGCTGCTTTTCACCATCTCTCCATCGACAGTCAGCTCGAGGCTTTTGGAACTCAGATGCACCTTGATAGAATGCCATTTCCTGTCATTGATGGATGTGAGGGAACGAAGCTCCGCTTTAGACCCAGCTTTCCCAACAATGGCCACTGGCAAACCTTCTTGAATCTCCACAGCAACAAAAGACCCCTCTCTGGCTGAAGTGTACAACAAAATTCCCTCCGAGGCTGAAGTGTGCACAACACACTCAAACACCGCTTCCTGCTGGGCTTTCCAGGTTGGCAGAGAAATGTAAGCTCTGGAGCTGAAGAAGCTGATAGGGTCCTCCTCTGTGGCAAAGAACTGGGGACTGCAACCTAAAGACACCTCATGGACAGTCTTGAATCCAGTATATGGCCTCAGTGATGACAGCAGGTCATGCTCGTTGAAGACCACATCCTCCATGCAGCCTCGGAAGCCTATCGGGTCTCTTGGGAGATAAGGTCTGTCCAGGCTTCCCGAGCCTCCAACATAGAGACCATCAAAGATGTTGAGAATGTGTCTGGAGCCCAGCATCTTTGCTCTGGTGTGGGAGTTCCTGTCTACTGTCAGAGTGATGTTGTCCCGCACGTGGTGGACCTCCACAGAGTGCCATGCCAGGTCGTTGAGCTGGGTGCCTCGGTCAGACTGTAACACCCGTTCCCCCGATCCAAGGTCCAGTTTCAGCTGAAACGACAAAACAACCTGATCACACAAATGTGCTTGATTAAAGTGAAAAAAGGCTTTTTGTAAATGCTGATTTTATCTGAGATAAGACATGTAGGGAAATGTTTCAAGAGCAATTAAATAAATATATCCCTATACTGACATCTACTTTAATCTGAATTAAATAATTGACTGTACACTCCAGAAAGCAAACACAGGACCGAGACTGGTTATGCCCCATGATGTCACCTGTTTTCAGAACAGTGGGCTTTGTCTGTGACTTCACGCAGGAAGCAAACTATTATCTCTTTGCCTTCAGCTATGTTCTCAGAGCATCATGTCACCATCTCAGACTAATGCTGCGTTTAGATGACATGCTTGTCAAGGCTTGCTTCCGAGTCCCTGCTATTCATGCGTGGGTTTCCAGGGAGCAACGCTCATGTCTGACTCACGTGGAATGAGACCCCAAGTTCGAGGAAAGCTTGTGTGGATGAACAAAAAAAAAAAAAAAAACTCTTCCGGCGACCTGAGGCAGTTTAAGGAGCAGGGACGAGTGTTTCACTACTTGTGCTCATTGAAGTACGACAATATAACACAGCCGTCAGTATGATTAAACCCCGGCCATCCAACACTCTAACACGAATAGAAACGTAGTCACAAGCATTTCTTGAGTTTGATGCATCAACACTCGGATGCCTATCCAAGAGTTTCTTAACACGGCTTCCGACTACACTTGTGTCCATTCTGTATGTCCATTGAGTCACTCACAGGATGCTTTGCTTTGGAAGGGGTGAATGTATTTCACCTTTAAATCCTCCCAGCACGGCTGGAGTTGTGGGCTAAAAATAGAGTCTCCTGCTCAGGCCAAAAAAAACGTGCCCTAAATTTCTCAAGTGTTCCGAAGGTAAACACATTTTGCAATTGAAGTAATTCTCCAGGGGTGTGTGTCGCTACATCAATCAATCCACAGCTTCACTGGAGTTGAGCTAAAAGTTAAAGTCACTTCCTAACGTTGGCAGAGCTGGTAACTGGGTTTTATGGCTGTTCAGACTGTGCCCTTAGGTTTTATTACAAACTCATAGAGCTACATCGCGCGGTGCCACTGGACCAGGATCAAGACTGTGTGATTTAATCTCGTGCCATTTATATCTGTATATTCTACACATTTGTCTCCAGTGCTTCACGAAGCAGCATTTTTGTGATTGATTTCTTTTCTATTTGTCTCGTCTTCAATCTAGAGGGGTCTTGAACAACCTGAGGAGCGAAGACGTCTTGTGTGTTTACAATCATTTGATCATTACTCCTCCCACCTCTGCACGTGATTCAGCCGTTTGGATAATAATCCGTCCTCACAGTGTCTGTATACACACCTGTGTGTATGTATGTTGTCCTTTTTACACCTTTGCTTTCATGTGGTCTGCCGATAACAGATTCAATCCCAAACCCAAACACATTTTTGTGGACAGCTTTTGGAGTTTGAAACAGGGTGGGGTTTGGGATAAGGGTCTCAATAACAAGAGCTTTTTTCAAATGAGTAGGTTTCTAGAATTCCATGTGCGCTTAAATGATCAAATACTACTTGTCACCGTTCTTCTAGTTAATTTTTCTAAATTCTTTATATTCTAATCAACTTTTTGTTTTTTTGCCAACACGCTCCCCTCCGGCACTGAAAATGATGCGTCACACATTCTTTCTAACACATTATCTTGATAATAAAGATTAAGCAATAACAAAGGCAATGCTTTGTCTGCACAGTGACTGAGAACCACCAGATGTTCACAGCCGTCCCCCGCTCGTTGGTTTAAGTGTTTGATAAAAGAAGAAATGCAGTGATCAGGGGTGTGACTCAGTTAGACACAACAGAAAACACACATCTGACTGATTTTATGATTTCCTGGTTTCCAGTGTGACTGGAGGAGGCCGGTCTGGGAGTTAACACTCAGCTCACACCACGCAGGCTTGTCTGCTTGTGTTACTGTGCTGAGGGACTGACACTGTCAGCTGAGATGGACCCATCGCTCACGGTGGTCCGAGTGTCTGTAGAGTGACCGTGTACGCATGCATCGTATGCACGCTCATATGCAGCACGTGTGAGTGCATGCATGCGCTAATGTATGCTTGAACACATATGCTCAGCATGCTGAGGGCCATGGATGTACCCACCTGCAGGCGACCAGCGTGGAGCTCGAGTTGGAAGTAGCCGGTCTGGCCGGCGGCGAGAAACAGCAGGCCATTGGTGCTGGAGGTTCGGAAGCGGACGCGTAGCGTGTTATGGTCGGACGACTCTGTTGCCTTGAGCTGGACAAAGCCATCGCCATAGAAGGAAGCTGTGGAAAGAGACGAGAGAGAGCGAGAGAGAGAGAGATGTGGTTTTAGAAAATATAAAGCCAGAACTACACGGCGTCGCTATATGGTCCGGTGTGGTGTTCACAAGGGTTTACAGGCTGGTAGAACCAGTGCATGACAACTGAGCCGAGTACGAGAGATGGGAGGAAGAGAGGAGCAGCGACAACAGCAAACACAGAGCAAGTCAAGTCAAGCATTGTGGTCTTAATATAGCCAACATGTGACATTTAGATATAAAAGCCAAGCTAATTATCATCCTGCCTGTTCTTTACAAGTGGAACACACACACACACACATGCAGGCACGCACACAGCTGTGTTGGCGACGACGCTCATTAGCAGAATGCTATTCCCCAGCCCCTAACCCTAACCCTCCTAACTGAATGCCTAACCTAACTCTAATTGTAACCCTAATCCTAAAACCAAGCCTCGTCCATGGCCGGCCAAAAATGTCCTCACTCTGTAGGTTACAGGCTTAAACTGGTCCGCGCAAAGAGGCTGTACACACACACACACACGCACAAATTATACCCCACCACCTAAAGAATGCTTGTGAGTGTGAATGTGCTCAGCCTTCCTGGTGGGCCCGTCCTGTTTGTACTCCATACGCTCCCCCATAATGATTTACATGCATTCAAGTACAGCAGGAGTATAATTACGAGCTCTGGAGCTTTACCTGTCTGATAATCACCACTGTGAAGCGGGCAGAATTGCAGGTGTACGTCTCAGCTCGTTTGTAGCTGGAGGAGAAAGTGGCTCTCGGACTGTCCGAGGCCGCAGCCGAGGCACGTCTGAAATTTAAAAGCTCTTTTGACTTATGTGCCACAGCAGCAGTATCCACACCGAGACAGAGGATGTGGAGGCGGCTCAGAGGGAGTGGGGCATGTTTGGGCCTGGCCTGCCCTGACAGGAACCTTCAACCTGAACATGAAAGGCTCTGACGTCCCCACATTGTCTGTGGCCCCGCGTTCCCGAAACAGCTTTGGCGGACGGACCCAGCTGTTGCTTCTACCTCACCTCCCTGCCATTTCGCATCACCCTGTAATCTGCGCTAACGTGCTCTGAAGCTTTCTCATCGGAGCCTGTGTGCCCGGGCACCACCACCAGTTCGGCTTTTAATGAGCTCCACGAGTCCCACGCACATTCAAAGGTTAACGAACAAACATCTCTGCCTCTGTGAGGAAACACGTCCATTCCAGGTTTGATTTATTCGGAGCTGATGAGCCAGAGGCCAGAGCGGCCTGCTGCTAATGGGCCTCAGTGACTCACTGGACAAACTAGGGAAAGTTAATGACAGTCAATGGGTTTTTTTCTACTATGTGAAAAGGGTTAATGCACTAATGACTCGTTTGCCTGCAATTAAACCAGTAAAGCATGTGAATTAGCCCTTCAACCACCAATGCACACATCAAGCAACAGGAGCTGATGCAGCCAGACAAATACACAGATAGAAATCAACCTCAATGCAACAACAATCACATGCAACTTCTACTAACACATAAACAAAGGTCCAAATATATATTAATCACAGCATTTATTAAAGAAACAATTTTCACTCCATGGCAGAAGAAGGAAAAAAAAACATATTGCCTCTGAAGAGTTTTTTCCCCCTCACTAAATTAAAAAAAGAATTCTGAAAAGGTTTAATACATTAAGTAAATTACTGAATGGATTTCAGTGAAAAAGGGAACAAAAGAAAATGGAATTTTCACCTACATACACAATCAAGAAATAATAAAGTCTGATATTAGTCTTGAAGTTTAGACCGTTTTAATTACTCTGAACTGATTTTTACTATTATACTGAATATTGCTGATTCTTAATTTAATCAAATATGAAATTGCAGGTGAAAAACGTTCTTAAAATAACTTTTTTGTGGGTGTTTTTTCATGAAGCAGGACTGAAAACGTTTAGCTAATTATTAAAAGAGTTTAGTTTGCAGCTCGCTTGCTGAATTAATTAATTTACCCACCAGATAAACTGAGTCAGCGTTCTTCCACATCAAACATGTTCTGCAGTAAACCTCACGTCTCTCCAACCCTGTAGAAAAACTTAATAAATAGTTTTTAAAACAGTTTGGGGGTTTTCCATCCTCTCCCTGCCGAGCAAGTGGATATCAGTTCTACCCGTTATATTAACCCTTTGTGTTATTTTCATTTTGTGTGGACAGTTTGCCTTATTGCCATTGTTTGTTGGAATCAAATGTATCATGATTGCCCATACGGTCAGGAAGAATGTGGCCTGGTTGATTCTGAAATGCAGCTGGAAATAGAATGGATTAATTGGTCAACAGGCACAAAGCATGCAGCGTTGCTTATCCTTAGCGCGACCCGGAGTCAGACAAACCGAATTTATTGTCCTTTCCCATTCATCTGACTGGCTCTGTGTACATAACAGCGTGGGCAGGGGAGCACTTGCGAAACCCAGCCAAGAGGAAAGCAATGACATTTTTCCCCTTAGTTCACAAGGATGGACACGCACGCTCCAGTGTAGTTTGGCGTCATCGCCGTGCTGCTCAAGTCACACGACTGAACGCCATGTTTGGTTAGAACAAAAATAATAATGCGTGACTGAATTCTTGGGCAGCAGCGTGAGTCCGTGGTGGGAAGAATATCTGGGCTGTTGCAGAAACACAGAGATTATGTGACCATGTAAATGAGAGACCTCCAGAGAGACTGACCCACACATAAACATACCCCGAGTTCCTGCCCGGGCAGAGTCCGGGGCTGTTTGACGGTCGTTCTCTAATCTACGTGTCTGCAGGGCCGCTCGTTGTCACACTTTTTTTTTGGTGAGACAAACGGCTCCCTGAACAACAAAGCGAAGCAGTGACCTTTCAGCGAACACCTTACAGTTAATTTGAGGGACGAGACCAGGCCCTGTCACTGCCTGTGTGCTCAGGTTATACAACAAATCAGAGATGCACCCTGACGGAAGTGTCTCGTTGTTTTTTTGTTCTTTGCTGACTGTCATGTCATTGTGCTGTTATCAAAGTCTGGACACTTTAGGAAGAGATGTTCCGACTCCAATAACAGCAAAGGAAAAGCCTCGGATAGTGCAGACACCAGGTCAGGCATCAGTCAGCACACTCATCAACATCACTATCCCTAATATCTTTATTTTCTTCTTAAAGTGTAGACTGGCGTATACTGGGACCAGTATGTGCTGATTCCAGGTGTCAGAACACCTCTACTTATCAAAGCCACACGGTTCATACATACTCAGAATGAGATGCCTCAAAGTCGACCCCCTGTCTGTACTGTTGCTGCACTCAGCCGAAGACACGCCGCGTGTTAGTCACAGAGAAATAATTCCTCATTATCCCCAGGGGGACGGCGTGGAGGAAATCAGAGTGTGGATGACACACGGCCAACAATCACATCAACCAGACGGGCTGACGACTGCACACGCAGATGTAAAAAATAATGTACATCTGCAGAAATACATAAGAAACATATTTGTCCCTCAGGTCGTGCGGAGCAGCCGCGGCCGTCCGGTTCCTTGAATTCACTTGAGTGTGCCATTGTCACAGTCAGATAGTTCTTCCAGTGCAGTGGGCATCACAAGTCCCATTTGTGCTGCTGCTGCTGCTGCTGCCTCTGATAAGGTGAGAGTGCTGTGGGTGCTTCCAGCAAACTGTAGATCCTGTGAGAGTGTGTGTGTGTGTGTGTGTGTGTGTGTGTAGCTTGCACGCACACAGAACAAATGCTCTCATCGCATAATCATACATCTTAAACAGGAGAGTGTCGCTAGAATGATTTTTTAAAATAATCCCAGTTTTTATTTCATACGTCAAATAAATTCTGACCTCGTGTTTTTTTTTTTTGTTTGTTTGTTTTTTTTTTAGAACAATCGAGCAAAAACACTGATGCTGTTTAAATATGAGCTTTGTTCTTTTGCTGGAATGAATGAGACGCTGCAGCCTAATTATCTGAAATAAAATAAAAAAAATCACACTATTTACTTCACAATATCAAATTAATAGAATTAAAAATGCATACTGATATACAGACTGGGATTATTGGTCTCATGCAGAAATCTTGCCAAATAATCTTGCATTCCCAAAATGGGAATGAGTGCTGATTCGTGACACATCACATCTGACCTCAGGCTGGGAGTCACACTGCAGGTTAAAAGACCAGTGAGCCACCACTGGGATTCTACAGCACACCCAACAGCCCAGTACAGAGTCACACTGAGCCTGGTTCGGCTGGTCCAGTTCAGACCTGCAGCACGGACACACACACACACACACACACACACACACACACACACACAGGCTCATGGTCGTGTTCAGGTCCTCTGTTTTTAGAACCTGTGTAAACACTTGAAGCCGAGGTGAACCAGTGTGGGCTCGTGCTTACACCATGAACACAGCGGATCACTGGAACCAGTTCGACTCTGTTTGTTTCCATTGTGGCGAGAGAAGAAAGAAAAGTTGCTTCGTTACCTCCGGACGCCAGCTCGACCAGGAGCGACCACCAGAGCAGCCCGCAGACACACCACTTCCCCCGGGTGGGCTTCACAGCAGAGTCCATAGCGTCGGCTGGTTCTCCCGGACTGTGTGTGTGTGTGTGTGTGAACAGTTACATGTTCACGGGTCTCACTTCCCACCTCAGATGATCCTGCAGCAGGAAGCTGGCAGAGTCTGAGAGCAGCAACAAAACCTGAACTGAGCCTCAGACCGGAGCCGAAACTCCGCCTGTGTGTGTGTGTGTGTGTGTGTGTGTGTGCGAGAGAGAGAGAGAGAGAACGACAGAGAGAGACTTTTCAAAATAAAAGCCCGAAGAAGAAGAAAGACTGCAGCTTTATCTATCTATCTATCTATCTATCTATCTATCTATCTATCTATCTATCTATCTATCTATGCACAAACGCTGTTGTGTCTTATTCATTTAAAACTGTGTGAGTTCCTTCAAGTAGTTTTACTATGTGGTTACTGCAAATGTAGATATATAGGCTGGTATAGGTTACATGGGATCAGTAAATAGTATTTCAAAGTGAGACTGGTCGTCTGGAGAATACAAACCTCGACCTGTAGAGGTCTGATAACCTAAATTATTTATTTGTCATAAAACACAGTTAAAGACAGTTAACAAGCAAATCCTGGACCGGCCTTTAATCAATTACACAAACCAAATAAAAAAGTCAGTAAAAAAAACCAAACCCATTTTTATTTGTTTTTTAGATACATGTGAAAAGAGCACTGGTTCTGCAGCAGCTGTGAGACAGCGTGGAGTGACACACACTGACATGACACTTTGAACTAGAATGGCAGAAGAGCTCAAAGCTCCAGGCCCAGCTGTCCCTTTAAAAGAAATCAAGCCCAACCAAATTACACGCACCAGTCCCCTAAACATGCCAGATATTGTTCATCAGGTTCCCTGAATTATTCTCAGGGAAATCAGGGGAAAAGGTGGAAAAGAAATCACAATTTGTTCATTTTTAAGAAAGAGAAATGAAACAGATCTGGTTCTAAAGTTTACAGGTTGTTCTTTGGATCATGTCCCGTCTTTTCACCAAGTTTCAACTAAATTAGTTCAGTAGTTTTTGCATAATAGATAACGTAACCCAGTGTGTCCGTGTGTGTGTGTGTGTGTGGTACATTGAGCAGTAACAGGTTTCTGAGGTCAGCAGGTGCCAGAAGTCTTCTGTCCTCTTAAATGCAGCGTCAGTGAGGTGAGAAGTTCATAGAACTTTGGCGAAGATTCAGTAAGAACAGTCAAAGTTCCTGTGGAGCAAAATGGGGGTGCTCAGGTGAAAAATAAAACAGAGGACTAGATGTGAGGGTAAACTTTGAGGTTTAGTGTAAACATAGTTTTACTCCATCGTGGTCATAAACTTCATGGAGGTTTTACATGATTTAAGCTCAAGATGTTTCCATTAATATTCATTCTGTTGTAATCTGATGACACTTCAGACTAACTGAACATCTGTCTGTTCTCTCGGGCCCAAGTCAATCTCTGAAACGTTGCCCTGGGAATCAGGTCAGAGTCAGTTCAGACACCACAGTGACACTTGGAATTAAATTTCTTATCTGAAGTTTGAGTCACTGCAGAAGAATTCTGATCAGCTGCGTTCATATTCCAGTCCCATGCTCAGATCTGTAGAATATCTGTCAGGACCACTTTGGACTGAAGGAGGAATCAGGACAAATGACGTCAGACATTCATTAAACCAGCAGACAGAAAATAGATCTTCAGAGATGTCCGGTCCCTTCCATGCACATACTCACAAGCACATTTTTCTTTCTATCATTTTCTAAATTAGATGTTCCAGCACGGCTCGGATCAACAGTGAGAAAGAGGATTAATAATTGACTATTTTTTTAATGAGTAAAAACACTGAGCTGAATTTTGTGAGACATTGAACCGATTTAGAGGACACCTAGAGCTTCTATGCTTTTCTACTGTTCAGGCTTATCATATATCTATAAATATCTAAAACAGAAAAATTAAAAAATACATATATATAATATATCTATCTTGCCTTTTTTGAAAGTAATGTCTCACCCTGTGTTTGAGAAGCTCTTACACATCGTGGCTCGATCTGTCTGGTGTCTGTTGTGGTTCCTGGTTATGTTACTCCAGTAAGGAATTTCAGTTGAACTTTAGGTTTAACTGGTGAATCATTCAATGCACTTTATAGGTGAACTATTAATAAATGCAACGTTAGGGTTGAAGGTTTACGTTCACACGCTTTAGTTCAGTGACTCTTAACCGCGGGGGCCCAGTCATGCACAGCTGTCACATTCAAAACAGAGAAGAATGAAAAGGAACAAGTAGATCTGGTGAATAATGGATATTAATTATTGTTATGTTAATGGTGTAGAAAACCCTTCCCATCAATATTTCCTCTAGAATACTTTTGTTTTTTTCACAGCCTGGACATTGAAATGGTTTTTTTTTTTTCAAAATAACGTGTTATGGTTTAACTACTGGAAGGATCAAACTACATACCAGAGCGCCCTCTAGTGTGACTCGGTAAAATAACACAACAGAAAAGAAACCTCTCCCAGACATTCACAGTGGGTCACTGATATAACGAGAGTGACAATTTAAAGATGCAGTGAAGTTATAATTTAAAATGTTTGTATAATTTTTAACTGCTAATGTCTAAATTACCATAAACCGCATTAAACCGTTCTCATCTGAACCGGTGTGGGATTAAATACACAAAGATGAACGACCCAACGAGAGAGACACCCTCCTCAAATTCCGGTTTAGAAACCACCCCGCTTCCGGGGTTAGGATAGCCTGCACTGCCAACTTTTGTCCAGCAGAGGGGAGAAGAGCTACGTCAATTACTCCTGAATTTGTAAACATGTGGCCTGAAATCCACCAAAACATGAATTCAAGACTTGGTTTCACACTTGGAGTCACAACCTGCACTGCAGCTCCACTTGTTCTCAAAGGTAGAACTGGGTTTAATGACCCGCTGGTTCTGCAGCTTTACACTTTAACCACTCTGGGATCATATATCTTCTAAAACATATAATCATACACTTTTCCAAATGGTCCCATTGGTTATTAAGCATTATTCAATGGACATACTGTTCTGTATCTGTGCCGCACATATCTATTACATAATCGCTGCACCTCACCCTAAATCCCTCTTTGTGGCTTCACAGAGGCCGGCGCTGTTCTGGACGGACGTTCCACCGGATCCTGACCACAGAAAACCTTGGATTCGACATTGTCAATTCATGGAAAGCGGAGCAGCATGTGAGCCCTGACCAGACCGAGGGTTATTGTTATGTTTGGCCCCACGGAGCCGAGCCTGCGTGTGTGGTTGTTGCTCCTCGGGCCCTGATGTGGGGAGTCCCAGGTGCTTTAAGTGAAGCCACAGTGGAAACGTAGCCGTTCAGCGAGTGCAAACTCAGGCGCTGGGCCCACGGCACGAGCGGAGTCAGCCCGTTTTCAATGCTGCGGTAGAAACTTACTGTGCTTGTTTAAGAATGATACTGTCCTGAAGGGAATGAATGTATGCGCAGTGGGATTAAGATAACAACACTTTCACGTACACGGAGCCTGTGTCCTGTGTGGGCCTTCAGGGGTCTGAGAGAGAAGCAGTGGAAACTTAAAGAACACAAAGATTGCCGATTGTTGTATTCAGTGTGTTCACTCTCTGAGAGGCCGGGTGAAGACGAGTGACACGCTGAAGAGAAGTGATGTAACCATCCTGCTATTTGTTGTTGTCTGAGATCATCTCCGAGCTGAAGCATCAACCATCTCATACTCGTCCTTCAACTGGGAAGCTTCTGCACTGCAGCTGCCTCTGGGTCCTCGTCTGCAGCCTCAGCTTCAGTCAAACGCCACGCCTCCTCCATGATCGTAGATGGGACATGGAACAAACCAACAAGTCAAAGCACAGTGATGCTTTCCTCATTTGAAGTTGTTATGATCACACTTATGCTTGATTCGGTTTGCATTTAATATTATGCTAAAAACAATAGAACAAAACATGATGACTGATTGGTGTATTGACAGGAACTTGTTATTGTGGCTCCATCCCATGATGTCTGTGGCACCAAATGCAAAGCACACAGTGAAACAGACCATTAATGAGGACAGGAGCATGAAGTCTGTGAGGAATAATGTAAATGTAAACAAATTACCAGCTCTGATGTCTTTCTGAAATTTGCACAGAAGCTGCTTTGAAAATATCTGGAATTATCCACGTTCAAGCTAATATTTAAACACTGGCTTAGTTAGACTTAGCTAAGTGCTGAAGTCTTTGAAAGATGAGTTGAAAGTTGAGAAGATCGAGAAAATAATTGTCCCTCTGAACAAGGTGTGAGCGGCTCATTATTGAGACAGGTGTGGAACCAGCAGTGGACTGGTTTCAACACAGCGAGCCCTGAGACAATCGCGCCTTTGTGTGACTGAAATTCAAACCACAGAATTAAAAATAAAACGTGTTCCTGTGGGTTTTTTTTTTTTTGCAAGAGCTGCTACAGACACCTGTTAGCTATAACTATTTAAAACTGCATGAAACACAGTGAAATCTTTCTGCTCATGGTTTACCTATTATGAAATGAATGTTCTCATGTGACTGGGAGATCCAGCCTGGAGGCTATGTGTGTGTCATCGTTCTCAGAAGAGGGCTGATCCTGCACTGCTTCCGATGAGTCACTGTCACAGGTATGTGCACACAGTCCCATACCTGTCTAAACGATGTGTGTGTGTGTGTGTGTGTGTGTGTTTCATATGTAAACATATGGAGTAGACACCAGCACAGACATCTACTTGTATCTGTTGGTATCTCTGCAGTTGGACGAGTGTTTACTGACGTCCATGTGTACACACTGGCCTCTTTACTTCCCTCCTGCGAACCCCCAGTGTGACCCACTCCCCTGAGCCCCTAACTGATGCATGGCTCCGAGCCAGGGCCCAAACATGCTGCCTCTGTGTGTCCCCCTCCACCTCCGCCCTTCCATCCGCTGTGCTGCACACCCCCCCCGACCTCAGACCGAGTCACAGAGGAATTCTGCTCTCGGTGGGCCCGGGTCCTCAAGACACAGAGCCATCTTTTCACGGGGGCCTTCTCAAACACGCCAGGCCCAGAAAGGACCTCTTTTGACAGCGGGGAACCATGGAAACTGGCACTGACCACAGGACCCAGTTTCTAGGTATCCCGGTGCCCGGAATCACATCCGCAGTCCCCCAGTCGCCAGAAGAGCGGCGAAGACGGAGGTGTCGGCGTTCAGCGGGTGATGCGGTTTTCTGGGGGGGCCCTCTGATTGATCGGACAGAAACAGAGCAGTGCTTCTTGTCAGATGCGGAGGATGAATGCTAACAAGGCTGTGAGGATGCTCCAGAGTGCATTCTTCAGGGGAAAGGCTTGAGAGGCTTGGCAAGAAAGGCCAGTTGGGGGGGGGGGAACTGAGGAAGCAAATAAATAAGCATGTGTACATGAATGTAATGTACATGCTCAAGTGAAGGGGGTTCAGTGGTTTGGTCTTTATTTAGCCAGGACTCATGTTTCAGTGCGTCATGTCTCTTTCCAGCGCTGACTAAGTCAACAGAAGGTTACCGCTTCCCTCCGCTGGGGAGTTCTCAAGAAGTGTCGCGCATTCAAAACCCGACATGACTGATGGCCTTAATGAGCAGTGAGGAAAAAAAAAACACACACACACACACACACACACACACACAGGCATGCATGTGTTACTTAACATCCATGCACCATAACATGGCTCCGTGCACAGCTGCAAGTCATAATCACATGGAGGCAGTGTTGGAGACATTCCACATGCCGAGTGTGACGTAACCTTTTTTTTTTTTTTTTTTACTTTGTCTTCATTCATATCTTCAGGGAAAATTGCCTTGCGGACATTAATGAAATAGGATGTGGATTATATTGAGCTCAAAGCAAATAGGGACATGCAAAGACAAGGTACACAGTTTGCAGAGATCAGGTTCGTCCGGTCACAGGAAGAAGGCCGCAGAGGCGACACAGATGTCCCTGCCGCTTTTTCTCCTACAGCTGTTTCAGTTTCCTCCCACAATCCACGTTAGTGAGGACTCTTTGAATTGGACCCCGCATGCATTGTTTAGGCTCAGACCTGGCCCACATACTGTGACGGCTCCTGTTTGGCAGATCTGGGCCACAAGTGAGTCACAGCAATAATAGGACCAGAGGAGACAGAGGTGGCCTCCCTTTGTTTTGGGACATTTGGGCCACATTTTACCATTTAACCAGCAACTTTCAGCTCACATCCATTTTGTCCAGGACACAAGAAGCTCAGAAGTGCTGCGTCAGCGCCTGAGGAGGCCCCCAAACCGCATGCTACCTGAGAGAGTTTAATTTCCCCAGTGTGATCCGTCTTCATGTTTCAGCCCTGCGAGGGATACGCCGTTAACAGTGGCCCTCTTTTATTTCATACATGCTGGGAAGCTTTTGTTAGCGCTCCAAGAAATATCACCAGTGTTTCAGGAGGGTCCCCACACACTGGCTTGATCAGTAATATGAGATAATCCTGGTATGTTTCAATTGAGCACCTTTTGTTTGCCTTCCAGTTCGTTGCGTGCAGTGTGAGATGTTTTTTCCACAGCCTGCACCAATACTGCATACTTGGGAACAGGCATACATAAACATCCCTTTTCAAACTGAACTAAGCTGATGTATTTTATAGATTCTAACAGAAAAATGTCCGGAGTTTAATACCCGGATAAACTGGATAAATACTGGTTACTGTTGCTCTCACCAAACTATTTGGCCTTGGCCTTGAACCCGCAGAGTCATTTCAAACTGGACTTTGTTTGCCCAGCGACGAGATTCCTTGAAGAACTCCATGGGAAAAAAAGCAAAGTGATGAGTACAGTGGAGAACAAGCTAATGACTTACACTGTGCTCTTTGATCTACATCGTCACGGAGCGCTCGTTGTGAAGGCGAGACGGCTCCGGCGCTTCAGAGACCGAGCTCTACCTCCGGCATGCTGACATTTAGGTGCATGAAATTCCTCTGGAGCAAAGAGGGGAGCCTCGCTCTGTCTCCACATACAAGATACACGGCAAACGGGGCACAGTGGGGAAAAAATAATAGGCGGACCATCCATGAATCTCAGAATGCCAGCCCGACAGGTCCATAGAATAAAATGTTATCACAAAAAAACAATTAAATACTACCTTAAATGACAGGCATAATGTCTGTCATTTAAGGTAGTTCTCATTGTACTTTTGTTTGATGTGTATTTCTGGCAAATTGGGTTTTTATTTCATGCCATAAAAATGAGGCTAAACATCATGATTGACAGCTGAGACCTGCTCACAAGACGACCTGGGTACCGCAGCTCCATGTAACAGCAAGCACCGCACAGCCTCTGGCTCCAAACGAGGCCACTAACACAAGATGGCAGTTGGGAAGTCTTAAGTCCACGTGTCATTCTCCAGGCATGAACTCATTAAATCACTTATTGCGACAAGATCTCCTGCTGAAACAAATTGAATTATTTCTTTGTGTTGTGTTGAGTTGATAACGTGGCCGAATCCCTGAATCAAAATTCTATCAGTCCCTGATTGTGTAAACAGAGACTTGGCCAGGATCTGACTCAGTCCCCTTTGATCGTCCAATAATGATATCAGACAGAGAGGGAGTCCAGGATTAACTTCACATGCACTAACAGGATGGTCAGCGGATTGAACACTGGTCAAACCACCCATATCCTGTGTAGTGGACAATCCGCTCTACCTCTTGAGCTGCAGCTGCTACAGTATATACTACACACATGGATGAAGTGGTTAGTGCAAAGCTCTTTGAGTGGCCATTAAGAAAGGAAAATCACTTTATAAATATGTTTTCTTAAACTGAACTGCTGGATTTTTTTAGTTGAGGATTGAGATTAACACCGAAGCTTCAAGCTCACATAAGAGCATTACAAACCCCTAAAACTCAGAGAACTCTTTCTGCAACTCCTTCTCTGGGGGTTTCTCATGGCTTTGGAGAAAGAAACACATTCAGATTCATTGTGCGCGTCCATAATCTTTGTCCACATCACACCTTGTGCTGAACACAGCGTCTGTTCAGTGCTGTTTGACATCACATGATACAGGGTTGTTGTTTCCCTACAGAACATACAGATATTAGAGTAAGCATGATTCGGTCACATGTGAAGGAATTTGCCCACTAACTGATTTCAGGTTTCTCAGTGGTCCTATTTTATCAGAAAAGGGGATTGTTGAGTTTCATGAGCGGATTCTTCTGAAAATGAGCAACGCTGAAATCTCCAGGAATCAGATTGTGTCATTATATGCACAGTAACACGCAAATTTCAGAAAGGAGACCGTGCACCACATCACCCAGAATCCTACTTTCCCTCTGTTAATATCAACACTGTGCCGAAACCATTCCAAAAGTCCAGGAGATTTTTCCCATTAAGCAACGTGTCAAGGTCGCTCATAGATAAAGAGACATCTGCTCGCCTCGCTGCTCCACGTCATCTCACAGTGAAAATAACACACTGTGCCTGCGGTTTATTTTATCTACAGGAGATACAGAGCTCCGCAGGGTGTCTCATCACATGTTTGGCACTGTGACCAGAAGGCCAAGGGGAGGGCATCACTAGGATGAAATGCTGACTCTGTGCCTACTTTATAAACTTCTCTGTTTCCTGATGCAGTAAATAGTTTGTGCAATTCAATAAAATGCCCACGTTCACCCATGATGATGAACTGGTCTGTCCAAAGGTTTCCAGTGAACTTATTGTGCAACATTTACTTTTTCACTTTTAGTACAATTCAACTAAAATCCCCTAACAAAAAATAAAACTTGGTAAAAACATGGTAAAACAATTCAAACATAAGACATGATGACTATTTGCAGCAGGTTGAAGTGCCAGTCTGAGCCAGTTGGAACACAAACATGAAACGATCACTATTCTCATGAATTGTGCGCAGTCCTCTACAGCCAGAGCTGTGGTCATCAACTCTTAATCATCTGAAACGCTCCATTAAAACATGGCCTTCATTGAAAAGGATCAACCATTTTTTCCAATACACTGTTATCACTTCTACAAAGTTTTGAGTCATGTCTCATTAGCCGCAGATCCCCTGTGCAACACATGCTTGCTCATTTTCAGTTGCTCTGGGCGTGTGTCAGCCGAAGGCCTAAAAGGTAAATGTAAACTGAGATGTACTCTGACACTCCATTAATAGCATCTCAATGTCCCCAAGCAGGGCTGTGGTTTATAGAGGGATGACAGAGAACAGGGCTCTAGACACTTTTCACAGTTCAAAAACCAACGTATTAATAAAACATGGGGACGTACAGGGAGTAGGGTTACGTGGAAACAGCGGCTCACTTTCCTGGTTGTACTCTGAACCATAAATTGTCATCGTCATTGAAATTTCATCAGAACAGCAGCTTTACATATCTGTACTGTCAGAATGTCTGAAAATGCAAATGAGTGACAACAGAGGACACAAGACATTTGTCAATGCTGGACTCAGTGGCTGAACTGCATATTGCAGCCAACTGAATATCTCTCAATATAGCTTCCTAATAATCGCGGTAAGAGTTTCCATAGTCAGACAACTAGAGCTGAGCCACTGGAGACTTAAAGCTGTGTCAGATATGATGGAAACTGAGAGCAGACACGTTGGCGGGTGTCAAGGCGTTGAATGTCAATACCGTAACAGTAAAGACATATCACATACCAAGAAGGAACTTGTGTCGGCCTGGTGAGTTTGACGCCTCGGTACAGTAAGTACAAAAAAAAATTGACGCCTCGGTACAGTAAGTAAAAAAAAAAAAAAAAAAAAAAAAATCAAAGCTTTAATGAGCACACCGGCTGTTTACATTTCTTCACCTTCGACATCGGAACCTCCCTCACCCCCTCTAAAGACCAGGACACACCATCGACAAAATATAAATAAATGAACAAAACGCGCTGTTAACCAGAACAAGCTATTGCAAGAGCGGTGGCATTTACCGGACCGGAGAAACGAAATGGAGAACTGAATCTTGTAACTGTTACCATGTCACCATCCAATTTTGCAATGCCGTGCTCACACACGTGGCTGTGACCTTTCACGTGCCGAAAATGCCACAGGAGAGAGTTCACGCTAGTTGTAACAGGAAAATGTCCAAGTTCAGACAACAGGTGGCATCAGGATTCAGAGGGCGTGATCTCCTGTGTATGGCGCTGATAGTTCCTCCTCGTTTGCAGCTGCATTCACCAAACTGCGATACCTGAGAGCAGCTTGAGTGTCTGAAATCTACAATAAATCTACAATAGATCACACACACTGTTCCAAATTGTAAGTCAAATTCACTTCACATCTGTGTGTGACAGCTGCATCCATTAGTTAAGCTAACAAGCTAAAAGATTTGCCTACCAGTAAGCTATGCTAACAAGCCTGAAGAGCTGTTCTTTCTCGTGTCAAAAACTCGGATAGTTAAGGTAAACTCAGGGAAGAATAAAATGCTTTAAAAGAAAAGAACGCAGCATTTGAAGCCATGTATTCACAATCTGCAGTCATGTCCTTTGCCGGACTCTTGGCTCTGGGCCGTGAAGGTGATTTGACTATTCTGTCTGATAACTAGTCAAACATGAGCACAGTGTCAGTTCAGTCACCGTCTCTGACTCTTGGCCAGTCAAACACGCGTTGCATTATTTGTGGTTAGTACAAACAGTGAAGCACACCTCAACGTCCTGGAAGAGTCCTTGGTGTGTCCCCGCCTCAGCCCATCACCTGATCCTTCCCCCTCCCTGTGCACTCCCTTCTCCAGAGGACGCCACACCTGTCGCTTCCTCCCTCCCATAACTTCTAGTGTATCAGGACATGAGATGCTTTCGAGCTGCCATTTACTAAATTGCCTGGTTGTTGAGTTTGACCGGTTCTGACCTTATGTCACGCCCTGAATCCTGGAACCTGAGCTGCTGCATTATGCAAATGGATCCCTGTGATGATGCAATCCTGAAAAAAATATCGGCAACAACAGCTTGCGTTGATGCTGTTATCGCACAATAACACAATGCCATTTAATGTCACACTCTCCTAAACCTCTCGGTCAACCCGCTGGTGGCGGGTCACAGGTCATAAAACCTCCCTCCTCCATGTTAATGGATAGAATAGAGCCACAGCAAAAACATATACATTTTGTGTTGTGAAAAAAAGTGAAATCAGTTGAACTAAAGCAGCATTAAATGACTCTCCATGTATGTCACAGCACAACAATCTGAAATATTTACTGCTCCGTTGCAGTCGTTTTATGATGTAGAGCCACGTGTTGGTGTTGGTGTGTATGAGTCATACATCCTCCACAGCAGTCACTTCCTTTTAGGTTTACTGGCATAACCACAATAGTTAACAGTATTTTTATCAGATGAATTACGAGCAACAGCTTAATGAGTCCCATTGTTTATTGTTTGTGATTATAAATGCTTCACTTCAGCAGTCATACAGCTTTGGCAGCATTTGGGTGAAACTGAATTTCTGTGCATAGGGAAACGATCCAGTTAAAAATGTGAGAGAAAGACATTAATGGACTTGTATAAGTGTAATGGTCCATGTAGACAGGTGCCTCATGACCCTTATTATGGCACCGATGCTGAAAAATGAAGATAACAACAAAACTAAATGGTTTAACAACGGCCTACCTTTTTATCCAATGGAAACATGGAAACAAAAGCTGGAGAAGAACAATCCCCTGAACGTGCAACAGCGGAAAACCACGGAGCTCAAAGATGCAAATGATTAAAGCGTCTGAACCTAGATTTCCCCACCATGCACACATTCTGGTAATTCTAGACCCCCAAAGGGAAAGTTGAACACAATCAGTGAAAGAAGGGTCTGATCTTATTTAGGGCTTCAAAGGCTGTGATGAGCAAAGCTGAAACTGAGAACACGAGTACAAAATATGTTGTTCATCCCAAAGAAACACATTTTCATAGTTTTTAATTATTTGTTCCAAAACATGTTCAAACACTACATGTGACACAATTTACAATAAACTATAAGTGCACACACACACACACATATACGAATACACCTGTTACTCGAGACTCATACATGTATATAAGGGGACTGCACTGAGAATGTGAGGTCGTGAGCGGGTGTGCGTGCTTGGCTCTCAGTCTGCGGGTGGAGTCAGGGGGGACTTGGCCTGGCACAGGACATGACCGACAGACAGGGTGGTGTGATATCAGGTCTATCTTTCAGATGGCTGAACGCACCCACACAGAAGTGGAACCTCCTCCTGGGAACCCTCGTCCGCAGCCAAAGTTTTTGTCACGAAGAACAAAGGTGCTCCAAATTTTCCCCCAACATTCTGATCTGATGAGCACATTCCTTTCCGCTCAAGTATCAGATTATGCAATGGTGTTATATGTGTTTTTAGCTGTTTCATAACGGAGGTCAGCATGCCTCGTAGCCGTTGGCGTTGCAGCACAGTTTGCACCACGGTTGTGTATCTGATGCCGTGTTATGTTTGCTGTTAAGTCCACTGCTGAAAGATGACCGAGCATCAGGAGACAAAAAGATCAGCGACAGCAAACAACTAAGGTCCCACTGGACAGAAACCAAGGACTGTGCGGTCCAGAGTCAGAGCGTTGACCTCCTGGACTGCTCTGATTGGCCAGCTGTCAGTATAGGAAACGTCTTTACCTGTGTTTGTGAGGGGGCGTGTCAGACTAACCCTATAGGCAGGCAATATACTTATAAGCTTGATGTCACATGACTTCTGACAGCGGCCACCTTCTCATGAGAGTGGAGGAGGGTCATGAGGGACCTGAATGGATTTACTGAAAACCAAATGAGCTTTCCTGCGTCCTTTCATGGCCACTGGTGTCAAAAGTGTCAAGTCATTCCTGTAGGCTGACACAGGCAGGTTGTGTTTACAACCTCTCTTGGTCATTATAGCTCTAAACCCCAGTCGCTCAAAGTGCAAGTATTAGCATGAATTAGGTCATTGTATGTTTACATTGCACCATTGCACGTGATAGTGCATGAGGCAACAGGCATGAGGAGTCCAGGTATAAAATGTACTGTTTCATCCTTTCGCAAGACAACGAAAAGTTGCCAGACACGTAAATCCAGGAACACTCACTCAGCCTGTGTGTCATCGGAGTTAAGCCCCGGGTCATTCTCATCATCCTCACTGCTGTCGTTAGCGAGTCAGCGCTTACACAACGTGAAGGTGTGTTCATGCTCCATAACCACAAACTGACACGGAGCAGATATTGTAAAGTCCAAAATCAAGATATTTTCACAGTTACACATATCTGTTGCTCCTTTTTTTTCTCAAACAACCTCCAGGAAAAAGGGGTTCTGAGGGGTGTAGCTGTGTAGTTTGAGGATCACTTCAGGGACAACTGTCCAAACTGGCAGTTTAGATAGACACCGTTTTGTCCATTTGGTCCATTGGCAGGGACTCATGGGATGAGTGATTGAAGACACAAACTTTTAACACTTTGTTATATTTTGTTGAGCATCATCCATTGAGATGTGCACACAATGGAATGAGGAGTGAGGTGTGTGTGTGTGTGTGTGTCATTTTATGAGTGTGAGAAGCACAGACACATAATTCATATTCTACAGAGGTGGACAGCTGCAGGCTCATGTGTTCTCCAGCTGTCTCGTCAAGACCCTGCAGTACAGTCTGTCCTTCCGGTAACGGAATCAAATATGTTCCTCACCCTCCTCTCCAGCTCCACACATGGGAAATGGGTGAGTCACCAGGCGTCTGTTACGCTATAGGGACATTTTAACCAGCGTGAGCTGAGACAAAAGGTGTCTGTGCCGTTGTTCCATGAGCGCAACCTGGCATCCATGACACTGGAGTACGCCACATAACTCATGGTTTCCTGATGCATACAATGAGCCACCCACTACAAATACAAGAAGGGCACAGAATCTGTTCTCAGGTAAACTTTATTACCTATCAGAGCCTTAAAGGTGTTGAATCAAAGTTTTCTCTGCAGCTGATTCGGGCTGTTAGCGTTTTGAACCTTAAAGGGGCTCGATATCAAGCAAAGTGCGTTCAGTTTGGGCTAAAATCAATAAATAACCAGGTGCACTGAGAGTTTCAACCTTTCCTTCAGGTCACAGCTTTAGAGCCTTTGACTAGTGCAACAGACACAGCTTAATTGTTTCCCGTGCAATAAACCCCCTGAATTAGCATGTTATCTCATCACGCTCATGACTTGGTCATAGACCAAGATTGAGCTGTGGCGCTTCGCATGTGTTTTAGGAACTGCACTTTTTGCATTTTATACTATGCCACTATTTTCTTGTCTGCATGGTCAAGTGTCAAAGATAATGAAATGTAATTGAAAACTCATTGGTCTGTTGTGTCACCATTTTGGTTAAACGGGCGACATTTGTCTTTCCTATTAAGGATTGTGTTGTCTCTCGGTTGGTGGGCAAATGACGCGTCGAAGATTCTGTCTCTCTCAGGGCTTGAGTTGGATTTGAAACAAAGTCCTTTTGTTTGGCCAAGTGTCACGCCCTCAGTGGCTAACGTTCAAAGAGACCACCGGGTCGCGGTCCGGGATTAGGGTCACTGTGAAGTTTTGGTGGAGATGAGGAAAGGGTCGGGGTTGTGGTTGGAGCTGGCATGGGGGGTTGGCTCTGCTACACAGAGTAGCAATGTGTACATGCTTACAAATAGATTTTGTTCAGAGTCGGATTTTACGGTCCTCAGTGAGGTTTTCCCAGTGATTATTTCCTGCTGACACACTGCCTGTCACATTTATTGGAACTGAGAAGGAAGCACCCTTTAGGACCCTTCTGACCGCAGAGGGAAATACAAGTGTGATTGTTCCCTCTGGGTTTGTTTTTGATCAGGAATGCAGAGGGATTGACTGCCCACACATGCTAACGTTTTGACAGGCATGTCTTTGTGGTGAGGTTTCCACTACACCGACACACGTATGGAAATCTCAGTGTCACTGAACTGGAGTAACCCTCTTTTAAGGTGAGGCCATACCTCTCAGCCAATCACAATAGAAGAAAGAATCAGGCACCGTCCTGAGCCAATCAACACGTTTGTGGTTTTTTCCTCTCCCCCGCTCTCTCGCTCTCTGTTTCCCTGGTTCCTTTTCATCCTTTTCTGAAATGCAATTTCATGACTAACAACCAACTGTCGCGGGAAGACGTGGTTTTGCATTTGCTCTCAGTTTTCTTTCTCCTGAAGCGCTCGTTCTCGTATCTCTTGAGCTGGTGCGCTGCCACGCCATTGTGTGCGACTCATTCATTCACAAAACACACAATCCTGGGGGAAATCCCTCAACCCCCCGAGTCTAGTCTGCTCATGACTGCGTCTGTGTTTTGCGCTGAACAGGAGTGCTTCGTCTTTATGGTGACCTTTAATCCTTTACTATTTGGAGAGTAGTAGTCGTGTGTGTGAGGGTAAGTGTGCTTAGGTATGGGCACACCGGTGCGTGTGTAACTTGAGGTGAGAACACCAACATCTGCCTTCAGGGTTTACATAATCCATGTCATGCCAGGACTGGCTGTGTCTGTTCCTGACTCAACAAAGATTCCACGGGAAAACCACAACATACGGTGAAGTTCATTGGTTCAGTTCCCATACATCAGGGGGAGGGAAAGGTTGGGAGGTGAGATCTTCTTGAAAACAAGTCTGTGTGGGAGGATTTCTCTTTGATATGGCGGGAAGACACAGCGATGGGGAAAGAGATTTTAAATGTCAGAAATACAAGGCGACAAGGCAACATTAGAACTGTAATGAAATCTAAAAATATAGAAACATGAAGCCTTCTTCGCCTGCTCTGATATACTGTAGATTTTTTGTTTCAGAATTTTCTCCTGAAATGAGAGCTTTTGCACTTTTTCCAAAAAAAAAATCTGTAACGACAACAGCAATTTCAGCAAAAATCTACAGACGAAATCTGCTGCAGACTGTGGTGTCTGTACTGGCATTACCTGCATGGTTCCGCAACTGTTTATTAAAACATCCAGCAACATGTTTCTGCCTGTCAGCCCATTGTGCTAAAACCGCTCCCGATATGATCAGCTGAAACCGGGCAGTGAGAGCAGCGAGACGTTCGTGAGTCATAAAAACCAAATCAAGCCAATAAAACGTAGCTCAGGCAAATTTGGCAAATATTGATTACTGCAGATTTCAAGTGATGACGAGTGGAATGATGAAAACCAGCTACTTGTTCTTCTTCAGGAATTCACGTTACCTTAAGACATTGAGTCCTGATATGGGTCTTTGCCAGCGGGGTGCGCCTCATACCGATGATTCATCCCAAGGCCACAGTACAGGGCGGAACCCCTGCATACAGAACAAAAGCTACAAAGCTAATCTGATATTTGGATTTGGTGCTTGGTGACCATATGGTGTGAGCGTCACTTAAACTAGATCAAATATATTCTAGTAGCCAACAGTACTATAATATAATATATTTGGATGCTCAAGAGGGTGCTGCCCCAGCAGCTGCTGGTTACAGTCTCCTCTGTTTAGTCTAGTCTATATTAATGACATTAATGCAATTAATGTCAGTCTCATTACATCAGTATAATCTTTTTCTGCTCAGGGATTGCACATTCTGTTTTTTGCTGCACATTGTGGTTTGTTTTGCATACCCAGTTTTAGTATTTAACTTGTATTTAACTGTAAATAGGAAGGCCTTTAAGAGTATTTTTTTTTTTATCACTTTTTTTTTTAAAAAAAAACCTTACTTAAACTTCTTCTTCTCTCACAGAGCTGCTGTAAATGTGTGTTTCCCCCATGGGGGAGGAATAAAAACGTTCTATTCTAAAGGATTAAAAATAAACCTATGCTAATAATTGAGGCAAGAAGCTGAAATACTAAAGTGGCACATGTTCAATATCGTTCTCCTGTTTTTATCAAACAACCTGATCAGCAGGGACGTTCTGCTTCTCATTGTCTATCAGTTGTTCTGTCTGGTTGCAGAAGCCGTTTGTCACCACATCATTATCAAAACCGTGCAAGATACAGACGAACACAGTGAGTGGGGGAGATTAAAACCTATCATGAGAACAAAGTGCTCCAGTCATAATGAAACAAGTGAGCGACTGAGCCCTCAGAGATCAGAACATGCTGCCGTGAGCCCAATCTAATTTATTAACTGTCGCTAATTTAATGTTCCTGATATGGAACTGTGTGCCCTCCTGCTAATGCTGTTTGAGACATGCTCAGCTGACCGGGACAAGAAATTGTGTTCATTTTTATTTTGTCATTTGGGTGAATATTACACCAAAATAAGCAAACCAAAAATCAGGGTGGAAACACAGTTAGGAAAACTGCAGCGTTTTGTCACCGCCTTTTGTCTCGTCAAGACCGTGAAGAAGAACATGTACTTTTATGAGCGTGGACAGCCAACGTGGACGCCAACGTTGAGGAGTCTGAGCCAGACGTTGTTACTTATATTTTATTGCATTCTCCCTGCAACTGAACTGCACAGTGGTTCACGTACGCACCGGGATTGCTTCGCATCAATTTGTGCGTTAACTACAAACTGGGTCACACCACAATCACTTCAAAAATGCCTTACTGACGTGACTGTGCGGCTCAGGAGACAAAGCATGAAGTCGTTTTCTTTAGAAAGTTGTAATCTGTTTAACAAGTTTCTGCATTTGTCATTATGTCAACATTCCCAGCAAACTTAAGTATAATGTACCTCAGTGCTCCCCTGACGGTTTTTAATTTGCATAATGAAAAAGTATTTCCAAACAGGTAAATGAAGAGCAATATACACTGCAAACATTAAAAATGCTGTAGACATTTTCAGGAAAGAAATGATAAGGAATCGAACCTTTACAACAAAGTGCGACTACATTATTTTAAGTTTCCACGTTTATGGGATTAACGTGTGTGATGAGAGTGTGACCTCTGTGCCCCTCCCCTGCCCCTCCCCACTGTCCTCCACAAAGGTGTCTTTGAAATCTGCTGCTGGTATTAAAAGATTAACAGTAAATCCTCATTCCACACCAGTGTGGCTCTGATGAAAAGTGAAGTTCCCTTTGAGGTGGGATCTGTCTGATGCTCGACCTGCAGACAATCCACTGTGTTTGATCCACTGTAAAACTTTTTTTTAAAAAATTATAAATCAAACCATATGACTTCAAACACAAATGCATTTCATGGGTTTGGCTGGGCGGGGGGTGAAATATGTCTCTGACCTGATTCTATGCCTTAAAAGACCAATGTCCATGTTCCATAGTCTCATAACTCGCTTCAGTTATTTAAACTTAAACTTGTCCGTGTTACCAAACCAGCAAAGACCCACCTCATGCAGATTAGACCGAATTAAAAACATTAGTAAATGTTTTGTCGTGTGACTGTCGCCAAGCTGATTATTTTTGTTGCGCACGCAGGCAAAATAGATGCTGTAACAAGCAGGGGACGTTAAGTCACACATGGTACGTAAAGGCCACGGTAAACACATGGTGTGGCTCTGCGGGCAACATGTGACAAACAAACATCTAGAAGGCCGATGAGGTGCTGATACGCTCACAACCGCACGTCGCTGAAAGTCAGCCCTGAAATTCTGCTCTCAAATCCAAGTGAGCACAGAAAACACCCACAAATCTGCCGTAACAAATACATAACCACGTACAGTCAAACACAAAGCAGCGCTGTGTGCCACTCATCTCGTGCCCAGACTGGATTCGCGTTGAATAAAAGTATAAGCTGATTTCAAGCAGTTTGTTCAACGCGTCTCGTAAGAAATTCACCGTAGAAGGAGAGGCAAACGTATTCCTTTGTAACATGGGAGAATTACATAAATCCTATTCTCAGCAGATTATAGGTTTTTTTCCCTTTTCTTTCAGCTCGGAGGCCATTTCTTTGCATTCCTCATCCGTGTCTGGCTCGTTCCCATGAGAAAGTCTCAGCCTACACCTCTGACACCATGAAACGGCCATAGAAGAAACGACAATGGTCCGGCCAGCTTCAGGGGTGGTTGGTGTCTGTGTGTGTGTGTGTGTGTGTGTGTGTGTCAGAGTACTCACAGAGTTCAATATTATCAACAGTGATGCTCTGTGTGACTGTGGGAGAGCTTCGGGTTTCTAGCACCATTGTGAAGACCAATTACATTTGAGAGGAACCATTTCTGGGATAATGAGAACACACGGACTGTTCCCCCTTTCTCCCAATAATGACTCATGCTAATTGACACTTTTACGGTTTTGCACTTGGTTACAAGGGAAGTTAAAAAAGAGCTGATGAATAAGAACACCTCCGAACGCCATGCAAGCAAGGTGTAGTAAGTATGATTGGGTATGGGGGGGGGGGGGGCTCAGTAATTGGATCCCTGGCTCCTCGGTCTGTGTGCTGAGGTGAACCCCGTACTGTCTCTGACGGCTGTGCCAGCACAGTATAGAGCAGCTTTATAAATACAGTCCAACTGCATGAACATCTCCAGTCCACACTAGGTCACACCAGGACCAAATGGCTGCCACTGTCGTGATCAGACATTTCTTTATCAAGGCTTACGGTTTATCTTGGCGTATTCAGTTCCTGTGCTTTCATTCAATATCTTTCCACACACACACTTAGTAGTAAAAGTGTGTAACTGACGAACCAAAAATATGCCTAATCCTAAATGAAGGAATCATTCATTTGAAAGGTTTCACACTGATCCCATAGAGTTAGACAAGATGCGTCTGACTTTTCACAGTGGAGACTTTTCAGGAGTGAACCGTCAGGTTTGAGGTTTTTCCTGAGAATAGGAACTGAAATGGATTTAAACCACTGGTGCTCTGCTCCGTTCCTGTTGTAAGATCACTCTGTAATTACCATTTGACATCTGGGAGGAAGTCATGGCAAATATGTGACATTCAGACAGAGCCAGTAATTCTCCAGTGAAAAGGAGAAAATCCATGAGAGAGAGAGAGAGAGAGCAATGAGAACTGATTCTGATTCTGACTCACAGCTGACTGGGTCAGCTGGGTTTACACGGAAAGCTCCTCAACCATTGGCCCGCTCGTCTCTCCAGTTGTGCTTTGTCGCAGGGGTGTGATCATTGTCGAATATGGCGTGATGCTGGGGCTTCCTGTCGAGCGGAGGGAAGGGAGCCTGAGGTCAGCGAGGGGCTTAAAGCCAGACAGAGGTTCAGCTGAAACAGACGTTTGGGCTTTGGGTCGATGACCGCCCCCCCGACCTCTGGAAGTCCAGGAAAAAGGGTTTTAATGGAAGACGTGAGAACATAACCACAGCTCAGCCTCAACAGTATCACAGCAATCAGTCATGGTGGACGATGTGGAAAGGATTAGTCAGCGAACAAGTTTTAAAAGTTAATTGTTGTTATTTTACTTTTTAATCAATGATTACCCTCACTATTATTTTTCTTGGTACAGAATTATTACCACAAGCTAAATCACAAAATATCATTTAAAGTACAAGTCTGCTTATGTCTCTCAAACCCATATATAAATATATTTTTATATTATATATTATTATATTAGTTTTAAAAATGGAGAACCAAAAATAAATCTCATAAAATAACACAAGTCTGAACCAACAGAAATGTGACGCATGAGCTATCTAAACAAACATTTGTGTTGTTTCGTCCTTCATTCTGACGTTGGGCGTCTGGTTGCGAACTTGACCTCAGGAGCGGGTGTGTCTATCAGCGGCTCCGACAAACCTCGCAGCCTGCAGCCGCACCATTATGTCACGGATCAGCGATCCCACGTTCTTCAAGGTAACAAGGAAACAAATGTGACACCATAACAGTGGAGTCACAGTGTGACGTGTGTGCATCAGGAGACCTGTGGAAAAACTCTCACACACCCGCCCGCCAGCAAAGGGGCCAGGTGACGGTGTAATTATAGACCCGTAAATAAACAATGCTGCGACGTGTCTTCTGTCAAAACATAAACATGGGCCGCACGGCATGCCATCTCTGATTGGACACTTATTTTGACCGGTGTTTGTTCCCACTCAGAAAGAACCTTGCTGTCCAACATGTGAGCTGCTCTCCACTTTCCACTTGTCGTCGTGGTAGGCAGCATCGAGCCGTGTACGGTGTCAGTACCTTCAACAGTTATGAAGAACTGTTTAAGTGCATAACGACAGCCGGAGTCCATACGTGAGTGGTTGCACCATAGAGCGCCATTATGCAAGCGTGTCTGTCCCTCAATCACAGGATGTGTCCAGGACAGACGAGGTTAAGTTGAATTCTATACAACTCAAACATAAAGCTCCTCTCACGCTGAAAACAGAGAATGTTTGGTTTATCCAGTGTGATCCTCCATGCTCACTTTATCAACAAAACATTCTCCTCAGATCACATCTGCGGCGCATCACTTGTCCAAACAGACTTTTGAAGGATCATCTCCCTTTAGAAAACAAAAAGTCAGGTCCACCTTCGTCCTTCTCACAACTCACATTCCTAGAAAATTTGGAGGACATCTTACTTGGAAAACGCAGAGAGGCCATGTGACCTCAGTTTTCAACTGTGGCCAGACTCTGACCGGAGTGCCACAACCACTCAGAGTCCAGCAACAAGCTCTGCGGAGAGTTTCCACTGTGACATTTCACAGCTCCTCACTCTGACTTGGACATCAGGGCAAACGTGGACCCTCCGCCTCTCTGCTGCTGGTGTGTGGCTTGAGCCAACGTCCCAACATGTGGCATTGTATTCATCACCACACTTTAATCTGGACGCCACGTGGCCAGGGGGGCAACCAGCAACACACAATGGCAGACACACTGCGTGGAGGAGGGTGAAAAGAAAACATTTACACGTTCAAACGTCATTCAGGTGGATTGTAAACGTACACGGTTTAGTTGAATATCTGTTAACAGTAGGGGGAATCCAGAGCCTGTTCTCTGCGGTGCTTTTTCAAGAAGACATTTCTGTAAATGCTCTGTTCCTTTTAAATCGAATGATGAACTTCTAATTCGAGCTGTGGGCAGAAAGTAGAAGTGTAAGGTTTGCCTTTTCAGTTTTTGTCAGAGGACTTCCCCATCATGCTGTCCTGATGATTAATCAAGGTTTTACACTGGAGATTCATCCAGAGACCCACATGGGGGATGGGCTTACTTGATGTACTCTAAGTAAAGGTTTGCCACTGATGCTAAAAACTCACAGTCAGCATCTGAAACCTGATCTAGATTCAAAAAGTTGAAATACCTGTCAGGCAACGTGGAAACAAAAGTGTGCTTCACCGTTGTGTTTGAACTCTTAACTGGTGGAGCTGTGTCATTGTTCATATTGGATCTTACATTACGCGTTTATACAAAAGATCCAGCCCCAAGAAGCAGGTTCACAAGCGTTTTCTCGATGGCAGCCGCACAAACCCAGGTACTCACTAGAACCCACAACGTGTTTTTGTCATCCCACCTCAGCATTGCAGTGGTACCAGGTTAGCGTGTGCACCAGGACACCAGTAAAAGCTCTCACATACAGGGACCAGAGGACAGTGTAATTATAGACGCATGTAAACAAACCATGCGTGTACTGTCAGAACTTAAACATAGGCCAGGAGCATGCGATCTCTGGTTGGTTATCCATTCTGACCAGCACGTCTGTGGTTGGTCACTCTGGATTGTGTTTCTGCTTAGAAAGTGTTGTGTGTCTCACTCACAACGCATTGTTTTGACCGGTGGAGTTGTGCTGTTGTTGTTGATTCACCAAGGCCTCGTTAACAGAATGATCGGGAATGATAAGTTGTATGTCTTTAATTATCAACCCATTGTCTGAAGGAAAGTATGAAACAGGGAGAGAAAGCATGAACTGGGTCAAGAACACAGCGAGAACGGGTGAAAGCAGGTGAAAGCTCAAACAGGTCATATGCAACCATGGCAAAGTCCATATTTACACACAGACAATCTGTTGAAAACTGAGTTAAACTCCATCCTCTGGCAGGTCGGCAAAGGAGTGTAAAGAAAACAAAAATCAAGATTTTCTCATTGATCAACCTTGTATAGTTTAAAAAACACTCAACCTACAGACATGTCCCAGTTCTAGACGCATGAGAGTCTTCACTGACCTCGCAGACGGTGAATAAAGAGGTGGGAGGATTGTGGGAGTCACATGGAATCAAGGGAGTCAAGACCATGGAGCTGAAATGAGTCACTAAATGAACACTGGGCAGCGCGTTGGCTAGTGTGGCGACCTGGCGGCTCTGTGCTCTTAGTAACAGACGGACTTGTGGCCACACCGGATGGAGGTCGTCTGACCAGTGGAAAATAGAAAATGAGATTCTCACAAGCGGGAAGCAGAGCCAAAGAGAAGCATGGGCTCATAATTAACTGAAAACGGCTGTTTGGAGAGATTAGACGTAGGAGTCGTCACAGAGGGTGACTCAGGAGGGAGGAAGGGAGGATCAGACAATCAGGCGAAACAAGATGTTTGCTCTCTTACTAAACTGCCCGTAATTTCATCGATAACAAAGACAGCGGCGTGTTGAGAAATGCTTCAGTTCCTGAGCAGGAACCAGAAGCTCCCAGTAGTTTTGCAGCGGAGGTTTCCAGTCCGGTGCCACATGTACCGACACATGCTGTTGTGTTATCACAGATGAGGAATGATTGTGACATTCCTGATTCATTACAACTCCCAATCTAAACTGTGATTTACAGGGGAGGCGTGAAGATATGTTGAAAGATAGGGTTGCTAGTGAACCTGTCAGCGTGTGTGGCAACAAATGGATACAATGACAAATCCACCAGCGAACTGTACTGCTCAGCGATGCCCATGTTCGGTGAGGAAATGAGCTTCTGTTCAATGAAAATGTTATTTTATACCCTGATTCTAACAGCAGTGCTGACAGGAGTCGGTTCCCCCCGGTACACCTGTCTGATTCTGATGCATAGGTATCGGTTTCACTAGAGCGCTGTCACCGAGACAATTTGCGGTTGTGGCTTGAATCGTTACAGGGGAAAAGATGCGTTCTCATAGCGAAACCTCGGATCACCCAGGGACGCCCCCCCATCGCCTCACTGCTTCAAGGTTCTTGGTTTGAATCCTAGTTTGGCTAAGACCCTTCTGTGTTGAGCGCTCCATCCAAAGTAGTGATGGGATAAATGAGTCTTTTTACTGATTAGCATCTCATAATTTCGTACAGTAAAAAGAACTGATCTTATTTTGAGACATTTCGTTCATTTCGTTCATTTTCCAGCCCTTGTAAGAGAGACAGGGTTTCTAAACACACAGTATAGTACACAAAATGCCACAAGATATTTAAACCGTGTGAAAATCAAGGAAAGTAACGCCACACCACAATAAAGGGACTTGTGTCCTGTCCACCATTCCACTGTTTAACAGCACGAAACTGACTTGGGAGACCAATCTGTAAGAGCGAACGTACCGCTGTAAGCAGCAGCCTGTGTTGCTAGTCACGTGACAAATGAACGAGCCAGAGGAACAAAAGACCGAAATGTACGAACTGCTTCCTCCACAGCCAATCAGCGCTGCCACTGGCTGTCACATGAAAAATGAACGATCCAGAGGAACGAAAGACCCAAATGAACGAACTGTTGCGCTTCTTGCTCGTCACACGGCCCGAGCAGCCTGGCTGTCACGTGACAAATGAACGAGGACCTGGGAATGAATTGATTCTGTTTCCTGTCCTCCAGACAGAATTAATGCATATCAGCGGCCATGTGGCGACGGAAGATACTGCATGAAAAGGAACGAGTCACTAACTGACAGGATTCAGTACGCCAGCTCATATAAAAGATTAGTTCTTTCAGAATGAAATGTTCATGAACGTAACATCACTAATCCAAAGACATGCTCACTGGGGCTGGGTTACTTAGACAAGTGATGGGACAGTTACCAAGAGACAGAAGACACCGGCAACGGTTTGTACAAATGACAGGTGCATTTTTATTTACATTATATACACAGACACAACTCAAAGAATAACCCACATACAGTAACACAACGCACAAAGCCTCCTCAGACAGATTGTGTGCAACGAGACCAGCTATCTCCTTCAGTTTTACAGTGTATCAGTAATCTCTCGGCAGAAAGGCACATATCACAACACACACACACAATCACTCAAATATTTAAAAAACAGACAGACGCACACATGAATACTGCAACTGGGATGTGCTCTGATAAATAACGTTGGTCTTGCAGTGCTTCCATTCTTTTCATAAATAGGAAATATTTTTTAAAATGTACAGTACCGCGACTACAGTTGCTGGTGTTTGTCCCCTGGCACATATCTGTATTCTACTTCACTACAGTCCACACAAGGGAACGTTCTATAACTCTCATAGGCAATCTGACATTTAGGACCGCCTCTGCTTCCGGCCTGCAGCGTTCTCCCTCTTGTCTTCATACTGAACTGAGCCCAGAGTCCCCGTTTCCAGAAACTAGAAGATGCTCCTCCCCACCGTGTGCTTATCAATCCTCCTCCAAAACGAAAAGTGCTCACATCAAGAGGAGGAAGTGCTCCTCATTGATCCGTGTTGGGTCCCCCATGGTGATGGTGCATTTGTTGTTGGAAGTGCTCACTCATTACATTGGCACCCTGTGGATTAAAAACAGAAGATTAAGCACAAACCGAACGTCAGGAAGCACAGGACCACACCAGATATTTAAAGGCAGATTACTAAACATCTAATAATGTTGCGCACCTTTTTCTGGGTTTCACTTCCCAGCCATCACGACATTTCACAAATGTTAAGGACTCTCCTGGTGAAATTTCATTCTTTGAAGGGTCTTGGGCACAAAAAGTAAATCTTGAAGACAGAAAAATGACTTAGTAATGGTTCAAATAGTGTACTGAAACTTGATTTTGCACAGTGGAAGATAAGTCAGTAACTCACTTCTTCTGCGTTTCTCCTGCTTTCACACGAATGCGACGGATTTCCAGCACAGGTTTGGGCGGTTTGGACTTCCAGGCCCAGAAGGTCTTCTTAAAGCTCTTCCACACAGAGTGCAAGGATTCAGATACTCCCTCCCAGCTCAGACGGATCTTCAGCAGGTCACCAATCTCCTTCTCGGTAAACACCAGGAAGGTGTTGGTCAGGTTCAGACCAACGGCGTTGTCAAGGCTGAACAAAGACAAAACCAGGTCAAGTTAGGTGTGTGTTCAAGGCAGCCATTTTAATTCTGCATTACTGAGAGGATCAAAAGTTTAACTGAACTATTGCAAACCGGTAAGTCTTGTATGACACTGTAAGCTGCTGCCTCTCAGCCAACACACTGGATAATGTTCCCTTACAGAGTTTCTGACAAAGGCTTTAATCAGCATTGGTATCTATGGAAACTCAACTGACTGACGTTCCTCCCCCTGCCTGAGTTTGTACTGTGTCACAAATGTAATTGACTGGCACTTTGAGAAGGTCAGGCAGTACAAACTTGGTTCAAGTTCAAATTTCAGATTTACAATCACACGTCTGTGTGCTCCTGTGTGCTACAGGGCGACCAGACGGAGGTCAGTATGGAGCCAGTGTTTTACGGATTTTTGTCAGCTTTGCAGGATTTCGATGTTGCGAATAGTTTTACTTACACATCGACAAATATGTCTTTCGTGTCATTTTGGGCGCCATATAACTTGACGTAAAAGGTGGGATCTGGGTTGTCAGACTGTTTCCTGTCAAACACATGCATCTTCATCTGGTAGTGGTAACCTTGAGGAAAAAAAAAAGGAGGAAGAAAATAAGTTAAATATTAAAAGCAGCCACGCAGTAGTAGTTTACACAAAGAACGGGAATCATGATAAAAGATATGAACTTTAACTGTCAGCAACTCAGCACACTTCCTTATCAGTATGATTCTAGGGAATAAACACAGCAGTAAAAGATAAAGCTGAATTTACAGATCATATCCTCGTTTGTAACGTACCTCCGAAGGGAGTGTTGGCACGGGTCTTCAGGTACATTTTACTGTTGCGCCTCTTGCGCATCTTTCTGGTGTTGTAGCCGATGTTGTTGCATCGATTTTTGCGGCAGCTGAGGCAGATGCCCTTCTTGAAGCGGTCGGGGCCCGTGCACTGGTAGGCAAAGCTCATGTGGTCCTTGTTCATCAGGGAGTCCACGAACAAGTGCACAGCGCGCTCGTGCTCACAGTGCATCACCGCCATGAAATCTACAGAAAAGGGGGGTGGCGGGTTAGCTGGGCTGCAGCGAAAATTTCAAAAAAACAGATCTGGAATCCAAACTTCCCAATTTCTGTAGACCTTTGTGTTTATTGTAAAGAACGTACCTCCTGCCGCTGCCAGCACGTCGCCCAGAGCGCAGCCGGGCTGCACATCGCCGCCATTGGGGTAGATATCAATGTCACCAATAGGCTGCTGGATGCCAATGCTCACACCCAGAGCCTCTCTGGTGTATGTGTGCAGAACATCCACAAAGTCAGCATCATCTGGAGAGAGGCGCTTCTGTTCCTCGACGCCCTCAAACATTGGTCCTGCTGGGTCTAGACCTGTTGAGTAAAACATAAAGGGACTTGGTGTCAGGAGAAAGCCGCAGCACCGTCTTTGATCCAGATTCATGTCGAACTGAACTCACCAGTGATTCTGCCGATGGTCCCTCGTACAAAGGCTCCGGCATAGCCGGCCACATGAGCGCCTAAACTGTAGCCAATCAGGTGCACATTTTCCAGAGGCAGCTGCAGCTCGTCCTGTGAGAAAGAAAAATGACGACACTCATCATCAGCAGCTGCCGCCGCCACGAACCCACACTGAACAAGTCGTGGGTCTTTGCCAGTGATGATCCATCGCGTCTGCGACTGAGCCAAGCTCAGTTAACCCGGACCGCATCAGCTGACATTCCCCTCCATGCAACAGCGCCTCCTCCAGCTGTCTCGCTTAGTCTCCATGAAATACCCTTTGTCCATGTTTACAACTAAGTGGCAGGATGCCTGAATCCTTCCTCACTTGGTCCAATTTTGTGACAGCCCTGAATGGGAATTGTAGTCTAGGCCTCTGAAGTGTTAAATAGACTGTAATCCTCACTAGATGCTCTGCTCAGAGTTGATCCAATGGTGCTTCAAGAAGCATGGAGCTACACGCGATTATATTTCTTCAAACACGTTGAAGCTCACAGGTTTTGTGGATTTTCAGGTACTCGGCTTCACTATAAATCATTTGCATTGCATTCAGGGGTCACTGTTCCTATGCCACAAGGGGTGCAGCTCAACCTGGGATGTTGCATGGAATATGAATTTTTTTTAGCTGAGCACCTTAGGTGAGGGCAAGCGTGTGTGTTGTGTAAAGGCCTACACACCTGCAGCCAGTTAAGCATGTTGGCAATATGGAGGCCAACGGTGTGGGTGTTGTTGACTGCGTCGGGGTACAGCTGCTGAGCCATCACGATCCAATCGACGACCACGACGTTGGCCTCGCTTTCCCGCTGCATCAGGGCAGAGACCAGCTTGGGCATCCAGCCCTCGAACATCCCACTCAACTGGGAGAGAAAGGAGAGGGTTTGATGTGGTGCCCTCTGTCTGACAGTTATTTCACATCCACATGATGAATTCCAACAATCAAAGCCCAGTCCCTTCCAATCATTCAACACTTATGCTACATTTGCTCTCTGAGCTGAGGCTGCGGTTCATCAGCAGTGACCCAGATCGAGGACAGAGACTAGATATGATGATAGGAAATCATTTACCGTCCAGCCATGGATGACTAAGATGGTCTTGGCTGTGGCGTTGAAGCCACACTCCTCCAGACAATCCTTCTTGCCAGTCTGCAGGTAGCAGCCCTCCTGCTCCAGGTCCAGACTCTTCCTCATGTTGTACTTGACGAAGTCATCCAGTTGCTTGGTGTATGTTGTTGGCAGTTCATCCAATCCACTGTCTTCACCTGAGGGGGAATGGCCCAGGATGTTAGGTTGAACTGAGAAAATACACCAAGTCCAAATGTATTTCATTCCATCTCTCCTGATCATCACAATTATTTTTGAAATAGGGGAAAAATAACACACTGATCCCTCAGAGTTACAGAGGGAGCCTGAAGCTACAAGCCGCAAACATCTGCTTCAGTAAAGGGTGCAACTTGTACCGGAGAGGCGGGCAAGGAGCCTAAATGTCACCTCCACCCTTCTCTTCTTTTATTTCAAACTCTGGGACACAGCTGAAGCCGGATCTCTGCAGGCGGACGACACGTTTCAGCCCAGAGAGCTCTCACGGACTGAGGCTGAAACTGCACAATTTAAACCCTGCATGAGGATGCTGACAGTTTATCCACAAGGGTGGGGGGAATAAATATAATTACACGTGAAAAAACTCTCAAGCCCTCACTTATTTTAAACGTTCAGGATTGAGCCTCGGTGGAGTAAATGAGTGACTCAAACCACAGGGCAGAAACGGCAGGTCTGGGTTTAAACGAAAATGATGAACTCAACACCCGCTGGTAATGGGCCACACCGACCAAAATGACTTCAGCTGGGCAGTACAGACGGCGGTGAGCGGTCTGTGGGAAAACGCGGGTTCAGCAGAATATCTTTTCCAAATAGTTCCCACAGACACACACACACAGTGAGTGAGAGGGACGTGGCGTTGTGCGTCCTGGAGCGTATTTACTGCCGCTCTCCCAAAAAGGACACGTCGCAGTCTTGTCTTTGAAATCCATCCCGGTTTTCTCTCTCTCTCTCTCTCTCTCTCGCTCTCTCTCTGCCCGCCACACTTGCTCCTACCATAGCCTGTTCAGGTCCCCACTCAGAATTTTGCCTCATCGCAAAAAATGAAGGATTCTTATGAATATTAGTTTCCATTTACGCACACATTTGACCCGCTTTGCGCTTGGCAACGGTAGGGTTTTAAACCTTTGGCCACTTGACGCCCGGGTGTAATGAATGAAAAGGCGTTCTTACCTTGAGGAACGCCGTTTTCTCCACGAGCAGGGAAGAAGAGCGCAGCGGCACACTGGAGGAAGATCCACAGCAGAACGCGTGTATGATGCATCTCTGAACGGATGGTGGATGGGATCGGAAGCTCCCGGGGGAAATTGAATGTGTCTTTGTGTTGCTGGACGTTTCCCTGTCGGCGGCGCCGTGGGAAAATGGATGATATCAGATTCGGTGGCGACAAAGAGCGAGCGGTGCGTTACGGTGCGCGTCTCTAAGGATGCGCCGCTGGAGCCGCGTACAAACTTGCCGGGGAGGGTGTCATTAGAGTTTTAAATAGTTTCTCCTTTTCAGTCATCTGATCATCGGCTGATCTTTCGCGCCTCTTATTGGTCAAGCCCCATTTGTTTACGTTGAAGGCGTGGCGACGCTGAATGAAGTCGTAGTAGGCTCCTCACGTTGTGAGTGGGTCTCTGGGCGTGGGCGTGTAAGGCTGACGCAAGCAGACTTTTAAAAAAAATGTATCCTGTCGCTCCGGTGTTGGTATGAAGGTCATTTACCTTTGTTGCCCCGGTGCGTGAGAACAATGCGTGAAAAAAAAAAAAAAAAACATTTCACAAAAAAAAAAAAAAAAAAAAACATTTTACAATGTGAGAGTCTGAAGAGCATTAGAGTTTTAAATAGTTTCTCCTTTTCAGTCATCTGATCATCGGCTGATCTTTCGCGCCTCTTATTGGTCAAGCCCCATTTGTTTACGTTGAAGGCGTGGCGACGCTGAATGAAGTCGTAGTAGGCTCCTCACGTTGTGAGTGGGTCTCTGGGCGTGGGCGTGTAAGGCTGACGCAAGCACACTTTTAAAAAAAATGTATCCTGTCGCTCCGGTGTTGGTATGAAGGTCATTTACCTTTGTTGCCCCGGTGCGTGAGAACAATGCGTAAAAAAAAAAAAAAAAAACATTTCACAATGTGAGAGTCTGAAGAGAGGAGCTGACCGGAGGATCCGTCTCCGCAGGATCCACACAATACACGCCCGGTATGATTCTGCCACCACAAAACAATAAAACATAATCTCTCTCTGCTCATTTCCATACGTGGGAAACCCTCCTCACCACCCCTCAGCGGGTGTATGGGAATATCTAAAAGACCCAGGGCCGTGTGTGTGTGTGTGTGTGGAGGGGGGAGGAATGGTGATGCTCCCTCCCCCATGAAAGCATCGTGCCCTGTGCCTGGCGCGCATCCAGCCATCAGTTTAGCTCACCGACCTGCTTCAATTGATGAGGCGAAGAATGGACGCACTCACGCAAGGGTCCCTGCCACAATGACATCACTGTGCATGTACATGCATCAGGCCCATGCAGTAGGAAGTGTCACCTGCCGCCCCAGCAGCCCCATGGTACTCTGGATCTACACAGCCTCTGTGTGCATCTCTGCAAGCACATGCTGCTGGGTGCCATGTGCACTATAGGTCAGTGGGTTAACCAGGTCACTGCCAGGCCTGCGGTCTTTGGTTGCTGCACAATGATGTCTTTGTTTTATGATGAAATTTGACATATATCATGAACACGTGTGATGTAACTTAGGAAAAGCTGCAGGCAGGTTTTTGCGTGTTAGGAAGATGAGAGATGCTGGCAGAGAAAGGCAACATGCAAGCACTGCAGTGTGACATGCACTGTCCGCCAGTCCATATTCAGTGGTCCTAGTGTCCAGGTTCGCTGTGACTCGCATGGACATAACCACAAATAGGATATTAAAAAGGTAGCTTTCAAAGGATGATATCAAAGGAGAGTGAGGCTGTGATTGATACTGTAGCATCCAAAATAACATCCTATTTTTGGTGCAGGGTCCAGCTCTCGTGTATAAATAAACCTAATGCTGCAACTACAGAGGGCACTACAGTTCATCTGGTGAGATGGTACAGTTCAGTGTAATCCCTCCTGCTCACCCAGAAATTATTTGATATGTCTGCTGCCATAACATGTCAGGATATGTTGTGTCAGGATCATGGGAAGACACTGGTGAGATGACATTTTAACTGTTCCATCCCTTCTTTTCATGTGCAGGCTCACTTTTCTACAAGTAGAAAAGTCATCACAACCATTCTGATATCTGTGTCCATCTGGAAACCTTGCTGCATTTTCTGCCAGTCGTGAGTCAACAAGAAAGTCTTCGACACCGATATCAGATTGGTTCTAGGTTGGTAGGACAGACAAAGCATAGAGGTGATCAGGAGATAGAATACCTCAGATTTCATTGGTTAAATGTGATGTCACGGCTGCAGAGTTTCTTACGAAACACTCAGTTATAATCATTTTTAAAAATCAATCCAGTCACATAGAACCCTGCAGCTCTCTTGCAGCAGAATGTTTACAGAACATGCAGTTAGCTGCATTGCATGGAACCTTTTTACAAGATCTTTAGAAATTTGCAAAAGAAATACGACGTTCCACTTTGAGGCTGAACATGAACTATAATTCCTCAATTCTGTTTTGGGACAAACACATGTTTATCTTTTCAGACTTTTCAAATTTACATCACCTCCCTCCTTTTAATTTTTGTACTCAGCTAACCCTTAGAGTGACCGAATGTCTGCAGATCGTTAAAAGACGCACAAAGAATTCCCAGAATAAGTCTGTCGGACTGACCTGATGTTACACAATGGATCTTATATTTGAGACAAAGTAGCTTCTTATGCGAGAGGATTGTTATTCTTTCCATCCACAGTCCTCAGCCAGCTGCCCAGTCTGAGTGTGAGTTTGATTCTGCTCTGTCGGAGCTTTCCAGGTTTACAAGGTCTGTCTGGCAAGATCCAACAATGAGGTACAGTGCAATATTAAAATAATCATGCTGACCTACGCAGGCGGCTCTGTGGGGAGAGCAGAACGAGCGTTAACATATTCATCCAGGGAAACCTTGCTCTGACGCACTCACTCCTTCAGCACTGTAAACTATTGAATCAAGTCACCATTACAACTACAACTCAGGGGAGAACTCAGCAAGGTGCAGCAGTCAAGCAATGATATCATTCCTCTAAATACGTCTGTTTGTTTATATCGAGATCCATGAATTATTGAAAATTAATATAAAAATGTCAAAAACATCTCACAAGATAAAAGACTAGTGGGTCTCTTTTTTGGGGATTCAGTCCAAAATGTCTTTTCTTGGCCCATGACCCGCCCTTAACCCAACCAAGTATCATGGGAATTTGTTTGGTAGTTTTTCTGTAACCTAAAAACAAACAAACAGAGGCAGGGAATATCACCTTCTTTGCTCAGGTTTAAAAAAGTAAAGTGCATTGACGATTTTTAGATTAGGTTTGAATCTCAGGTGAAACCTAAGACTCAGTTTGAAGAGATGCAGAATTCTTGTTTAGTCAGCGGCTGAGCTGTGGGGTCTTCCCCGACCCATAATGCACCCTTCCACCAAGTCTGGTGGTGAGCCACTGGGAAAACAATGAAATGAACATGGGTGGAGGTCACATCTGATTATGATCATACTACAACTGTTGCTGTCTTTAACTGGGGATGCACATTACATTACTTCCCATCAAGTATATTTGCACCCCCACATTACACCAGGGAACAGTCTTCTCTGTTCTCCACATGTGGCAGTGAAGTCCATACAGATCTGTTGTACTCCACTCTATCACTATCAGATGGGTGACGAGACGATGAGGAGGTTGTACTCACCCAGACCCTCAGTCGCTCCAGCCGTGAGACAGCAGCGCCACCGTGCGGGCCGAGCAGCACCACACCGGACAGTGACACAGCAGGAGGCGGAGGGGGGCAGCCAGCCAGACCGGATCCTTCATGAGGGAAGAGGCCAGGGAGAGCCAGGCAGCCCCGGCTTCTCTTCTCTTCTCCGTCACCGTTCTTCACCGCGAGCCCCGGAGCCCGAGCAGGGGGCTGCGCCACCGCCCGGAGGATGTCCCGACATGAGGGTAAGAGCCCACCCGAGCCCCGGGCGCGAGCCAGCCAGGATTCAGCCATACAAAATACGGAAAAGGAGCGAAGGCGGTGCAGCGGTGGCTAACGGGAGCTAGCCGACAATTTCTTGTTTTGCAGCAGTTGCTAACGTCCGTGCTAGCATGGTGTTAGCAGAGGAGTGGCAGCGGCAGTTCATGTCGCCGTGGATTCGACACAGAAACGCGGGTCTGACAGCCGCGGACACTACGGTCAGCGTGCGGGTTTTGTTAAATACACAACAACCGCAGCGGAGGCGAGTGGACGCCAGCTAAGCGGGGCTAGCTAGCATGCTAGCTCGGCGGTGGGTAATGTAGGTTAACGTGAAGGGGGAGTGCCGAGTACAGGAGGGAGCAGCGGGTTCCAGGTGGCGTCGCGGCACCGAACCGTGTCACATCGCTTATTCAAGCTCCTTTTAGCCTCCTTCCTGGTCAGAAGTTGGCCTGCGGATGCCCGTGTTGCGAGCTAACGTGTAGCGGACCCACATTCACCTCGTCCTTGTGGCCAACCTTGCTGGACTGGAAGTTACGATGTCGGTGTCAAGGCAGACGTCAGTGAACATTTGGCCAAGTGGAGTTAGGTAAAGTCCACCACAGCTGATTAGCCTGCCAGCTAGTAGCCAAGCTAACGACAGCTGGGTGTATTTGTTTGCATGTTCAGCAGCGAAGGTGAGTCAGGCCCGGGCGGCCTCTGGGTGTTGTTGTCAACTTTGCTGTCAGTGGAGATCCAGGGTTTTATTTACGTTTTATTTGTCTGTCAGGATCCAGTTATCAATCTCTGAGGAGGGTCCAGTTATTAGTCTGTGTGGATCCAGGCATTAAAATGATCAGTGGCTGCTCAGGTTGATCTGGTTCAATGTGAATTGACAGCTTGGTGTCATTGAATACACCGAGGCTGTCCTCGTCAGTCACAGAACAGAGGGTCCCCTTGACTTCACGTGACACTTAAGATTAAACCTGGAGATGTTGACATGATGATGTCTGTGAGGAGGAGCTGGATGATATAATTAAATGGGAACTGCTCTGTAAATCTAGTGTTGAGTCCTGAATCACAGTCTTAGTATTTGTACTGCAGCTGGTAAATTATTTGGTGTAATTCCCCTGTAGGCATATTTGGAAATATATCATGTTGTGCTTACTGGAAACATGAACCGTGTTTTCATTGAAATACAATGTTTTAGCAAAAAACTCAATATGTATTTGTCGTGTTTAAATCATCTACATGAAAAGAAAAATCTAAAAACATGTATGAATCAGGTAATAACTTGATAAATTCACTTTTTCCTTACCTTGAATCGAAGTTCAGATAAATATTTCACATCTAACTTGTGTTTTCTGCCCTCCCTTGTCCCTCCTTCTCTGTGGTCCCTCAGGTGTGAGCTGTGACGCATGTTTAAAAGGCAATTTCAGAGGCCGACGATACAAATGTTTAATATGCTACGACTACGATCTGTGCGCATCGTGCTACGAGAGTGGTGCGACGACAACCAGACACACCACAGAGCATCCCATGCAGTGTATATTAACCCGAGTCGACTTCGGTGAGTGCACTTAATATTCATGTCAGGCTTAAAATGGGTAGAGTGCCCATGTGTTGGGCACTTATGTTGTGATTGATAAGCTTTGTATTTGCCTCCTTCTATGGACAGATATTGATTTCCAATTGACAAACATGCAAGAGATGTTGAGCAGCATGTAGGAACATTAGCTGCATCTCTAACGTTCAGCTCTACAATTAACCACAAACCAAACACCCATCAAGACTGAATGATAAGAAAAAACATTTCTCTTCATCTTCAGATGGGATTGTTCATTCAGGTAGTGCAATGGGAAGTAAACCACTTTGAAGAACAATCCTACACACAATTGGAATACAAAAACATATGCAGTTTTCTGATAACTTTTCAATGCAAACATTGCTAACATGTCAGTCATGTTGATTCTTGTCATGCCATTATTATGGTAAGCCACTAATGCTTTTATAATAAATCAGTTCCAGTTGAGGTTATCTTCTGTTAGCACCTGCGTATGTTTTCTGAAATGTAGCAGTGATTGATTTGCTCTTGACTGCCCGAGGAGTATTTGTGTTGTGCTGTTGTGCCTTTAGATTTGTTTTATCACGATGTAGTGGAGGTGATGAGTTCAGCTGCTATTAATATTTTTATCTGCATGCTTTGGTATTATCGAAGGTCATTTTGATTGTGTAGAAATAGTCTTGCTTGTGAATGGGTGGTGAATCTTTTTGTGTTGGCACTGAGCGATGTGATGTTCAACCTTTCACACATTGGAAAAGTTGTTTTCCAGTGTGATAGAAAAAATGTTGCTGAAAACTCAACAGAAGGTATCTACTCACAAGGAAAGGAACCTGTTTCTGTGGTTGTGGTTTTATGTATTTTTAGTATTTACACACTTTAACATTGGAAATAAAAAAAAAATCTATTGTTTGCATGAAAAAATGTTTAGATAAGATAAATGGCATGAAAATGGAGTTTATGTTAAAATGACTCATGATCCTGTGACACATTTTAATGTGTTTAATTCGACTAAATGCCCCTTGATTCTCCTCAGACTTGTACTACGGAGGTGAAGCGTTTTCAGTGGAGCAGCCTCAGGCCTTCACATGTCCTTACTGTGGCAGAATGGGCTACACAGAGATCTCCCTGCAGGAGCACGTGGCTGCAGAGCACACAGAGACCTCCACAGAAGTGGTAAGTTGTGGAGCCTCACACACACACAGCCTCCTATGAAGCCTCCACACCTGGAAACATTTACGTTTGTTTTTGTGACTCTCCTTGCATGCCTCAGATTTATTAGAACAAAAGTGCTGTTGCATGTTTGCATCTCTCATGTGTCACAGTCACGTCAGGTGGTCAGTTACTCCTTTTTTAATTCAAGACCTTTAGGCCATTTTTTTCCTGAAATGCTTCCATTAGTTTGAGAACCATATATTGTTACCTTGCTTGAGAGACCTAAACAATTAAAATTAAATGATATTTTGAATTGTCTAGATGCATATATTAACCACATTTTGACTAATAGTTCTATCACAGCTATTTCATTATTTAGTCGACTGAGCGAAGTTACTTAAAGAGCTCAGGGGTGAAGGTGTTAAATCATGCTATTTATTAAAATATTGCAGAATGAACTGTTCAGTGAAATGATTTAATACCCACCTCTGTGGCTCTTAAGTGCTTGTCAGTAATAACTCATTAAATAACCTGAAGCTATGCAGTAAAGGTGTTTTCAGTGAGTCACAATTCACAAGTAAAAGACAAGTCAATGAACGTCTGAGGATGAATAACTGGTCTCCTGCTGCAGCAGAAAAATCACTTTCAGTCTTTTAAAATAAAAAATACAGCTCATGTTCTGTTTCTTATTCCTGAAGTGTCAAACACTAAATCAATCCGTGCCCTCAACGTCCATTCACATCAGCAGGAGCTTTCCGTCACAGAGCCACAGCTCATCTTTAATCCCAGAAATGCACTGATCTGAGTGTCTGCTCCAAACGATGCAGCACCAACTGGCAAATGTTGAATGTGCAGTGAAGTGTGTTGATAATGACTCTCTCTCTCTCTATATCTTCCTGTCCTCCAGATCTGCCCCATATGCGCAGCGCTGCCGGGTGGCGACCCGAATCATGTGACTGATGACTTTGCTGCTCATCTCACACTTGAACACAGAGCACCCAGAGACCTAATATCCTTTTCAAGTAGTCATAGGACACATCGTGGCAATGTTCTCAGTTCCAAGCAAATTCTGCAACTGTCTGTCAGGCTGTCAGAAATGTGAGACTTACACTGAAACTACAACTACACAGATTTGGCTTTTTTTGTTTAGGGAATTTCCCTAATTACATACATATAGTTCTCACATTTGAATGTAGTTACTGCATGCTGTTTAATGAGAGTAGGGTTATCAACTCCACAGTTGCTTGTAATTGATATTTTCAGTGGTGGAAGTGAGAATGAGTGGAGATGTCCACACATATTTTGGTGATTGATCACAGTTAGGGGAAGTTAAGTATTTTATAATGTCCCCACGCATTGACTCAATCAGCAATTTTCTACCAATGATCAGCAAAGCAGTATTGCTTTAAAAAATGTGTTCACTTCTTCGGTTTAAATGGCTGACCAGTTTATAGGTGCATTGCCACCTGCTTCCTGTTTCATCACTGTGTTCACTTTCTGCATATGTGGTCATTAATATCTCCAACTCCACTGGGGAGAAGTAGCAGTGAGGCTTTGTTTCATCTGTTGTCACAGTGAATCCTGTTACCTGAGTTCCTTTGATGAGCGCCTTTAAGGGGCCTTTGATGTCCTCATGCCCAAGCTTAACTAGGGTTAACTCAGAGTTACCTTGACTCAGAGTTGATTTAAGTAACTGTTAGCACCTGTTCTGAAACTCAGATGTTTTGTCAATGCTTGTTGGACATACTTGCGAAACAAGCACTCAGTCTTTTAGGTGGCGGCAATGCCCCTATAAACTGGATGCCAGCCGCCAATCACACCAGCAGAAGAAGAAAACTCTTGAGTTTAACTACTCAGAGTTCAGGTTTTGGCTCATTGTTTCTTAAACCTGCTTCCTGAGACGGAGGTCCTGGCGTCGAACGACTCTGCAGGCAGGTGACGCACATTTCCTTTAAACGCAGAAGGCTCTAACAGTCGGGGGCACAAACAGTAATCATGTGCCAGGGAACGCTGCACACAATCTAAACAGTGCATACAAACAAACAGGGTTGGGCTCATTGCGATCATGTGTTTGCGTGTGTTAGTGAGCTTCTGTCTGTTACTTTATTTATTATTCATCTAACTGTGTGTATGAAATGACAAGGTGCTTTTTGTCTGTTGGACCAGTACCAGCTGGAGTATTCTGGTGGCGGACTGACTTTAAATACTTACGCAATATGCAAATATATAGTTAAATGGAACACATGCAGAATGAGTGCTTCTGAAGTTCAATCGGAGCAGAGCTTGTTGGTGGGTGTGCCCAGTGCTTTGTGTTCGAGTTCACAGTGACATGAGGGAATCATGCAAATATGTTAGAGGCTGCTTCTGAATGCCTTTTTGATCTCAAGCAGTTTAAGGCAACAAGCAAAAATTCCAAATATGTGCTTGTTGCTGGCGTGGTGGTGTTTCACCATCTTCACTGTTTAATGGGACAAAGCATTATTTAAAAAATTACAATGTAAGCGAGTGACATTGTACTGTTGTAGAGTAAAGTTCCTGATTTACTCCTTAATGGCTACTTCACGATGAATCCAGTGGGGTGCGGCATGTGAGGAGGATGTTCCACCCAGGGCGCGGACTGGGAGGTCCACGAGCCCGCAGGTCGAACATGCACTTCACCAGCAGCACCACAGGGGGGCTCTCCACTAGTCAGAGCTCCTCACAGAGCTCCAACTACAGCAGAGAAGCCATGGACCCCATAGCAGGTCAGTCCCACAGCGCACACACAATGAAGACATGGCTGAACGGTGAACACATGCTGACACGTGTGCTTCTCTCTCAGTCACACATTGAGGTGTGTAGTTGAGATGAACTGTTGAAAATAGCCGGGGTCCATGAAAGGTTTTCCTCAGCTCCTTCTGCGGGGGACCACGATGCATTTCAGCAGTGCCTGACATCACCACAGTCAACATTAATAAGTGTTTCCACGGACATGTGTATTTTCTGAACACATTTTCCGCGGTCCATGTTTCAGGGTGAACTTCCACATTCTGTGGATGACACGTGTGGGCAGAGCTGTTGATGTGGCGCTTTCTTGTTTATACTGTTCCCAATTTCAGTCCGCCTCAGTGACTGGCATTCACCATGTCAGCTCCAGCTGTGCCATAATGAGGGTCCTCGTTCAGTCGGCTTCTCACACAGGGCACAGCCTCCTCCTGGAGGACCCGTGATACCTGAGGGGTTGTCGACGGGTTTTAGACTAAAGAACTCACGTGATCATTCTGCACACACTGTGCTGAACATACTCGTGCCATCCTGTTACTGATCAGACAGTATCGTGTTCATTGCTTAAGTTTGGTGACTCAGAATCGCAGAGCCGCCTGGTTAATTGGGCGACCTACTTTATCTCCTCTCTATCCTGCTCCTCCAGAGCTTCTGTCCCAGTTGTCTGGGGTGCGACGTTCAGCGGGCGGCCAGCTGAGCTCGGGCCCCTCAGCCTCTCAGCTCCAGCAGCTTCAGATGCAGCTGCAGTTGGAGCGGCAGCAGGCCCAAGCAGCGCGGCAACAGCTGGAGACGGCCCGGAACGCCACCCGGAGCGGCGGCAGAGCCAACGCAATCCTCAATACTAATTCAGCCCCCACAAACTCCAATTCCAGCGCCAACCACAACACCAACCCCAGTCCAAACCCGGGTCCACCTGAGTCGAACACACAGCACACTGCACATAGCTCCCAGTTTCTACTCAGCAGGTGAGACTGTCGTATTTATTTCCTGCATCTACTTTGAATGTCATCTTCTCTGTCGTGATCAGTTTTAACACGTCGATCTCCCACAGGCTGAGCGAACCACGGCTGTCCGAGGCCGAGCGGCAGGCGTGCGAGGCCCAGTGGGCCGACAGGAGCCTGTTCGTGGCGGAGCTGCTGCTGTCCACGCTGCTGCCCGACGAGGACGCATCGGCTTCTGAGGACGAAGATGAGGACAACTGTCCCGGGCCGTTGCGGAATTTCGCTGATTTCGAGGCCATGGGCTGTGTTGAGGTCATGACCTTGGACGTGGCACTGGAGAACCTCAACCTTAAGGAGACAACCCCAACGACCAAGACAACGAAAACAACGCCTAAGACAGCACCAACGAAGAAAGAGCCGCCCGCACCGCCCCTTTGATGACATGGCCACTCCCTCCCCTCAAACCAACCATTGAAACTGGCTGACTGCAGAGTCGGTCCAACTGCCAATGGATGACAAAAAAAGACTGCAGTTTTTTTTTTTTTTTCGGCTTTGTTTTTTTTCAGTGATTGTCATTTCAGCTGTCGCTCCCCACTCGACCCCCATGTTTATTGAGTTGTGTACGTTGAATAAAAGTGAGACGAGCGAATGTGAAAGCAAGCAAGCGTGGTGGGTGCGTGAGAAAAGAAAAATGACTATATAAATATATTATAGAAAAATCTATATGAAAGTTGATAATCAATTCCACGTAACCCGTGTTCCCTCTGGCAGATGAGCAAAGTGTAGTTAGCCATTTTAAGAGACGAACACGTCACACACTCACCCAGGGAGAGGAGGCAGACTGAAACCTCTCCGGTAAAAACGCTGCTGTGTATTTATAGTTATGAATTAAAGAAGTGCTTGGATGGATTACCACAACTTAAGCATGAGCTTAAATCACCATGTGCCCATTTTTAAACTGCACAGTCACCAGACGGGGAGGTTGTTCTTTTTCCTTCAGACACCTGAGCAACTGTAAATTAACGGTGCTGAGTGCCGCATCACTGGCGTTTCTGCACCAACACACACAGACTGAGGACTGCATTCTGGCTGCATTCATGTCCAGTCTCAACCCCTCCCCTGTTATGTGACATCACTTGTTTTGGGTCATGTGACCTTGCTTTATAACGACTGTGGGCACTTTGGTTTTGAATTGCATATCCAGTGTCCGTTTGTGTACACTACAGATGCTCTAAGTTAAGGCAACACAACGCGGAAGCAAATGGAGACAAAACGATCTCAACCATTTTCAGTCCTTTTCTAACTTGGAGGACACCGTGGTCTTCGTACGGTAGTTTTTTTTTCTTTCATTGTTTTACCCTCTCTCTGTCTGTCTGTCTGTCTCACTCTTTTATGGAAGACCAGATGATACTTTCTCAAGCTTCCCGTGATCTGAAATGAATCTTCTCTCCATTACTCTTGAATGCAAAGATTACTCATGACTTGAAGGAGAGAATCATGTATTTCTCTTTTCATTCATTTCTCAAAACAAAAGGAAAAAAGATCTTTGTATGCCTCCACTGCTACCGGAAGAAATGCAATGTATGTTTTTGGCTGAGCAAGGGAGCCAAATGACAGGGTAAACCTTTCAGTTCGGAGGACAATAAAAAATGTTTTGGATGGAAATGAACTAACCCAATCCTGCTCTCTGGTGTGCGTTTCTACTTTTCCGCCGCTAACTTCCTCGTGAGCATGTCAGATGTATGTTAAAGAAATAAAGGCTTATCTTACAGGTCAACTTCAATCCCACGTTTTCAGCTCTGGATGCATGTGCTGGTCAGCAGAAGGTATAATTCTTATGCCGATGACACATAACTGTACTGAAGCTGGAGGAATCCAATCACTTGGTCTAACTTCTTAAAGATGTCAGATGGTTTGTATTTGTATTGTTTTTCTAGTCTGGAGCACTCGAAGGAAGCAAGAAGATTCATACAGTTGATCAATGTAAAGAAGGTTTCCCTCTTGAAAAGCTGCATTCATGAGAAGGAAACCATGTCAGCATCAAACCAACATCCCTCAGCGTGACTGCACACTCTTTACATTAAAGTCAGACCTGGGCCAAGTCACTGAATTATTATCTCAGCTGAAAACCCTAAATAACACCTGACTGAAAAGATCCGACATATTCTTTCAGTCTTTAAAGAGCTTGGTTGCCGTGGGAAACCAAATACATGCAAAGCAGGAGGAAATGAGCAGAGACACAACAGAGACATGAGCACAAATCACAGCAAAGCACTTACAGAGCCAAGTACATCACCACGCATCTGTATTTCAAATACACATACAACAGCAAAGTGAAAACAGATTGTGCTTCTATAGTCATTGGAGCCTGTAAGTCTATAGGGTATTTAACTGTCTCATGGAAATTCACGTGAATGTGAAGTGGTCTCAGATGTCATGTGACATCTTACCGTACGAGGTTGTGATCATTCAAACTTAACAGGAAAGCAGACCCGTATTCAAACCGTATCCAAACATGTCAGCAAAATCAAGACACAACTCAGTGGACTTCAGGTTTTCTTTGTAATTTTAATTCCCATAATTTAGTTTAAATGCAGACATTTTTCTCACTAAAATCTTAAATAAAACATTACAGTACGATATATGCAAATCAGAAGAGCTTTAAGATTTTGAAGAAGCAGGCTACAGTTTCTTTAGATTTTTTTTTTATTCGTCTATTATTATTATTTTTCTTGTTCTTTTGAAGGATCGGACAGTTAAACAGCAGTAAACAGTAAAAAGACAACACAGAGCTGTAAAGCCTGCAGGCCAGCCAAGGAGCACATCCTATTACACGAAAACTAAGAGACGGCCACATCCAGATGAAGATCTGAGCTGACGCCCCCCCCCGGCCTCCATCAGGTGGTGCTAGTTCCACACTGACAGGTAGAGGGCGCTATTCCAGCGGGGTAGGTGGAGCTAGACGACCACAGAGTGACAGCGATGTCATTTGCACCTTCACGAGAAACAGCTTGTATTGCACAATCAGGGAGAAAGAAAATGGCACGTTCTGTTTCTACAGGTTTTCTCCACAAGGAAATTTGACAAAAAAAAAAAAATGTAAATGCAGAAGCACGGACGCTCCATCAATGGCAGTCACACCACGCCACGCACTGATTTGTACTGATGGGTTGGAACTGATCTAAATCGCTGTCCCTCACTACGGGGAGGGAAAGTGTCTGCAACGCCCCCTAGTGGCTAAGGACAAATCAACGCACTTGCTGGATCACAAATTCAGACCCCCAGTTGAATTCAGTTTTGTTTTTCATTGATACAATAGGAACTAAACTGAATCGAGTAAATTTAAGTTAATTTAAATGATTAACATCATCGGATCCCACATATTTAAATGTCTTGTTTATTTACCACATGGCACAGACAAACATCTGATTCAAATCAAATTCAAAGCTAATTTTGATCATTTCCGCCGGCGACACTTGGCGCTGCCACCAGAGGGTTAGTTTCACTTTCCCCTCCCCGTCTTGAGCAGTGCATCCCTTTTGGCCTATCAGGACTGAGAACGCATGGAAGAACAAGAGATGACGTTGTCACAGAGAGGACCCGCGGCGCGTAGTGATGACGCACAAACACAAATGTGTCATTTCCAACTTTCTCTTTACTAACTGCTACGACTCCTGGGAGCTGTCGGCTAGCTGTATCTGAAGCTGTAGAGCGAGCAGATTGGAGGCTAACCTGAAGGGTCATGAGGGATTTAAGCTTTCTACAAGAAAAAAAATGAGAAAATAATTATTTCTGTAAATGTGCTGATCATTAACTGTGGTCCTGTCTGAGTAAGTTTACATTTGAAATTGAATCAATACACGAAGCAGGTCCCTGTAACTCTTCGAGTTCTTGCACAAACTTCAGCTCAGTTCATGAGTTATGGCTCTGGTCTGCTGTGACCGCTCGCATGCGGAGGATAATTCCAGTCAATTTCCTGAAAATTATAGATTTAGCACAGAAACCTGGTGATTTTCTTTCATATCTCATATTTACTACGTAGCTGCGCATCATGAAAATTGTTTTAAATGTGGACACACCCGGTCCGTCCGGTCCCCTCTGCAACACGCGGCCTGTAATAGTAAAAAGGGTAAAAGTCATAATCTGCGAAAACAAGGAAACAAATGTTCTCACAGTCCAGTTTTCCTTCATCACGGTTCCAGATTTCTCAGCTACACAGATTGTGATTCTGTAGATTTCGCCTCCAGCGAACGGTCGTCCTGGTTTTTAATCGAGGTGCTGTCCTGCTCTCGCAGCTCGTGATCGAAGCGGTATAGGGAAACAAAATTACAAAGTGTTTTCATCTAAAATTCAAAAATAAAAATGGTAATTTAAAAATCTGATCTACTGGCAACCGACACATCAATCTACATGTTACAAGAACACACTGGGCTCGGAGGGAGTGTGTGTGTGCGTGGCACGGCACCGGCAAGGTGAGACACCCCGTAATCAGACCATTTCCCATCGTCGCTGTGAACTAGTGCCCCGTTCGGCAGTCTCTCCCATCGACCCCGCAGTGTGTCCTCCAAAGTGTCTGGAAGCTCACTCGGGTTAAAACTCAGATATGGTAGAAAAATATATAGTCTTGATGAGATTTCTCTAGTTATTCTCTTCATTACTGAATTGCACCCATACATGTAGTGTTAACACGTCGCAGTAGCAGTGTAAAGTGACAGGGGTCGTGATTAGCACTACCGCTACAACAAAGAACGGAAAACAGGTCATTGTGTGCACACTTGCTCTCTCTCTCTCTCTCTCTCTCTCTCTAGACACTTCAGGTTATTTTGTTTTTTACTTGCACTTAAAAATTCATGGTTATTAGTTTGTCTTTCATTGGCATCATTAGGCAACAGTTCTTTTTTTTCTTCTTCTTCAGATACTCTACAATATGGTTACGATGTAAACACCACAGTACTTAATTATTATTTTTAACTGTATCTGCACAAAGTTAAACACAATGTTACAAGGCAAGTGGTTACTTAAGCATAGATTTGTTCATGAGAGAGAAAAAAAAAAACAAAATGAAAATGAAAATTAGGAAACACACCACAAGAACAAAAAACTTGCAACACCTGGCATCGAGTTTGTTCAAATAAAAAAAAAAAAAAAAACGCTTTCGACTTTGTTCGTCTGCAGGTCAGGTGACCTTGTTAAAAAGCTGGTGATGATCAGTACTACCCCCCCCCCCCCACTCCCAAACCCATCCTATCTTATTCAAACATCATGATCCTCGAACAAAACAAAAAGGTCGTGTCATGTTTTTGCGACACCAGAGGTTTCTCTGTCCGGCCCTCAGCTTCACCCTCTGATGTCTCGCTAACCTTTAGCCCTTGGATTGAAGCGCCAGCTACAAGCGTGGCTGGGGTTGAATCCCGGCTGAGACAGACAAGACACAACAGCTCGCTTCTTTCTTTAGCGTTTGATACGACACGACTAGGCTTGAACCCTCTGGAGGCATCGAGACCTCAGATTCGAGGGGGACGAGACTTGAAGTCGAGGGGAACGTACGCGGCGGACAGATCTTGGCAGGGAGCCGTTCCAGGTGAGGAAATGACTCCAGGTACTGATATTCATGTATGAAAATATAAAGGCAAACAGATGCAGATATGTGACTATTTCACTCGGTATTTGCCTCATTCCTTCTATAATCTTTTGGCTTTGGCTGCACTTAAATCTTTAGATTCTTCTATTTTAAATTGGCGACAGCGCAGCGTACTTTGGCATGGTGCTGCTGTAGCACATCTGAATCCCAGCTAAACATTTTCTCAAGGGCGTTAAAGGGCTCTGTGGAATACTGACAAATTTACTGATAAGAGATGAAAATCCAACACGACGGCATCTCTCCACTTTGAGGACGGACTCAATTGATTCCTTAATTTCCTTAATTTGACTACCGTATTTGTTCTCCCCCCCATTCAGGAAACATAGTTCCACGGATAAACAGCAGCCTGTCGAGTGTGTGTAATCTACTGTGCGTGTCTGGGATGAAATACTCTAGAATATGACATCATGAAGAGGTGAAAAGCCCCCAAACTCCCACCCTACGACATAAATACAAACCATGAGCCCCAGTCCCCCCCCCGACTCTTTTAAGGACAGTATTTACAGTACAAATTACAGTATAATACATCATTAAAAATACGAGATCCATCTCTAAAAACATACAGGAGCTTTTGACAAAAAAAGAAAAATCAACTCTTTAGCAAATCAGGTTTCTATGGTATCTTGGAAAATAAGAAAGCAGAGCGACAGGCCCACCACTACCCTCCCCCCCTCTCTGAGGCGTCCGTAACGTTTGGCCCCAGTTGTACCTGGCGAGCGTGTTAACAGTGAGATGACGGATGGGTTGGTTGACCACGCACGCATCTTTTCTTTTTTTGAATTTTAAAGCAAGCTGCAATACAAGAAATCACACTCCATCCAATAACAACAATATGTACAGATTTCTTTTTTCCTGGCGTTTTGGAATTAGCACTTGACTGCCTAAGCTACCTGGGATCGCAGGCAGGGGCGGGGGGGGGGTACAGTGTCACTGCAGGCATGTTTGTCAGTTGTGCAGAATTAGCTGGTTTTGATCATTTCGTCATGTGCAGTCTACGTTTTTTTTTTTTAAAGAAACAGTGTGTTTCCCCAGTATCTGATTCCTGTTAAAAGTTACTGGAAATCGTATGTACAGCAGATTGAATGGTTTCGCTCACTGCAACGGTGACACGCTTTCCTGCGTGCCGCACACGGAGAATAAATAAAAACCGATCAGAAACTCAAATGAGCCGCAAAGATCTTTGGACTCTGGAGCCAGGAAGCAGGTGAACCAACCCTCCTCACAGCCACAGTACAACCGAGTCCACGTGTAAACCTCTGCAGCGCTCTCCCTCTCTTCCTTCTCCTGCCCTTTCACTCTCGTTGCTCTCTTCCTCCTTTCCTCTGTACCCCTGACACTCCAGCTATGATTTTTAGTCTCCCCCCCTTCTCTCTCTCTGATTCTATCTTTCCACCTGTGTTATCCCTCCCAGCCGTGCACCCTCAGACGTGGGGTAGGATGCCATAGAAGAACACGGCCATGACGGCGGCGCTGAACAGGCCGGCCACCGGCACCGTGACGAACCACGCCAGGAAGATGTTCCTGAAGAGGCGCCAGTCCACCGCCTTCTTGGAGCGGATCCATCCCACGGCCACGACCGATCCCACCTGGAGGCCGCAGCCGGAGGGGAGGAGAGAAACAATCAGCAGCAGGAATGTTGAAACGTGACGACACGGACGAGCTGAAGGTTGGTCCAGGTTTTTCTTTCTGATGGAGCATTTTGTTTTAAACGTTCAAATGTTTTCTGTTGAGCCGGTGCTGGTCTGTGTAGCTCTCATAGATGAAAATGAAACAACTTAAAATTTATAATACTAGTCAATAACTAAAACCCTTGAGTCACTTTCCCAGTCGTTGATAAACGACTGGGAAAATGAGATAAAAAAGAACCACGTTCTAGTCTAGAGAAAGAGATGGAATATTTAAGCAGTGCAGTACTTGATAGTAACATTGCAGTACTAAGCAGTATAGGTGAACAAAACGTAAGCATCTTAACAGAAAAGCCTGTACGCAGCCTTCAGCTCTTCAAAACCAGCTCACTTCAGAATGTCCGTGTTAGTTGGAGCAAGCAGATTATAAAGGTTTCCTATACTTCATTTGTGAGTGGAAGTCTGAGAGTGGCAGGCTCAACATTCTCTTTGTAAGGCCGCATTCTTCTGTTTAGTCAAGTCAAATGTACCTGCGAGTTTCAGACTTCCACTGATGCATTCTTCACTCACCTTCATACGAATCAAAACACCACTGACTGAGGAGGAAATTTCAGGCACACGTTTCAGACAGTTCGTTGTGCTGGGGCTGAGCGGGATGTGCAGCGACTGCTTTGAGCTCTGTTGACAGTGCAGGTGGGCGGGAATCAAAGCGGTTGTCGGCTCTTATATGGCCACAGGAACACGGTGCGCCTCCTGTCACACACGGCTACATGTGGAGGTCAGGTCGACACGCAGCGGGCAGTTTAACTAAAGGTCGAACAAATAAAGGAGTAAACTCTTTTTCAAATTGTCTGAAAAGGACTATGTGTGGAAGAATGTCGAGATCTGGTGGCCATGATGTTTGTTTACAGCCATGCGTAGTATTTCTGCTATGCAGCAACAAATCCTAAACTCGTGTGACCTCGGTGTTTGTGCTGCCGAGGGCCTGCAGAGCTCATGAAACAATGAGTCACTGTGCACGATCACACCACAGCCCCCTGCACGTCAGGCTGGGGCATCCATTCAGTTTAACCTCCACAGAAGTTGCAAGGAAAAAAAAAAAATCCATAAAGAAAAAAGGTCAATGTGCAGACTGAGACGGACTAAATGGATGCCTGCAGCTTTTTTCACTCACACACTCACACACACACACACCTGGGAGTGGTTCACAGAGGTTGTTGGATTCTTATTGAAAACTTAATTTGAAGAGGAGTAGAGATTTCGGTTTTTCCAACAACGTCTGCGCGTCCTCCACAATCATTAACATGATCAAATCACCAACAGGACTAAACAGTACACCTCTAACCATCAGTAGCTTTAGCGTTTGGGCAGAGCGGGAGATTATCCGAGGTTTTATAGGTGGTGGTGAGGAATAAAATAAGGAACGGATGGCGATGTCGATGTTTAGATGAATTGATCATCAGTGATTAAATACCAGTTTTGAGTCTTGTGCAGTTTCCCATAGGCAGACGTACTAATCTAAATATAATTTTTTACAAAACTAAACTTAAATAATTTCATATTTTCACGTATATGGCTAACATAACTCCAACCGGCCCACTGCCACTAACCCCAACACAAGCTGACCGTGTGAATGTAAATTAGAGGCTGTAGAATTAAAGGAATATTTTTATATTTTCCCCAAATATTTCTTAAAATGTCTTTTTCTAAACTTGCAGGGACACAGAGTCGAGTTCGACCTAAAGACAAATACGAGAGTGCTCATTTGCTAAACATTCATTGAATAAACATTTAACAAGAAAGTCATGTAAATAAAAATATCAGATAAGAAGTTACAGGATGAGGATTTAGTCTCCACGTTTTTTCCAAAACCTAGCTCAGTAGCTTCAATATATATCTGATTAGCTTGCATGCTACGTCCTTATTTCGCTTCTTTAACATTAGCAGTGTTCCTTTATGAGGCCATTGGTGGAAAACTGCACGAGAGGCCAAAACGTCAACTAGGAGTTGTGATTGGCTGTGGCGATTGACAGCTACAGGTGAAGCGATGAGGTGGAGCTTCACTACCAATGACTCCAATACCTTGCAGTGGGTGGAGCTTATTGGGATGCCCACATTTGATGCAACAAGCACTGTTAGCGCACTCATTACTTCAATGCAAAATCCGCTGTGAAGACAGATGAGTGGAGAGACACAGAAAGAAAGATGGAGAAGGAGAGGCAAAAAAAAAAAGGGGAGAACAAGTGAGACGGGTGGCTCGGGGTCAGGGGGAGGAGGAGGAAGAGGTGGGTGGGTGGGTGGGTGGCGGGTTTGGGTGGGGTCTGCTTGCAGGCGAGGACAGGACGGTGGAGGACCCGCATACCAAATCATGCTGGTGGTGAGAGGGGCAAAATGGAAGAGAGTTGGTGGAAATGAAACAGAGGATGAGACACCATGTTGATGTGGAGGGGGGGGCAGCAGAGGCAGAGCTGGAGGGGTCCCGCCACGTCTTCCTGCCTGGACGTTCCTGTAAAGAATCAGGGGAGAGGGGCTGCACACTGCTGCCCGGGGGGGAGGCGGGCGGGCGGGACGCTGTTCTGATTGTTGAGACTGATGGTCTGATTGCCAGATGCAGGGGACGAGAAGGACAAGTTTGGTGATTCATTGATTTTTACTTTGTGAGGTAGTGGGGTGTGATTTGGGCCCTGCAGCCCTGGGTGGCAGTGTGAGCTTCCCTGTCCCCTGGAGACGCCTGTAGAGGGAAGTGAGAGACCGGCTCTGACGTCCACTCAGTCATACCTTGCAGTGTGTGGTACTGACAGGGATTCCGATATTGGAAGCGAGCACGACTGTGAGTGCAGAAGCCAGTTCAATAGTGAATCCACTGTGGAGGAGGGGAGGCACAGAAACATCACTCACTGTAACGTCAGGGACGCGCTGCTGACACCACGCCGCTGCAGCAGGATTACAGATGCTCATACGTAAAATCAAACACTGGATAAAACACCACGTTATCTCACTCACACACACACACACACACACACACACACACACACCAGGATGGCAATATGATTTACAGACAGCGTGTTAAGTGAGATTGTTTTTTGCTGCGTCCTGAATGGAGACACTTTGTCCCCTTAACAGAACAGTATTCTATCACAGACCAGTGGGCGCTGTGGAAGGGAAACCACCACCCCCCCACCCCACACAAAACAAGTCTCCCAGAGACAGACAGATGAAGAGAAACCACATGAATGAGAAAGCTAAAAAAGGGGAAAGTGACTCTTGAGTGAGCACTTCCTTCCATGCAGTTACACAGCAAATAAATAATCGCGGCCAAAAACAGTGAGGAAAGGTCCTGGGAACAGACGTCACCGAGGTCGGATCGGCCAAAGTGAGATAATCAGCATCGTGTCACTCCAGTCGCCCACAAGGAGAATTTCTCTCAACAGCGATGTTCTTTTAATTCAACGCGTTCTACATTAAACGCACATGTGTGTATTTGGAGGTGTGGACCATTACTTTATTCTTCAGATATTTGTTGATTTTGGACCGTGGGTTGTGGACTGTCCCAGTTTGGGATAAATGAGACTGACCCTCTCCATCTATCTAGGCTGGATATTAAAATAAAAATAAATATTATCATCTAGTCCTTATGGAAGAATGATAAAAATCTATGTTTGTGGCTCATTTATGGAGTTGGACAACTAAACACTGTCAATCACTATCGACATATAAATAGCAATAATACTATATAACCTAAGGCTGATATTTCTATCAATATTATGTGTGTAGATTGAGCAAGTGAGGGTGCACAACATACAGAGCACACACACACAAAAAGTACACCAAATATAATCGGAAACTTTATCAACTAGATGAACATTTTTTTCTTGATATCAGTTTCTGCCACATCGCTCAGGTCGGCACAGCAGTATGAATGGGGGACCGTGATGTAAAAGTGCTACGGCAAATGCAGCCCATTTACCATTTCACACACACACACACACACGGACAAAGTTCTTTGTCAGCATGCTGCATTGAAACAGACACCAGAGGAGCCTTTAGAACAGCGAAGCAGAACCAATTTGTCTTTGAGTCCTGGCAAAGAAAACTAAGCTGGTGCTGGAAAGAGATAAACTGGAGATAAATTAAGAATGAAAAGAGGAGGAGGAACACAAAAAAAAGAGGAGAAATGAAAAGTTGGGGAGAAAGTAAGGGAAGATTTAGAGGTGAGATGCCCATAAAAACAGACAAAAAGATGCAGTGAGGAGAGGAAAGGGGGGAAGAATGGAGTAGAAGAGGGTTAACCACAGAAATGGAGATTTACAGGAGAGAGTAGGAAGGAACAAATTTAAAAAAAAAAAGGAGGCGAGCAGACAGGAACAGGCCAGGGTTCTCACTATGCGGGTTTCTTTCTCTGCTGACTGTCAGTGGTGGCGACTAACCAACACTTTATCCCTAAGCTTCACCAGAACCTCAGAAATCAAGTTTTCCCCTCATTAGGACAAGGCTTTGGTCTGCATGAGCTCTACCGGTCCTGACAAGGTCAGTGTTGCTGGAAAAGGTCCATCAACTTCCCTGAGGTGCACACGCACACACACACACACACACACACACTTCAGCTACTGCGTGGGAAGACAGAGAGAGAGAGAGTGGTAAAGATATTGATTACAAGGAAGGAGGAGCGGCACTAAGTGGTTAAGGATGCGTGATGTTTATTTCCCAGGTCGTGGGATGAACTGAGCCCTGGGGCTTAATGTGTTATGGTCCCAAGCAGACTACTCATTTATTCATGATTGTTATGCAATAAGTCAAAGGGCATGAGGAAAAAAAAAAAAAAAAAAAGAGTGCGCACTATTTCTGTTTCAGTGCCAATGCAGAGAGGCACGACAGGGCTGCTTCTTAAATAGATCCCTGAACGCTTAAAGTGCTCTACTAGCCATGTGATTATTTATCAGTGAGAAAAAGCGAAAATAATAGTTTCATTTCTTTTAAAAGTAACCAAAAAATACTACACATTTACATAATTAGACTTCTCAAAAGTCTAATGATGTTGTCTTTTCTGCAGACGAGGAAGATGCAATAAAACGTAGATACATGATTGTACTTGTACTGCTGAAGTGGTAAAAAGCATATCGCCCGGAGCAGCAGCGGCAGCTGTGTTTGGGAAGTATAAAGAAGTTCAACTCCAGACAAATGTCCTTGACTAGTCAGACAAATCCACGGTACCTGTGAAACCAAAGCACCCCAGGCAACAGAGTTGTCACTCCATCGTTAATCACGCTGCCACAGATTTATCCTCTTTACTGAGAGCATAATGGGAACGTCTGAGTGTGCGCTGAATGGAAACTGCTCCTTCGACAGCGTTTAACAGCATTATATATAAAGTGCGTGTGTGTGCGCATTTGAACATGGCTGGGTGCACGTAAGTACTTACCCAGGAAGCTGCAGCCCTGGACGGACTCGTGTGTGTGTGTCAGCATGTCAGGACGCTTTGGAGCGAGCGAAACTGAGCATGATGGAAAGTTCACCTTTGCAGCAGGTGCTCCTCTCAACACACACGCACACACACACTCTCCCACCCGCTCCTCCCCTCATGGTGGCGCTCTCACCTTGACGGGGTGATGGGAGTCAGGTCCTTCCCCATTGTCTGGATGACGCGGCGGCCCCACACCCACAGCCCGGCGCAGATGCCGATGCCCCCGTAAAACAGCAGCCAGATGGGAGTGGCAGCATCCTGCATCACGCCGCCCTGGTCATAGATCATCCACAGCGCCACCAGAGGCCCGATGGCGTTACTGCAACGTGAGAAAGAAGATTAAGGCGCCGCATGAGGCTCTGACGTCGAAGCAGGACTTCAAATGACTTGCCTGTATTTTATGGAAAGCATTAGCAGGTAATACTGAAATAAACATTATACAACGCTATCTGCCGTGTGAGCAGCAGGGGGCGGCACCTGACATCGTTGCCTCCGTGTGCAAAGGACCCGAAGCAGGCGGTGAGGATCTGCAGGAAGTGGAAAAGCTGGAACACCTCAGGCTTGTCCTTCTCTTCGTGATCCTCCTCGGCCAAGTCGTCCAGAGGCATCGGCGCCGGGCTCCCTTCCTCCTCCACCCCCTCCAGCTCCGTGGCCAGCTTCATCTCCACCCCGCCCTCCTCCGCCTCGATTTCGGCCTCGGCGACGGCGTTGCAGTACGACGAGTAGCTATCGTAGCGTATCCTCTTCTTGGAGTAGGACACGCTGTTGCTCCTGCCGCCGCCCTCGCCCACCAGCTTTTCGCTGTCGTCACGCGACTCCGTGCGCATGAGCGGCTGGACGGGCATGCCGCATATCGCCGCGGTGTAGCAGGTGTAGCTGTTGTTGCGGCGCAGCAGGCGGTAGTTGTTGTCAGGCGGCCCGGCGTTGGAGCCCGAGCGCTCGCTGTCGTCCATGCGGCCCAGGTGGATTTTGTGAAGCAGGTCTTTGTAGAGGCCGGAGTCCTTGTGCACCGTGTGGTAAACCTGGCCGTCGCTGCGCATGTGGCCGTCGAAGCTGAAGCTGCCGTTCGAGATGGGTGACTTGAGGCAACCGTTGGTCATCGAGTGGGTCCGACCTGGGAGAGGATATGGAAACAACGTGTTAATCCAAACATGTGCACACTGGTCTGGAAAATGAAGGAGCCTACTTAGCACAAATATTCAGATTCAATCCTTATTACCAACCAATGGCTGCTATTTTTTCATGAGTCCAAAAATGTAGCAAAAAGGCAACTGGTCCACGTCCAGTAGCCTATTTGCTACGCTTTTGGAAACCATGACCTGGATGAATGAGAATTTTCACCGACATTATTCGAGAGTGCAAAATATTCTGTTTTGTTGTTAAATGTTGTTTGAACGTTTTTCATTGCGACTTGTGACAAGGAGGTGACCTTCTGTCCGTGTTTTTAACCAAAAACCAAAACGTCAGTAGTACCGTAGGTCCTTCCGTTTGGCAGAACGGTGCCTCCATTAGCCAGGTTGGTGAGCTCTCCACTGGAGTTGCGGGTCCCTCGATCGCTGCTGCCTCCGGTGAGCGGCAGCACGGCCTCGTCTGCTCCCTTGGCTCCTGGTAGCTCCTTGAAGACGGGGCTCTCCTCCTCCTCCTCGGGGATCTTGTCCAGGCTCTCATCTGAAATCCTGGACAGAGCCTGCTCCTTCTTTAGCCGACCTGCAGGAGACCGAGCCATGCAGGGTTGATTAAGTCCCGTACAATGCTGGTTAGTGTTTACAGATCCTTTTATACGTTTACATTGCACACCCACAACATAACAGTCATGTTCGGATGTCTGAGGGATCGTTTACAGTCAATGACTGAAGGACAAATATCTAAAAGGAGAATCAACGGGAACATTTTCTTGTCTCTGTGAACCAACACCGAGAATTTCAGTGAACTCTGCAGCCGCATTCCATAAAAACGAGTATGTAAACATCAGCTGACCCCAGCTAATCCCAGCGCCGGCCGACTCCATGCCCCTGACTCCTCCGAACAGCCGTCTTGACAAACTGCAGTTGGCGGCCAGCTCGTTCCAATGGAAGCCGCGATAATGTCACTTATAATCCTCACAGACATTCAGCGGTCACGACACATTAAGCAACAGCTCAGGTCGGCATCAATCGTGTGAACAAGCGCCTCGGGGAAAAAAAATAACATCTATTTTAAGCCTCAACGTGGATATTATCTGCACAACTTTAGTTTGTTTTATTTGAAAGAGTAAAACTCTTTATGGCGTAGAGCATCTCAGGCAAACTCATCTTGTCCTTATTTATCCTGCGAGACAGAGCGGCTGCTCATGTCCTCCATTCTCTCAGATATTCCACCTACTGCTCTTTCCACTGGTTAATTGAATGTGTCGTGTGCTTTATAGCATCGTCTGCCTCGCTGCCGGCTCATGTTCCCATTAGTGGAGCGATTCCGAACCTTGATCTGAGAGCTTTCCCCACCACAGGCGATCATCTCTGCCCCTTGGATCCAGTCAAGGAGCAACAAAATTCAAGTGTCTCAGCAGAGCAGCTGGAGTTCACAGGGTTTTTCCTTGGTGGCTTTAGTGGCTTTGGCAAAGGCCAAAGAGAAAACACATCCGCTGGCATCCGATGTTTGGTGTCAGAGCACAGAGTGTGCAAGCAGAGGGCTGGAGCCCTGTTGTTCGCCCCGGGTCAGGGTGCTGTTGCTTTCAGATGGCGTGAGAAAAAGACCGGACACAAACACACATGCAAACACAAACACAGATACCTACTTGCTATTTTCCTCCTCATCCACGGACACACAAGCATCCAGACGAGAGCTGCACACACCAGCGAGCCGGCTAGAGTGATGAGGAAGATGGCCCACACAGGCAGCATCTCCAGCCCGAGCACTGAAAATCAATGAACACACACATATATGATGTATATACATGCAACACATCTGCATGTGGTTTTAAATGTTAAAAATCTACCCATCCTCCCGCCGCACCCTCGGAGGGAATTTTGTGCGAGCCAACGACACTGGCAATTTCAGTGAGACCCGGGTGCTAATTTGATCGTACATTGGTGTCAGAGTAACGTCTCTTAGGGGCAACGGCCGCCCGCCACTTACACGGCGCTCCTGTGTACATGATGGAAAACGTGTTGATCCCAATGGTTGTGGCGTAGAAGAGAGGCAGCGCCCGCAGGCCGTTAGGGACGGAGTCGTCCTGCAGGGAAAACACAAATGGGTTTTTAATGCAGTTGCCGAAGTGATGATAAAGGAGCTAAAAACATACTCTTCATACCCACAGGAATACATAAACACACGTACACATATAGATTACTAATAAAAACTGCACAAGCAGACTGAGAGATAGATTTGACCCTCAGAGTAAAACAAATGATTTGTTTCACCATGTTTCTAATGAGATTTCTTTAAATACTTGTTTTAGTCTGTCTCTACATTTATTGCATTCATATTATTATTGCTCTGCCTTACATTATTTAACTGCTTTGTTTAGTTTTCTACAATCTCCCTGCAAACGTTTCCCACGCGGTGATACTTAACTCCTTAAACTGACCCTAGAGGCTAGAGGTGTAATTCAGGCCACACATGTGGAAATCAAACCTCCGTATTTAACTGCCTCTGACACAATGTGTGGATTTACTATGACGAAGGAGCTCGATCCAACGTGACCGAGATCAAGTTGTGTTCTGACTTATCTGGCGCAGATAACCTGCGGAGACAGAGATGAACTCAGAGCGATTTTGACCTCGAGTCTGAGTCACTCAAACATAAACCTGCAGTCGTGACCTCAGGGTGATCCTGGATACTTTCCTCTCCCTGCTCCGCTGAAGTCGCCAGGTTATGTAACAACAGATCTGCAGCCACTGCCAAAGCCACAGAGTGTTATTTGTACAGAGTTCTTTGGAAGAGCCTGTGTGTACACATGTGCGTCTGTGTTTTAAAGCTGATCTCAACCTGAGGACAAACGGCTCCACTGTATTTGCAGGAAGCCAGCATCTCAGCATCTCAGAGACTGAAGACTGAAGTGAGAGGCTGGTGTCAGCGCTGGTGAGGGTGGGAGGGAGGAGGGGGGCCCCACCTTGTTGAGGATGAAGTGTCTGATGAGCAGGAAGAGGATTCCAGACATGAGCCCAGAGAGCAGGGGGGAGATGAACCATGACGACACTGAGGGAGGAGGCGGAGGTGCAACAGACAAAATCATTTCAGTCAGTTATTGGCAGTCATTATGATCGAGTGCGTGTTTCTCATTCCCAGTTGTTACTGGGTGCTTCATCTTCTGTACTTCATCTATGTCAATCAGTAGTTTCCCTGAAACTTCCCACAATGCACTTCAAGGTTTAAATTCTTCAGTTTAGCTGTGAAACTGTGGATGGGAGGAGTTAGCGTCCAAGCCTGAGAGGAAGTGGTGGCTTCCTCTTCTACCTTACAGGTGCTTCATTGTGTGTTCCAGCTGCAGTGCATGCTGGTCTACTGAGTCTCCTAACCTCCTCTTTTTTTTTTCTAAATGATTGTAAATGGTTGTAAAATGTTTCAGGAATCGTCCTGAAAAAACTCTGATGATGACTGTTTGTCCTTCTGAGCTGGAAGCTGTTCTGTAATCAGACTAATCTGTAGCTGTGGTTGTTATTTAGTCTGGTTTCAATGGGAAAGTGGCAGCTAAACCAGTAATAGACATGTTGTGTACAAACAGTGCACTGTGTGTGTACACGCCATGGATTTAAATGAGTAGAAACACAAACTGGTCCCAAACAACCCGGAGTCATTGTCATTACCGATCTTGACGAGCTGCATCCACTGCACGCCCTTGGTGCCGATGGCCACCATGGAGAAGCCGATGGTGGCGCCCACAATGCAGTGGGTCCCAGAGATGGGCAGTTTGAGGAAGGAGGCGATTAGCTGCCAGACCGCTGACCCTGAGATCAAAACACAGACACACAAACGTTTCTGTCTGAAAATGTCAGTTTTCATATTCAGTGTCTTAACATTATTTTATTTCTCAGTCTTTGTATACGAGTGCTGCTCTGCCTGCCATGCTGTAGCCTGTATGATGGAACTGACCAACATTTTTTTTCTATTGTGCTTGATAAACTTTTATTTCTTCCAACAGGTTCTGAAAATAAAACCCTGTTTGGGATCAAAATAAAATGTTCAGTGTTTCCCCAACATTCACCTGCACGTGATCCTTCAGCAGCAGCGCGGGAATCCCCCCCCGTCCATAACATCAGCTCCTTCATCGCCATTTCCCATTTGTCCTGCCTCATCTAAGCCGACTGTTACTCAGCAAGTGCCGCTTGTGCTTCTCTTTTAATGCGTTTTAATATGAAAGCTCTGGATTCAGGAAATGCTGCTGTTATTAAAAATGTATTTGATTAAGTTAATGCAAATTCAATTTAAACCATTTCTCATATATCAAGTGCAAAAGTGGAAGATTTTAATGCACTTTTGTCAGCTGTAGAACAAAATTATATAATAACAATGTTGGTTAAGAGCAAATGAAAAGATGGACCCACGCACAGGTCAGAGGAAGACGCCCAGCAGCTTTACATAATCTGTGTGATGTCTCCTCTCTGTTTACCAAACCTATGGACACACAGTCCTGCAGCGTTCCAGCAGCATGGACTCTGATCACAGCTGCAAACACCATCTCAGAGCTGAACGTAAGGACCGAGAAAATAACACTGTTCACCGCTCAGATGTGTCGAGCAGATAATAAATGTTTAATGCATTTAAAGACATACGGTAATGTGCACTGGAGGGTTTTCCAGTCATTTGTCAAGTAGAAAGGAAATCTTGTTTTCAGAACTCTAAAATATTAAGAACCTCTGTTTTTCATTTTTATATCAGCATGAATTTAAACATATGCTGGTTTTGAGTTGTTTTAGGGTTGGAACTCTGATATTAGAGGCGACTCACTGGACGTGCAGTATCAGCGACTTACCGACCATGGCGCTGACCTCCCCTGCCATGAGCACAGGCACCGTTTCGTTGTACAGGGTGACGTCTATAATGCCCTTCCGAATCGTCTCGCCCACCTTGGCCCCCAGCAGCATCGAGCCCAGCGTCTCAAAGATGGATGCCAGGATGCAGGCCTGCTTCAGCGTGACCACACCGGAGCCCACTGCCGTGCCGAAGGAGTTGGCCACATCGTTGGCTCCCACCGAAAAGGCCAGGACGAAGGCAATGATGAAGCCAACGATGACCATCCACAAGTATGACTCCATTTCCATCTTGATATGATTTCAGCGGGAAACAATCCAAGGGGAGAAAAGCAAAAATAAAGCTGAGATATTCTAAAAAAAAAAAAAAAAAAAAAGAAAGTGCTCTGTGCGTTTTTAGCAGAGGACTTGGAAAGCCCGCTCCTTTTCTTCGTCCCCTGGTTGTAAAGAGTTCGAGGGGAGAAGCACAGCTGCTAACTAAGCGTTTGGGGCTCAGTCCAAAGATTGGAGACTAGTGATGGTGGGTGCAGGGAGCATTCCATAGCTTAGTGTGAGACAGCCTGTCTGCACGTTCCTTCACCTGGGAGAGAAACGAGAGGAGAGGGGACACAGAAACAGATTAGTGTCATAAGCCATGATTACACTTTTTCAGCGGCGGCTGCCATCTGACAACACCTCAGTTAGACTTCCTCCGAAAAACCCAAAACAAAGCAGGGGAGGGGCCGAGAGGAAGAGAAAAGGGGGAAGGAAAGGGCTGACGTGTTGGGTATGGATGACGACAACTAGAATCAGCTTTGATGCAGTGGGGGCGAGAGAGGGACGTCTCAGATAGTCGCACTAGGAAATCACAGTTTGCTCTTTGAAGAAATCAAGTCAGACCATGCGGAGGGTTTGCTGTCAGCGCTGGGACTAAAAAAAGATCACAGCATCCAGAGAGCGATACGGGTAACACTCCCAACATCAGAGGAGCGTGTTAACACCTTATTCCTGCCTTTAAAACCTGCATGTACTTCACAGGTTTGGGCTGAAACTTAAAATGTTAGTATCCACTCGTCCAACACTGAGAGTGGAAACTCTTACATCGCCAAACTGCAGCTTCATGCAGTTTCCTCAAGCTGATCCAACAAAGATACAGAGCAGGAGATGGTTGAACTGACAACCTGGTGACAGTTGCGCTCGTCCTCATCCTTTCTTGCAGCCGCAGCATGAGAGCCGCAGCCCTCGCTGGGCGACAGTCAAAGGTTTGCACGAGTTTTGTAACGTTTGAGAACAAGTTCAAATAAAAATGAAAGGCTTTGCTGCAGTGAAAAAAAGAAAAAAAAAACTCAGTTCCCAAAGTCTCCACTGCAATGCAGTGGGAAGATCAGCAGTTACTGAGGCTGCAGTTCACAATCCTGCACACGTGGAGGTGAAGGAAGTAGATTGATGATCTAAAGAGAGGTTTTTAATGTTCACATCCTCTCTGATCGGCCAGCTGACCCCCGTTGTGATCAACTTATTAACATGACAACAGTGACAATGTGCCACCACACTGAAGCCTCTGGTTCCTGACAAACCACTAACAGCCCTGTCTGAGTTCTTTCTCCACATATTCTTCTATGCCTCATAATCAAAGTCATGTCATAGTTAATGGCAGCACATTTCCATGTAGGGCGAAGCCAGTTGTTAACGGGGAGCGTTAAAAGTAAACAGCTGGAAAGCCAGACAAGTACATTCTCTCTGCATGAAGCGGCTGTGTGCTCCTCGTCGTGTGGGGGCAGGCGACTCTTTTCCAAATAGCCTGTGGCCTGTTATGGCTCCCTCCTCCCAACCAAGAGCTCCATCTGGAACAGCTGAGGTCAGGTCCTGCCATCCCTTTATCCTCTGTTGAACCGACACACTCACATCAAATATGACTTTGATTAATCTGTTCATCAGCTCCCAGCGGGTGCATGATCAGACCACATAACTCAATTATTACAAAGAGAGCATCGTTTTTAAGACAGAATCGAACATGTTTCCTCATAAAAACCGCAGGCCAGTTTATCTGTCACCTGGAAGGAAACTGAGTTCAGAGGATGTCACATGTCTAAAATAGTAAGAATAAATGACACTTCAGAGGGAGATCAGAGTGAAGGATCAGTGACCCTGGACTCAGTGACTCAGTCTCACACAAGGAAGGAGAATAAATACTATGAAACAGCTTAACCATGTTAATAATTCATAATGAAAAGATGAATTAACCATTGTGGGAATGATATTATCACTGTCAAGTTTCCCCAAGTGTTCTATTTCACGTACAGTTTTAACTTTTTTATTGTCGCCCTGCGATGACAATAAGTCACGGTAACACGACTCTGCAGAGCGTTTTTAATTTGAAATGACGGACGCAGGAAGTGGAGTTATGGGATGACACCTGAAGCGAGCCTGAAGAGCTGCAGCTACAGACAACAGAAGAGAGGAGGTCAATAAAAAAGCTGACTGATTGATATTGAACTCCGGGAGACAACACCTTGAATTCAATCAACAATGAATTCAATCAATTTAAGCGTGGTGACAGATGCAGGTTTGAACAGGACACTGTGAGCACGTTCTACCTGTGGATCACCACAAACACACAAACATGGCCATCCACAGAGGAAATGGACCGTGCAGGGGTGGACGCATCACCTGAGAGAGTAGTTAGTGTTTCACTGTGTGTGTCAGGTGTGTGTGAGGAGGTGGAGGAGGAGGGGGTAAAGACGAGAAGGAGCGACTCCAGTTTGTGCGAGCTCATGTGCCTTTTTAAATCAGGCCCCTCTAAAGAGGGAAACTCAACATGACAGCTGCAGCTGACCCACAATTCGTTTTATAGACCACTACAACACATCAACACATCAACACCAGTTCGCATAAAAACTATTTTCATACTCCACTTGAGATGATTATTAAAAGACAATGATAAATAAATGTCCTTCAGCTGTAAAAGCTCTCAGGCTTCACAGAAGGAGCAGGCACGTGTGGCACAATGACGTGCAGAATCAAAATCACTGCCCGAGGCTCCAGATGAATCCTAATGATGTGTGGAGGCTTAAAGTGGGAGGGGCTGTTTCAGTATGAAACATCCAATCAGAAAGCTTGAAATTCTGACATGCACTGCTGGAATTACCCACCATGCAAAGTATCTATCACCGCAGCCTTACCTTGGGGTAAGAGAATGAGGTTAGCAAATTTGATGCAAACTCAACTTCTGCTTAGTCATGACACACAACTACAGCTCATGATGCATGTAACAGCCCGGCGTAAAAAAGGCAAATTATAAATTGCCATGTTTTCTCCACGCATTGATTTTCATAATCACTGTTGAGCCTATTATCTGTAAGAGGGTCAGATCTCAGGCCGCAGACTCGTGGCTGTGACACACGTTAAAGGTCTCCTCCTGGATTCAGACAAGTCTCAGGCTCCGCCTCCGAGTTGTTTGCTTAGCTCCGGTGAATAATTCATGCAGACCTTGAAACTGTCAAGAGTTTAGGGCTTCAGCCAAACGCAAAGTCTTCATAAAATTTAGTGACTTTAAAAAAAAAAAAAAAACAATTTCACACAACCTGTCTGAAGGTCATCTGTTCACTTTACACGTTTAACACCTCAATCTGCTTTAGCTTCAGAGAATAGAACAGAGAAGATTTAAGGCTTCCAAGAGCATTAGCAGAGCAGGCAGAACCATAATGCACATTCACCGGAAGTCAACTTTGCTCCGTGCAGCGTGGGTGAGAATGCAGTGAGTGACTGGGATTTAAAAAGCTGTGTGTGTAAACATCCCTCTGACTGAACCTGGATCAGTGTGTAACGCTTCCCTCAGCTCAGGTGGATCATTCTGCTCAGAGTCACGGCCGCTGTCCAAGGTGCTGAACCTGAGACCACCGTCTGAGCTGATCGCTGTTGTCTGTGCTTTAATTGCATTTTGATGACAAGGAGGAGTTCAGTATTACATGTTGTATATTTGGCATTTTACTTGCAGTTTTTCCCCACTCATGCACTGGAAACACACGGAAACACATGCAGTTGTGTTTAGGTTCAGACAAGTCCACAATTTTAAGTGCTAAAATATTCATATTATAACTATTGTCTTGCTCTGAAAATCAATGTTAGAATGTAAAGTGCCTTGGGTTAATGCATGTCCAATTGGATAGAACCTAGAATGGCACTCAGTGGAGTGCACACAACCACCAAGGACCCACAGTCTGGTTGAATTCGTCACGCTGCAGCTAGAGCCAAACTCTTCTGAGTTTTTTATTTTTAAATAATTCTGTCCAATATTTTTTTGCGCAATCCTTCAAACTAAAATTAACAAAAACATAACCTTGGCAGAGGTAATAGCACTGCTATGATTTACAGGATAATCCATCAACCAAGAAGAAACACATGCCCAATACAACCCCAGAGGAATTAGTACAGAATTGTTAAATATTTTGTTTAGATTTTCCTATATCAAAAGGGTTTGATGATTCATCTGCATCTCTGATGTTAAATAAATACAGACGTCAGTCTCTTAGGGCAGCTGTGGCCCAGGGGAAGGTTGTCCACAAATCATCTGCTGTCCAATTCCTGGCTCCTCCTGTCCACATATAGAAGTGTCCTTGAGCGAAATCCTGACCCCCAAACTGCCCCAAGCTGACAAGACAGCTACTTGCGTGGCAGCCTGTCAGAGTATGTGTGTGTGTGTGTGAGAGAGCAGAAATGTTAAGTGTTCCAGGGGGGTTATTACTAACAGACACATTTTGAAGTACACACAATGAGGACAATGACACTAACAAGGAGACACAACTGACTGAACTGGGTCTCCCTGTCGCCTCTGCTCTCCAAGTACAGTCGACGTTTTAAAAAAGCAACATTGCTCAATGCACGTTGACTCAAATTTCAACTATTTTTAACCGTCTTTATCTGAGCACGAACCTCTGGAGGCTGCAGGGGGTTCGTGCCGTGACAGAGAAACTGCACTGTGCCCACTTCTCCAACTGTTGTTGACGTACAATGCTCATTAATCTGCCTGAGATGCCGCTGCACCACAGCCGAAGCTGCTGGAAAACACTGTGTCACGAGCTGCTGTCTGCATTGACACGCAGCTGCACTCACCACGCAGTGATTCAACACCCCCCCCCCCCACTCATCAGCGAACCAAGGCAGCTGCTGACGGGATGACAAGTGTAGAACATACATGCAGCAGCAGATCATGACTCACAGCAGCATCCTGCCGGCGCTGGCTAATTGTTACACCTGAAGCATCCGCAACTGCAGCTAGAGCCTCCAAGGACACGGGGGGGGGGGTCACAGCCACCAAACAGCTTGCTGAGTTTAGAGAGGGAGACGTGGCCAAAAATGAGACAAACCGGAGAGCAGAGGCGCTTTAAAGCCTGGAAATCAACTCCACTCACCTTCATGTCTCCAGACATCAGCAGGAGGTGGCAAAGTAATGGAGATTAGTGAATGTCAAAGACAAAATGTCAGCGTTGGGGGGGGGGAGAAACGTTGCGCTGAACGAAAAAGAAAGAAGAGAATGAAATGGGGGAGTGAGCATGTGATTGACGGGTAATAGAATTATGAGGCTCGAGCGGAGGAGCACAGCTGATGACAGGGGAAGAGAGGAGTGAAAGTGCGGGAGCGTGAGAGGCTTGGAGAGAAATCAGCAGGTTGTGGTGGTGTTGCAGGAGAGAGTGAGCGAGCGAGCGAGCTTACAAGAGAGCAACAGAGACACACACGCACACACACACAGCGTATCCAGCTGAGTCTAGACTGCCTCTTAAAGGAAAGCATCTGCATTCACAGCACACATCAGCCAATAACAAACATCGGAGAGGACGGGGCCCGCGTCTGATTGGCTGGCTGTTTGCAGAGAGGATGGCCGGATGGAGGGGAGGCAGCCAATGACTGAGGAGGACAGCCAAAGAGGTGGGGGGGGGGGGGGGGGGGCTCCGCGCGGGGGGGGTGTTGTGTCNNNGGGGGGGGGGGGGGGGGGGGGGGGGGGGGGGGGGGGGGGGGGGGGGGGGGGGTACCTGCGCGCGGATGTGTTCTAGAGCCCGGAGAAAAGCATGCACACAGGTCAAGGGCAGAGCTCTACCCTTCCCACCGTTTCTCCGGTGACGAGACGAAGCAAGTCGATGACGCGGCGATATCCTGACAGAAGTGTGATGAGCTGATGGAGAGATCCTCCGCAGCGACGAGCAGCGTACAGAACTGTGTGATGATCAAAAGAGAACACACTTCATCTACCTCTGTCGCTCTCTCCGCAACGGTCGTGTCTGAACAGCGAGCCCTCGCGTGACGGACAGAGGCGCTCGTTGACACAATGAGGAGCGAGGAGCCACTGCAGCCTCATCGCTGTCTACAGAAGACGCACTGAGAGGAGACGGGTCCTCACAAATTAACCCATTTACAGACCTGTCATTTTCTACTGAGAGGTGCAAAGACTCATTATTCATGAACACGTCTCCCAAACTCCACCAGATAACTGGCCCGGGCTCAAATTTCAACATTCTTGCTCCTCTTCCAAACAAGCTTGGCAGTTTTCACCACACACTTGAAAAGCACTCATTACTCACCACACACAAGCTACAGGAATGTCTGGAGCTGATCAGGTCCTGTTCCTTCTTCGCTCTCACAAACTGTGCCAGGACGAGTGTGTGTGATAAATTCACATGTCCAGTTCGGCTCTGCTCTCCTGTTTGTTTGAGTCCCTGTGGCTTTTTTTCCTCCCTTCCTCTCACTCATTCTCCCTCTTTCTGTCCCCCAACTGGCCCTGCCTGCTAAAAAGCCTATCTGCGTCAGCTGCACCTGCTGCCTCCGACTCTGGGCTTCGCAGCAGGGAGGCGCTGTCTCCTAGAACCAAAACACACACACACACACACACACACACACACACTGTACAGTGCTGAGCTCAGTCAGCCTCCATGTGCAGGAAGGGGGTTGTTTGAGAATGACAACAAGGTGAAGATGACTGCAAAGAGCATGTTGCTTTCAACGCCATCTTAAAAGGACACAGACGCACACAAACAGCACGCTGTGGTAATCCTTCAGCCCGCAGGAAGCTCTTTTCATGAGTTTTAATGAACAGTTTTCTCTGCACATTGCGGCCGATTTACTCCAGTAGAGCGACGATTCTCAAGTCCTGACACAATGCGGGCGCCTTCATTCTGAGGGAGCAGCAATCCATCAGCATGAGCTTCTGAATAGCTCTGTCTGTGGCCTCGTTAACGGCCGATCGGAAGTGCAGATCAGACGAGACAGAACTCGGGGGACAACTTTTCTACAAAGCCCGGGACAGTCAATCACAGCTCACTCATTGCAACAGATGACAGCAAAGCTGCGGTTGTCCTACTTAGAACCATGTTGCATTCTACACACCTCAGGTGCAGGTCTGAGGCAGTTATACAAACAGACTGAGAAGGACGACATCAGAGTCCGAACTTCTGGAGAAAACGAGACCCACTGACCACGGAGGAAATACTTTGAAAACCAGAACAGATTAATCAATGAATCTGAGAATAAAACATCTCCCTGCTCCTTGATCTCGGGTGAGAAACCTCATTCACGCATGCTTCTCGTTCCTCCGCAAGTGCATGTGTCCAACTGTGTCAGGCTGAGTGACAAGTGAAAAAGCAGCTATTGCGTAAAGCTTGAGAAGGAAGGCAGTGGTGCGTTTTTCTTTAGTTTAGGAAGAAAGAAGATTCCAAAACTGTTTCCAGTGATCAATGATCTGAAGCTCCCTCGGTTCAGTTTTAACTTCATAAATATTCTAAGTTTGTTTTGCGTGCCCCTGCAGAGTGCACATAAATCACCATCGACCTTCGTGCACCTTCGTGTGACATCGCTTGAAGTATCAGACTTCAGGCAGATCTCTCCGAGGTCATAAACCTTTTTCCAACACAGCGCACAGCGACAGGTTTTTCCTCCCCCAAGACCCGTGTCCAGGAATTGCCTCAAATGTTAACACAAGAAATGTTAAAGATTCACTCGGTCACAACAAATTTCCATTTTGAGTTTTCCTCAGATTACCAGTTTGTTACACACTGAACACAACCAACCTTTTCATCGCCATTTCTAACAAGTCACAGAATCATTCCACGTTACCACTTTCTCGTCTCCTGTCCTCCTCCAGAGGGTTTACAAGACAAGCTATCGTCTGAAATCCACTTCTGAAGGATGAAAGTCAGATGGTCGGCGTCACTCCGTAGACTGAGCGAGGATCTGAGCAGAATCACTACAGTGGGCCAAGTTACAACAACAAACAATCGAGCCCCCCTCTGGGGTTCAGTGTTGAGTAAGCCTTATGTTTAAATACTCTTTTAAGGTCAGCTCTCTCTGGTTTCAGAGCGGACTGTGCAAGTGTTTGACTCCCTCACCCTGAAATGGCAAAGTGAAAGACGCGACTCCTCCCTGACCGAGTGTCTCTTTAAAAGTCATCGACACTTAACTGTCCGTGAACTGGACTCAGTGAAGGTGGAGGGACACGTTACTGTCCTTGAACTGGACGCACTGTATAGGGACACTTTTGTAGTCAATGGAAAATCTGAAACTAACTTGGAGAGAAATAAAAGAAAACATCAAACAACTGGACATTTCAAAGTGAAACAGTCTTGTACGAGGGAGGCAGAAACATCCCGCTGAGCCAAACAAACAAGACGGAAAAATAAACTGAGGTGAACCAGCACCAACACAAAGGATGGGACGCTCTGGGTGATGCTTTATATCTGTCAGAAACTATTAGTCACCTCTGAGAATAAACCACGCTCTCAACAATGATCCTAATTGCCCCCACCACGAATATAGACTCAATCCCCAATCCCCTGCAGTGGGGGGGGGGGGGGGTTTGGTTGGCGAGGCTTCACGTCATATGACGGCTGACATGATTCCACTCGGTACCTACCAACAACATGGCTGCTGGGCGATCCTGCTTTCTTCGCTCTCAGCCATCTGCGCCCATGTTCCTGAGAGTCATCTTACCCTTGACCTCTCTCTCTCTCTCTCTCTCCTCTCTCAACCCCCCTCCCCTCCCCTCCCACACTCAGCCAGACAGTTCCAGTTCTCTTCCACGAAGAAATAAAAAGGTGCCCAACAGCAAGCCGAGTCCCTCTCACCCCTGTGCTTCCTCCGCCTCACTCTCCCGACTTACCCTTCCAATCTCGCCTGCTCTCATTCGTGGAAACGCAGAAATGTTGATCTGGCTCAGAGCTCAGGAAGCACGGCCAGGATCTCCAACCTACCTGCCTCCCCTTTCCCCACTGCTGAGACCTACTGCTGGCACGCTCGCTGCTTTTAAACTGTGTTACTGGGGCAAAGTGGGCGCCGGTATTAGCGTGTGCTGAAAATGCCGCGCAGAAAGAGACTGCGAGAGACAGCGTGATTAATGATGTTTTGGGCCGCGTCCGCAGTAACGGGGATGCATTCATCTCGACTGTTTGTCTTCCCTAGATACTCAAATGAAGACCGATCACTTATCTTCATCAGCATTCCAAAACAGACCTTCTGAAAATACTGAGATGTTATTTATGTCATGCACCAAAATGTAGATATTAGACAATGCCAGGTCACAATCTCGCAGGTTTTCTATGACACCACTGAGTTATTTAAGTAAAATAACTACAGTGGCCTAGGTGACTAGTGATGATAAAATAAAATGTGATTAGAGACTAAATATATAATTGAATTTTTTCAAGCTCTCATTTCAGGTACAAGCTTCCCAGATTGTCTTGCCTGAGAGCTTCTTGTATTCAGAATGACCCTGCTCCGTGTCACACTCGCTCTCACGCCGACATCTGAGCCACAGTCATCCAGATGACGACAGGCACTGCTGTAAAGAGGGAGATTTGCCACACAACAGAGCATAGTACAAACAATGGATGGTCTTTATCATCACATCGCATCACTGTGGGGCTTCCTCCGTCACAGCGTGCCGTGTCTGGGGACAGATTTCAGCAAAATGGAGCCAATTCATTTGGTCAGAAAACCAGCACGTGCTCCAACTAGATGTTTATCGACCGTGGTACAGTACGGAAACGTCTGTTTGGTGTGACCTTGGATGGATGTGTCCTCACAAGTGAGAGAGACAAAGAAGGGTAGGAGGACAGACAGAGAGAGAGAGAGAGAGAGAACACTCCCTCCTAAGCTGGATCTAGTGGCCTGTGCCCTCCTGCTCTTAATCCTGGCTTCTAGCACATGACCCAGCTAACAGTATTATGAAGCGCTTTGATTAGACCTGCTGCTGAGTGCACGTGTGGGGGACGTGGCGGCGGAACATGGGGTCCTGTGCTCTCTGCAGGCCTCCGCAAAGACACGTACGTATGCGCGCAGCATTAGGAGCGTTTAACCTCGGCGTCCGGTCGACACACGGCGGAGGAAAAGGCACGAGGCTCACTGGATTAGGCCTGCGAGTCAGTGAGTCAGCGGATTACCCCACCACTGTTATTCTAGGTGAAAACTCAGAGTTGCGCTGGAAAACGTGCCGCTGGAATTAGCAGTGGATGATTGCTGCGAGAATGGGACCCGGGGAGGGGACTTTCACATGACGACTTCAGCGGCGGGCTGTAATCGCATCAAGGGAAACATTATGTTGATGTATATTAACTGATTAACTCAACTTATTAATTATCATGTAGCCAGTCAACTAGAGATGTGGGGCTTGGCTTTGACCGTTAATGATCTAAATTAACTTTTAATATCATATATTTTCTTCTATATTAACCAGAAGTTCATCATCAATGCAATCACCATCCCTAAGAGCACTTCAATGGTCACTGGTGAAATTGAAAGTCTAAATCAAAGTTGACTGCATATGACTGTTCAACAGGTTTCACTTACCCACTAAAGTCACTCCACCTGATGCAGCGCAGCAACAAGCGCCACTCGCACGTTGTTTAAATAGCAAATGAACTTGCAGCCATCTGAGCGCCCACAGCGGAGCGGGACTTGCAACGAGGTGTGGTCTGGCACATTTGTTACGTTTCTATCTTGAGGCCATGGAAAGTGGTTGCAGTTATTTAAGGTTATCGCGGCAATACTGTAGGAATACTGGCACGGTGCACAAAGAGCATGCTCTGCCGGCCACACACTGAGGATCCACTTGCGCACCAAGTGAACCAGTTTCCTACAGAGTGAAGGCTCCTCTCTGATCTGTCCAAGCTGGAGTGCAAGTGCACGTGGCTGTAAAATGGAATGGGGGATAACACACAACCAAAAGCACACCCATTATTAATTAAGAGACAGCATGACTATCACGTAAATGGAGTGGTGACCTTTTCCCCACTTGCCTGAACTGAATTTAGACCATGTGCTTAAAAAGGTAAGAGCACAGAACCTGAAACTGTCCGATAGCGGGTTTCTGACAAAAGACAGCAACAAGGTAATAACAACAAAATCAATCTGGGATCCACGACTGTCCCCACTCCGTTACAACTGCTGCTACATGCACCACAGCATAAATGTTAATCTTAAGACTACACGGCGCACACCAGTGTTATCACATGATGTCAGGGACTGGTTGCACACCAACAACTCGGCTACTCAACTTCTAGGAGCGCTGCTCCTGTCCAGAAAAGTCAATAGAGAAAAACTTTGAAATAAATAGTGAGTGGAGGACACCACTTCATTCACAGTTTTTCCGTTATGCATTTTTAAAAGGAGCTGCCGCTGCACTGCCCCGAGAGGGAGATGTTGTGGGGACAGAACCGTTTGAGGCTGTGTGTGTGACATGAGCAGCTTTCTGTCGCAGCATGCTCGATGCTGAAAGAAACTCATTGTGACAAGTGGTCTGCTGGTGTTCCGGTGATGGGGAGGAGGGGGGAGTTTGCTGAGGTCACCTCTAATCCTGTTGGGGAAAATCATTTCCTTGAGAATTTTTTTTTTTTTTTCATCCATCGCCTCACATCAGGACACCATCTTACCCTGACCAGGAGAAGTTTAACACCCACTTGAGTTTCCCTCATATACCGGTGGAACGGAGAAATGCACAGAGTAATGCGTTTCCACTGCCATAAACACAGCTTAAAGTCTCCCACACCCCCATGACCTGCATCTGCCACAGCACAAGCTCCTGCCGTATTTTATTCCTTCCCTGTCATGTCTTACTTATTTCTCTCCCGCTACATGTCTATCCAATTTAATTTTTTTTCCTATCTAATAATTCCAGAAATCTGAGGCTCATCTTGAGAACCCGCTTCTCTGATCGACTTCACACTTGCCAGGTGTATTTGTAACGGCCCGGGGAAGTGCAGTGTCAAATTTTATGCAATTTGGAGAGACGCTAAGTGTTCAACGTGATGAAAGAGTCGTCCGGCGCCCAGGAGCAGCGGCAGTGACGCTGCCGATCACAACAACAGTGACAAGCGCTGATTCGCCAGGCTGGGGTTCTATACATCCACTTTCACAGAGTCTCAGTTACTGCGGGTCCCTGCTACAGTTTCAGACAGAAAGCTGCAGATAAGCACAGACCGAGTAAACCTCCCATTCCAAACATGCAGGCATACAACTGACACTGCAGTGAGAACACAATGAAACCATCATGCTGCACTAGAACTAACTGCAACAGCTGAATTTCACCCTCTTAAATGCTGATGTGGATTTGTTTAAGACCAGTGATGACATTTCATCTATTTTGTTTTCTTGGAATATTAACCAGAGAGCCTATATCTGTGACATACCATGAACCATAAACTGTCTTTCCATATTATGCGATACAACTCCTTGCCTGAGAGTCAAGGACGCAGCATAGAAATGTGACATACAATCGGGGGGAAAAAAAGCAAGTAATTGAGTGTAAAAGTGTTGAGGCCAAAGGCGAAGGGGACTCAAACTGTAAACACTAACTGAAAGTCACTAACCGTGTGTGTATGTTGACAGGTTTTGTGATCACAGTTCACACTGCGGAGGCCTCATCAGCATTACTGGGTGGTCCCCTTACTGCAGGGCTGGAATGTTTGAAACATTATGAAGATGTCATCACCTGTTCAGTACAGGGAACCCTGGAGATTTTCAAAGATACTCAATCCTCGCCTCCCTAACTTAACCAGCCCGACGTTATCCAGCACCAGGATCTTCGCTGCAGGAGGGACCTGATTACCCTGCACACACACACACACACACACAGCTCTCACTGTGCTCTCTGGGGTTTTTTGGGGATACAAACATTTCTGCTGCCGCACTCTGTTCCAAAATGATGCAGTGTTTGGACTTTCATAGAGCTAAAGAGGAGCAATTATACCATTCACCAAGTCACTCAGTTTGAATACCCTGATTAAATCTGCTTCGAGTCCCCTGGTCTCAGCTCGTTAGAGCTTAAGGGCATGAGTCATGACTCACCAGATCAGACCACAAAAGGATTCTCTCCACTATACCATTAAACATAAAGCAAATGAAGGAAACCAGTGATTTAAACATCCTGCCTCCATGCCTCAAACCCATGTGTCACGGCAGGGTGAGAACTTTCCTCCAGCCCATTCGCCAAATTAGGTCATGTCACCAATCGGCGTGCACAGCCAGAAGAACACTGGTTATCAATACCAGTGACAATGTGAAGCATGCAGAGATCTTCAGTTACAGTGTGGACGCAGTTTTTTCGGGACTGATTGTTTTCTAAGGGAAGCCATCACAGGAAATGTCACTGTGTCTATACTGATCCAATAAAATGACAATTGAGTTGGAAAAACTTGAGAAGGAGCCGCAGAGAAAATGGATTTTTAAATGGTTTGGTTCTGAATCGATACCACTTGATCTTTAGACATGCTGTCGGCAACCGTGATGGATGTGCCTCGGTTTATTTTGAGCTTTTCAAAAAAACTGTGCCAACTGTATTTTAATATAATCGCGATCTTTAGTGCGACCTCAGACTTTGTTGTATTGCCGCCGACTCGAGGGAGAGCAGAGTCGACCGCGAAGATTTATGGGCGAGCAGCTCTAGAGGACGCTTCACACGCGTCGTGTTCTGCATGGGAAGGAACAGGCTTGTGTACCTCCGCGGTTCATTTACAGCAGACACATGCTGGGGTTTTACACAGCGCAGAACTCAACAGTGAGTCTTATCGCTGTCAGTCGTAAACCAAGTAATCTGAGTACACGGATCGGACAGCAGTTTACGGACCATGCACCAGTAAGCACTTCTGATGACACACACATCTTTGTGGTGGGTGCCCACACATGCAACACACAGCATGGCTCTGCACTGGCGTGACGGATCTGAAAGTCAAATCGACCTGTCGAGAGCACATACCTTCATCTCCCTCTCATCTGGAGCCCAATCATTTACATTCAATTAAGCAAAATGCCATTGTTCCACCAGGCTAATCCCCACCCCGCACGGTGGCCCCTGCACGGACACCACCACGCTCCATGTGAAAAACGGCCCCCGCCTTCCAGGCTCGCAGCTTTTCTGAGGTGTCACATAGCCACCACACGCTCTTGTTACTAAAGGCAGCGGGGAGGAGGAATGATTTGGCTAGAAATAGCAGTGTCACGAGTGTGCGCGGTGACTAGTCAGCCAGCTGCTCGTCCTTACATGGAGCCCGACCCCGTCCGCACAATCAAATGCAAATAGGCGGTAACATTATCAACATAACAGCAGAGACCAGCGCAGACAGGCCCATCATTTATCTCTGAGCCCCGTCACGCCCTTCACTACGCTCGGGTGTAGAAATATGAAAGCCGGGTGCAAATTGACACGTGAGCTCCCACCTGTTCAAACACAGAGCGTTAAACACAGCCCTGACCGCGACAGAGAGGGGACGACAAAGGCCTTGTCTGAAGGGCACGACTCTTCAATTAACTGACACGCAATTTATGCTCACAATAAAATTCAATTTAATTTGTACCAAATGGGAGGGAAAGCTGAAAATAAGTGATAATTACAGATATAAAGGTGTTATTAATCACAGCAGCACCAGGTTATAATTATACAAATGATGATAGTGTGGAACCTGCAGAATGAGAGTGAGAAAGAGAAACAGAGACGAACCATAGGCTAGATTAAATAGCTGCGTCCATTAAAGTCCACATTTTAACACATCATTCACACGGGCCTCTTGGACCCAGTCTAAACATTTAGCTCCCACTAAAAACAAAGCACTACAGGAAAGCCATAGTGCAAATATTAAATATTAATGTTTTTATATTGCACCGCCCACACACACGGTGCAGGAGGACACAATTTGTAGTTAACAAAAGGCTCAGATTTGTTTCCCTCCCAAATCTGACAAAGTGTGTCATTGACTTAACATCTTCCCAAACGCCAAGAATAACTTCTCCCATGATTCTGTCTGTTTCCTCCTGTGCTTATTTTTCCAAACCTCGAGCCGACCCCGGGATCCAGTGGCTATATTTTGACTCATTAAAGCTTAAGCCCTGCGCGCTGCTGGACAAACGTACATGACTGAGGAGAACGGAGAAAAATAACGTCCATTCTGCCTTCCATAAACACAACCACAATGCCTCACAGTTCGGCAGTAAAGCCTGTCATTAGCATAGTTAACACCGGGCCAGCACCCAAACAAGAGACGCTCTGTGTGACAGCGCTTTGATACAGACCCTGCGGCTTTCAGAAGGCCACCAGAGACACTGCACAACAGCTCTCAGGCCCGAGTGGAGAGCACAAACAAGGCCAAAATCACTGCGGGTCAGCAAAAGCCATTCAACGGGCAAAAGCAGTCACACGCTAAACGGTGCAATAAATGACTAATTGTTTTCGAGCAAGGTGGTATGAGTTTCCTTGTCCGTGGGAGGAGGCCGCGGCTTAAAGAATAGCGGGCTTCTTGTGTGAGTCACGCTGCTCAATTTAAGCGAGGGTCTCCTCCTTCTAAGCAACAAAGACGGGAAAACCAATAGGAAGCGCTGAGTCAGAGCCATTTGAAAAGATGACAGAAGAGGTCTTCACAAATACTAACTCCTGAAATAAAATACTCCCCACGATAATACGCAGGGGGTGTGAGTGTAACTTCAGTAACGGGGGACTGGTTCTTCAGCCTTGACTTTCAAATTCAACGTGGGTTTCCCTTGGGCCTCAGTGGGAATGTGGAGGCAGCTCCAGCAGGAGGATATCAGAGCACATTCAGGATACACGCTTTCAAAATTCCAAGGGGTTTTCGGACACTTTGAAGACACCACATGGGGCATACAGAGCCACTTCATGTTTTTATTCCTCTTGTTTTTTCACGTTTGAAGATGGGTCCCCAGTTACTGCAGTCGTTTTGGGTTCAGCTGCAACGCTGTTTAAAGTGTTCGTGGGTTCAAACACTCCACCTCTCCATCTGCACAGTGGATAATAACTGAATTCTCTTTTTTGGATATCGTATCCCTTTTGTGGGACAGACGAATCCAGGCCTCCGTGACATCGGTGACAAAAGGACCGCGAGCATTATGGGATGGCTGTGTTTTTAATCGCTTGCATTCCCGCCATGACACAGGAGTTCCCTGAATGCAGCTGCACACTGTGTAGGAACCACAGAGGATTTAAGTGCAGCCTGGGTATTTTTATTTTTTTTTTTTTATCCAGACACAACTCAGATCTGGTTAAGAGCTAATGGGGCAAGACTGTAAAAATATCTGTAACGCGGTTCAATTAAGCGTTTCCCTCAACAGCCCTCGCGTGCTGACCTTTCCTCGCCTGCTTTTGTCCACCGCGCCTGTTGTGACCTTTGTTGGCCAAAAAAAAAAAATGAAAACACATGTTCATCAGCTCCACTTGATTGATGACATTCTAAGCCAGGTTTTCAGCAAAAAATGTGGCTCAAACAGGCACAACACACACACACACACACACACAGAGCGCAAGAAGATTGCCTCTCTTTCAGTGCTGTCATGTGATGTTGCCATGGCGAAGGCGGGCTCAGACATAACAGTGTGATTGTGCTCTGTGATTGTGGGCCGATCAGAGAGACAGACTGTTCCCTCGCTGCGGCGCTGCCATCCCCGCTGCCAACTGCCCTTCCGCCCACAGAGAGATGGACACACCCACTGGCAGAAGGGCCACCCTGCAAGGGGCCCGGCCATCGGCAAAACCGCCGCAGACTCCGGTGCTTTTTCCACGCACAGACATTTTCCTCCTTATGAGGTGATAGCGTAATATGAACTCGCGGAAATACCTCTGCGCTAAAAACTACACCGTGTGACTGTTGATTCCAGAGTTACTGTGACTCAGACTCATTGAAGAGCTTGGCAGCAGTGCGACAGGAGTACACGGCGTGAACCAGCAAAAATGCTGAAATTCAACATGCAGGACTGTTCACATTAACTGTCACAGACTTCAGCAAATAAATTCTGAATAAAATGTTTGGGCCTTGGGAAAAGAACGATTGAACATCAAGCCAAGACATATTACTTTTGATTCATTATAAAAAATAAATTCTCAATTCTTCTCCAAGGAGGAGAACTTGTTCAGTAACGAGCAAATAATCACATGACAGGGGACCAAGTAGGGCAGAGTCACACAGAGTCACACAGGTATCACAGGCCGGGGTTGACCAAAGTTTTACTCCAAAGCTGTTCTGCGGACTCGCTCATTTTATTCCGCCTCTCTCTGGCACAGACAGGACGTGAACGTGAGGTGAAGGATTAGCCACTGCTGCATATTCTGGTGGTAGTTCTCTGCAGGTTCATCACTTGCAAGGGGCCGCTTTCACAGTATCACATTATTTTCGCTCTGTCATTAGAAGACATCATTAGAAATTGGAATTGGACAATTTGGAAAACATTAAACCTCTGCAGTGAAACCATGCCTGGCGCTCTGTGCATTAATCTTAGCCCACCACTGTGTGTCGAATGTGATTACAGTATTTGTAGGAAAAAGGAAAGGCTGTGAGGTAATGTGGTGTGACCTGCCTCATGCATTAGAGGACATTCCTGTCACAGGGCGAGATGCAGATTTAACACCAACCTGGAGCTGGAGGTGGAGTCAGAGCACAAAGTTCTAAGAAACTGTCAACTGCAGATGCACGTGATGCTAGATAAAAAGCATGGTGCCGCCCTCCTGCCTAGAACTGGTCTGACACAGCTTTCTCAACAGCTTGTTTGACATGAAAACATTACACAATGCACACATGCTTCCTCCATCCTCGAAAAAAAAGAATTCTCCTCCCCCTTCATCCTGCCTCCAGAGCAGACAGACAGCTTCAACATGGAACTTCCAAAACACAAGCTTAAGCCGTATGATTTAAATGCCGTTGACACATGCAGCACTCTGTTATGAAGCCCTGGATTTGAGGGTTGGCCTAAAAAACAAAAAAAAAAAAAAGAGAGACAACACTTTGGTCCGAGCTGTGGGTCTGTACTCTGTCGTCACAGAACTAGAAATGTACCACGAAAGATTATTACCCCTATTGGGTTTTTATATTTTCTCCAAGGAATTAAACTCAGGTGAAAGTACTGGCAGGCACAACATGAAAATGAATCTGTCCACATTTCTGACGCCTCACCTTAATAACATAGCCAGCGATCGAGGAATTTGAACTTCTGTGCAGTTAGACAGCATTGCTGCAGAGAGACGAGCCGGCCTGTACCTGAAATGTTTCTTGGAAAGCAGTTTCCCTTTGGGAGTCAGGCTGCTTCGCATTTTCAAGAGCTGCAGATTAAACTGTGCGGATGCAGGAAATTTTTCTCAAATCCCTGCATGACCGTATTAGAACCTGCGGCATCAGCTCAGGGGGCTTTTCTTCAACCGAGTGGGAACAACTGGGAGTAACTAAAACAGCGAAGGGGTGGGAGACGCTGCGAAGTGAAGTCTGGCGCCATTTCATTATAAGTTAAAGACACTTAGAGGGATGAGGACATTTTTTAAACAAAGGACAGATGGAGATATTGCTCTTATCGTGCAGCCCAACAACAGAATCCCCACACTGTGCACACAAGGGAAGTCGTTAATCTCATTATCTTATCACAAAATGCGTTCATATCGGCAGTATACACTGAATGGCTGGACGCTGGAATCAGTGCGTCTGGTTGTGTCCAGTTTTACGAGCCTCTGCCACGGCAAGGCACCGATGTTGGATTTTCTCCAGAAAGTTTTTCTTCTTGTCGCAGAAAACAACAGGAAGAAATATGAGGGGGTGACAGACGCCAACATTCTTTGTCTTTCTCACTCCTTATCGCAGTATGGCGATCAATCATTAACTCACACACCCCATTCTGGCTGCATGAATGCTATGTGCCTCCGCTGCCTGTAAGGCCACGAGGATTAGAGATGTTTAGCGAGTGGTATGTGAACGACACATAACACAGGACAAAGCCAGTGTTTGACTTATTCTCCGTGAAATAACCAGGAAGGAGTTGAAACGAGGCAGATCCCTAAAAACTGATCTCACATGTCGTTGTTGTTTTGTTCTGCTGCTTCACACAAACACATTTGAGCCGTTTTCAGACATAACCTCAATAAAAAGTCAGGACATTTTGGAGCAGGTGCAGTCCAAAGTCTGCCTTTCACATTTAGGAAGAACGCAGGCGTCGTCGGTCAGGTGTCTGAAACAGGTTCAGTGAACGAGGAGTGGCGTCGTATACGTTTCAACATGTTGTCTGGAGATCTTTGTTTACGGCATCAGCCGTTATCGAAAGCTCTCATATCACATCCTCTTTCTACACTAAAACAGCGTTTTCCTGCTGCGACTGCATGTGGTGTTTCAGGAGTGTCTGAAAGCAGCTCTGGAGGAAGTGTTTCACTTTTATCACTGTTTTTTTTTTTTTTTTTACAGCTTTTGTTAACAGCCACTTCCCAAGTTAAAATATAAGTAAAGGACACAATACCCTCACATAGTATATTACACAACAATATAGATTACACTAGCCCACAGTGTCTGAAGTATCTGTCACCAAGTGTTTGCTCATTGTGTGAACTGTTGGGTTTCTCCCTTTTATTGTAAAGCTCTTCCAATGGAGATTTAAAATATAGTCAAATTAAGATTCGACCAGTTCTAATAACAACAACAACATTCCAGTGAACCTCACTTTTTAAACTTCTCGTACACGTTGCTATTTATATTAGTAACGTTTTCACTTCAGCACTATAATTAGCATTGAAGCAGATCCTGGTGGTTCAGTTCTACTTTTACTCTTAAGTGAAGAGTCTTATTTTGCAGGGTGTTTTTGTTCCTCTCCTCCTGCCTGTGTGCTTGCTCACTGCGAGTGTGTTCCCAGTGTTTGTGCTCGCCCCTGTTGGGAAACATTCATCTGTCACAGTGACAGAACTGGAGAGGCAGGCCCTGGGAGGACTGGTGGGACCTCAGCAGCAGGAACATAGTGTTACCTCCCAGTCCTCATCATCATCATCAGGCTCAACACACTGACTGTAGGCAGCAACATTTCAGGTTTGCTCTGCAGGTTTGCACCAGGCCAGACACAACACACCCCTGGAGCCTCCTGGGAGACTTGGGAAACCACCTGAGGCACAAGAGAGAGTCTCTCACCCAAACTTGTTATTATTATTGGGAACATGGGGAGGCTGTGACCGAGTGCGCAGCACTGCGCATGCCCACTTGTCGACCCGCCTTGTCGTCAAACAGCGTGCGTGCGGCAGCACAGTGAAACGAACTCGCGTGATTCACGGGAGAACCATTCCACTGTTGCCTGAGAGCAGCCCTTTAATCAAAGCGCACGACTTGGTGCGCGCCGCTGCATCACACGCGGCGCGCACCGGAATCGGCGCTATTGTGGCTGAGGTCGCACACGTGCAACCGCTCCATTCACGGTGCGTCCACATGCGTGCGTTCGTTCGTGCGTGCGGTGGCGACGACAACGCACCGATGTGGATAACGTCTGCGTGCGTGCGTGCGTGCGTGTGTGTGTGTGTGTGTGGTTAACACGCAGCTGATTCCCGCAAACACACGCGTTTCCACTCCACACTCACCGAGGCCCCGCTGCTCCGCGGTCGCAGCCCGCACGCAAGCACGCACGCCACAAAGAAATGCGCAGGGAAAGTGGCTCAACAGGACAGGAAGCTGTCGACGCGTGAAAAGACGCGGAGCAGCGTTTCCTCCTCGCATCAGACAAAATGTACTTACCGACGAAATAGGACACCACGAGGGGGGGAATGTGCCGCTCCGGCTTGCGCCTCCTCGCCTCCAGAGCGCCGCCTGTATTTTCCCAGAGCTGCGTTTCCTTCCTCCGTGGGGGCTGCGTTCGACCGTGTCACAGACTCCAGCCGCTCGGCTCGACGTCCTCTCCTGGAATGGTGGCACTGGGACTGCCGGACCTCATGCGACCGTGTTGCGCTGAATGACGCCTGCTGCCGCCGCTGCCTCTCATCCGGGCGTTTCGGAGGTGGTGGGTGGGTGGGTGGGGGGGGGGCGGGTTGAGCCACCGATCGGAGCACGGCTCAGGATGACAGATTGGGAGGGAGGGAGGGAAGAGGGGAGGGGGGTGGTCAGTCAATCTGTGGAGGGGCTTGATGGTCAGGGGGTGAACAATACATTCAGATGCCTTTACGCACGGACACGGTGTTCCCACCGTGCGGTGGTTTATTTATTTGGGATATATTGGATTCATGTGCACGTCCTGCAGAAAATTCAGATCTAATGCGAAACAGCAGCATGTTATTTAGAGGTCGTTAGAGCTTTAAATCCTGGAGCCTACTGACTGGAATTGTGAAATTGTAGGACGCGCAAGGGCCCTATAAAAATAAAAGACTGTTAAACATGAAGACGCACAGGACAGGAACTGAGTGTAACCTTGTGTTGTGTTTCCTTCCAATGGAGTGCGCTCATTGTGGATTATTTTCATGGCTAATGCGCAAAGGAAAGGACCTGTGCCGTGTCCGTGCTGAGCTGAGGCATGTGCCGTTTCATTTCTCCCAGTGGAAGTGTTGAGTTTCTCCCGGGCGTGCGCGCTTAAAGGTGACACCCCAGTGTGATGCGTGTGAAGGTTATAATCAGCGGGTCGATGTTAATGTTGAATCCGTCTAAATATCACCGTCTATTATGGCTGAGGCCACGTGCGCAGGCATAAACACAAGGCGTGTGTTACATAACCGGCAGAGCCAGTCAACAGGAGCGGATGGGGGTGGGAGGAGGAGGAGGGGTCGTTTGGAGGGTGCCTCACCTCCATGATGTATATCTACACCCATGGATAAAAAGTCGTTTGGAACAAACTGTTCCCGGTTTCATCATCATGGACTTTTCCAATTTTTGCCAGTTTAAAGTTGAACAAACAAACAACTAACCCTAACTAACCTAACCCTAACCCTAACCCCAACCCTAACCCTACAGAAGCATCAGCTGTTGTGATCTGAGATTTAATTTACCTCGCAGACTGAAAAAAAGCTGGGTCTTGTTGAGACATGACTCCGCTCCATTCAGCGTGATGGAGCGGAACAAGTGACTCTCCCTGACTCCACACAGGCTTTCACCCACGCCTCACCGGGCCCGGGCCTTCTTATTCCACGCTGGACTTTTGCGTCATGTGCATTTCCTCCTCCTACACAAGGCCGCAGTCGGAACATTTTGTCAGACAGCCCTCAGAAGATGTTATCCTATAGAGTGACATGTTTTGCCCAAAGCAAGGAGAGGGCAATTGAACCGCCGGAGGCTCTGAGGAGATTCATTTCAACTGTGGCTCATCCAAAACTGCCCAACCTGGTTCTGTGAGAGGAGAGGGAGTTTCTGTGAAAATGAAGTGGTGTCCACCAAGGCCCAGCATTACCTCTACATTTGCTAGATCTCTGAATGGAAGCCTTCATTTTCATCGGACAAGATAAGATGCTGCAGTTGTCAGTGCTCAGATTAGAAATGAAGATACAACAGACAGTTTAAAAAAGACACAAACAATAACAATAAACAATAAAATGTGGTTAAACGATTGTTCTGGACCAAATTGCTCACAGTTACAGACACAAGGCCTGATTTGTTTTCACCAAGAATCGCTCAGTTGGAAATCTGTGAAACTACAAAACAAAGACAGTTAACCAAATTCCTGAAAAGTTCCACTGAATTCCATTCAGCACTGTACGTGTGGACCAATGGGAAAGGGCCACAACACAACCCCCTTGGTGGAGGTGGTGACTGAGGATTGCTTGAGGCTGAATAGATCAAATTCTGGATAAAGATCGAAACCCACAGACAGTAAAGACAGTTGTTAACATTTTGTAAATTGGATTGTGACAGAAACCCATGGATCGGTGGATGCGGGTCTCATACAGTGTGGGACCTTTTGTCCACAGCTGTCCTCAACTCTGAAGATGCTTTGAAAGACAGACAGTAACACAACACATTGAAAATCATTAAAAATCCTGCTAAGTTTTTTTTTTTTCTTTTCTTTTCCTCACAGTGGCACTTGTCAACCGACACTGACAGGTCAGTGTCTTGGGCCTCAGATGTACTTTCTGGTCTCTCACGGTCACATAAGAAATACCACAGCTTCATCGCAGTAACAGGAAATTGATCCTCTTTGTTCTCGCTTTCCTGGAGTCTTCTCATACCACGTCCAATCCCAGCTGTCAACCAGTCAGCTCCCTGTACAGCACAAACAATGTGTTGGCAAACAGACCGCACATGTAAAGGCCATCATTTAAGAACCCTCTGTCACACAGGATAACACATAAGGTATATTCTGTATGAGCCTCGTGCCCTGGCAAGCCTTGCTGGGTGTGGTGTTTACCTGATTTTGTGAACACACTCCCACCATTCAAACAAACCTTTAGTCCAGATGTGCCCATAATCTTTACAACTACTCAAAACCATCAGCTTGATTTCATGCTGGAGCAAAAACAAGCAGCATTAATCAGACTCATAGTATGGTCATGTGTGTTTATTGCTCCCAGCTTCACACATGTCTACTAGAATCTTTCATCTCTCATGCCTCCTTTTCTTTTGCCCCAAACTTTTTTTTTTGTGAGCTGTCTAACACCGATATGCTAGAATCTAATAACACAGCAGCACTACTGTGAGATAGACTGCTTGTCCTTCACATGTAGTCACTTGCTATAATGTACAGTACCCTGCAATGTGGTGACTGTAAAAACAGCTTCCTCACACAAACTGAATCCTGGTTCGTGTGGAAATGATCTATCCATCACCTGAATCAGGTTTATTGCCAAGCAGGTTTACAAATACAAGGAAGTTGGATGATAGTAAATTGCATAACCCGTTGGCGTGGCAACTCTTATGTTAATGCATAGACAACATACGCAATAAAATCATGAAATGGAAAATTTGAAAATGTAAATTGTTCCAGTCACAGGTGGGTTCAGTTCATCTCTGTCTCCGTCTGTCCACACCTCTGAGCACCAGCTAATCCTAAACCTCCAGTCCATCCAGTCAGATGTTGTACACATTTGGGATTTGAACATTTTATTCTGAACAGACACTTGAATCTCATTTAGCTGTTTCTGAAATTCCAGGACGCTTGACTCAATGCATTTCACGCAACAAATAATCTGCTGCCCCCTTGAGGCAAAACAGGGCACATCAGAAATGTACCTATTATCTTGACACATCACACTCTGGTTCAGTGATGCTATGCTTGCTGTTGAACGCTGTGTTGTGTATTTGTATACATTCCCGTGTACTCTTGGAGTTTAACCTCAAGAGCTTTGCTTGAATGAATACATCTCAGTCATATGTACGTATCTGACAGACCTCCATCGGCACATGCTTCTTTACAGTGAGCTAAGTAGCATTTCTGTGGGTTCTACGTTCGTCTCACAGCAACTTATTTTTGAATCAGTTCCACGTTTTATTGATGTTGTGCTTCTGGTTGTGTGACTGTGATGTGTAATACTGGACGCCTTAATTTACACAAATGGGAACAAGTCTGTCCATCTGTATCTCTACATCTCTACCTCTCTCCCTCTATCTATCTATACGTCCATCTAAGTGCTGTCCCTAACCCTCCCGCTCACGCGCACACGCTCGCGCGCGACGTACACACGCTCCACGACGCACGCACACCAACATGGCGGCCTCTGTCTCACCGCTACGCTCCTCCTTCAGGATCTGTAGCCCGCTAACGCTACACCATCCCCGCTGCCGGGCCAAGCTAAGGACGCACAGGAAATGCGAGAGTCAGCGGAGACACCTGCACCAGACCGCGAGCAGGTAAACGGCCCCGCGGCGGACACGCCGCAGGAGTTCACCCGGTTTTACGCGTTAATCCTGCGGAGGGATGAATGAGTCGCGGCGCCGCAGCCTCACCGGAGAAGGCGTGCGGAGCCGCGTCACGTGTCCGCGGACGGTGATTGACAGCGGGCTTCACCGTTCACGGAGGAGAGGGCAGGCTCCGCGGATGTAACCCGGGCTGGGAGGCGAGGGATCGGGGCACAATGAGCCGAGAACAAGCGCCAAACATCGGGCGCGATTACATAACGCGCCGCAGTTTCGCCGGGTGTAGCATTTCTGTTGTAGCACCGCGTTAGCTGCTAGTGCTAGGTGACGCTAGCCGCGGGTAACGGCGTTGACGTGAATTAACAATTCAATGACACTTAATCCCATCACACGCGCGTGCCACAGCAAACGCCATCATGTTAAATGTGTAATCGACTCTGCCATGCACGAATCAACAGCGTTAATTCGTCACTATGGTTACTGGTTTGTGTAGCCACGTCAGGAGCAGAGATCACATGACCTGAGAGGAGCTCACTCATTGGTGGGTTGATCGCGCACGCGCACTGTGATACTGGGAGTCTAGGCTTTTGTCACATCCTCAGGTACAAGATATGATTTTATACAACAATGTACACACACACATGTATGCATACAAAGAGATCACACAATGTATAGTGTGAACAACAAATTAATCATTTCATATCAATCAGTTTAATATAAATTTAACAAATTATTACTCTATTTACACTAGCATGAGCCCTTGTATGATGTTTTCGTTCAGTGTTATTCTACTAGAACCCAAGAATGTATATCTTCAAATTTATTACTGATTAAATTTCTCTAGTCAAGTAGCCAGTGATTGATTTGGATTCGTGTGCTGTGTCTGTTTTTTCCAATCTGTGACGTGTGAGCCCTCTGTGTGATTTACGACTTCCAGGCACGCTGCTGTGGTGGTTTCAGGGACAGAGTTGGCTCGTCAGCTCCACAGAGAAATCCAGCGTGATGTGGAGGAGCTTGTCGCTCAGGGCAACATGAGACCCCACCTAGGAGTGGTCCTAGTGGGGGACGACCCTGCCAGTCGTACCTATGTCAGGAACAAGACCCGGGCAGCCAGCGTCCTGGGTCAGATATGAGCATCACACGCATCCAGGAACACTGTGTGCACAATGATTTCTACAGTTTTAGACATGCATGAACATCGATGAGCATGTTTTCATGAACAAACGTAATGAAAACATATTTTCACCCAACTGTAAATGAACATGCACTTGGCCTCAGTTTTGAACATATGTGTGCTCCAGGTATTTCCAGTGACACAGTGGTGAGGCCGAGCTCGGTGTCCCAAGAGGAGCTGCTGGAGCTGATTGACAAGATGAACCGTGACTGGAGGGTCAGCGGCCTGTTAGTGCAGCTGCCACTTCCTGGTAAACACGTGTCGCAGCTGCATGTTTTCCTCACTGGTTACTTAATGTTCACTGCAGGTCACTAGGTGATCTATATATACTGTATGGTTACCTGAACACAAGCATACCACACATATTGATTACATTATACATACATACAGTTTTGTTTACACACAGTTCTGATACGATTCTCATTTAGGTCTGTGTGTTTCAGTAAGTCTTCATTTTCTGTGTTTTATTGAACGCGTTGCTGACCGGCTGACTCCCTCTCCTGCTCAGAGCACATCAATGAGCGAGCAGTGTGTAATGCCATCGCTCCAGAGAAGGACGTGGACGGTTTCCATATTGTCAACATTGGGAAACTGTGTCTGGACCAGAGATCCATGGTGCCTGCCACCCCTGCAGCTGTCTGGGAGATCATCAAACGAGCAGGTGAACCACCCGCGCCCCTTCAGCGTCAGGGTTTTAATGGTGCGTTGTGTCCAAAAGAGGGTGCTGTTGATCAGCTGATTATGGACTATGCTGGTGAGGAGGATGACGATGATTCTTCTCCTCTCTCTGCGTTTTGGACAAGAAGGAGTAGTCATTGTTTTGATCATCACATTGAGATCCTTTGGGTATTAACAAGAAAAGGAATTCCCCAAATCCTCTTTTCTGCTGTTCATCTGCAGGTTAAGAATGCTTATAAACTGCAAGGCAGACTTTTGAAGGCAAAGTTAAATGACATGCTCATAAATTCACTTTTTATGCATTAATATCAAACAAACCAGTGGGTGAGATATCATACATAGAAAATGTATAATAAAGGTTTTAATCTGCACATTAATTCTGTCAAGTAATAACATACAACCACTGCAACCCATTGCTTTGTTTGCTGGGCTGTTTTTATTCTGTCCCTAAATGTACTAACTGTTAATCTGCTAAATACACACAGTCCCATCACGCAAAGTATCACATCATTGGAGAAATGAAAGAATCTAAAAAGTATTCTGTTTCATACAGTTGTTTTCATATCCACTATTCATCCCTGCAAAGACCTCTGTCTTACCTGGCAGTGACTTGTACAACTGTCACATGTATACGTTCTGGTGCCAGGCTGTGGTGCAGCTGGCAGAGTAGCCTCACTCCCACATGCCTCTTTGATCAGGTAAAGGTAAACCGGTGCCCCAGGATCTCTGTTTGCTTCATATTCTGATGGTTTTGCTGCAAGCACATTCAAGTTCTGTTTATCTCCCTTTGCCGATACTGTGTATCTGACATCAATAATTTGAAATATTTCCCCTTGAAATTGTGCAGGTATTGAGACGGTGGGAAAGAATGTGGTGGTCGCTGGACGCTCCAAAAATGTCGGAATGCCCATCGCAATGTTGCTGCACACTGATCGCAACCATGAACGTCCTGGAGGTTAGTGCGTGTTTGTTGTTACGTGTGTGCACACAGATGAGCCAGCATTGTCTCTTGTCTCTGTGCTCTTTGTACGTAGATGATGTTGCACCATCTCCTCTCTCCCTGAGGGATGATTGAGGCTTTGTTCAGATGTGATCAATAAGTGAAGTCGGAAATGACTTCTTGCCTGAAAAAACAAAACAATGAATGCTTATGCCTGTCCATGCTCGGGGAGTTCAAAAAAGAAAATGTACGTAAGTGAGCATGGATAAAGAGCAAAGGGTGAGATTTTTTGGCATTGTGCACACCTGCAGGAAATATCAACTCTCCTTATAAGGGTGTAGGAAGTAGACAGGGGATTTTACTGCTGTGATGAAGCAACAAGGTGAATCTGACATGTCAAAGTATTGCAGGTCAGATTTACACAAAATCCAAATAATAAACACATTAACAGACTAATTTAAAACGCCCCACTTTTGCTCTTCATGTTAATGGCTTAGCGAGCTAGCATTAGTTACGCCTGACAGCCACCATAAAGTGTGAAACCTCAAGCTGATTTTAACCAGGTCTTTAACAGCCCATATAAGGAGAGAGGACTGGCCAAAATGTCCTCACTCTATAGGGTCTATGCTTAAAATTGACATCATAGGGTATAAGTACAGGGACTCACACGCCCAGACCATCAGCTATGTGGTGAAACTTTGATTTGCTGTGACATGTCCTCCCTCCCCCTCCTTCTTATCTTGAAGCCCTCCTGATCTTCTCCATCTCAGCTATACTCTGCTTAACACACAGATGATGATTAGGATTGCTACTGTAAACGTTGTTACCTCTCCGGCATGGAGGCCTCTCAGGAGTAGAAGTATAACTTGTTTTTAATGTGGAGCTTCAACACCAGTGTCAGATACACGGACATGGCTATCTAGGCTTGGTGATATTTCATGCTGACGTCAGTGGAGGGGGCACACATCATCCTATTTGCCCTTTATGGCTCAGTATTCTGTCATGACTGAATTGTGGCAGTCATGAAGTTTAACGCTAAAATAAGACCACTTGCATTTCAGAGAGAGAGAGAGAGAGAGAGAGAGAAGGAATGAGACCTTTGAGACCTTTTTGGATTATCTGCGGATTATCCCCAGTGATCGTTAAAATTTTCACCTTTTTTTTACTGCTTTAAACACCAGGTATGAAATAGAATCCACCCACAATTCTTAAAACATTGACTCAGAAAGCCCAAGACTTCTCGAGGGGAAGGCGAATATTTGTTTTGTTTCCGATGAGCCGACCAAGCTCAATCAAAGTGTCCTGTTCCCAATCAGGAGATGCCACAGTGACCATTGTCCACAGATGTACACCGAGGGAGCGGCTGAAGGAGCTCACCAGCCTGGCTGACATCATTATTGCAGCTGCAGGTAAAAATGACTTTGACATGTGCAATTACTGTCTGTGCTCTTTCACACTGACAGTAAATCTGAATGACTCAGGACGTCTGTAATAACACAAAACATCAACATATTAGTCACCATTGGGGCTACAACTAGCAATTATTGTAAGTATTGATAATGATTAATTTCTCTATTAATCATTTGAATAATTTGTAGAATTAAATTAAATTGGAGACTGCAGCTGCGTCTCAATTCACAGGTTGTCTCTTATACAGGGCAAAGGAGATCACGAACACAAATGAGATGTTCTCTTATTCGGGGGATTTTCTATCTGTTTCGGCAACTTATTCTCACTGCAACATAAACTGCTTTATGCTACACTTGCTGCAGCTCGGCAAACCAGGTGCATTGTTTCGTAGCTTTGTCAGTGGATAGGTTGGCCTGAAGCGGATAGCTGCATTCGAACCAGCCATGGATATGGGGCGGTGTAGTGGCACCGCTGTGACGTCATCAGTCTTCGAATGCAGCTTCTGAGGGAAGTGGCTCCAGAGGCTCATCGCTAATGGAAGTCCCTCCACGTGTGATTAATCCTGAAGCAGCTCTTTCTTCAGCTCCTTAAACTCCTGTCAGATGCCTTTTCATCATGTTCGGCTGAACGCGGGAGGGGGGTTCCCGGTGGGGGGGGGGGGGGGGGGGGGGGGGGGGGGGGCAACTGATAATGCAAGAAGGAGCAGAGATTGTGAAAGTGCCAACCAGCCCTTACATGAAGTGATGTCGTTGTAATCTCAATAATCAACTCTGAAGTGTCAGGATATTTACTTGCTCTGCTTCATCTGTGGCCGAGGACTGTAGAACAATAGTGAACTGTTGCAGCTGGAATGTGAGGCCATCAATCAGTTCCATACCCTGTTAAAAGCTCTTGAGTAACACGAGGCCCAAAGGGGTGCCGTGTTGTCTGCCACGTCAGATAAAATGAATTAAACCAGGGACGAGCACTTCACTTCCTTTCATTTGGTACCGATACTGTATAATTACTTGAACCTCCAGTAGTTTCAGTGTTTGTTGAAAATCAAGGGCGTGTAGTGGACTGAAAGGCTGCGGAACTTGCAGTTGATGTGTCACCGCTCAAGTCTGTCTGCTGCGCATCATTTTTTCTTCTGCCGTTAAACCTGCCCTTCGTGGTTATTTGGCTCCGATCCAATTCCAGTGTTGAGCACCTTCAGTTTTTAAGATTATAATTGAACAGTTTTTGTGGAAGCAGACTTCAAAGTGGTGTGGTTGTTAGAATAAGTATATATTAGTTAATTGCTTCCTTCCTCGCAGACTCTCAGCTGAGGACTCATCCTATTCTGCTGTGAAGCCCCAGGTGATATCTGGTAACTGTTACTGGAACCAGTTATTAAAGGAGGCAGGTATCACTGCAGCGTTCAGACACTACTCAGCTCTTTATGTGGGTCGTTTACATTTTGATGGTGGTCAACATGAAGGTGACAGTTGAAGCTTGTTGTGATGGCAGGTGCACAGAGACGTGTTAGATCATCAAATCAGAAACCAAGAGTCATGCAATCCTCTAGGAATAACATTCCCATTTCCTGCCCGTGTAAACTCTTCCTGGTTGCAGGGGTTCCCAGACTGATCACAGCAGATATGGTGAAAGAGGGCGCAGCAGTCATCGACGTCGGCATAAATCGAATCCACGACCCAAAGACGGGAAAACTCCGGCTCATTGGCGACGTGGACTTTGAGGGTAAATGAAAACACAACTCCCCCGTCTCCCCTCCTTGTTGCGCACATACGAAAGGTTCTTGGAGTAATCAGCGTGTTGCTTTTCTCCACGTCATCTGTGCGACCTGCAGGAGTGAAGGAGAAGGCAGGAATCATCACCCCTGTTCCCGGGGGAGTGGGCCCCATGACGGTCGCCATGCTGATGAAAAACACTGTGACTGCTGCCAGGAACGCACTGATGCATTGAACACAGCATAAAGCCATTCATGTTAATGAATGCGATATGATACAGTATCTATATGCATACAGATATGTATTACTTTTAGGTTCACACACACACACTCACACACTCACACACGTTGCCAAACACGTCTAACACACTTTTATTTAAAGCCCCATGAGCTGAAGACTTCATACCTGCTGGGAAACTTATTTGATATCTACTTTGTTTATATTGTGAATTTGTTCATTAATTTATTTAAGTTATTTATTTCAGAGTTCACTTTTTGTGACTTTAGATTCATATTTTTTCTACTGACTTCATTTTGGTTAATTTTTGAACATTCCAGATTCACTGGAAAAGGAGTATTAAATAAAAAAAACAACAACAATGCAGTGAAACTAATACAATCTCACGTTCTTCTTCTTCACAGCTGTTTAAAGATCAGGTTCAAACTGTTTGAAGTTCATCCTTAGAAGCGTATGTAGGTGTGTGTTGTTTTAGGATAAACTTAAAAAAAGGGAATTGATGCCTGGAACCTGGGAATGTGCTGCCATCTTGCGCTGATGATGTCATCTAAAGTCTGCGGAGGAATTTTAATTTCATTAAAAAACTCACCATTGTGATAACAACGTCCTAAAATGACAGAAAACCTCTTTGAAATTAATAAATAAAGGCCCTATTAATTAAAATGGAGGAGGTTGGGTTTGTATTCAGTCCTGCAGCCAGCCACCAGGGGGCGTTCAGGATACTTTGGCATTACATTTGAAGGGCTGTCATGACGTCCGTCATATCATTATATTGTTATAACGTTTCATCTACGGCACTAGTTTTTCAGTAGTTGCCGATCTGACGAAAGTGAGGCTTTCTCAACACCTGTCAATGAAGCAACCTATCAAACTGGCAAGAGAGGAATTTAGTGGAACGTTTCCTGCCAGGCACATGCGTGGGTTCAAAAACCTCTGAAGAAGAAACTACTCTCACAAAGACTCCCCCCCCCCCCCCCCCCCCCCCCCCCACAAAACCCCCCCCCCCCCCCCCCACCACCACCACCGTCAGCATGTAGACATTGTCTCTACATGCTGGGAGCTGTCCTGAGTGAAGGAAATGATGCAGATGATTTTTTTTGGAAGGAAATGCTTCTCATTTTTCAACACATCCTCCATTGTATGATTGGCTGTGTGAATTGTTTCGGTGGTTGGCACCAGGATATATAAGCTCGGCTCGTCTAGCTGAGGATCAACCTGCTCGGTCTCCAACAGAAGCCAAGATGTTCCCAGACAGACAGACCAACCTGGACAGAGGTAAGCGTCGATGAAGCGACCATTTGTTTTTGTTTTTAACTCTTGTCTGTGATTCCAGCAAAGCAATTGAATAAACTTCAATTTTTTTGTACAAAATAAACTTGAATTCAAACTATTTTCTGTCCCGTCTCTCAGTCGTCCTCTCGGCAGTGGCAGTGCTGCTCCTCCTGACCACAGCAGGACAAAGTGTGGCCCTGACCGATGACCTCCAGACAACAGCAGCCCCGCTTCTTTCAAACTCGACCACGCAGCTCAACGCCAGTGAGTGTCCTCAGTGGGATTCTTTGGGTCATTGCAAAAATAAATAAATAAAATAAAATAAATTTAAAAAATGTGTAATGAATCCTGTATGGAAAATTGGTCATTAATTCAAATCAAAAGACCAATGAAAATATTTTCCTCAGATTATGTATTTATTTATTTAAATTATATAATATATTATATAATATAAAATATTAAAGTTCTGTTTGTCATCATTAATCCTTTATCATCTTCCGGTTTTACCATAACATTTTACTAAACTGTTTTCTAACTTGCTTTGAATTTTTTTTTTTTTTTCTAATTGTTTCAAACACTTCTAAATATGTTTTAACAAAGTCAATACTTTTTTACTTTATGTAAATCATTTGTAAATTATTTATCTCTCTAATCTCCAAAGTATTATAATAATCATTGTTATTTGTGTTATTAATTGCCCTGTGGTATGTTGTGTTACGTGATGACTGATTATGATGCCACTCTTCCTATGTGCAGGTGACGTGGAGTATCCAAAGGTCCTGCAGTCTTTCAGACCATGCGAGATGAAAGATGATAATTACTGTGAGAACGGCGGCAAGTGCATGTACCCCCAAGACAGCGATGAAGCTTCTTGCATGTAAGATGAAAAAAAAAAAAAAAGTTATCGAGGTGCTGTGTGTACTATGACTATGATTTCAATGTTTAAAAAGCTGTGCCTGCACACGTTGGTTCGTGCTCACCTGTGGAATGCACTCACATACCTCTCCGTGTGGTTTCCAGCTGCCCGGCCCCGTACAAAGGCCGTCGCTGCCACTTCTACAGCGACATCACTTACACTCAGCCGGAGATGGAGCAGATGATCGGCATCAGCTTTGGGGTGGTCATGCTCCTCGTGATCCTGGCCATCATGATTTACTGCTTCATCAGCAGGAGGTGAGAATCCCCTGAGTGTCGTACAAAAAAAAACAAATAAGATCCAACACCTTTTGGAAACTTCGTAATTTGAATAAATTGAAAACAATATTTTTCAATATTGCTCTACATTCAAGTTCTCGCTGTGCTCTAACACAGATGTTTGTTTGTTGTCTTCTCCAGGTGTACGAAATCTGCCCCACTGATAAAATCTGCACCCTCTGAAACATCAGTGTGACCCTCCCTGCCCCTCCTCATCTTCATCACCACGACAGCCGTTGTCAACGCCGATACACAAAGCACAGGGTCCGTTATCAGTCCTTTCATTGTCCTTTCAAAACAGGGTGACAAATGATTTTTAATTTATTGTAATATAAAAGTTAACTTATTGAACGTGGTGTTTATTTAAATGTTTGTCAGAGATTTATGGAAATGAATATTTATATGTTGCTGTAGTTGAAAGGTGAATAAACACAAAATTTTCGATGAAGTCTCTTTTATCATTGTTCTCAAATCAGAAGCCTTGCGACAGGAAATCACTTTTTCAGTTGAGTACGAATGCATCTGATGTGACACAAGTTGCATGTCAGTGAACATGAACTGAATGAATCAACATGGAAACCAATGGCGAAGGTGTTCTCCGTTAGTCATCGTGTTTGAATGATCATTTGAAACAATAGACCATCAAACATCATCTTTATTTTGTAAAATACCATAAAATATGATTATAGGACTGTGAGTGAGGTGAGTTAGCTCAGAATTAGCTAGAATATAGTGTTATAAAATTGTTGAGTGCTTTTACAAATCACCTTACAAAAGATATTATCTTAGTTTTTCTATATTAATGCCCCTTTAAGTAGTTTTTCACCCTTAAGAGGGAAAAAAAGTATTTTCACTGCACTAGTATTTATAGACAAGTAATGTGGTTTAAATCTGACTGAGCTATAAGATCAGAGGTTTTATATTGTGGAATAAATCAGCCACCTCTTGTTCATATTCCCCCTCCCCCAGTGTTTATCCACTCCTGTAAAAACATTGTCCAAATAATCAAAGTTTCAGTATGACGGCGGAGACAGAAATGGCCCCTCCTTGAATTTTGATGTTGCCTGCAGGTTTTGTGTTTTTGTTTGTGTTTGAAGTGTGAAATTGTCCGAACCACAGGAGCGTGCAGCCACACCCACACGCTCTGTATCTGCCTCACCTACCTAAAAATGAAAATGTTAAACGGTCTGAACCGTGCAGTGTCCCTGAACGCAGCGCCGAGCCTCCTCCTGTCAGACCTGTGTGTTCCGAATCACAGGGAACAGTGAAACCTCTGCACTGCTCTCTCTCAGTCAATTAAATACACGTGATCTCATTATCGATATCAAGAACGTCTGTGGAGATTCTCATTCATCCACGTCATAGTATCAGGTGATCATTTAGTCGAGGCAACTGGATTTCTTTCTTGGCGTTGAAAACATTTCGTCCTTCATCCGAATGGCCCACTCATGTGACCTATTGTCACATAACGAGGGGAATGGCCCATACTCACGGCACCACCCACATCCAGAGATATATCTCCTGGTTTTTTCCCAACCAAACCAGAACTGAAGAAGCCCTTCGGATGAAGGACGAAACGTTTTCAACGCCAAGAAAGAAATCCAGTTGCCTCGACTAAATGATCACCTGATATATCAAGAACACTACTCAACTGTGTTCAATATAATGTTGAGGTCTAGTTTAAGTTTTATCTTGAAACAGAATTAAACAACTTAATCTAATCTAAAACCCCTTTAAGGGAATTTACTGATATTGTGTTTTCTTTTATGGAAAAATTGTCCTTGCTGCGGTCCTACTGTGCTTGCACCTGAATAAAGGGACCTGAATACTAATACATTACACTATTATACTTTGCTCCTCTACCTCAGTGTGTTTGTGCAGATACAAGCTTCAGAAATCCACCTGAACAGAGGCTAGAGGTTGTTGGAGTCAGATGAAGGCATCGGGCACATACCTGTGTTAATGGGCTGACGCCCAGAGCCTGAGGAAGTTGGCAATTTAACCCTGAACGGAAAATTTATGAGATTAAAAGACATCGACCTATGATTTATCGGTCGTTCAGGTTACTGACGCCTGTTGAAGAGTTATAACGCAGACAGTATATTTTAGCCTGTGTCATAAACCCACAGTCGGCCGGAGTGGAGGAGATAAAAGTACTCCATTACAGGTTCTAAATCAAATAGTTTACAATGATCTGAAACAGGGAAATAAACTGATGAATGGGAACATGGTTTTCACTGGGCAGCCTCAGAGTCAGACCCCCTCTGAAGGGTCATGAGGTGAGTCTGTGTGGACACGACATGATGATTGAAATCACACGTGGACGTGGTAATTTAATGCAGATATAATCGTCTTTCTCTCTCTGTCGAGTCTCCTGCTCTCGATCACATGCATGGTTGACAGACGTCCCTGTACCCTCCCTTCTTTCGAATGAGTCAGAGGTGATTGATGGTAATGGGCAGAACGATTAGGGAATCATTAGAAGATCAGAAAAAAACATGTGCACCGAAACACCCAACAACCACCGGGCGTCCTGTCTGCGAAAACGCAGGCGAAAATATCTCTGCAGCCAACGACAGACAAGAACAGATACCCACAGGCCAGGATTTTACCCCCATTCATGAGCAGCTGTAACTAGATACGTCTTGCATCCATATTTGCATGTTTTCCTCACCTGCCTGCTGGAATGTGGGCGGCTGCAAACGGTGCATGTTATACAGGCGTGCAGGTTGGTACATGCGTGAGGGCCACACCACATCAAGCCCCAGGTGAGAACTAAAAAAAAAAAAAAAAAAGAAATCTGACATTTCTCACCCAAGTTATCTCGGGAGATCTTGTGGGAGAAATGGTCACAGAGTAAAAACATCTTCAAAGCATCCATCCATTCTTTCCTTTCGTTGTCAAACTCACAACAAAAAAGAGATGATTGATTTTTATCAGGTAACATTGTTAGTATTGTTTTTTTAAACAAACCCAAATTATTTACTAGAAAAATAACAAGGTTATCAATACAGCCAATATAATGAGGTCACAGCACTTTACTTGTTTTTCCTGGGCAGATTTGAAGTACCAGCATGGAATGGCACAGCTGAAGTCCCCTTAGGGTTTTTTATCAGGGTGGGTAAAAGTCATAAATAATATCCAAGTTCAACAGCTGTTTACGCTGCTTTGGTCATGGTTCTTCCGAGAGCGTCTCATTCAAACTGCAGCCTGCAGGTATTCACCTCAGCTACAGGGAAACTCTGGAGTGATTGTGCTCTTTATTTCTGACCTAATCTCAAATATCTATAAAGATCAGATCCTGCTTTTATGAATATAGAGTGAAAGTCTGAAACGGCTGCTGTTGATGGCGTCGCAGGGCAGGGAGGACAGCGCCCTCACGTGGTGAAGCGGACAGCGACAACCTCCCGTCTGAGCAAAGGTCAGTGCGTGTTTCTGGTGGGAGAGAGAGAGAGAGAGAGAGAGAGAGAATTCCTTTTACTGATCAGACTCTGTGTTTCAGGTGTGAGAAAGGTGTGAACCTTTCAGATATTGCACTGAATTCTGGGACTCCTGCCCGAAAGCTGACCTTTTTAAGTGAACTGCTTTCTTTTTGCTCTTTGATCCCTGACTTTATTAACGATGACTCACACCTCGATGTAAAGTTTTGCTCAGCATCCTGTTTGGCGTTTCATGCAGAAACTCGTCAAACCACGAAATGATTAGAATCTGAAAACCACATGTGTGGATGCTTGATCAAGGTTTTGAGTTCATGGATGATGATAAAAACCTTTGGAAATATTACAATAATAACAATGTGCTGAGTGCTTTTTTTGCATGTATAAGGAAAACAGGGAACAAGAAAGAGTCCAAACTGTTTCGAGTGTCTGGAAAAGGCCACACAGGATATTTCTCATTTTTCCGAGACAAATTTCAACGTGTCCTGATTTTCAGCACAGGATTTTACCTTTCCAGAAAATCACATTCGTCACTTGGCTTTGGATCATTTTACTAAGTAGACAGAAGCAGAAAAGCTCTGATAGATGAGTGTGTGATGAGTGATTGTTGTTTCCAGCTTTCAGCACCTGCCCAGCGAGATACAAAAAACCCTTTTCCAAACCATTGGCTGGTGAGGCCAACCATGGTTGTTGAATTTTTCTGGCCCTGTGTCGTGATCCACGCTTTCAGAAATGTCATCCTGCACCACAAAAATGTATTTTTGCCTTCCCTTTTTTGTATAAGTGTGATATTAAAATGCGCTTCAGATGCAGACAGAAAATATCAATTGTAATATTTCAAGCAATTTGGACGGGTGGATGCATGACTCCACAGTGGGTAGGCATCAGTTTGGTGAGTAACATTAGACAACATTATGAGGATCAGTGATTCACACTGACATTCTCTGTTTGTCTTGTTTCGCACGAGAGTCATGCACAGAGATGACAAAACAAAGAGAACGGCAGACACCCTGATCCCTCGGATTAAAACAATAATGACGCAAAGATTTTAAAATGAAAAGTTTGTTACCCACAGTGTGTGTGTGTGTATTTCTGCTTCTAAAAATTTTGTCGTTAAAGTGAAGTATTGTTAAAGATGAAACATTAAAACAAGATCTAAAACTTGTTATTGGTAGTTTGTATAACAGACCCTTGCAGCAGTCATCATCTGGGCCAGTGAGCCCAGTGTCCGGTGTCAAGTTAACCAGTAACTTCATTATAGGCTCAGTGCAGCTCCAACAGGGTAACGGACCATTTTACTCACCGGCCTGCAGCGTGCTTACATCGTCTGTATGCTAATGAACACCAGTGGACATAAACGTTAACTCGACTACAGACCCTGCACACGCACACACACACACACACACAAACACGCCCACTCCGTGTCTTTTGTTGTTCTAAATTTAACGAGTGGATAAAAATATCCCAGGAAATGTCCCTGTAATCTCCGGTGTCCTCATTACAGGTAGCTGTAGCCTGTATTGCATAAGTCATAGTAGTGAGTAATGTGGTGGAGACCCGACTAAACCGCATCCTCGCGTGTCCTCAGACAAAACAAAATGTCCACGTGCACTGCGATGAGCACATTTGTTTTGCTGCTCGAGGCCTGGTTCGGTTTCTGTGTTGTTTGTGTTTACCCACGCTAGCGACATGGCTGGCAATGACCTGATTGGATTAACATGACATTCGAGGTGCCCAGAGGATGAACCATACAGCCTTTTTTTCTTTGTTTCTATCTGAAGTTTGCTTCATTTGACAACTAATCGTGAAATTGGTTTCATCTGCGCAGTTTCTGAGCCCGTGTACAAATGTCCGTCTGAATAGATCCGCCTGCATCCGTGCAGGGTGTTTACAGCGGGTGGCTGCTGTGAGCTGGTGTCAGACTTTCCACACATTCATGTCACGTACCCCCCAATGTCAGCACAGATAATCCAAACAGTGGTATAAACAAAATGTTTCAGGAGCTGCCGGCCGGTAATGAGACGGAGGAATGGGACCGAGAGGCTTCCCAGCATTCCTAGAGGGCTACTGTCGGATTCCAGCAGAGCACCAACGCTGGGGCGACCTCAGCCTGCAGACATAACAGTCAACACGCATTTCTGTGCAGCATCCCCACCCAAGATGTCAGGTCTTTTTACTAAAATGGTAACACTTGTCACTGGGGAATCAAACCACGCACAACGATACAACACATACCTGTAAGGTTAAGATAACAGATGAGATAAGTTGGAACCAGCAAATACATATAAATAGATTCAATAAACAAAGTACACCTTGTTTGTGAAATTATTGCCGTCAACCATTAAAGACACGACGCTGATTGTGCTAATTAACTTATGAAATGACTGGAATTTCAGACGATGATCCAGAAACCCAAAATGTACGACTGCGCTATGGGATACAGTATGTTAAAGAATGTCCTCACAAAGTGTGTGTGTGTGTGTGTGTGTGTGTGCGTGTGTGTGTGTGTGCGTGTGTGTGTGTGTGAGTGTGTGTGTGTGTGCCATTCATGACCATAAGGGAGAAGAGAGAGGAAGCTATAACATCAGGAACAAATGTTTCTGTGTGTTTTAATGGTGACGACAAAGAACACATCTTACTGCTGTGTGTGTGTGTATTTGTGTGTGTGTGTGCATAGAACATGAGGTGCAAAATGTGTTGCCCGGGGCAGATTAATCACACCACCCCCCTTCTTTTTTTCTTTTTTTGAACTTGCTTATTCATACACACACACTCACACACACTGGATCTGCTCTATCTGTTTCTCTACCACACACACACACACACACACACACACACACATACACACACACTCACACGCACACACACACCCTTCCCTCTCCTTGGAGTTGAGAGGCAGGCGTTGGTCCATAAAAGCTGCACCCACTAAAGGTAAAGAGAGCAAAGCACAATCTCTGTCAGCAGAGGACAAACACACACACGCGCACACTCACACACACACAAAGTCACACACGAGCGAACACATTTGTGCAGGGCCATCGAACACAAAACACTCTCCCTGGGATATGAACCTGCTCATCCTCACCTGCCTCCTGTTCTCCGGTAAGTCTGGACTTGCACTTTTACCCTCTATGTGTGTGTGTGTGTGTGTGTGTGTGTGCAGTTCCTATAAATCAATGAAAAGGAAAAGAAGTGAAATGTAAAACGGAGAGAAAATGACGGGAAGAAATGTGTCTGCATGTGAGGACGTGTCGGGCAGGAGGGAGACGCTCTGTGTCAGCGGTGCAGAGCGAACCAGCTCCACCGCAGTGAAAGGGCAACATGTTTGAAATACTTCACCATTATCTCGCTCTCCTGTGGTGAGGAGGATGTGTTGGGTTACGGCGCTGCTCTGGATGTGGACTGGTTCTACTGGTTTTAGTTTAAAAGCGGCATGTATCTCATTCACTGGCTCAGCTCGAGCGCCACAATTGAGAAATGAATGGATGAGTCAGACGTAATGGGCCGAGATCTCTGAGCACAGAACCAGCAGAAAGTATCCAAGCAAACGTGTTGCTGGTGACCACAGAGTAAGAAGAATAGGCCTGGCCGCCAGTTTCTCTGAGCTCCACCACGTTGCCTTTGATCCGCTGAACTTTGATCCTTGCTGCTTGGTGGGATCTCACTGGTTCTGTGTGTCGTGTTGACTCTACAGCCGTGTGCAGTGCTCAGGGATCTGAGACCACTCACTCCAGTTCACTAAGCGGAGTGACTCGGGGTCCGGGCTCCGGAGTGGGCCTCCAGACTACGCAGGGTGACGATGACGAGCTGGAGATGGATGAGGATCTCTCAGGAGGGGACGATTCCAGCCTTTATGGTAAGAGCGTCCACAAATAAAAGCCACCCTTGCTTCATCGTGAACTGAAATATATTCATTGCCTGGATGTACTGTCAGTGTTGCTGCTGAAAACATCATAAATAACATGGAAATCTGTTAATTCTGCACTTTACCATTCCAGTCTGTCGTGTAAATAAAACTCAGGTCTTTGATGTTGACGTCACAAACTTGACATTTGCAGAGTTGCCTCCCACTAAAGATGAGAGGAGGAGGAGGAAGGGCAAAGGCAAGAAGAAGAGCCGGCACAGGAGCAAAGCCACAACCTCGTTCAATCCCGAGCACATGAGCATCACCAGCGGCCTCACGGCGACTCTCAGCACCATCGAGGACCCCTGCACCTCCACCCACCTGGGCTACTGCATTCACGGTTACTGCAAGCACATCGAGGAGCTGAGGGAGCCAGTGTGCATGTGAGTGCTGCCGCCATGAGGCCTCCGTCCGAACAGGTGGCACTTTAAGCCTCCGCCGGCCGCCTCATCCGCATCTTTGCTTTATCTCTCTCTGCAGATGCTTGAAGGGCTATGACGGCGATCGCTGCGGGATCCAGACTCTGGGGACCTTTAAAACCAAGTCCGGCGGGAGCAGCGACACCGAGCTGGTGCAGACGGTCCTGGTGATCATTGCCGTGGTCCTGTCCGTCATCAGCTGCATCGCCATCCTGCTCATGACCTGTGCTCAGTGAGTGCACCCTGACTTTGTTGTTCAGCACCACTCCAAACCAAAGTGAAGTGCTTTTAAAAAAAAAAAAAACAGAAAACCGAGGACTGTCAGTAGATTCCCTCTGATCTGAGCGTCTCAAAAGGGATCGAGTTGTGTTTGTGGGCTGGGAGCCGGCGATCAAAGGGCTTTGATATCGCTTCACAACAATTTTAACCTTTAAAACTGGGCAGATTATTGAAGTTTAGCCAATCAAGGGCAAACGTCCCACAGCCTGACGAATCCCAACACACACTGCAATCCCCACATCCTGCCCAGAAACAAGCTGACACATCAGACAGCGCATACTAACACACCCTAACACGCCCACGCCGTTCACGTCACGTCCAGGCCGTAGACCAGTGCCTCATAAAGATCGCTTAATGGCCAGATAATGATTCTTATCAGAACTCGTCACTTGTTCTCTTTATCGTGTCACCGTCGATGTGTGTTTAACAGCTGTTCTCCCACCATCTTTGCCGTGCGGTTAGGCCACAGGCCAAGAAACGGTTCTTGCAACAACTGAGTCATAACTGTCAAATAAAAATTGGAACTGGAATCGTACTCATCAAGTCGAAGTGAACGTAGAAGTGCCTGCTGAAACCTGTGTTCGGTCGAAAAAGGTTTCAAAACAGCACTTCACCAGCCGCCGCTACGAGGTTCAGGGTCCGGCTGTTCTTTCATGAACCTCATCCCTCAGAAACAGGGGAATTGGTTAAATGTTGCAGGACTGTTTGCGACAGGCTGCGTTCTGGTGATATAAAACAATATTAATTATTACTCAATATCTGTTGAGCAATACCCGTGAATTTCACTGGAAATGTTCTCACCTGAGCGAGAGGCACATCTCACTCACACTTGATTCTTATCTACTGCTTCAAACAAACACCCATTTCCTGTATGACAGAAAGTTCCTGATCCTGATGTGTAACCACATCGCAATTAGTGCTTGAATGTGGGACAAAGTCAATAGCCCAGTAAAGAGCTCAAACATGAGACGCGGCCAGTGTGCGTCATAAATACTGAGGAGAGACAGAGAGAGACAGAACAGATGACGCTGCAGCCACAGGTTAACATTTTAATGGGTGATAAACGTCTCCGTGTCTCCGTGCCCCTGCCCCAGAGACATTCACCACACTCAGCTTTTACACTCATGCTGAATGTGTTTTGCAGTTACAGGTCACACAAGACCTACATGGCTTCCTTCCTGGGAACTGAGGCGGAGCAGGAGAAGTTACAGAAACCTCTGGCTGACGTGATGGTGTGAGAGCCTGGGGAGCGCGATGAGGTAAATGTCCCCTCCTTGATCTTTTCAATTCAGCTGAATTTTCACTACCAGCGGCGGTTCCATCTGTCAGCAGCTGTTTTCACCAGTCTCAGGGTCCGAGCTGTAGTTCAGTGAGGGACGTCTACTTGCCTTGAGTCCTGAAAGGGACGTGTCCCTCCTCTGCTCGTGTCAGCCTTAAGCCAAACAGGAAAGAGTGGGCCTGTTGTTGTTGTTGAACACGGCGCGTTGCATCATGCACAGAGGAATCCCCACTCCAGGAATTAGTGAGGATTAACCAGGGGGTGTCTCGGCCTCTCCCGGCACATTCTCCCGTGCACGCAGACAATAAGAGCCCTGACACACTGACTGTACACGTGAGGATCCTGATCTCACTGAGCAACACACACACACACAGACATACACAGTGCTGAGAAAAACAATGTGACTGTGCAGCATTCTCCTCAGCCTGTGTCACGGCAGACAGATGATTTAAACATTGATTTGACAGGGCGTATAAATTGAATGAATTCACTGAACAATGGGTCACAATTGGACTATTTTGTCTCCACGATTTTAAAGTAACAGATGCAAACCAGATTTAAAAAGCTTGGTGTGTGTGTTTGTGTGTCCACTGACCTTTGACCTCTCTGTGTCCCAGCCAGCTGCAGGATGAAGCGGGCCACCAGAGTCCGAGGATCCAAACAAAAAGTCGAACCGATCCACTGCTTCATTAGACGCCATGTAACAAAAAAAAACAAACAAACACTGTTAAATACCTGTTAGAGTTTAATTTATTTAGTGTGATTATTTATTGCTGGTGACTGCGTGAGTGTCTGTGTGTCGGATTATCGTTGTGACGTGTATTATATGCGAATGCTGAGCATTCAGCCTCTTGATGATCTGTAGGTCTGGTATTATTTATTGCACTGCTGTTGTTTTAGGTCAGAGAAAAACGCTCTTCATCTCAGTCTGGAAAAGGGATGGAATGTCATTGCCAATAAAGTGTCTTAGTGTTATGTCAAAGTGGTATTTTGTTCATATGACTGTTTACATTCCCATCTCTGGTCGCATCCCATACCACAGCAGCGTGCTCACAGGAACACCTCGACCTTTAGCCAAACACAGCTTCGGCAGACGAGAATAACCCTGATGGAGGCTGACAGAGGAATTCACTGAGCAGGGAAGCAGCACAAACTCTGTCAGGGTTCCACGTCAGGGTTCAAAGAAAAAACAGCTAGAGGAGGCAACGCAGATGTCATTTATTTAGACTATTGCTACTCCGAAGGTACAAAGGTCCACAAATGATAAAATGGAATAACGTCCAACTGAATACAGGGGTTCAGCTTATTAAGAAGGGTTATCTGATTTTAATGTAATCTAAAAGCAGCAAAATCTAAAAATCTAAAATCTATAATTCACTGGTTGAAAAACAGGAGCGCTGAATTTCTTAGATTTATGAAAAAAAACCATCTATTTTAGAAGTGAAAAATGACAAATGTTATTTTAAACAAATGTTTAAAATAAATGGTGGTGTTTTAATCTTATATCTGTGATGAACAAGACTCACATGACTCAGTGCTGCCAGTCTGAAGCTGTTTCCAGTGTGTGTGTGTGTGTGTGTGCGTCTGCTGTGGTGTCATAACGAGGGAAAGGTGTGGCCAGGTGGGCAACACATACGACAAACACAGGTGATTCAAGTCCAGGTGAACATTTACTCACACATGCACGCGTGTGCGAGGCAGAGATGGCTCTTTGAACACACATAAAACCTTCATGAATACCTCATCAAGTTCATTGCTGGGATGAAAATCTGTTTTTGAGGGTGTGGCGAGCTCTGATAGTTTCGGTGGCACCAAGGTGGGCCCGTCAGCTTTGTGGGTAACCACGGAGACGGAGTCAACACACAGCAGATGGTTGGTCAGTGATAATTCACTCAAATAAAGGACCCGCTGGAATTTCCTGGGTGTGGTAACATTTTCCTCTTCACCTTTATAAGCAGGCATGCGGGTCAGTGCCAAGGAACATTACGTCTGAGAGCTGAGAGCTGACACAGGTGGTTTTTATCCCCATGAATCCAGGGGATGAATCACATGAATTTTGGTGACACCTTCAACTTTCCAGAAACAAACGAAGGTTGATAAATGGAGATTGTCTTCATGACAACTTGGTGGATGGTCATAAAATGTGGAACAGAAAGTCACGTTCGCCTAAGGATATATTTTGATGGTGCTTTGGTGCAGTCATTAACCTCAGAATTTGGTATATGACTAAATACCTGAAGAGTCAATGATGTTCATTGGTGGATAATGATTTGCACTCACAGTCAGCTGAAATGTTAAATGATGTTTTTAGCTGAAAACATTACTCTGCCTGTAAGGTACAGCTGCAGTCGCACCCCCTCAGTTGACCAAATTTCAATTCAAGTCCTAATATGATAAGTATTTTTAAATTATTTTGATTCACTTCGTAATCTTTTCTTGAGAATCTACCACATCAATATGTCCACTTATTTCAAAATGTTTAAAACATCAGGATTAAGTTCAGTTTCAATTTATCAGCAAAACCTGTAAAAAAAATTCATTAGAATATAAATTATATTAAATATGAATACTATAGTATTATATTCAATAATATCATCTAAACCTTAAATAGACAGATAGGAAGTTTATCTTATCAACACTGAATTAGAATATTTTGTAAAAAGGAGATACCTACCTGGCCCACACTCCAACAGAAGTAAATAATATTTCAATAGTATTTTAAAATTGTATTTTAATAATTATATATTAATTTTATTTTATTTAAAGTAACAAAGCATGGTAAACAAAAATAAATTATATTTACCTTTGCATGTGTGTCTAAATGAGGGCTTCACCATTAAGCATTTGGTGCTTCATTACAGCTGCTGGCTTTGAAAGGGATGCACAGTGTGTGTATGTGTGTGTGTGTGTGTGTGTGTGTGTGTGTGTGAGGAGGAGGTGGGGGTCCAGTGCTTGCAGGCGACTGTTGCTTGTTGTTGTCTGTTCTCTTGCAGCTGGAGTCTCTGTGATGCATCAGGAGAATAAACGCTCTGTTCAGAAGACACAGGCTGAAAGTGAGTGAAGACGAGCCGGCCGATTGGGAATCAGCAGAGAAACAAACCGTGGAGCAGAGTAAGTATCAACACCCTCTGTCATCTTTGTGTCGTATGTCACACAGAAACAGGCATGTGCTTTGTATTCTGCTTTCCATTTTCAACGCAATGCATATTCAGCTCTCTTCTACTCACGCCGAGCAACGTCCACAGAAAAGAACCTGAATCCAAAATGCAATTTGCATTTTTCCTGCACTCCATATATTTCTGCTGAATGTGCTGAAGTCATTTTTGTTAGTAGTAGTGGTGTGGATGTTCATCAGGAGGATGAGAAACTGCGTCCAAATACAAATGTTCCTGTTTCCATATGTTGCTTTATTCACCCATGAGGAAATGTTTTATGGCTGTCCCACTGTAACTTGAAATTTGTCTGAAGTAGCAGGCGGTGCGGAGTTATGTCACCGATCACGAAGAGAGGCGCTGGTAAAAACATACTAATGACATGCTAAACAGTGTAAATCATCGGGTGTGAGTCAAACAAATACACCCACAGGCTCTCTCCATTATGTCAGTGGAACCAGCCATTACCTCCACTGGGCCAGTCAAGCCATTCACCGGTGGAGTCAGTTCAGCAGTGGTGACTAACACAGCAGATCGGGTTTTTAATGGCCTTTTAATTCTGTGATCTACTGCGTGTGACAGCTTATTAAAGCAGGGCTCATGCACTGGTGACATGATCAGGATATTGTTGGTAAAAAGCGATTCATATTGTTTACTCACTAAAGTATATGTTTTCAAAGTTACGTAACAGCAAACTAATGTTAAAATAAATACATGAAGTACAGACTGACCATGATTTCATCGTCATCCAATTACATCCTGCCGTCTTCTGCAACACTTAATGGCACCTCACTGGACAATTGGAGCCGCCCACTGCTTAAACCAGTGTACCGTTACTATTACATTTACAGCAGAGGATGAAGGTGTGTTTAAAATATTTACAATCTCACGTTCATTCTTGCTTTAATTGCCAAGTTTTGGCCTGAAAACTGACCCACATGGTCCTCTGACAATCATCGACGCACATTCATTTTCACCGCCCTCGTGTCGTTTCTTCTGATTCTCTTGCTCACGTATAAGCAGAATTTGTGGCACGTTCAAACGCTGTGGGATCAGTCCCTACATGGCCATATCAAGGATCATGAAAGCCCATATGATCAGACGGCGCGCTGTCCTCGCCGCGACCAATAACTGATCTTCACAGTACAAAGCTCCGCAGCCTCTTTTCATGTCACTTTCATTGAGTGGAGGGTCACAGTGTGAGCTCTATAAAGTGGATGGGCCCATTCAAGGGACTAAAGAGGACAAAGCTGAGCTCGCTGCGGTGCCACAGACTCACATCCAAAATAGGAATCAAGCAAAGGGAGAAAAGAGGAGGTGGGGGGGGGGCATTAAGAGCAAGAGAGGGAATAAATTCATCTGCTGAATACATTTACGGCAAACTGATCAAAAATGAATCAATGCAAAGTGTTTGCTGTGCTTCACTGAGCAGATGATCTTTTATATCCTCACGCATCTCAAAGTTTGGTTTAATTTAAGTAAATAAAGGATGTTTTGTTCCCTCTGACACACTGAATGCTGTGATCAAAGATGGACTTTAAGCCACTAAAACAACATAATCGGACTTCTTTTACCTGACCTCATTTTCTCTTGAATCTGTGTGTGTTGTCCCAGCCGACACCATGGAGGAGGCCGCGTGGTGGTTACCTCAGGGAGCTCTGAAGTAGGATGCATGTGCGCGTGTCCATCTGGACGCTCCCACAGATGAAGTCCTACCTCTGCTTGGTCGTCCTGTCCAGCCTGGCCGTCTCATCCCAACTGGGTGAGTCTGTGCTCCTCAGTTCAGCCATCGTATACCAGTATAGATATAGAAATTAACATTTTCCCTGAATATTGTATGTTCCAGGTTTGGAGGATGTGTTCTTTAGTCCCCAGGACCAAACAGTCAGAGAGGGAGACGCTGTCTTCTTCAGGTGTGTTTCCGGGGAGAGTTCACCTCCTGCCAGCATCACCTGGCTCAAAGACTGGAAGGTGGTCAAAAGAGGAAGACAGATTCAGGTGCGCTTTGCAGGAAAACACCCACGGAGACCTTGATGCACTCATAACTCAGGCACTGTTCACAGAATGACAGAATTACCAGCGTCATCCAGCAAAACAAAGATGGAGGCCTGTACTTCATGTGTTCTACAGGGGCAGTACGGTGGAGGCCTCCAGAGGAAAACGTCCAGCACTCTGCATCTTTACAACGTAACACTAGAGGACGATGGGACGTACGTCTGTGTCACACACAATCCTTCACTGAACATCAGCATGGAGAGCAAACCAGCCGTCCTAACTGTGCAGGGTGAGCACACGCACGTTTCACAGAAAACAAATGAAAAGCCAAGAGAAATTCCAAACTCTTACGTCCAAGCGTCCGTCCGTCCGTCCTGCAGGGGTTCCCAGGCGGCTGCAGATCATCCAGGGCCCTGACAACATCACCGTTGCCACGGGAACCGAGATCTCCATGCACTGTGCTGTTCGCGGCTTCCCTGTTCCCATGGTGCACTGGTTCAAAAACGGCTGCCAGCTGACAAACTGCTCGGCCTCGTTCAGCCTGCACAACAATGGACAGCTGCTCACATTCAGGTCTGACAGAGGAATATTCATGCCATTCAGTCATTTCATTATTATGAGTGAAATTCTAAACATGGATGGAAACACAGCCATACAAATCCATGCAAACAAAGTCTGCAGATGATTAAAAAAAACTTTTAGGTGCCAGGCTTCATGCTCCACACTTCCTCTTCTACAGCAGCACTCTGCATAATGTGAAAGGTGCAGAATGTAGAATTTACTGACACCTAGTGGTGAAGCTGCATAATGCAGCAGAATCCCCCTCTTGTCAATTGGAATTAAAATATATTTTTATCCAAATTCTTTGTGTTAGCTCAAGCGTTCCTCCGCTTACAAGTGTGTGCACTGTTCTCTCTGTTGTTTTGATTCTCGTGATTTCATCATCTCTGGCTGTGCGGGTTCAGGAATGTGACCGAGGATGACGAGGGCTCATATCACTGCGAAGCATCCAACCAGAGAGAGACGATCAAGTCCCAACCGGCCTATCTTCTTCCTGCTGGTATCGTGTTCAACATCAAATGCAGATGTAACCAAGGAATGCAGTGTTTCTGATCTTATTTAAGACTAAAGCATCTTTAAATATCAGTATTTTCTGTCTCACATCACATTTAACTACCCATTCTACATTAATACTTCATGATAGGCTTTTCTCTGTATCCATAACTTTAAATAGATTATTCAGTGGATAAGAAACTCCATCGTCAAATGCTTTTTAGCAAAGATTTGGAATATTTAACTTCAGGGTTTATTGAAGTTTGTTAGTACTCATTTTGTAAATCTCTCTTTTTGTGGCCTCTTAAATATCTAGAGGTGATAGATACACACTGACAGACAAAGTGACCCCAAGAGTCTGTGAAGTAATACAGGAAAAGAGAAATGTACCTGAAGCAGCACGCGTTGTGTTTCCAGAGATGGACTGGAGTTTCGTGCAGCCGCCTGTAAACCTGACGGTGAGGAGCGGGGAGAACGTCACAGTGACCTGCAGACCTCCACACAGCAGGCCTGCAGCTCAGGTGTCCTGGTTCAAGAACAACCGGCTCCTCACCCCCACAGCTCCTGACGCGGTGCTGCCCAGTGGAGACCTCTTCTTTCACAGGTGTGTATCTTCACTGATGCATGAGTGTGAGTGTTTATGTTGCACCAATGAAGATGAACATGACCCTAATCTATCACAAAAAAACATACAGAAATAAGTTCCGTGGTATTAATCACAGGCTGTAACATGTTGGTACGATTTGCTCTAAAAGAGGTGACGACATAAGACCAGACTGTTGTCTCTGCAGTATTCAGGAGATTGACAGTGGGAGTTACTTCTGCAGAGCCTCCAACATCCAACTGCAGAGGTTCCTCACCTCCAGACGCGCCACGCTAACGGTGCTGGGTGAGTGCTGGTGCCTGGAGGCCGCTGTCGACGCCCCTGAGTCTGCGATGAGCACCGACAGCGTCTTTGTTGTCTGTTCTCTTCCCGGCAGCCCCTCCCTCGGTGACTGTGCGGCCCCAGCTGCTGACGGTGCCTGTGGGTGCCCGGGTGGTGCTGGAGTGTCAGGTGTCAGGTCACCCGTTACCCACCGTCAGCTGGATGAAGAGAGGCCACTCCAAGCAGACGGGAGGCAAGGTCGCTTTAGGGTGAGTTGACAAAATACCTATGATATTTACAGAACCACACCGGGTCATGTGACACGGCCGTTCACGTCTTTCTCACGCAGGCTGAAGAACACCACCCTGCACATCCCCTCGACCCGGAGCTACGACGAGGGCGTGTACGTGTGCGAGGCCTCAAACGCTCTGGGCCAGAGCCGCAACACAGCCACGCTGAGAGTTGCTGGTAAAAACCTCAGCTCACAATCGGCCTGACAAGGCTTTGATAACGTCTGATCTCTTGTGGCTAAAAGGTCAAATGTGACTCCCCCCTCCCTCCGTCTCGTCGCAGTGAGCCCCATCATCGTGAACTTTGCGGGTCAGCTGAGCTGCAGGGCGGGGACAGCAGTGGTCCTCCCCTGCAGGGCTGTGGGGATTCTCCCCATCACGTACACCTGGACCAGAGCAGAGACGCAGTCGCCCATCAGTCCCTCTGCAGACACACGCGTTGATGGTGAGTGGCAGTAAAGTGTGAGTCTCAGGACATCGACAGGTCCGCTGCTGCCGACGCCTTGTAACACCTGGACTGTTTTACTGCCGTGTAGAAGACGGAGCTCTGCATATTTCAGATGTGCAGCGGCCTGATGGAGGCGAGTATTACTGCACCGCCGAGAACCGAGCCGGACGACAGCGGAGACGCACCGTCCTCACTGTCACAGGTACTTTGACTTATAATTACTTTTTTATCTATCTAATCTATTCAAACACATTCTCTTAATGTATGACATATTTACACAAAGACTGCTTTATCACAGTACTCTGTGTCCTCTGTCCTATAAGATGAAGATCATCCAGCTGAGAGAGGACAACACACACAACTGGTTTTATCTGAGGTGAGTTATCGAACAGCAACAGTGGTGGAGTTACTAAGTTACTAAGTTCCTCAAGTGGTATTTCAGTAATAAACATTAAAACATTCGTAATATCAGTTCATTATAACAGACATGAATATATCTGTCCTGACGACCACATTTCATTTAAATAAAGGCTCTAAGTGTGTCCTCCTCCACCAGGTGGCGTTGGTTTGCTTTAGAATCTGTGTGTTCTGTGTTTAATCCATGGTCTCAGTCCAGAAGCTCTGGATTATTTTTTTATTATTTATTTCTGGTGTTGCTGTTCTGATGTATATGTCATGGTCCCTGATTATGACTTCTGTGTTTTTGCACATACATCTTCTGCTAAACATTGTCCTGAAACTTGGCGAGTTTTTGTGTTTTTTAGAGCAGCAGGAACAAAGCGCTGCCAGTGTCCAGTCACTCTCTGACCACACCTAATCCAAATACTGACGAGATGAAAACTACATGGATGTTTGCTCCATTTCCTCCACCCTCAAGAGGTGAGCGAGCAATGTCCCAGGGATCACGTCTTTCACCGCCACCCCGGATTCTGCCCACAACCGACCCAGATGCCCAGCTGTCAGCCACAGAGATGCAGCATCCTGTTTTGACAACTCCTCCACATCTAAACCTTCACTCAGTGACTGATGCACCAATAACCCACAATCAGTCTTCATCAGTCAGCAGGCGCCGCCAGAAATTAAAAGTTTCGACTTCAACCGTTCGGGATCAACTCACCGAAAGTCAGTTCCGTTGGACATCTTCACGTTTAAACTTTCCTCATCAAGTCGTCGATTCTCAGGGCTCTGGGATCCATGCCGGGTCTGTGGCCAGTCAAACCACTGAAACAACCAAGACTCTAGGGGAGAGACCATTAGGCTTCCTCAAGCTGGATTCCTCTCTGCAGAGTCCAGCACCGAATCCAGCAACAGAAAGTCAATTTTACCAACCCGGCCGGGAGCCGACCACAACCCTGATATCTCAAACAAAACAGGAAACCCGAATTCACCTTCAACATCCACAGCCTTCACCCAACCCCTCACATGATCCTCACACTCATCCTCCGCACTTCTTTCGTTTGTTGCCCAAGTTCCATCTTGAGGTGTCGACAACCCAACTCCACCTGCTCGCCACACCAGCTCCTCCTCCGTCAGTCACCACGCCCCAGACTTCAACCACTGAACCATATTCAGCCATTTCTTCTCAAACCCATCATCAATCATCCTCAGCACCACGTCCCTCGTTCTCAACCACGCACCCTCACGATCAGACCTCTGATCCTGTAACGCCGGGCCCGGAGATTCCCATCGTGCCTCAGTTGGACATGTCTGATCAGGCACGACTGAACGTTACTCAGCCAGGCGACCAGACCAAATCTGTGAACGGCAGCGAGCTCACGGAGTGGCGGAAGAGGAACACCTCCCAGTCCCCTACGACCAGTAATGACGCCAGGTAGGGCAGGGGAAAATTGAACGGCGGGTGTTGGAAGGTGGAAGGACAGTGAAGCAAAGCGGTGACATGTTGCCTCTGTTGGGTTTGTCTGCTCCAGAGTGACGCAGCAGTCTCCTTCATGGCTGCCTGTGGTGGAGAAACACGACATCCCCATCATTGTGGGCGTGGGCGTGTCATTGGCCTTCATCTTCATCACCGTCACCTTCTACTCAGTGGTCCAGAAGAATGAGGCTGCGCCAACCAACCGAGCAGGTCAGGAAACAGAACTATTCTAAAATATTTGACTTGAAGCTAAATGACGCTCCCTTGACAGCTCAGAGGAACCTGGGCGTCCCCGTCCGACACGGCGAGCGTCGCGCCGCAGGACGCACGTATGAAAACAGGTGAGTGAACCCTTAAATGCAGACACAAGGCCTTACAGCTTGATCTGGCTGGCACATGGAACCACAGCGCTGTGCGTGTCCTCACAGGGCCTTTGAAGACGACGACTGCGTGGCAGTGATTGAGCAGAGCCCCAACACTTCCGACACCCGAGCCCGACCTCCGGGACCCAGCCTGGTCACGGTGCAGATGGAGCCCACGTTTGAAGATCTTCAGGAGGACACACAGTCCGCTCTGGACAACCACTCGGTCACTGTGGAGACGTATCCTGAGCCCGTTCTGGACACAAAGGTTTGGCTGAACTTCAAAGTTATCAGTGTTAATTGAATACAACTATGCATAAGGCATATAAGCATCCATCCTTGTAGTAATAGTAGTAAGATTTGATTTTCAGATTGATCCGTCTCTGGAGGAAGAGAAGCGCTACAGTTTGTCCCAGCCCAGCATCCAGCTGCAGAGCACTGATGACTGGACCGGTAACCGTGGAGACGACCTCGGCCTGTGCAGCGATGCCTTGCCTCCTTCATCGTCCTTACCTTCCCGTTCCCCTTCCCCCTTTCCACAGTCCAGGCGGGAGGAGGGCCTGCACTCCTCGGTGACCCTGCAAAGTCCGGAGCAGCGCGCGGCACCGATCCACCACAGCCTCAGCGTCTCACACGGCAACCCTCCCCTGCTCCTGTCTCACCACGTCTCCCTGGGCCTCACCACGGTTGCCGTTGATGTACATTTTTACCCCGCGGCCACTGCTTCGATGGCGGTAGGCTCTAGCACTCACATCAGCTCAGTGTCCACGTCCACATCGGTGACCGCGCCACTCTTCAGTCCTCCATTGGTCACCAGTTGGGAGACAGACCAATCCACTGCCAGGTCTCATAAGTAGGTACAGAACCAAAAGACGAAACGCTAACACTCATTACACTGGTTTAATAGAAGAAACTGCATTTAAAGGAATGGTTCAACACTTTCGCTCACTCACTAAGTGATAAATCATAAATGTGACGAGTAAAATGATTGTGTGGGGGGAAGTGTGATTCAGATTTTCTAAGAATTGTTGAGTGTTTGTGGTTATCGCACATTTCAAGAAGACAGCCCTCTTGTTGCTGCTTCTGACCCACAACTGGAGATTGTAATTTCTCCATTAACAAACAGAAAGACACCAGCATGAGCTGCGTGGGTCCAAAACGGAGCAGCTGATTTATTTGCAGAGTTGACATGTGAAGGTTTAAATTACTGTATTTGAAATTAGCGTCCTCATCTTTTTGTGGCTTTGTGTTTCATAGCTTTAGCACAGCACTTTTAAATGTTACCAGCCACATGAATTCATACCAACTAGAGCTTTATCATAAATCGTCGTTTGTTCTATTGTTTGAATTCTTTATTTTCATAATGGACGTGAAAGAGAAACTGTGCACGTGTAGCATGTGTTGTATTGATTTTATTTATAATATATGTAGGAGACACGTCATATGATGTGCCCGTTTATTTCAAGTAAACGTGTTTACAGTAACAGTAGAGACCATTGAGGTGAAGCCGCCAAGGAAACACGACTCTGCAATATTTGTAACTGAAACTGAAACTGAATTTATAAGCTACTGGACTGTTTAACATTTTTTTTTACAAACCAAAGGGGCTGTATCAATAAACACATGGATAACACCACCAAGGTCCTTTTATTCACAAACCTCATGGGACACACTAAAATGTTGCTCTTCATCAAAAACTATAAGCACGTTCTCCAGCCCTCATCACTCCCACTGTGACCTTTTTTTTTTTTTTTTTTAATTTACCAGCAGCATGGTCCATTCATCATGACTGTTGCAGCTTTTTTTTTTTTAATTTCATTGTAGCCACTGAATTTTCTCATGGAATTTGTTTCAACAAATTTAGGAACTGGGTGGAACTGCGTCCGAGTGTTTCTCAGGCCTGCACCGTGTTGCACCCCCTCTGCATTCTGAGTCTCTGTGCCTTTCTCAATTCACTCTATATAATTGTTTCATCTTTGGTCATTGAAAAACAGAGAATTCTGTCACTCACAACTTTGAACTGTTTTTTCTCCCAGCAGTAATGTTTGGGAAAGAGAAGATTTAGTTAGAAAAGAGAAAGTCAGAGAGAGTCATTTATCCATATGTGAATATTCATCAGAGTTCAGCAGATGGTTCCCTTGGTTTGTCCTCCTCCTCACTGCGAGGGACACGGAAGTCTACATATGGACACCACTTGGTGTTGAGACACACCAGTTTCTTCAGAGTAGCTGTTTTGACGATGTCGAAGCCCGTTTCTCCGCCGAACGTGCTCGGCTTCCAGTACTGGGGGGAGCAGATGGGGTTTCCCAGCAGGCCTTTCAAGGAGAAGGGAGCGCCCATCTCCACCATGCTCTCACCAAATATACCGTTGGGACGAGCTTTCTCCAGCAGGACTCCGGTGTAGAACTCCAGAGCGTCGATGTCCCCGTAGAGTTCCTCTAGACCTCTCGCCATTTCTACGTCGTCTGCTCAGAAAAGAGTTTAATTCACCTTAAGAATAAGATAATGAGTTAAAATATGAATGAATAAAGCAAGGAGGAGCTCTGAGGGGGAAGGGAGGCCGCTGCCTGAACTGCTGCTCACCAGTCAACTCGTCGAAAGAGGAGTACGGCTCCAGGTTGAACTTCTTCCTGTATTCATTGAAGGGCCTCACTCGAGCCGCTCTGGACTCCTTGATCACCATCTCTGCCACTTTGAGAACAACGTGATGAGCGTTGCGGCCTCCACCGATCTGAGAGAGGAAAAACGCAGGGAGAACTTTCTCTTGTTCGACAGGCGTCAACGGGAGCATCGCTTTGCACAAACGTGACGCGGCTGAAGGGCTGAGTCGCATCCAGGAGGTGATATAAGAGGAAGTATAATGTGCAAATTTAAGAAGACCGTGGTTTAATGGTTATAAACATGGTGTGTCACACGCTGCAGATAAACGAGCAAAAAGAAGAAGTCGTGGGCTTTTAGTAAAGTCACTGTAATTTCCTGTCTCTTTTTTTTAGAACTTGTTGGACTTTTTTTTTTTTTTTTTAACCTTAGATTACCACTAACACTGTCTACTGTCTGTATACTAACAATTACTGCAACACCACGGGCCCTTGAGAAATGCAATCTCATGACTATGTATGTGTCTCACTTATGGAGAAATGACAATAAAGCACCTTGAACTTGAACTTGAACTTGAACTTGAACTTGAACAACTGAGGTGTAACTCTTGCTTAAGATCCTTCTCTCAATTTAACATTTGCAGTCTCGGGTGTAACACTGTTACAAGCCAATGTATTACAACAAAAAATGTAAGCGTCTTCTGTTTCCTGTCACAGCCATTATCATCTTAATTTTCCTTTCATACTATTACAGGCTGGGGTTCCTCTACCTGTCCCGCAGGCTGTCGAGAGAAAGCATCCACCAGCTTCTCCACCCCATAGTGCATGAGCACAGAGGTGTTGTACATAAACTGGGAGTAGGGGATTTCGTCTCCGTCGATGAGGAAGCTGTCTGGCATCAGTGGGTGCCAGTGGTAGAGGTGGCAGAACTCCATGGCGATGCGGTTACTGTACTGGAAACGCACGTTGAAGAGCAGGGACGGATCAAACTTCAGCTTCAGCAGGTAACCGCTCAGGTGCTGCACGTACTCTTCTATGATGATCTTGATGATCTCACCTGGGTGCAGGAAAAGAAGAAAAACAAAACTCAGGATGACAGAAGAGGTCCAAATGTCCACAGAGCAGTTTTTAACCGCCACCCAGACAGTGTCTCCTGTCAGAGACGGACATTAATCTCGTTGAAATACTTGCAGCTTAAACAGAGGAGCCTTTAGTTCGCCCCCTCACCGATGATGATGAGTCTGGTGGTCTGGAAAAGTTGCTCGTCGTCCCAGGTGGGATGCTCGGCCTTCAGGATGTCACAGACTCTGTTGTGCTCCCTCAGCCACACGGTGGAGTACATGGTGAGACCCGGCAGGAGGCCAAATAGCTCCTGACCGATCACCAGGCGATGCTGAGGAGGGACATTTTCAGGGTAGACCATGTGCACGGGGACCTCAGACATGTTAGGGGGGTACATGTCACCGTTAACTAACTGTGGAAACATCAAAAAGACATGAATCATCACTGTGACGGGAAAAAATATCAACGCTCCCTCCCACGGAAATGAAGCCAAGATATTCACATTATTGTGCAGACGAAGTCCTTCCTCTTTTCATTCAACTTAAATAAAAGCTTGGGGAAATTTTACCTGATATTTCAACTTTCCGTCTTTATGAAGCCGGAGTTGAAGCTGTCGCGACAGATCCTCTCCGTAAATATTACTCGCGTCAACCTGTGAGAGCAACAGTCATCTGTAAATCAAATCTACAGTCGTGTTCTCGCCGCTCTTTAGGTCTTATTGCTGCTGCTGAACACACAGTGTCGGCTTCTCTCTCACCCCGTGTCCCAAAGCCTTGGTGAAGCCAACTTGAACTTCGTGGTTGGTCTTGAAAAACTGGTGAGTGAAGTGTTGAGCCATGAAGGCGAACATCAGATTGGTTCCCTGCGGGTCGGGCCTGAATTTGGTTCTTTTGAAGAAGCGCTCGGTCAGCTCTTTGGGATCGGGAAGAACGGGTTTACCTGTTGAGGAAGGAAACATTTCCTCAGAACCCTCAACATGTTGCTTGATGCTCTGCCATTGCTTGATATATACATATAAGTATATTTGCATCAACGTTCACAGTGGCTGTGTGAGGGTCACCCTTAGTTCCCATGGGCAGAGGACAGTCTTCGGGGACAGGAGGGAGAAGGCGGGTGTAGTAGGACGTGTTGTAGTAGCTCTCCCAGCTCAGGTAGCCATATTTGGTGTTGTAGGTCGGAGGACTTGGGATCAGTTCACTTCTGACTTTATGACACAAGCAAAAATTTGGTAAGTGGTTAAGTGGATTTGGTTAAGTTCTTCTGCTCTGGATGATCCATTCCACCATTGACCATTTAAATATGTGTTCATTGATGATGATGATGAACTTTGGGTAACTGAAACACACTGAACCCTGTATGTGCTCACAAGTCAAAGTGTAAAATACAACATTTAGCAAAGGAGCCTCGGTGTTTATTTAAATCAGTTCCTGTTGTGGGCTCAAAATATTCTTTGCAAGTTTTCACAGTCTCTGTCACACAGTTATTCATGACAGGGTGTTGTACCTGTCTGTGACTCTGCTGAGGGGCCAGTTGGGGTTTCATTTCATCACCTACCTGTCAGCACTAATCTCATGAAGATGTCCTGCAGGAAAGAGTTGTTGACCAGGTTCCAGAACCCGTGTAAGTGGGTGAGCAAGTAGTGAACCACCGCCGGTCTGGGCTTCAGCATGCGATAAATCCTGGTCCAGAACTCAGCTGCACTCAACAATTAAGAATAAAGAACTTTTTTTTAATCTAAAGATGCTGTGAAATGTTGTAAGGGTCTGGGACCAGTCAGGCTGGAGGAAGTTAAACATGGACGTGTTTAGAGATATGTAGTGGCCACACTTACCAACGGTGCAGTTGTCTCCATAGAAGCCAGTGCGTGTGCAGTCACATCTGTAGTGTTCTGATCCGAACCTCACACACACTCCTGAGTTCTGACACGGGTAGTAACAACAGGGATTCACTGCAAACAGGCGCCAAGACATCACGCTGTGAGTGCGTGTGCACGACAAGTATCACATTCACGTTAAACCTGTCAAACACGCTCCACGAACCAAACTGACCTCAGACAGAAACATTACCACAGCGAGGTGGATGCAAACTGAGTGATGCAAATGAGCATTCTGATGCAAACTGACCGCAAATAAATGCAAATGACATAACAGGCAAACAGCTGCCGAGAGAGTTCATCGATGCATACGTTTTCCAGTATGTGGAAAAATGGACACCTCTGCATGTGAAATGAGAGCTGGGGCTGAGTGTGTGTAGAGAAAGGCTTGACACAGAAAACTGCGGAACTAAACAGGGTTTCTGTGGAAAAGCTGCCGCTGCTGCCTGTACCACCCTCACTAACCACCAGCCCATACCTTTATCTCTCTGCAGTTGTAATAGGACTTCCTGTCACACTTGCAGAGGCTCACTGAGATAAAGTGACGCTGCAGCTTTTTCTTCCCGTTAACTGGATGAAACGATAGATAAGTGTTTAAAATAAAAGCAAGAGTGTTAAAGATGACTGATATGTCCGTGTGACGCAGGCTACACGCTCACTCAGGAAGCAGATGCAGAATTAAAGATCGCTCCTATGGAACTGTAGGTTCCAGTACCACTGGTTTTCTGCCACTGCACTTTATAACATTCATCTGCAAACCACTCCTGCCCTGACTCTGAGCAAGTGTTCAGCTCCTAACCAAGCAACATACAGAGTCTTCTATTAGAAAGTTATTATAAGAAAATCATTAAAATGTCTCACTCACGGATCATTCAGATCATTCTGTCATCATTACAAGCTGTGGTCCATTCTGAGACAACAAACAACATGAAACCTCTCACCAGCTCTTGAGTCTCCAGCACAGGTGGAGGTCTCCAGCAGCAGCAGGTCCACAGACACCCACAGGAAGAAGATGATAAACTCTATTTAACGTAACGACAGAATGTAACATTACTGTAAAATATCACGCTGCCTAGAAGAACAAATTAGAACTCACTTCTCATGATTTCATCTGAAGATGGGTGAGTTCAAATGTTTTCAAATTAAATTTAAAATAGGGAAATACTTCCGCTTCAGAGGCAGCCGCTCTCCATACAACACTGTCCAGCATGATTTGACTGGCTTTATAACAGGCTTGCTTTGGAAAAAAAAAAAAAACCTGTTTCCTCTACTTCCTCCATCTCTGAAATGCACTGTAATGATCAACACTTCAAAGGAAATTCTGTTGTCATCACATAATTATTACATGATTTATTATTAAATATCGGTGAATTATTCCCATGATACTTTTTTAATCTACCATACAACATTTAGCTCTTTAAGTAATAAAGGCAAATGTTGACAGAAACACACTCTTAAGGAGGAACTTCACGGTGCTCTAGCGCCACCTGCTGGTACATTAGAGTGGTATCTGTTTCTTACATGAACTCAATAACAAGATATGATTCTGCTGTTAATTAATTTCATTTCATTAGATTTTTTTTTTATTTGGTTTTAAACTCAGCATCCACCAAGTCTTTAATTTTTAATCTTTGGGTTTACGTTTTAAACAATTGTAATTATAAAGGAAAACAATTCAATCAATCAAATAGGTAACTATGATGACTTTGAGGCAGGGGAACTCCCTGCAGAGGTCAGTAATCCATCACAGAAATAATAAAGACAGACACTGGTGCTGCTCGCCAATCAGCCGGATTTCAAAAGGGGGGGAATTAAAGATGAAAACTGCGTTTGTTTGCAGTTGAAGAGATTTATTTTCAACAAAGTTTCCAGGACCTGAAATAGAGAGTTTATCTCAGCCAGAGCTCTGTGAGATGTTTTCCATGTTGAAGAACCTCTCCTGAGTAATTTCCTGCATACTGTAGCAATTTAAAGACTATACCTCGTCTGCAGTGTCCACATGGAGATAAAGTTCAATTCTGACCCAAACGTGTTCGACTGATTCTTCTAAAATTGCAGCGTTTCTCTTTGAACTTTCACTGAACATGTCTTTGAAGTTAGAAACACTCAGAACGCCATTACAAGTCATTTGTTACTGCTGCCCATTTTAATTCCAGTTACATTGCTCATCACATTTTTGCCGTCTCATATTCCAAGGCTCTTCCTCCTCGTCTCTTTGACATCATCGTTTCTGATGAAATATCAGCAGCTAGTTCGCTTCGCCGACCACAAACCACAACTGCAGCGATAAGGTTTCTTTTCCATATCCTGTCATCTTCAGGGAGAGTGCAGTGGGTGTCGTGGTCCTCATATTAAAACCAGATGAGCTCGGCTTCTTGTCACTCTCAGACCAGATTGCGTCGTCTGCCAAGTTTGGTCAGGACGTCTCACGGGAGCAAGAGACTGTGCAGCTGCTTCTCCTGTACAATATATGTTCCTAAAACTATACTATACATCCTCTTCCTCCAAAAAAAAAAAAAAAAAAAGAACTTACCATGAGCTGAAACTGAGCTGAGACTGTTGAATGACATATATATGGTGTTGGAGTGAGGACATTTGTTCCATACAGTAACATGGAGGACGCAGGGTTTATGCAACTGCAGCCGGCCACCAGGGGGCGATCCAGGTGATTTGGCTTCACTATCAGGAGCTTTCAGATTACATCTGACTCTGCGGTGCCCCCTGTGGAGCTTTTACGCTATGCCATGTTTATTGTCTTTTTTTTTTTTTTTTTTATCAAATCAACATTGGGTATACTTTTTTAGAGATTTATAAATGTATTATAATCATTTGAAATTCATTCTCCATATTCATGTCATCTCTGCTCGGCTCCTGCACCGCACTGTGAAAGTCGATCTATGAAGGAGTAAGTGATTACATGAATGCAGCGCTAATTCTTACTCCTCCTACTTAAATCCAGGCTTTTGGAAAGTGTAGGCTCGTCCCTCATGGAAACTCCATCTGTAAACTCACTGATACTTTCACTCTAGACGCATTTTGAAACATGCACATTAGTGTCAGGGTTTCTTTCCCTTTCAGGGCTCTGCCTTGATCCGGTGTATATTCCCAAAGTTTCAAGACTGTGGCTCCCTCCAGTCATTCTTCTCTGGACGTTCACTGTAATAACGGTGCAGCTTCAAACAGCAAACTGTATTCGAATTACATTCTGTTTCGGAGACATGATTGATATGAAAAAGAATGGGACGCATCGGGAACTAATTATCAAATCATCATTTCCCGCCTTACAAGTGCCTGAAAAGGACTCGTATCCACACAGGGCTTGTCGATGTACTGCCGGCTGTCACGGTCTGCCATGCCGGCCGAGGCTCAATGCTTCCTATAGCATTCCTGATAATTGAGATCAGATGCTCCTCTGAGTGGAACCTGGACTGGGAGTAACCTGGAAGCATTTATTTTATGGAGAAGATGTTTAGTTAAGCCGGGCTCCCACTCGGGGCCAGCTCTGGTGATGAATACGATTGGTGAAAGCACTGAGGGCTGGTTTTCTGACTTCTTCCTTCCACCAGGTCGGGTTACAGATTAGCAGACTTCCTGTCCAGTTGTGGAACAGGCGAGGCCAACTGACGACGCGGGCGATGGGCGTGCAGGCGAGGTCATCATGCGTTATCTCAGAGGGGCTTCTGACAGAACCCCCCAACAGTGAGGCTTTAAACCAACCCCAGAGTCAGCTGGTGGTCCCCTCAGTGAGAGACTCAGTATAGGTACACCTTAAGTTAAAACAGTCTACTGAATACTAAATTATAACATAAAACCATATATGTTATAATTGAGTATTCTGTCACCCATCCTCTAACATGGAGGAGGTGGGGTTTAGGGCACATTCTGCAGTCAGCCACCAGGGAGAAATCGAGATGCTTTGGCTTCACTTCTGTAGAGCTTCCGTCATCAAATACACTTTATTGTGGAAGGTGAAAACAGCGCCCCCTATGGAGGCTTTTAGTTGAGTTTATGGTCCATCGTTTGTTAGAGATAAATATTTTATAAATGTAATAATCATTGCAAATTCAAGAGACAATAATTTGCATCATGAAAATGCATCTTACAAATTACTGCATCATTTACATCAATACAATACTACAGTATGATATTATGATAGCATTAAATACTTACATTATATGCATATGCATATAATATATATGCACTATATGCATAGTCATTTTCTTCTACCAACTTACACCATTTTACTTCAGTGCAGTTTTGGGTGCAGTATTCTCTTTGTATATGATCACGATGCAGTTGTAGTACCGTGAGCACGGTGTAGGTGTTCACAGACCTCAGACCAGTGATCCATGGGAGGGGGAGGCCAGACTCATTCAGCAGCTGTCAGAGACCTGGCTCAGTTCACTGGAGGAAAACACAGAGTCCTCTCTCTGTAATGGAGTCACTCTGCACACCGACCACATTTTAAGTGTTTCAAGCACGCAGGGTCCGGCACATTAAAGGTTCTGGGTGCATGAAACACAAACACAGGTTCTGTTCAAAGAGACCCACTGACCGCAAGCTCACGTCGGTTGGAACTGCACCACCACCGTCTCTGTCCAAAGCCTCTCACCCCTTTGCACGTTCGCTTTGTTTTATCGCCCTCTCTTGCACAACATGGCCGATGACCAGAGTTACTCTTATGCAAACAAACACCGAGCGAGCCCTGCTTGCGCTTCAGGATATACTGTAGATCCTTTCCAGGGCTCTTGGCTGAAACACCCCTCTGTTTCCTGTCCCACCTTCCACACTTCCCCGGGCCGACCGGAGCGTGAGCGTGGCCGGCAACAGCCACGTTTCCTCGTCTCGACTCTGCCTGCTCCGCGCTCGGAGCTGCTAGGATCAGCAGAGCGGCAGGATATTGCTGTCGGCATCAAACTAAACACACAACGCGTCCTGCTCAAGTAAATCTCCACGTTGAGCCTATTTGCAGTGACAGTTTAAACACTTGAACCCTGAGCCGGCCTGCTGGGGGAGGAGGTGCCGGAGGAGGCTGGGTGGGCCAAGGGGGGCTGACCTAAAGGGGCTTCCGTGATTAGGAGCCACGTTCACCTCTGATTGCTCCGTGTCACTGCAGGTGAGTGCAAGTGGTTGGAAGGAAGTAATTTTCCTTCTGGATGTTGTTACCTGATTGAGTAAGTAGCTGATCTCTGACACTGGCCCGAGTCCGCGAGCAGAACGAGAGCGGAGGCAGAGAGCTGGACGCTGATCAAGACAAGAGGGGGAGAATTAAACGACGCAGCGCTACAACGGTGACCTCTGCTCAGGGAACCTCGCGCGCATATTGTTAGATTTTACCGAGACTGATTAAATTCATATTATTATTTTTTTTTTTATTCATTATTTGTTGATTCAACAAAACGGGGTTTATGAATGAAGCAAATTCAAAAAAACTTTAAATTTTTTTTTTTTTTTTTATATTTAACAGAAATGTAATGTCAGCGTTAAAGAAGCTGATACGAGGAGACACTCATTTGAAATCAATCTCCTTCATAAATAAACATCCCAGACAGTGATTTCCCTGGATTCAGCAGAAACCGACGCCAGTATTGGGATCATCTTGAGACATCTGTATTTCTGGAGGTCGTCTCTTTTGATGTGGAAGAATGAGATGCACTTGAGGATACACTTAATTTCCCACCGCTCACCGGCCACTTTTGTACTCAATGGAGTAAGAAAAAAAAAATGCTCTCTTCCTCCTTCTTTTCTTCGGTGGAATTGATCAGCTGCTTCCTGGCTGTAAATTAAGAGGCATACTGTAATCGACTTGATAAATATCAAGCAGAATACAGCAATCAGCTGAAAGCAATTTGCATGTCTGTGCTTGAGCCAGCGGTTCGTGATTTTCTCTCCTGTCATCTATCATAGACCACACGCTTGGGCCAAAATACACAATACCCCCAAATTGCTGTCATATGGAGTGCAAGCCCTGAAAAAAAGCCCTTCATTTTTCTTTGTCCGCACTTCAAATAAACTTGTATTTGTGAAATAACTGAGAGGCTTTTTTTTTTTTCCTCTCCTACACAACTCTGCAGAGAGAGGGATGGTGTAATGTGCCATTTCCTTTGTTTGTTGAAAGCTTGGCTGCAGGACTGTAATCTAGATGGGTTTGATCTCAGGGGCATGCAGCCTGTTGGACGCTGGACGCTGCTGGATGGTGACTTTTCAAACAACAAACCCATCCTGCAACAAGCTCCCATAGGCAAACATTCCCTGGCCGGATAACCCCACTCACTTTTTCTTTGTTATTCACGTGCTTCCTAACGTTCGCGGCGTTCGTTACCCAGCTGTGAAATATTATATTTTCATGCACACATCACAAAGGATTTGAATAAACATTATCTGGACACTTCAGTCCAAAGTGTCTTTGAGCTGTGGTTCTTTTCTTTGGGCTGACGCTGCTGCACGTCGAGTCAGACGAGATTCCCTTCATCGTCACCACGTACGAGCTGAAGAATACATGTACTCTCAGAACTGAGTGACTGGCTGCGATTTCAAATACTTAGTCAGTTTTGTCTCCCTATATGCTTTTTCATGTAGTACTTTGATTTATTTCAATGTAGTAGTTTACTCTTTACTGGCGTTTTTTTCGTTACTTTTAACTGATCTGATCTTGTCTATCATATTATTGTGTATATATTTTATTCTTGTTGAATTTAGCTGAGATCATGTCCCACCTTGGTTCCGGTGAAGTATTTCCAGCACCGTGCGTGAGCCCCGTTCTCACACAGACCGACATCGAATCCATCTTATCTGAAACATCTGACAGTGTCCACACACTACACGGGGGCAGAAGTTCTACAGAAACAAGATAAGGCCTCGGTGTTCAGTTAAGGGCTCGCTCCACCCTTCTGCAAACATTTTCTTTCAGCCAACAAGCAGAGAATCAGTCATCGCTGTTTGGCTTTGTGCTGTTTCCCCGTAACATGCAACCACCGAGAGACGAATGAATCACGCTCGCTACATCCAGTCTCCACCTCGCAGGAATCCGAGAGTGCGAAGAAAAACACGAGCTGCAACAAAGGGACTCGACAAGGGAACATTGTTGTTTCCAGTTTGACAAAGTAATCAAAAGGTCTCAAGCCTGTCACTGAGGACAATACAGATAAAGACTCTTATGAGGAGAAGCAACACAGAAATATTGAATTGAACGTTTTTATTCCTCCCCCATGGGGGAAACACACATAAATATAGGTAATTGAGCTGGAGCTCTCCTTTTAATGATTATTGCTGTCCACCTGTGTTTGCAATACTGTGTCTCTAAGACAGAGTGGGGACATACAGGTAAGTGAATCCTATCAAATCTCATTTGAATCAGTGCTTAATTAAAATCACATGTTTTTTACAGTTGAGTTGTTTTCCCCCTGGTTATAAATGATTTGTGTTTGACCTCTAGCTGTTGTAATAGGATTTCAGCTCAAAATGCTCCATATAACAAAGTTTGGCTGCGGGTGGCACGTTTTGTTTTTGCGGCGTCACCAATCCTGTGGGCGTAGCTGCGACTGCTCGTAGTTTTGGACAGATTACACTGGCATGAAAAGCTAATTATGTTTTGTGCCACTGATTACGCCATTGTTAAAGCTTCTGAATGGGAACTTTCCGAATCTCGCATATCGCTCCAGCAACAATAACATTTGGGGGTAAAAATAACGAGTGAGAATGTCACACTGGAAGAACTAAACTAATCTGCATCATCGTGGAATTGACCTGGCAACAAAACATCAAAAACTACAGACTGATGCCGTCTGATCGTCGTTAAAAAATCCTGATTGGGTCCAAGAATTTCATTATGTGACATTTTCCTCATGAGTCACACCCACTTAAAAGCAATGAACCACACAAATAACACAAGTACTTTGTCTTATCACATCACTTAATATTAGATGGAACCTTTGTAAAATTTCAAGATAAGAAAATGATTGTGCATGAGTTCAAGATGCAAGTGAAAAATGAACACTTCACTCAAAACTATGACGTTCAGAATCAGAACCCTAACATATGTAAAATTAATTAAATTAATTGTCACAGAGACTATTAGAAATAACTTGCAGTATGCAGTATTCCTAAAATAACTAGCTTATATGAGTCTTACACTATATCACAACCTCTTCACCTTCATGAGTGGAAGCCATATATATAATATATATATTATATAATTGCATTGTGATTCAGTAACAGGAGGAGGACTCCACCTCATTGTCTGTTGTTTTCCACCATCAGTCCTGTAAATAAGATGTCGCCCTCCTGTGAACCTGGCTGCACCTCCACTGCACACAGGCGATGCACGTCACACATTGTTGACATACCAGGCATCAAACTGCCCACTGGGGCTCATCGGATGCGTCTAATAGCTTTAGCATGTGCTGCAGTTTGTTTTTATTGTGGCGGTGTGCTGGTGGCTTATTGTTTGTTTGGCTTGCAGACAGCCGTGCGTCAGGGAAGGGCTGCGGGGCCGAGCAGTCGCTCACAGTTCACGTGTGAGGGTCACGGAGAGAATGAGGCAGGATGAGGCAGGATGAGACAGGTGACCCCGGCCTGAGGTGTCCCCTCGTCCTGAACCTACAGACAGGATTAGAAGGAGAAATATACTGTATGTGCCGAGGATTAAATCTTTTTGTTCTCGACCAGAATAAGACTTTAATTTGTTACTCACTTAAATAAACAAAAATATATTCCAATTAATCATCTCTGAATATTAAATACTGTTAATATGTATAACATTTACCTTCACCTCTACATTGGTCCATGTGTTAGTCTCTTATTAATCTTAATCTCTCCTCTTTCATCTTTTTGTATTTTCACTTCCTAACTGTGATTGACCTTCCATTAAAACACATAATAAAGTGGCTCTGATGTAAACAATATGACGATATATAACCCTCTGGTGGGGGATGTTAGAATCCTTTTTAATAATCCATAATTAGAAATTGAAAACAAAAATTGTTTAACATTTGGACACAGTTTCCCTCTGTAACACAAAGCACACATGAGATCACTTAGCTGTTTGAAAATAGGAAATGTTGGAAAAACTGTTCAGCAATGGAAGATTGAATCATAAATCTGGACATGAAGCAAACAAACACTGTCTGGGGATGACGGTTGAAAGAAAGCAGAGCGTGGCTGCTTTTGAGTGAAGTTCAAGAATTACATTCTGTACGCCCATCCGGTCACTTTAGTCTTTTTTTTTTTATCAATAACAGGATAAGAAAATCTGAAGTATATTTTATTTTGAGGAAACTCTAAACTCAAACTTCTAACCATTTAAATGTTTTTTTCATAGTGTGAAGCTTAAACAATAATAAACTCCCAGGTATGATTGTCTCTGAAAAGGTTTCGCAGATCCAACTAAACCAAAACCTTGGAGAAAACACAGTGAGAGCGCTTAAAGACGTTCACTTGATAATGGAGGTGAAATAACACCCTTCACTCCTGTAGGTCTCCCAGCATCTTGACCAGCCCACTTCCAGCTGACCCCTGTTCCATCTGGTGATTACAGCTAATGCACAGAGCCAACGGAGAGCATTACACACACAATACCACGAGACTGAGACAATGTCATTCTGCTCTTACCGATGCTTTTATGTGGTCAATGAGTGTTACAGGGACATTGATTTGATGGAAACCTCCACTTGAAGTCAGTCTGTTCCCTCTGCAGGGACTTGGTTCAGTGCAGAGACTGACGTCACAAAGATTCCTGTCAATACGGAACAGACCTGCCCCTCGTGAACTGCGTGTCACTGAATAAGTGTCGCATATCTATTGGTGATGAAACTTGTCAACTTGTTGCTCGACAACTGAAGAAGTCAGAGAAATTTGTGGGTTGTTTTAAAACGTACGTAGCTGTTGCTCTTCATCAGTTCTGTTGTCATTTCTATGGGTGTGATGGTGGTTTACTGGTTTTACTGCTATCTGATGAATTCAAAATCCATTTTAAATTTTCATTTTTATGATAAAATGTATTTAACTGCATTTTGACTCCTTTTGATATATTGGTTAATAATGAAAAGCACGGATTACATTATAAACATTTTTATTTCCCAGAAGGAACAGAACCAAAGAAACAGAAACCAAACGTTATGAATAAAATATTGTCTAAATTCAAGTTTTAATTATAGTGATAATTTCCTCTCTGGAAACATCTGGATTCAAATTTATCCAAACGAGACACAAAGGAAAAGTTCAAGAAGCTGTGTGAAAAATAAATAATTTATTTAAAAATGTAAATCATGTGTGATGGATAATTAACTCAGGCTCCATCTTCAAAAACTCCACCAGTGCAACGAACAGTGACTCTGACCTTCTCCATTCAGGTTCATCACAGTTATTTTGCAGGATCCTGTATAAAGTATTCTTGCGTCAGGAGCATCACATCCTGTCTGACTCAACTGGGTGTAAACTTGGAGTCGAGGCGGGGAGACGGAGGCACAGCGGACCAACAGCACTGGGAGGGTGGTGCTGGTACCACTGGTTTGACTCCCAGCTCCAGAAAGTTAATGAAGGGGGATTATTGTGCAGACAGAGAGAAGGCGGAGAACATACCTTTCTGTTGTACCAAGAAAAACAACCATGTCCCGGGGAATTATCTGGATACTTTGCCTGTGATGCTCTGGAAAAACTTTTTCTGGACGATGTTCTCGCTGCTTTTGGGAGCTTCTCCATGTATGAAGTATTTTTATTTTTATTCCCACAGGCCACCTCTTGTTTTTTCACTGCCTCCAATGTTTACACCGTAGCTGGTGATTAACATAATGTTGCATTCCTGTTAATTTGGACCCAATGAAGGACAACACGGGCGCAGGATTTCCACCCAAACGCAGATTTTTTGGCACTTTATGAATGCAGCTGTAATCACACAGGGGAGCCTGGAGTGTTTAAATGGGTCCATCAGGAGAAAGAGACAATCAAGCTCCTTTATGCCTCAAGATCAGCTGCAGTTTCTGCGCATTGTCTCTTATGAATAGACCGATCTCCAATTGAGCCTCTTCACTTTGGAGATTTTTTCGATTTTCGATCTTTCTTTTTTTTCCGCTATTGAAATTAGGAAGTGCCGCCTGGTTCCTTCTCTTAGCTTGGTGGCTCCGCTGCCTTTTCGTGATTGACACATGAAATTGACACTTGGGCTGGGCTCTTATCAAGCGAAGCGTTTCAATCCGCCGCTAATTGCAGATACGGTGCCATCCTTTCTTTTCACGCGCGCCTGATTGTACGGGAACACCGCAGCCTCCCATTGCGCACAAGAGGAATGATCGATCATACATAGGTTTTTTTCCCTCTCCTAATTGCATCAAAATGTCTTTTGTTGCCAGGGTTTAAATGCAGGAGAAACTGTTATTCGTTGTTTTGGACCGGATATAGTGTGGGTTGGGGCAGAGATGCGTAATGCGCAGAGCAAGCTCCATCTTCTCTCCAAATAGGCAGCGCGCAAGACCCGAAAATGGTGAGTCAGAAGCATCTGGAGGAGTTCGCCTTGCAACCCTTTTTTTGATTTCTTTGTCTTTCAGCGTGTGCGTGTGAGAGGTGTGCTCGATCCCTCCACTCGCGCCCTGCTCCGGAAGCCTCCCCAGGGATCAGCAGGTTTGACCAGGAGGCTCCATCAGACGCTCACCAGCAGGGATTCAGTGGAGAGCGAAAAACAAAACTCGGTTAATTGGGACTTTTCGGGGGTCGAGTTCACAGACTCTGCAGCAGCCAGCGAAGCTTGGGGTTGAATTATTTTGTGTTTGGCTTTTCAGAACAGATTCGTGCACAGTGAAATGTTATATGCATAGTAATAGGCCCTAAACAGAGACTTAGAGTCTATCTAGACATTCGTTTAGGAGGTTTGAGTCCTCTAAAATATTTTTTTCCCTCTGTAATTCGACTAAACAAGAAACAAAGATGTTTAGATGGGATTTTTTTTTCCGGCGCAGTCTAAGTCGGAGGTGAAGAAGGAGTCCGCGGAGTCCAGCCCGTCGGAGGCCGCCTGCCTCTGCTCTCCCCCGGCCGCCAAGAACCAGTGCGCCAGCTGCGGCATGGAGATCCACGACCGGTACCTGCTGAAGGTGAGGACCCAAACACCCAACATGTTTAACTCTGTTCAAAAAAAAAAATTATGCACACAAATCTTATAGAGATTCTCATACGTTATAGATGATCTTCGTTTGGTTCCTTTGTTTTGCTTCAATTCGATCTCAGGCCTTTAATTCCATTTTATTTCTACCTGTGAATCAGGAGCTGTGCTCGGATGTGATTTGAATGACTGTGTTTTAAATCGGTCCTTCCGGTCATGGCCTGTCATTTCTGGTCCTCGCGCACAGGTCAACAACCTGAACTGGCACCTGGGCTGTCTGGAGTGCTCGGTGTGCAGAGCGTCCCTGCGCCAGCACAGCAGCTGCTACGTGAAGAACAAGGAAATCTACTGCAAACTGGACTATTTCAGGTAACGGCGCTCACACTCTGCGGCTGCTCCTTTCGACCCTGCAGGATGGAGTGGTTGATCAACCCGAAGCTCACTTTGCACAGTTATGGAGAAAAAAAAAACAAAAAAAACACAAACGTCATCATTAATTGACATGAATGCGTTTATTTTTCTCGAATTAAAAAAACAATCAGCGTCTGCTTGATGACGTTCAATTCGACTATCATCGTTCAATTGATTTGAACTGAATTGAACGATCGCGTTGTTTTAGTTCGTTTCTGTCCAGTGGCTTGGTGTCGTCACGAAGATTATTTTTGAACAATTAATTATATAATAATAAACTGTCCGCGCACCATACCTCCAGTCAGATTGTTATAAGTTGGTTTGCAGAGGAGAAAAGACAAATGATTTTAACCGGAGCGTTTTTATAAAACACTATGTTCACCTTTGTTTTATTGAAATCTCAAAAATACTGATGTTTTCATTTTTAAATGTTCCACTGAATCCCCTCAAATCTTCTTAATAATCTTTTTATTAAATTAAATTGGATTAACCCCCTGCTCATGTACAGAAGTACATTTCATTAAAAAAACCGTCATATGTGATTATTAAACTGAAAACAACAGACTGTATCTTTAAATCTAGCTCCAGTTTTAATTTGTTAAATACATGTCTGCTTCACCTGAAATAAAAAAAAAAATATATGGCTTATTTTTGGATCCAGGTGATAAATCCCAATTTTGTGGATGTTTTTCCATCTGATTGAGTTTGACTCTCAGTCTAGTGCCGAGTGTATTACAACTTGCATAACCATGATCTTAGAACTGAGCCAGATCAGATCCATGTTTGATTGATTCAACTGTACTAATGTACAACATCAGCCGCATTAGCTAATTTCTGACCCTTGTTGCCCTTGGATGCTGTAATTTTAACTTTTAATTTGATTCATTCAGAAACATATCTGTCATCTGACTGTAACCCATACTGGAATGTTTTATTAGAGTTATTCCTCAAATAAACATCAACATCTGTACGTAGAGAATTTGTTTAGAATAATTAACATTAAATCTTTAAAATCATTTTTTGTCCTCTGGCTCTCAGCATTTACAAAATGAAGCCCTGTTTTCTTATTATTATGTAAACTGATTAATTAAAGTATTGTAAGTGAGATGGCATAAATCATCCATAGCATTTCAATAAAGTTTTTTTTTTTAATTCCTTTGATTAACCTCCCATGGGGAATATGGGGGGGGGGGGGTGACAATTAAACAGCTGTAAACAGCTGCTGCTGTCGTTCAATATTTAGTTCACTAGATTAGTGAAGAGACGATGAAGAAGGAGTGTCAGAGGTTAACAAAGTAAAAGTATAAATCATATAGACGGTTTAAATATGCAGAAATGTTAATGTGTAATTTATTAGGAGAATCTGAGAGAATTGAGAATCAGAACTTTTTTTTTTATTCTGGCACATGATGGTTTCAAACCTCTGGTGTACAGCAGGATGCATCAAATGAATGCCCAAATAACAAGTTGACATTCTAATTTTTATTCTTTTTAGTAGCAACTTTACAAACATTTAAAAAAAAAGAGTTTCAATCCCCAGCGGAGGAAGAATCATAACATCTTCTGTCTAAAACCGAAATGTGCAGGTAGACAATGAAACACAACTCAGAGCCATGTGTTTGCAGACTAATACAACTGATGCATTGTGGGCACTGAGCTCTAACACACATTCGTATTGTTGCCCTGTCACAGTGTGTGTGTGTGAGTTCAGACGGATGTGTTTGTGTAACTGTGTGTATTTAAAAGATCCTGCTCTGGACCTTCGACTGAGCTCCGTGACCTGCAGCCGACCTTCACCTGACGTCTCCTTCTCCCTCACAGTAGGTTTGGCACCAAGTGCGCCCAGTGTGGCCGGCAGGTGTACGCCAGCGACTGGGTGCGGCGTGCCCGGGGCAGCGTGTACCACCTGGCCTGTTTCGCCTGTTTCTCCTGCAAGAGGCAGCTGTCCACCGGGGAAGAGTTCGGCCTGGTGGAGGGCCGGGTGCTCTGCCGCAGCCACTACGACATCATGCTGGACAACCTCCGCAGGGCGGCGGAAAATGGTAACAGACACCATCCGAGAGGCATCTCTGATGATCCACTCAGGAAAAATATACAAGTCCCATGGCCTGATTAACTTCCTAAGGGACCCTGGGGGAAAATTTGTCATAAGGGGCCCTATTGCCCCCCCCACTATACATATCAGTTTACATAGACACGTCAGGAACCAGCGCTCTGCAGACTTCTCTTCAAAGCCACTTTCAGATGCGAATTCCGGATCATGTCTGGACACTGAGGTTCAGACATGATCCCGACTTTGTGTTTGACATGCAAAGGATGCAACAGGAGATTTTCGAGGAAAATGTTCTGATATTCAAGCTTGGGGTGGCATCTGCATGGAGCATGCAGGAGGCAGGGCATCATCTTTCCAAGATGACATCTTTTTTTATTGTGTATGGCTCCTCTCCTTTATCCCATTTGTACAAAGATTTTCTATCTGTTGACTGCTAAACGTCATCAGCACGTCAGCTGGCACACTTTGAGTTTCCCGGATGATTCCCTGCTGTATTCTCACGCCCCCGCTCGCCTGGCATCAGAAACTGACATCAACCGAACTCGGACATTTAGGTTCTCACATTCAGCCCCGTTCAGCAGAGTTCTGCGCACGTCTGAGAGCAGTTTAAGTTTCCTCTGTGGGAAGATTGTACAGTGAACCAAACTGCCCCCCTCAAGAAACACGCAACACCAAACCACATCGTTCCATCCCTTAAAGGATTAGAGCCAAAGTGCAGGAATGATAGTCAAGGAGAAAAGTTGCAGAGATGGGGAGGAGCTTATGACGACTCCTGTCCCGATCGTAGAATTTAAGGGGCTTCAAAGAAAATTGTCACTGCCTTGGAATAACGCAATCAGCAGGTCTCCGCTCCCGCTCATCTCAGGGCCCCTCTAGAGCCAATTGCTTGCTCTTTCTAACCTGTTGTGATGCCCCTGCTTCGCTCCGCACTGTCAAAGAACATCACATTTTGAGTCTCTGAGGATTCAGCCTGGCTCTTTGTTCAGGAGACGTAGCGTCACCATCACATCAAAAGTAAAACTCCCCAGTCACCTTAACAACAACGATGGACTTAAAACATCTGGAAGTTCATTTTAAACTCGGCCTTGAAGACAGAGAAAAGATTTTGGAAATCTAACAAAAAGAAATAATAATGATGAAAAAAGTACAACATAAGCCAGAGGTATAAATGTATGGAGTTCCACATTGGTCCAACCTTTTTTCGATAAAAAGCTCTGGTGTCAGACTCGGCTCTCTGCTGTGTTTCCAGCAGGGAACATGTCGGCCATGATGGTATAAATACTTTGGACTGTGCGGTTCTTGGCAGGAAAACATTTAAATTAAGTTACCATGGCTTGTTTGGACAGTTTAATGACACAGACTTTGTGGAACTGTAACAAGCTCGGCCTGTTGTGTTGTGCAACTTCACAATCCGCTAACTGAATTTCTAAGTGACATGAGAACCCTTGCTGTGAATGTCTTCAGGCACAGGGCTGACCCTGGAGGGGGCGCTGCCCTCCGATCAGGACGGTCAGCCAAAACCAGCCAAGAGAGCGCGGACGTCGTTCACTGCCGAGCAACTGCAGGTACAAAGCTCTGATTGATTTCAACTCACACTCAATTATCAGTAAATACTAAACTGGAAATTGTACTGTAAATACGTTCTCATTGCAGATTAATGTCACCTATCTGATGTATTATATATGAGATTTGTTATACTGGCTTTAATTACTTGTCACTGTTAATGCAGTCTGTCAAGCTTGTTTGTTCAGGTGGAGCTGAGTTTTAATTATATCATTAGAACAGGCTGAAACTGACGATTGCTTGTATTCTGGACTGATCTTCTAATCCTGATTATTTTATAAAATATAAGAAAATGAAAAGAATTGTCCATCACCATTATACAGGGCTCCAACCATCACAGAGAATTCACTGAGGAAATGTTCACATTTCAACCCTCTGGAACCATCAAATATTCTCAGTCATTATTTAAACATTTTATTTTCAGTTACCAAAACAGTTTTACGAATGGGCAGCATGTTACTGTTTATTTTTTAAGCAAAGTATCACATTTTTCATGTTCATGTTGTTTGTTTGTATTTGTTGTGTTTTTTCATCTACGTTTGTGAAGTAGCTAAATATATCAAGATCTATCATATATAATGTAAAGTATTTGACTGTCAAATACTAGGTCTAAAAGTGCATAGTAACTTTCCTCATCCTTATACTGTATTTTTATGATTTTGTGTTGTTTCCTGTCAGGTCATGCAGTCCCAGTTCGCTCAGGACAACAACCCCGACGCTCAAACTTTACAGAAACTGGCCGAAATGACGGGACTGAGCAGGCGGGTCATACAGGTCAGGCACACTCACACGTGGTTAAACAATACATAAAGTATATGAAGTAACCATTATGGCCAATTTTCTGTTTATTACTTTACATTTGCAGGAACCTAGTGTTCTGCTTCATTTATAATAATTTCATTATCACTAAACTCTTGAAATGACCATCGTGGATTAAAAACTACAATATTATCTGAAAAGTAATGGAGTACACAAATGTGGTAAATGATTTGTCATTAAGTTGTAAACTGCCATTCTTTGAGTTTAATAATCCCCTTAAACTGGAGCAGTTCCTCCAAACCTCCAGTCAGCTTATTTCAGTGTACCAGTTAGTTAAACTGGTGCCTGGAGCTGGTCATCGACTGGAACCCAGGAACAGACATTTGACCTGCGGCTCCTCAGTTTGTTTAATAATCGAATGGGTGATTAGAAGAAGAGTCCAAGGCCTTGATTGAGATGTCTCTGCAGAGTATTTCCAGCCTGCCAACTCATGTTCGCATTGTCTGTCTGGTTTCCCAGGTTTGGTTTCAGAACTGCCGAGCCCGGCACAAAAAGCAGCCGCCCCTCAACAGCTTCTCTCAGAGCGCTCCGCTGTCCAGGATGCCCCCGTCACTGCCAGATGACATCCACTACTCCCCGTTCAGCAGCCCGGACCGACCACATCTCCTGGCTCTGCACGGATATCTGGACTGTGAGTGTTGCGACTTCGAAAATAATCCATCACTTAAAAAGAGATTTAAAGCATTAGTGTTAAATCACATGCAGTTATGGGCGTAGATTGAATCTGGTTGAAATTTGAACTATTTCTTTCTGAGGCTATTTACTTCCAGTCCTTCACATTTCAGAGGGAAATACTTCAGAGGATTTATGTGGAAGCTTGAGTTTCTTCACAGAACTAGTACAACCCAGGATCTGCAATACTGTGCATCAGACCACCAGTCAATAAAATACTTTTCTCTCAAAAATCTATGAGGAGAAAAGATAAAATACTCTTTAGAACTAAATAATTATGGTCAAATATCCTACTTTCATTTCACAGGTACCCAAGGTATCCAAAAGCAATGAAAGGAACTTTTGGAAACCAAAACCTAAATGTTATCAGAAGATCTAAAGACACAGCACTTGGTTGGATGTAAAAGCTTTTTGTGAAGAGCTCAAGTAAAACTATAAAAGTATGTAGATCAAAATATATTACCAAAAGTAAAAACACTGCATCCCCAGAATAATGTACCTTATAGTTCTGTGATATTTATTTATTGTTCAGGTGAAACAGATTTGGTCAGACTCGTCATATTCTTCAGCTACAGTCGTTAGTTAGTTACTACTTTCTATGTTCAGTGGGATATTACTGTAAATATCACAGTTTTGACCAAATTTCAAATGATTTATTTCCTGTTTCCTCTAACATACCCAGTTGTTATGCCCCATGTCTCTCCCCGCTACCTTAGAAACCAAAAGGGTTTTATCACTCCCTGGTTGTGTAATGAAAATGTGGTAAACTACATGCTTTTGGTGAAGTTTTTAAAACCAAGTGAATTGTGCCTGTGTGACTAATGACATGCTCACAGTCTCACTAAGTCTCTGCTCTGTGCTCCGTGCAGCTCATCCCTTCTCCGTCCTCGCTGCTCCAGGCCACTTGACCCACCCATCCATCTCGCTACCGCAGCTGCCCATAAGCCGCTGACTTCCTGTGTCTGCATCTCCAGCGCTCTGAGGATATTGTGATTAAACAAATTTAAATTTAATTTAAAAAAACAGAACAAAAATGCTTCGGTATAAACTGTGCGTAATAATATGCACTGTTTTGGGAGCAGCAGGACAATCTGTTTTCCATCAGTGGGACTGTTCGTCGTGAGACTGAAAAGCTAAACTTGTCTTTTAAAGACAGCAGATTGTCGTCATGGAAGCGTCGTCCGACTGCACGGGAAAGAAGTTTTCTTTTCCTTTTTGTGGCTGGACACAAAGCACAGCATCAGGTCAGGACTTCATTTCATTTGTTTACTCGATCATTCAAGGTATTGTTATTACGCTGCTGCAGAATGAGCTTTCGAAACAAGAAGAGAGACAGTGAGACATTGTTGTGGGCATATCACAGTAAAACCTCAGTATTGGATCTCTGGAGCCGATGATGATGATGAGCACATTTGCAGCCTCACTGTAGTTTGTCGTCGTGTTGTTGTCAGAAAAATGCAAACTTATTTATTACAGAACAAAAACTTCACTTTTTAAAAAAAGCACTTTTAAATGTGTCTTGAAATGGAACAATTCAGTGATTGTACATTGTAAATACGGTTTAATAAAATGTATCAGAACTGTTACGAAAACAAGGCTCCGTTGGATTTACTGGCTTACTAAGAGAGGGCAGGAGGGTGTGTGTGTGTGTGTGTGTGTGTGTGTGTGTGTCTACGTGCTAAGTGTCAGAGGTCAGGTGCGCCTATTCAGTAACCTGTTAATCAACCTGTTAAACGTCCTGCCACAAACCTACACATCATCTCCACTTCACATTCTGCACTGAAACCTGATCGATCCTGCTGTGACGAACATTACAGTGGCTCTCCCTCGCTGTGCAGCCATTGATTGGGCCCCGTTACCTTTTATGAGGCCCTTTAACACAGATTATCGAAAGTTGCTGCATTGACTGACAGCACTTAAACCTCCGGGATGGGAGGAGTGAATGGATTAAAGGATATTGTTAGATCGGGTTTTTCCAAACTGGATCAATGCAGCTTTCTTTCTCTCTCTCTCTCTCTTTTAGCACAGAAGTAAATTCTTTGAGCGTGCAGCAATCATGCACGTTTTACAATCCTGGTCGCATTTACAGCAGCAACAGGGGCTGAAAGCCACGTCTGCGGCTGATACCAGCACCAACACAAAATGGTTTCCATCCTGATATTCGCTATTTATTTGTTATTTTAAAATGTCACAGAGAAACGTCGCCTGCCTATAATAATATATTTTCTGGGGACACTTTCTCTCCCTCCTCCTTGTTAAAGCGCTGATCTTATTTTGTTTCATCCTCTGAACTTTCCACTTGTTTCTCCGCCTCTGCAATTCAAATGTATTGATTTCAATTGACTGTGCACTTCCTGCTAACAGCCTTGTTAATGACACGTCAGCCCAAAGCAGTGACCTCGCATTGTTGACAGATGTGTTCCCATTTTAGTCGGTTTGAATGAAGTGAATGGCTTAAAGGAGAAAACGCATGAAAATGGTGCATGTTTAAATTGCACACGTGTAAACATAACTCTCCCAAATGACCCCAAATTATCCTCTGCTAGACCACTCGCTTGTTTAGTTTCTACCCGACAGCACTTTCCCCGTTGTGGTTCTCCAGAGGGCTGCTGGAACAGCACAGAATTAGGCCGGGTCCCATGTTTATAACCTGCACCGCCGTCTTCCTGCCGTTCACGTGCTTATTTACGGCCACGGGGGTCACGTGTGAAAGGTTCGTCACAGAATGAGTTCACGCAGGCATTGATTGTTGAATTTACTGTTTTAAAGTGCAGAACACAAACAATTTCAGGTGACAGCAGAACCCCAGCGTCTAGTGTCTCTGTGTCACTGTCTTATTTTTGTGTGTGTGTTTAAATTTAAATCAGACTGATGGGTGGGTGTAAAGGGGGACAGAGGAAGAACTCTCTCCATAACTTTACCTCTGACTCAGAGTTTCTTCCAATCAATCACTTTCAATCAATTCAATCCGGAGGAAACCTGCGGGAACGCGACGCAGCTCCTTGTGAAATCGTGGAACAAAAGTTGTCTTCATACTAAGTGGAGAGATGATTATCAGACTGACATGGTTTGGGCCACCTGCCAGCACTACACTGTAAAAAAAAAAAAAAGCATGTATTTCTCCCCCATTAAAGTCCCTCTCGGATCCCAAAGCTTAAGGCAGCATTTAGGCATGTCTCTCTCTCTCTCTCTCTCTCTCTCTCTCTCTCCATGTGAAAGCATCCCCGAGTGTTCAAGCCTCCCCGTGTTTTTTCATCCTGTCATGCGTCCGCCTCGGTGATTGGCAGCCTCAAGTGGTTGCAGATGAAAGCGGGCCCCCCATGCTAATGAATAGGCCCCTGATTGCAGAGCCGTTCGCTCGCTGAATTACAGCGGCGGCCGCCTAATGAGCAGATACACTGCAGTGCCCCTTGTCTCCGCGCATTCCCATTTCTCTTCTTCATGCTGATGAGCTCTCTCTCCCCCTCGAACAACAGTCAACAAAACCTCTGTGGAAGATTGCAACGTGAGCCATCTTCATCATCAGCGCCCTCCTCCTCCTCCTCGAGTTTATTTCGGATGCTGCCATATGCTGATAGCTTCTTCAGTTTCTTTGTCCGTTTACTTTTCGCCCGAGGATTTGATGTGACCGAACTGAAGAGGCAAAGTAACTGAATGGCTGATGAGGATGATAGGAGCTCCAGAATAAAAGAACTTGGATGATGAATTGAAAATAAAGTTGTAAAAAGCTGTAATAAAGCTGTAAAAATATATTGTGAAATAAACAAATCCCAGTGATATATATAGAGGTAAATAGTGTCAACACAGAGAGGCCCGAGTTCATGGATTAAAACCTGCTGCACTCTCCCACATGTTAAAATAATTCATTTGGAATAATTGATTGAATTATTTTTCAAATCATGTGTCAACAAGTTGACCCAAGTGAGAGGTGAATCATCTTGATTGGAAAAGAATGCTTCAGGCCTCTACTTAAATTGTCCATTCTCATTTTAGGAGATAAGTACGTTTAGGCAAAGCTTTGATTCCTTCACAAACGCAGCAGCAGAGGTGTGAGGAGTGGATTAAAGGGATAGTTCACCCAAAAAGAAAACTCATTATCCACTCACCACTGTGTTGATGGAGGTGTGGGCGAAGTGTAAACACAACTTTGACTTTTGTATCACAAATATTTTCTCTAGTTGTCAACCGTGTTCCGACCACCGGGCCACGCAGGGCGGACGTTCCTCCAGCAACAGCAGATTATTCCTGGAAGCACTTATCTTTGCATCATATCAAAATGTCATGTCATCCATCAGCTGTTTGGCGACACACAAGTAAACCAGCAATTTTGAGCCGCTCTCAAACCAACGGTGACTAAATCTGTTGTTCAGAACTGGACTATTTGAGGCTTCGGAGCTGGATCCAAGTCAACAGACAACAGTTGGGAGGGTGAGAGCTGCATGAGCGAGCGTTTTTGGGGAAACATCCTTTTTATAGAGGAGCTGGACCACGATGAATTTACTTTGTGGCCCAGGGTGTTTTGTTTAAACATGGACATTGCGCAGACCTTCCATTTAACCCCCTCTCTGCTGTAAAAGCTATAAACTGTGTCGAGCATCAAGTTTCCAAACAAGGACAAAACAAAATGAATTTATTTGACCATGGACTTCGGGCTGGAACATGGTGTACTGTAGACGTTCTGAGAAACAGAAACTTTTGTCCACATTATAAACAAGGACTTTTACAGTAGCACACTATAGGAGGAGAGCTGATGAAAAGCGAGGAAATGGTAGAAACATGTGATTCACTTCACCCGGGCTGACGGCCAAACTGTGCTCTATGCAAAAATAAACACAGGACTCCACAGCACGGCCCCAGCATGTGTTTATTTTCAGGGGGCGGGGAGCAACAACGACTTCATATATCACAGCACGTCAATTTGATTTATTAGAAGGTGCAGGAGAATCTTAATCACTCTCCAAAGGGAGGACAGGCGGTGGCGCTAGTGCACAGTGGAAGACTCAGGATTCTGGGAAGTTGCTGTCTGTGCAGCTGTTGGAATTTGTTGTGCTGTTGCATTAATTTCTTACGCGGAACAAAACACTGCCCTAGATTGAGTTCAGCTCAGCAGCACCACAGCTTCAGTGTGGCATCACAGTGGAACCAGCACCTCTCTGGGTGATATAACTCTTGTTACACTGCACTGGTTATGACTGGGCCAGTGTGTAGGGATTTAGTGGCACCTGGTGGTGAGCGCCAAGACTGAAGCAACCTGACCCTCAGCCCCCTGGAGTAAAAAAATACATGAATTTGAAAAGCAGGAAATAGTTAATGTTCTTTTTTTTTGTTAGATCTATGAGAACTCTGTAAAATTATTTTTCTATTAAAGTGATCAGTGAATCAGTGTATGACCGGCATGTAGAACAGTTCTCAGCCACAAGATGACAGTGTAGTCATGGATTGTGAAAAAGAGGAAGCGTCAACAGTGATTTGGCCCCATGTCAGATTATTCAAGCATGAACTCAGTCTGTAGCTGGTTTACACAAACACCTCGGCATGTTGTCCAGCTAAGGACAAAACTTATGCGTCAGGAGATGTTTCTTTTGTCTGGATTTTGATCAAACCTCATTGTGAACATAGTTAAGGCGTTTCATGTCAGTGTGTGTGTGTCCTCTGAAGAGGTGGGGGAAGCTATTCAGACAGGACAAAGGAAACTGTGCACACTGAGCAGTCGGAATAAACCACCACTGTATTACTTCCTCTTTATTACTGGTAGGGTGTCAAATTGATCACATGGGTAATCCTAACATCAGGTGTGTGTGTGTGTGTGTGTGTGTGTGTGTGTGTGTGTGTGTGCATACTAAACCAGGTCACTGAGTGAGCTGGGAAATGGTTGACGCTCATCAAATGTACAAAGATGGTGTGTGTTTCTGGGTCTGGGTGTGAATTTAGGCCATGTTTCCAGTTCACGCCCTGCACTTCTCTCCACATTTCTCAGGGGTCTTTACTTTCTTTTCATTCTGTCCCTCCATTGTTGGCCACTTCCTCCTGTTTCTCTGCACCCCGCCGGGCCGTCCTCAGGTGAAGACAGCTTCTCACGTCTCTCTGGCTGCATTGTGTCCGCGCTCAATGGGATCTCTGTGGAGACAGCAGGGGCCCAGACTCCAGCCGGCCGGTTTGTGCTCCATGGTTTCAGCAGAAGCGAAAGAATGTTGATGTCAGTGTATGAAATGTAAGTAATGAAGAACTCAAAACCAGTCAGTGAAAGTACAGGAATATAACAAAGTACACTCTCAGTCAAACTTTTTATGTCAAACCTTTCAGAGACATTATTGAACTTCTTCTACATTTGAAAGCTCCAGTATATCATGTAACACAAACAATAAGAAAAACAATTGTTTAAATTAGATGTATTATATTCAGAATAAGTCAATCAGTTACTGTAAGTATTATGTAATGTTTTTAATTACATGGTTGAAGCAAAGCTACATTTATTGATGTTGACTCACTCATAGATCTCATGTTACAGCTGCTAAACAGCGACCTGCATTTAAAATAAGTGTGTGTTTGTGTGTGTGTGTGTGTGCACCACTCACTTGTTTTTCGCTCCTCCTTCTCCTCACGGTGTCAGGTTGCATCCTCCTCTCTGCTGCACTGGGATTGGTCAAAGCATCCCAGGCCCCGCCTCTCCACAGACTCCTGCCTCTGCAGCTCAGCTCACCTGTGAGATCTGGTCCAGCACCAGGGAGGAACCCAGCAGGAGAAGAAGACTCAAGAACTGACCTCACTGTAAGTGTTGTTTTCATCTCACTTTTCTTCTTCTTACTTGACCATTAAGACGATCAGTAAGTGAGCGGTTTTCAGTCTGACACAGGAGGAGGGAGATTTAGAGCTCACAGCTCAGACAGACATCAAGAATACTGACGAGAACAACTGTGACGTTTCATATTCATCACTTTTATTTGAACCATCCGCAATCACCAAAGTTGAAAAAAAGTTCTGTATAAAAGCTTTCCAAGAGGTGAGGAGGCCAAGAAATGACCACAGAGACAAAGAGATGCAGAATGACTCAAGATAGACTCCAGAGACATACAGAGACACTGTATAAGTCCATCTTTGAAATGTCCTCCAGCTCAAGAGTAACCACAAGCGCCTGTTAATCTTCTGCAGAGGACACCATGGCCTCCACCCTCTCCGTGCGCAGCTACTCCGTACGCCAGCCCTCCTCCAGCATGTCTGTGAGGGACAGCGGACGCAGCATCCGCTCCAAGCCTACCACCTCTCCGCTGTCCAACATCAGCACCCTGTCCCTGTCCCGCTCCGTCTCCGTGGGTAACGGCCTCAACATGCTGGGCTCCAGCCTCAACTACAACGGCCTGAGTGTGGGCACCTGCGACAAGGAGACCATGCAGTGCCTGAACGACCGGCTGGCCAACTACCTGGACAAGGTGCGCTCGCTGGAGAGGTCCAACGCTGAGCTGGAGGGGAAGATCAAACAGCTCATGCTGGAGAAGGCTCCGAAAGGTCACGACATTGAGGGGATGATGGCCCAGGCTCACGCCATCGGGCAGCAGGTCAGTGTCGAACAGAGGAAAGTTAAAAATCCACTCCTTTATAATCTCTTGTGAAGAAGCATCTAATCATGTGAGTCACTGATCGCTTTCTGTATTTACAATAAGATTGATTCACTCTCTTTAAAAAGTTAATGCATTGTTTTCTTCCCCTCACTGACAATAAACAGCCAGCACACTGACATTCTAATTCTCCAGAACACATCAGCTCTTGTTCTCCATGTTAACTAACGGCCCCTGTTCCCACCCAGGTGAGAAAGAAGACGCTGGAGAACGCGCGTATCATGCTGGAGATTGATAACGCCAAGCTGGCAGCCGATGACTTCAGGGTCAAGTGAGTGTCACACAGAGGGGTCCTTTCTTTGAGCTGCCTGCGAGTGTTTGCATGAGAGCGTCAGACTGCGGAGCAATGTGAATAAATGGCCTTCCTGTCAGCCTGCGAAATAAGAGCCGCATTCCCACGGCGCTCAGGCAGCCACAGCCTCAGCATCAGTGATAAATCGAGCAGGTCACAGAGACAAAGTCTGTTTCTGGAGAGTCTGAAGCCGGAGCCAAGACGGAAGAGTCAGGGAAACGCCCACTGCTGCTGTTTTTCACAGCGTGTCGATGGTATGTTCTGCGGCCTGATGTGTCCCAGTGGTACAGCCATTCACCGTGATTCATGGCATCAGCAGCAACGTGTTTGTGTACCTGACATCCACATGTTTGCACAACTTTCAGTTCTTTCTGTTAAAGCTGGGATTTCATGTTGAATCTTGATGGTGTCCACCACCATACATCTAACAACTAACATCTAACATCCAGGTGCTGCACGTCTTACGTTCTCCTTTCATCTCACTTTTAATCGTCCTCTGTGTTTGTCCTGCAGGTGGGAGGCGGAGGCCACCTTGTGCCAGTCGGTGGAGAGGGACTGTCAGGCTCTGCGGAGAGCAAAGTCCGACCACGACCAGATCATCGCCACACTGCGAGGGGACCTAGACAGCCTGAAGGAGGAGCTCTACTTCCTCAAGAAGAATCACGACGAGGTGAGATTCCTTGCGGAGGTCAAGGTCGCGTCTGACGTGATCGATCAGGCCCATCACATGACAAAAGTTCCAAGTGTAGTCTGGTTAACCGCAGAGTACATAGCATTCAGTATCTGAAACATGATAATGGTAAGTGTACGGACACACCCTTTGTCTTTGTTGCCATGGTGCTTGCAGAGAGCAGAGGACTATTTGAGTCCATCCAGGAACAGGGACTGTTTAGACAGTCAGGTGTGGTGTCCAGGATGTAGACTGAGCCATCCTTGTCCCCATATATTTAGACTAAAACTTAAATTATGTAGGAGAAAGAGATGTCACCTGTCTGTAGCCATTGTTGCACGAGAGATGTGGTCATCCAAAACAACCCTGCAGTAAGTACTGTCCAGGGTGTGATGTGGATTAAACAGTGTTCCCTCTTTCTGTTTGTGTAAATTATTGCAGGAGATAAGCTCCCTCAAGGCCCGTCTGGCCAACGAGCAGGTGAACGTGGAGGTGGATGCGGCCCAGAGTGCTGATCTGGGGGCCACGCTGGCTGAGCTGAGGGTCCAGTACGAAGGCATCACCCGCAAGAACAAGGAGGAGGCTGACACCTGGTACCTCAAGAAGGTCCGGCACTTCACTGTCCCGACCTTCTTTGTATTATTCATTGACGACATTCTGTAAATGACACTCAATTTGATGCATCTACAGTTAGAAGCAGTTCAGTCGGAGGTCAAAGAGAGCAACGAGGCTCTGCGCTGCGCCCAAAGTGAGCTCGGGGAGCGACGGCGCTTCCTGCAGGCTCTGGAGGTCGAGCTCGACAGCCTTCGCAAACAGGTACAGATTCAGATTCAGATTCAGTTTTTTTATTGTCAAATACAACACTGTGACACGCGGGTACAGTCTGAATACATGGGCCTCTGTGAGAAAACCGTCTCAAAATGCACAAAACACAAGTGGATCCTCCTTGGCTCAGCGTGTCTTCATCTCACCTGCTCAGATGTTGGGCGTAACTCTAGAGAACAGCTTCTTTCACTTTGTCAACAAAGAGCAGCTACAGCAAACAAAGGCCCGGGCGGCCGGGCCTGAATATATCCACTGCCAGTGGACGTGCAGCACGGTGTTGAGTGGAGGCAGATATAGCTCGGGGATGTTTGTTCAGCCTGACAGTGAGCACACCGTATTGAATGTGGAGCGCTGACAGACTTTAGTATCTTAGTGAGAGGTTGTGAATGGATGAGCTCAGCAGGTAAATACACAAAGAGATATGGGGCTTCCAAAGGTGTTGTGATTGTCAACAAGTCTCTCCGCTGTGACACAGAGGAAGATTATGTTGAGTCCAATGATTTGATGACTTGATGTCAAACTCCTGCTGGATGCACCTTTCTATGATGAAATGAATGGTCATTTTTTCCAAATATGATGTTCCAGAACTTGTTAGTTGTATGTTTTTGCTCACAGGTTAGTGTGTTGGAGGGAAACCTTGGTGAAACTGGGCACAAATACTCGGTGGAGATGGACCGTCTTCAGTCCACACTGACCCAGCTGGAGGACGAGCTGTCTCAGCTGCGTCTGGACATGCAGCGCAACAAGACCGACTACGAACAGCTGCTGCGCATCAAACAGAACCTGGAGATGGAGATCGCCACCTACAGGAGGCTGCTGGAAGGAGAGGAAATGTACGTGACACCTGGAAAAACACAATCATTCAAAACATGGATGAATCTGCAAACTAGCATTTAAGCATTTGAGATTGACATGATTCTGCTTTCTTGGATTAAGTTCTTGTGCTCTTTTGTCCTACAGGGTGAAGGAAATACCTCCACCCCCTAAAAGTAAGTCCAACTTATTTTTACTGCTACAACCGAACTGTATAACAGAGTTAAAGCTGGCTTCAATCACATTTCATCTCTAGCAAGAAAGATACATGTCACTGCATATTTTTGTGACTGAGCCTGGTTCTCCTCTGTGTTGCAGAAGACCCGGACGTAAGGACCAGGAAGATTGTGAAAGTGGTCACTCAGACCATGATCAATGGTAAAGTGGTGGATGAGTCCAGTGAGGTGGAGCAGATTGAAGAACGTAAAAAATGAACCACAGCTCGTAACTGCATCGCACACTCAAAGATAGGATGAAGACTTTCTGTCCTTTTTATGTCTAAACTAAGTGTTTTAAGGTCAAGAATGAGCAACTTTTAAAGAAATTGTTTGTTGTTTTAGAATAGAATAGAATAGAACATTTTTATTCCTCCCCCATGGGGGAAACACACATTTACAGCAGCTTAGTAAATGTGTCTTTAAGCCTTCTTGCTAAGAGTTAGGTGAAAAGGTTAACATTATTTCATTCTATTCTTATAGGAAACAGTGAACAGGCCTTAAGCATCTCAGATTGTAATTCCATATTTTGTGATCTTGTCTGGGAAGTGAACCTGAGTATTTCCAAAAAATGACAAGCTATTTCCTTTAGTACTCACATGGAAAGTTCCAATAACAATAATTGTCATTATTATTTCAAAACTGTCTTTACTGAAAACAAATTTCTCTAGAAAATGCCTCTCTTGAAACAGTATAGACTGAATTTGCATGATTTTGTTTTGACTGGAAGAAATATTTTGTGTGAATTGTGACATAGTTTAATTATAGAAATAAGCAAATCAACCAAAGCCAATGTACAGTGTCAATAAACCAAGGTGTTTCAAAATAAGTGCCTGTGTCATTTTAGGAAGATTTTACCACAAACAAAAACTTTGACTGAAACTCGTGGAACAAACTGGAAACACGAACAAAGACAACAGGATTTTCACCGAGAGCGCTGAAACTACAAGACTCCCAGTATCGAGTGACCGTTTATTGTTCACAGGTTTCTTGTGTATCAGAGGCTTTCTCTGTGCACGTTAGAGGCCGGACCAGAGAGGTGGCACTCTACATTACATACTGTTTACTCTTTCTCTTTCACTACTGCATTTGTTCCATCAGTGCATCTTCTTCATCTTCTTCATCTTCTTCAGTTATTCTGACACAGCCTCAGTATGTTTTAAACATGTTTTAGATTCATAGACGTGTTTAAACAGTGAATAAGAAGAATGCTCAGGGTTAAGAACATAATTCTACAGAGTGTCAAATTAAGGTCATTAGTCTCTTAGGCTGACTCTCTGCAAAACAAGAGCAGGTCAGATGACTTAGTGAGTTAATTTTTTTTACATTGGAGGAATAATTTTATATCATTAAATGCTGAAGAAACTTGAAATGAAGAAACACAATAAATCTGCCTCCACGCTGCCCCCCAGTGGCTTAAAATCAACCTAGAGAGCGAGAGACCAATGCGCATGCGTGACGGTGTCAGCTAGAACACCTGTTGACGCCTCTTCAATAGACCTTCTTTGAGATGAACCCACTCTGTTAAGATTAGCGGGACAGAGCAGCGCTTCATAATGTACGTTTAAAATGACTTTATATTTCATTTATTGAACTGACACGGTCCCAGGATTCAGTGTCTTCACTTTGTGCCGTTGAAGTTTTTCGATAAATGTTATTTGTTCTTGTTTGCGAGAAGTAGCAGCATGACACGTTCAAAGAGCTAGCTAGCTAGCTAGCCATGCTAACAGAAAAAGCGTCGTAATATACTTTTCGTGTAATGAAAAACCCGGTTTCTTGTAATTAAGTGAAACATAGATGTTAAGCGTGGCGCTGGGCATTAGAGTAACTGTTCTGGGAAATGCTGTCGTGGTTGAAACGATGAGAAAACAGAAATGATTCATCTCTAAAATAGTTTCATGTCACTCTCCAGGCGTGAACATGGCGGCTGTTTACCTCCTCACTTCTTCGCCCCTGTCAGATATAAAGCTCTGGACTATGTGTTTGAGGTGAGTTTGTTCCTCTGACATCTGGTTAATTAACACCATGAGGTCATTCTAATGTTGTAGCTACTGGAATAATATGTCTAGCTATTCACACCAGTTATGTGGGAAATTATTTCCCATTCAAATTAGAATTACCTTCACAGTTTCCTCCAGACTGTTATAATTTGTCACTAAATTATTGTGTTTTTGTAATGTATTGACTACTATTTTACCTCTCAGTGTCATTAGAACCTTTGTATATATTTAACTATTCCTGTTTTTGGATATGATATATTATTAGATATCTATGAGAGTTTAAAAATGCACGAGTAAAGTAGAGCTGAATATTGTTATTATTATTATTATATTCCAGACAACCACCAATATGAAAGTCATGATGAACTTGCTGGCACTGCCGGCTCCTTACCTGACTGACGCCCACCTGTACCCTCACAGTGGCAAACTGTCTGAAGACTCCTACAGGGCACCATGGATCAGAGGTCATGCAGTGGCCCCACTCGTGTCTCATATTGTTGGTGTAGAATTTTGAAGTTTTATTTGTCATATGCAAATACAGAACTAAAACCAATAAATTGTGCAGTGAGGTATTCATGAAGCGTGTGTTTATATTATTTTCCCGATGCACCTGGCAGGAAAGGTGATCTCTGCCACTAAACTCTTCATCAGTGATTCTGTGCTTGATGACCTGGGAGGAACAAAACAGCCAATGAATTTCATAGAGAGGTGATGTAATTTAACTTATCATTCAAATATTATTATTGTTATTTTTAATCAAAGATGGATAACATTGATTTAAAGTTTTTCTCATTCCAGATTTAGTGTGACTGTAAATGAGGTGGACAGGAACATGGAGAAGAAACCCAGCTCTAATCCTGACTCACTTGAAGACCAGGAGGAGGCTGTTGGTAATTTCAAAGAGTCACAGGTCAGTGATCCATGTGACGAAATCTTTTTCAAGTTAACAGCTGACCAGATGAAACCTGAAAGTCAGAGCAAAGGTAAATCAACATTTGGAAGAATGTATTTTGACTCTGAAATTGATCATTCTTTCTCATTTAAAATGTGTTTATATCTGCCAAAGATCTCCTGCTGCCTGAAGAGCTCCTGGTTATGGATTTCCTGCCACAATTTAGGAGCATATTACCAACATTGAAAACCAAACTGTCCAGACTGAGGACACTTCCTGTAGCTGACCCTCTGTTGAGCTCAGCAGGAGACACCATCTTTGAGGACACAATATTCAGGTGAGAATGTCCACCACCAGTTTGGTGTCTCATAGTTTGTAATCAGAGATATGTTGTTTGGAAAAGAAAGTAAAATTATTGATCTACTGTCTCAATCATAAAGTATCATTAGCTGAAATATTAAAATCAAATGTTTCACAACTTTTCCAGGAAATGTGCATCTTATGAAACAGCTCCTGGTTCATCTGCCAGTGACACTCACATGTGTCCAAACATACATGAGAACTTTGCCAAAGAATTGCTCATGAAGGAAGAGGTAATTTAATTGAAGAGGAAAATTTTGGCAATTATTATGAAATGAAATAACTTATTTTCTACAGTTTTTCCTCCACAGTCTCTGCAACTTCTTGTTGTGGACACTTTTAAAATGACCACAGAAAACTGCACCTCCTTTTCAAGCATTTGCGGTATTTTAGATGTTGCTCCTGCACTATTGAATGAGCAGCTGCCAGTCCCCAATATGCTTCATCAAGGTGAAGATGAGATACGTTTTAAGATTTTAAAAAATACGAGCAGATTAGAAAAATTAACTGATATTGTTCCTTTTCCTTCATTTTCCCTGTCAGATCCACCAGTGTCAGTGGAAAAATTCCAATGTGACTTGCCAGAGGAGCCTAAACAAGAAGGAAATACAAATGGAGGGCTGGTAGACTCAGATCTGACGGGTACAAGTTACAGAGAACATACACACTATGTCTTAACTCTTTAATGTACTACAGCTTCTGTTAATGTGTCTGCTACTCACTTCTTGGTGTTTTAAAGTCACTGCATACTCACTTGTATTTGTGGTTCCCTTGACCCCTTCTTATATTTCTATAGATCGCATGGTGCTTCCAACTGAGCTGGAACTGGAGGTGTCCCTGATGCTGACTCCAAAGACCACTCACACCCGTCTCTGTCCAGCCACTTCTGAACTCCAGAAGGAAGAGTTGTCACCGCTCTGCAGGCGGTGAGTGACGATACATTAAGATAATAATATGTAAGATAATGTTACATTGATTTCTAAAGGTGGACAGTGTTTGTGATACTGATGATTGATGTGTAGGTCTTTAGTGTCAGTCAAAGCTCGCACACAAATGGCGAGGGCAGTTTGGAATGCAGAGAAGCATCCAGCCTTCGTGGTGGGGTTTCTGTTGGCAGGTAATTACAATGTCTAGTGTTTGAGCATTTACCTGATAAATAACAATCAAATACACATATGTGTCATTATTAGGTCATTGTTCAGCATATTCTCATTTAGTTTACTATTTTTCTTACTTGATGGAAGATTTATGTATAATTATCAGACCTACATTGATAAAATGTTGAAGTGGAAGTCTAATCTGTTGTGTTTTATAATAGAGCCTCAAACATCTGAACAAGCTGTGGACTTCCAGCCAATGTCTGAGGCAATGGAAGTCCTTAAATTAGAGAAGCAAAGCTTTATCCATGCTGCTGATGAACTGCAGTCACAGATGAATACGGGAGCCTCTCAGGTGTATGCGTGCAGCAGCCGTGAGTTCATTGAAAGCCTGAGGTCCGAGTTTCCCTCCATCAAAGAGGAAAAGATGGAAGACTTTGAAAAGCTGTCACCTGACCATGAGCTGTGTGAGTAGAGTTGCTTTTTCATTGAATCAGTTTTATTTAGCAGTGAGTGTGTTAGTTTGCACACATTTGTGCAGTTAGAGGGTGAGGAGGCTGTTAAATGAAGAAAGAATCATGTAGTTTAATGTCCTGTCACTATTGTACCTGTATATCACCTTCATATCAACTAGTCTTATTCTTCTACAGAATTTAAGTGTGACATAATTGCAGCAGATTATTTACACATCTGTGTCATGTTCTTCATTCCCACTGGTTTCAGTCACCGTTCGATCCTTCCTGACGAGTCTTACAAACAAAACTCAGTTACCTCACTTGAAGAAACATGAATTTTCTCTCCAAACTGAAACTGCCACAGATTATCCTCTTCTCCAAAACAACCTTGCTGACACGTCTCAGAACATCGTCCTTATGCCCAATGTCTACATGAACATTGAGGACATAAATCCTGCAGCACTAACACTCGCTGCCATCGCCAAAACCAAAGATAGCATATCCAATCTCAGGTTCTCTGAAGTCGCTGCCCCGTCTTGTGCTCGTAAGAACAACAGAGACACAGGTGGAGACGACACTAGAGGTGACTGTGAGACCAAGCAGAGTGTCCACACTCCCGAGAAGACTGTGCCCTCAATACCGATTATCAGAGACAACCGGAGACATCAGCAGGTTTCCAGACGCCCTGCAGAGAAGGAACTTGACCCTCTCTCCACCTTCATGGCACTCAGATCCCAGCAGATGGCGCTAGCTACTGCAGTGCCTCAGAGCTCCGCCAGTACATCAGGTACACACTGATGCTGTTGTGGAAATGTGTTCATGTGGTTGACTGAGAGGATCATGCTAATCATCTGTTCTTATAAAGCTTTCTTATAAACACATTTTTATAGTCCTGTAACCTTAGTTTTGTTCAACAACTTCAGCTTTTATATCTTTAGAAGGCAAGTCACATTTTTTGTGCTTCATGTACAAGATACTTATATTGATATTCTGTGATACTGTCATCTTTACTTATTCCCTTTTTATCAGCACCAGGGATGGACCAGGTTACGCCACCATCAGAGCTGCATCCTCCTCCACAGCAGATACAAAGTTCCGATGCAACATATATGAGCAGTTCTGTGTCAGGAAGTGTTGCCAGAGAACAGGGTGCTGCTGGCCAGTGGAAAGGTCAAGTCATCAGTCATCCTGTCAGTCAGTTGAACCTTCAGGAGAGGCAGGAGAGTGGCATAGTAATCCAGGTTCAAGCTACAGGTACAAGACCTTTCCAACAACCCAGATTTAAAATGGAAGAGGTCATTTTTCAATTAACTCAACTAAATTTGTAAGTTTTACATACATGATAAACTTGCACATAATGTGAAGTTTCAGAGGGCTTTTTTTCTCTTTCAGACAGCCAGCAACGCGCCTACTTGGAGCTGCTGACCATCGCTCAGCCTTGTTTGAACTCTGTCAGAGAGCTGGGGCTCAACTTCTCCGTGTGGGGAGATTTCAGCTGCCTGACCCCCGACCGAACACACTTCCTCCTCAAACAGCAGGAGAGGGCGCTCAGCAGAAAGCATGCACAGAGCACAGAGCTGATCAGAAGTGGGAAATAGAATTCAATTAATATGTTTGTTCTAGAAAGATGTAGTTTTTTTTATATGTGGTTAAAACTGTACAACCCCTCTCAGGCAAGTCTCTCTGTGTTCCTTCCAGATGAGGAGCTACTCTTCAGCAAGGTGGCTCTGATTCATGTGCTGGTGACGTTCAAGGAGCTGCTGCTGAAGTGCGACCTCAGAACTGGATTGTGTCAGTTTGTTCTTCTATCACTCTGATGATGTGACTGCAATGCTCCTAAATACTTGATTAGATTTCTAATTATTCCTTGCCATGAATTCTTCACAAAGAGGCTGACACACACAGCATAGCAAAGTATTCTTAAACAGGTTGAAGCCCATTTGATTTAAATAATGGTAAATTCTGCTGGTCTTGAAAATAAGTTCAGTCAAAATGCCTGGTGTCACGGTGTTAGCAGCAGCAGATAGAAGAGTTGTGTCAGTATGGTATAACTTTTAACGGTTGCATTGATCAATTTTATTTTGTTCACTCAGGATCAAGTTATTTGAAATATTATACAAATATTTTTTTACATATTTACAGCCTTCTCCTGAATCCTCACAGCATATCTGACTCAGGCAGCTGAGACATGTTCAGAGCAGAGTCTGCAGCATTTGGTGAAGAGGATGCAGATCATCTTCTTCCTCAGTGAAAAGAATCAGGAGCTCAACCTCAAAGTACAGGAGCTGCAGCAGCTTCTGCTGAAAGGACTGCACAGCAGGAAACTCAACAAGATGGAGAAAGTCAGTGTTCAAGACAAACTGCTTCCCTTTGATAGTAATCAACTTGTTTTAGTTACCATCACATGACTTTCAGTCTTGACACAACCCTGTTCTGTCTCTAGATCCTTCTCATTTTATCAGTCGACTCTGACGACAACAGAGCCACAATCATCAACAGCCTGAGCCAAGTGACTGGTGAGAAACACTCAACCTCCTTCAGCCATTCATTTATATGAGCTCAACCACTGGTAATAGCTGCTTTTGTATGATAATTTACTTTGGGACGTTGAGCGTTTCATGGGTTTTCTTTTCACAGGTGCAGCTGTAACTGCAGTTCGTCCTGAGGAGAACAAAACCACTGTGAATGGTGCCAGTGTGGTCAGCAGGTAATGAACACAAACAGCAGTGTGATGATCAATAATTGGTCATTTCATTGGATCATTTAATAAGAAGTTGCAGTGGAAAATATAAGCATAATGACAAGAAATGTCAAATCATAAAAATTAAATCCATCAAATGTTGTGGTAGTGTTTATTTATATTATTTCATGAATATAAAGAAAATCAAAACTATGAAACCAGGCTGTGACTCATCCCATTATATAATATAACCCTGGAGCAACTGTTGCTTGTTTAAGTGTTAAAGGAAATATTTTCAAGCTGCTGAGCTGTGTGAGACAAACTGTTGTTCTAACACTCCCATCCTGTTTGACCAGTGTGTGTGACAGTGTGTGTGTAGTGGTGTATGAGCAGCATATAGGCCCAGACTTCCCCTGGAACAGTTTCTGTCTGGTGGTGGAGTATGACCATCCAGGTCAGTCTCCATGGTCCACAGTCTGCCGAGAGAGGAGCATCAGTCACCTCTCCTTCAACACCACCGTGTCTGACGATGGTCTGTTGCCACCAAATGCATATTATCACTTATGTATCATTAATCATGTACTGAATTGAAAATTTTTGTTTGTCCTTGAGGGGCAGGGAAAGACTCCTGGTGCCTGGAAGACCATGTTCCTTATGTGTTGTTGGTGACTGAGGAGTTTCTTGATCGTCCACTGCTGCTGCAGTCACTCGAGTCAAAGTAAATTCTCCCATTGGTCAAATCAAATTTTTCATTACAGTGCATTGTGGATGGATGTGACTGTGTGTGTGTGTGTGTTGTGGTTTGATGTACAGGTTTAATATAACTGTATTGGAGAGGAGCCACTGTCCATCCTTGCAGATGCTTGGAGGGACTCATTACTATGCTGTGATCACAGTGGATGAAAGTACAGCTATTATCATTCAGGTACCAGGGGACAAAGAAACCTGCTTCTTTTCTCAAACGACACTTATCTGTAAAATTGCTGGATTAAATGCTAATAAATATTTCTGTTCAGGCAGCAACATATTACATATCTTATTGTAAAGTGTCAGATCTATCACCACTAGTCTTGATTCGCTTGATTGATCAACACACTTTTTTTAAATTGACTTCTGTTTGTGCCAGGTCAGATTTCCATATCTGCTTGTATAAAAAAAACCTTAAGCCAAATTGAATTATATACTAGCCAGTGTAGTTTGTTGTTGTTTTTTGTGCATGTGTCTGCAGGAGCAGAATGAGCTGGATCAGGAACAAGCCAGTGAGGGAGTGGTGATGAGGCTGACTGCACTCTTTCTTCAGTACAACTGCTGTTGGTTTATCCTGCACTGTCCGGATATCCAGGGAGGGTTAGACCGCACGTGCACACACACACTAAATGAATATTCATGTCATACAGAGACACTGCATTACTGCCTCTGGTCTATGTAAGGACAGATTATCCAGGGAAGGCTTCAGCAACTTGGTGTTGGTTTATTCATCTCTGGTGCTGTTTGGAGCAAAGTCCAAGGATCTAGATGTCAAGGTAGAACAAGTACAATTTTACTATTGAATGCAGCAAATTATAAGCACTTAATTTGTGAACATTAATAATAATAGATAGAGATATATACATGTACATCTCTCTATATACTCAATTTTATCTTTACCAATTTTTATACTGGTTTTATATCATTAATTTTAATCTCGAAGTAACTTAAGTTATCAAATTAGTGCAGTGGTAATATTTGCTTCTGGTCTGTAGTGCCACTGCAGACCAGAACACTGATGGAAGGCAGTTAGTTTCTTTCCCCGTGTTTCAGGTGCTGATAGCATCAGAGGTTGGTGAAATTGCCAAGTGGATCAGTGAGATCTGCTTCCACAGCCTGATGTCCAGTGACAGGGATCCTCTCAGCTTCCTGAACAGAGACTGGCTGACTGTGATCCCTTCACAGGTGAGGACAGCATCACAGAAACAAGGTTTCTGTACAATTGTATTATTGCATCATAGCTGTGTGCCACGCTGCTTCTTGCCCTGAGGCTGAGTTTGTTTCTTGGTGCGACTTGAATGTTATTTATTTATCTTCCAGGAGGAAGTGTATCTGTTGCAGTTCCCATGTATTAACCCTCTGGTTAGTCAGCTAATGCTGAGGAAAGCTCCATCTTTACAGTGGCTCCTGGGGGCCTCCCTGTCTCAGCTGAAGGAGCTCCTCCCTGAGATGCCACATAAAGTGCTCAAGGTGATCAGAAAACATCAGAATTTACATGCCAAAAATTTTTTCCATCTTTGATGCAGTCCTTATGACTAAAGAATATTTTATTTTCATATGACATTTTCCTACAAGTAATCAAAAAGCTCACAGGCTGAGAAAAGTCTGTCAATAAGAGTTTCTCCCCATTTCTAAAATGCTCCCTTAATTATCACAGACTCCCCACCACGATTACTTCATCTGATTATATTTTCAGGGCAACTGAATATTTTCAGAGACAGTTAATGTATTATCCTCTATGCTCTTCTTTTAGCTTTTCAGTGACACCACCTCCCTGTTCACACTGAAAACAGACCCCAACCATCTTGAGTGTCAGGCAGTGGTCACTGAGACGAGCCAACAACCGTCCACTCATCCAGAGCCATTCTGCAGCCAAACCAGCAGCAGCTTCCTGTTTGGAGCTGAAAGTGTAGAGACAAGCTTCTGTGAACAAGACCCAAGTCTGACGGTGCGGGATGAAAGCAAAGATTTCAGATTTGACCCAAGTTGTTTCTTTGGCAGCCCAGATATTCACCTGCAGAGCAGCTGGACACCGGGGGAGCTGCTGAGAGAGGAGGATACATTTTCTGGATTAAAAAGCAGAGCTGGAGCAGTGGGGAGAGTTGTTAGGAGAGTTAACGAAGAGTGGACACTTGGGCCTTCACCACACCTCAGCTTTACCAACAACACTGCTGATGACAGTCTCTTCAAACTGGACTCCACATTCAGATACAGCACGCAGCAACCACCCGACATCAACAGTCAAATATCTGCTTATTCCGCAGTCTCTGGTGACTTCCAACATTTTAACAACCATCACACCCCCTGCAGTCTGAACCCTCCAACTACAGGGGCCACACCATGGGGTCGAGGTGAATGCAACGCCGGACTTGGTACGGGAGGGATGACAGCAATATCCCCCCAGTATGGCTCCAGGTGCTGGATCGGACAAGAGAAGAAAAGGAATGGAGAGGCTGCCAGATTGGTTGCAACAGGTAAAGATTCAGATGTAAGCAAAATAAAGTTGTGCAAGGTTTTTGTTAATTTTCCTTAAGTAATTATTAAATAAACTCTTACAGCTGAATGTGAATAATGTCGCTTAAACTGAAGCTCCTGCTCCAAAGAGATGAGTAGTTAGGATTGTTTTTAATTTCCTATAAATAATTTATTTAATTATTTTTCAGCTAGCTTGTTAAACACTACCCTAAATATTTGGAAAAAAAGTGTTAGCTCTAGCCACATCGCAATTTACAAATACTCATTTAATATCGATTTAGAAAAGGCTGCATAAATGTTAAAAGGATCAGAAGAGTTTATATCAACAGGTGAATAACAAATTAGAAGTAAATGCCTTAGTTATTGTTTGAGCATTTGTTTCTGAATAAACATTTTAAACATTTTCCTGTGTGTTTCGCAGTGTTGACTCCACTGAAGAAGGGGAGGCTGAGCTACGAGAGGGTTCCCGGTAGGAGTGACGGTCAGACAAGGCTGAAGTTATTCTAAATATAAATAATTGTCCTTACAGTTTTGTTCAAGTCAGGGTGTTTGTTGCAAAGTTTTATTCAGAGGAAGTAACACTTCTATTTCTAGTTTTCAGTTCAAACCAGTTTTTTGAAAAAAAATATCTACAATTTAAAAGCAGTTCTTTTTATCTGCAGAAGCCAAAAAATGGATGGAATGCGATGCATCAAAATGCTAAAATACTATTTACAAATTTTACATTTTATAGTAAAATGTAGAATGGGAATTTATAAATTAAAACTTGATATTTATCTTTAGTGTTCTGTTCATTTGTAAACAGTCAAATTATAATATAACAGAAGCACCTTAAACAACATTATGTGTCGTAAACCATTGTGTTGCTTTACCAAGTCTTAAGTTAAATAAGGGGAAGCAATTTGTTTTCAAAGAATGAGATGGAAGATGAAGATTACAGCTGTGTGCACATTTTGCTTTCCCTCCATCCACACAGCATGCTCAGTAGTGGAAAACAAATTGTGATTTATGGTTGGAGGAGTCGGTTCAGGGGTCTCTCCCAGCTGAACTGATAAAGTCTCTCATTTTAGCAGCTCCAATGGTGGGGCCATTTTTTTCCCCGCTTTCATTTAGTGAAGCAATCCCCTTATCATCGTCTCTCAGCATGTGGAGAGAGTGCTTATCTTCACGAGCCAGCAGAGTGAAGCCAGCTCCCTCAGGAATGATCCCCAGACAAAGACGACCCCCGGGGACACTGACTACAAGCCTCCCTGCCTCTGGACAGCCAAACCCAGCACTGGCTGCCCACCATCAATAACCAGCCAGCAGCCTTTTTTTCCCCTCTTTCCTCAACATTTCCGTCTCTCTGTGTCGCTCTCTCTCTCTCTCTCTGGCCTCTAACAAGCAGTGGACAAACAGAGAAAATTGTGGTTTTTAATGGCACAGGAACAAAAGCGGTGGTCGGGCTGGTAAAAGGCGTTGCTGTATGGAGCTTGGTAAACAGTAGCGTGATGGTGCAGTAATTGCCCCTCACTGTTACTTTAGTCCTGCTCTGAATGGGACAGGAGAGATACTGTGGGAATTAACAGGCTGTTTAAACCAAAGCCATTCTTTACACTTGGCCACAGCTGCAAAGGTCACACAGCTGTTCAGAGTCACCTGCATGTTTCCTATCCTCTGCAAATCAGGGCGGTTTCCTGAGTCATGTTTGTTTAGTTGAGTCACATTTGTTACGAGTGATGAGAATAATTTATATTTTAGAAGAAAACGAGGTCAACACTTCATTTTTTCCCTGGCTAGCATTATTAAGCAGAATGTATCCTGCTGACGAGGTATCAGAAGTATTTTGTCTGTTAGGATGTGGTAGCCACAACCATGTTTTTTTGAGGCCACACTTTTGACCACTGAATTCTAATGAGCCAAAGTGAACCTTTACATCGAGGTTGAAGAAATTCCCTCTGGCTGACCCTGCGATATCAAATTCATAAAAACCAGATGGATGGAACTCTACATCATTGTGCCTCCACCTCAAGAAGTGAAGAGAAAATGTTTTCATTATTTCGCCTCTGAGATAAAACCCCCATCTCATTCCTCTGTGACTCATCGTGGATGCTGTTCATCCCTAAGTCCTCCAACAATGTTGGTACACAGCACTGACTTCTGTCACACATGAGTCGTATCATTGTGTCTTTGCTTGTGGCACTTTCTTTGATACCTGGCGTCATGGCTGTAATTTAAGTCTGCCAGACAAACCCTGCACCGAGCATCTCAGCAGACCTGCAGCGGAGGTTGGATGCTGCCGGAGAGCGGCGGCGCCTGTCCTGCAGGTGCAGCCTCTTGGACGTGCAGCAGGGTCCATGAATGGACGATTCAGAGAAGGGCCCCCATCGGGCCTGTTCTCCAGGCCCGGGGCTAATCCCAGCCCCTAATCGGATTATGTAAATTCCTACTCCACACACAGACTTTTATGGAAGGCTGCGTCTTTGAAACAACACTTGAAGGGTGTAAAAGAAAAAATGACAATTGGTTAAACTATGTAAATTCCTACTCCACACACAGACTTTTATGGAAGGCTGCGTCTTTGAAACAACACTTGAAGGGTGTAAAAGAAAAAATGACAATTGGTTAAACTAGACTCTTTTTTTTTTTTTTTTTTTTTTTATCTGTGTGGGGGTTTAAAGTGGGAGGGAGAGGAGGGGAGAGGTGTGGCAGGAGAGAGGTGAGTCAGGACGCTGGGCTCTCCCCGTTTCCTCTCTAATTTATGTGTGTCCCCTTGGAATGGCTCAACAAGATTACCATAGTCATAACAAAACCCATATTGTTCCACTGTCAATCTGGATATGGTATTTTTACCTTCTGAGGCCCAATCAGGCTGAATTCTATAGCAGAGCAGCCAGCGATATCAGGGTCTTTTCCATAGTGTAGAGGACGGAGGGTTGTTCGTGCCTAATGCCACAGAAACAGAAAAGAACAAGTGTCCGCAGCAGTGAGAGAAGGATCACGTCTCAGTTTCACTGTCAATGGGGAATTTGTCACCTTTAGTGCTAACCTTGAAGGATTAAACGAGCAATGAATCATAAAACACAGCACAAATGCTCACTTAAAAAGCTGTTGGATCACGGAAGCTTAAAAACAGACACAAAATGGCCTTGAATGTTGCAGGAAACTGCCGAGAATCATTTACAGCAATGATTTATGAACAATGTGATCCCGGAGTCATCGGTTCCACATGACAAAGAGGGGGGTTTAACACCATCCTCCTCGACTGCACACGTCACACAATAGGGTTCACCCTGCTATAAAATGTGGGATGCGAGCATGCAGCAGTCATCCCCCCTACTCTCATCCCACCCTCCATCCCTCCCTCACTCTCTTTCACTCGCGCCTTCCCTCTCGCTTGCAAGGATCCATCAGTGAAAATGAGGAGACGCAGCTGAGTGGACATTTAAACACCCTGGACTCTGATGACCTGCTGAAACTGACATTTCTCTACCTTTCTAAAGACACAACACAGGTGAGACATGTGCCTTATTTGTAAATATACATATAAGCTATATGTTTATATATGTGTGTATGACAGTGGAGGGTTTTTTTCCCTTGAGGCCGCATGATTCCACTCAGGTCACGTAAATTATTAATCAAAATGAGGATGTTGTGTCTCTTTGCAGCTGTTGTGTAATAGTAAATAATTAATGTGTGTTTATGAGACTGCATTAATAATCCAAACGGGGTTTTTTTTTAGATCAGCATTTATTTAACCACAAAGTCTCTTTAACTGAAAATTCACTCAAATCATTTTTGAGCAATACAGAAATATATAGTATTGTATAGATAACTTAACTCACCTGTGAATATATATATTTGATGTTTGTATTCCCGTGTTAGTCATTTCATGTCAACAGTATCTTATAAATACAATTTAAGCCATCGTAGGTTCATACACTGTGTAGAAATGCAAGGTTTAATAATAACTGTTGATGTTTAAATAAAATCTGATTTATAATAAAGTTATCTACTTCTGATAAATCCATATTTTAAAATAAATACCTGGTATAAGTGGGTTAAACAAATGGTTATATTTTGTATAAATTGTTGAAATTATTGTGTATAAATTGCTACCATTTATGTGGGGAAAAAAAAACATGTTTCCATACTTTCACAAGTGTCAGGTTATCTGACATGCCACCTTGCTGTCAGACTGATCATTGCTGCTGAATAAATGTTGTTGCTTGCATCTTTCAATATTTTATCCCGTTTGGCTATAACAATCATTCGATTGTTGATCAAGTTTCTGTCGTTAATTGTTGCAGCTCCACTCGGCACCATGACCAGGAAGGTGTTCACCAACACAAGGGAGCGCTGGCGTCAGCACAACGTCAACACCGCCTTCGCCGAGCTCCGCAAGCTCATCCCCACCCATCCTCCGGAGAAGAAGCTGAGCAAGAACGAGATCCTGCGTCTGGCCATGCGCTACATCAACTTCCTGGTGCAGCTGCTGGAGAGCCAGAGCGGTCAGCCGGCCAGCCACTCCCCCAACACCCTGCTCACCTTCCTCAAAGGAAACATGGAGCAGCTGCAGTCGCCTCCGCACACCTGGGCTCTGACCAGTGACACAGAGGCCCCATCACCAGGATCCAGCTGTGACAGCACGGAGGCCTGGTAGGGGCACATCCAGAAAATATGAAGTACGACTCCTGAACTCTGGCCCTTTGCCCGGGTCAAAAAACTGATCTGGTCCTTCCTCATGGCTCATTTTTGTCCCTGTTTATCACCTGCGTGTGACTCACCTGTCAGAAGATGCAATACTGTGTGATTTTATTTTTTCCCGTTGGACTCCTAATGTGGCTGCCTCCTCGCTGATCAGTGTTACGATGTCATTTGCAGGTGAAAATTGAATTTGTATTCTGCATGGATGTGTAAACCCTGGATGTACAATGTTCCCGTCATGTCTCCATGTTAATATTCCCTGTTAGTTTTGCAATAAGAGGATGTTTTCACTGATGAGGAAAACGGAGGGGATTAAGGGATTTCTCATTTAAAGCAATAGATTCTGCGAGGCATTCGAACAGATAATGGCTCCTCCAATTCTCCAGGCTGCAATCATCTCAAAGAGCCAAGGGCACTTTTTTTATTTAAATCGACATGCTGGGTTTTTTTCTGGAGAAGACTAAATCTGACCTTTTTTTCAATTATCAAGGTTACACGATGTCTGAAGATTCACTTCCGAGAAAGACTTTTCCTATTTCTCACGTATTTATACGCAACCGTGTTCAGTGCTGGTTGATTTGTAATATTTAGGATTGGACTGAAGTAAAACTGACAATCCTCTTTCAGTAATTCTATAATTTACCGCACATCTTCTCAATTACTACTAGTTTTTTTTGTGAAATGCACATGTCATATGGCCAAAGATTATGAATTGATTGTCTACTGTGAAGAGTGTGCAAACGATCTTCTGATACCTCTTTTGTAAGTTATTCCGTTTTCTTGTGAATATACAGTATGTTATTTATTTATTTCAGCTATTTATTTAATAAAGGATTTGTTACTAAAAGCCCTTTTGAAGATTTTCATTCAGCTTGTTCTTCCTTGTTAGAATGAGATGTTATAGCAAGTAAAGAAAAGAAAATGTCTTAATCCTGTTGGAGGAAATTGTATTGTTGTGTTGACCGGCAGAAGCCGATCTTTCTATTTTAAACATCAGTGAGGAATCGGCCTCAGACTCCCGTGAAACTATTCGACTGATGTGCGGTTCAGACCGAAGCTGCAGCGTCAGAACAAACAGCTCTTTGTCCGCGCTCAACAAGCCCGGAGACGGCTGTCCAGCGGTCCTGTGATGACTGTGTGGACACAAGCTGGCCACAGCTCTCCGGCCATTGACCGCAGGCCTGAATGAAGAGCTTTGAAAATGGCAGCTTAACTTGTGACCCCCCTGAGGTCAGAGGTCACTCTGAAGTCAAACACTGACCAGTTGACCAACATGCAGATGGAGATGAGGAAAATGTCTCTGTGCTGCTGCTCTTAGTTTATAAAGACACGTGCTGAATGCTGAACTGCTACCAAACAAAAGCTGAAGATGAGTTATACTGTAGTTCTGATTATGTTTGAGAGGTTTGTGAAAATACAGATGAATGTCTTTAATAACAAGTGTCTCAAAATCACTTTATAGATTTAAAGAGTGAACCTATGAAGGCAGTATGACCACAATGAAGAGCGGAGACTCTTCACTGTATTTAACCCAATCAGTGTATTTTTCAAACGAAAGCATCCAAACAGGTTTTATATTTAAGACATGGATCAATATCACTAAATTGTTTTTGTTTTTCTGCTTAATTGTCTGTCATCACCAAACCCATGGATCAACTCTTACCCTCCGCTCCAGTTCTGATTTGGCCGGTTTTGTTTGCAGCCATTTAAACCCAGGTCAGACGTCTACACGCCTAATCGTCTTTTGTCACTGTAGAAAATGTGTGGGTGAAAAAGCTGCGACCGACTGAGCTGAAGAGCAAACACAGGGACGGTTTTCGGGCGCCGTCCCCCGGCCGTTAAACTCTGGCTAATGGTGTGTAAACGGAGCAGAGGGCAGCTGGACACACTGAGTGGAGGCCTGTGGGAACCGACAGGTGACTCTTTGTACCGCTGCAGGAATACCAGTCACGTATTGTTGTACTGGGAAAGAGGCTGTGCAGCAGCAGCAGCAGCAGCAGCAGCAGCAGTCTGTCTCTCACACAACATGAATTTAAGGAGGTATTTACCACTTCTGCAATTTCACGGTGAATTCAGCAATTTCACAGCTGACTTCTGCGGTTAGAAACAGCTGAATTGCCGGTAACCTGAGAAATGACACACACAAAAAAAAACGGTTATTTCTTCATATGTCAAACGTTTTGACGTAATTCAAACTCGTGCTCGATTGTTCGCTCGTCTTATGAAACAGGATAGGAAGGGCATGTGATGGCTTCTCGCAAAACAAGCTGCCAGGTTTTTTAAAATGCCTTTTCGCTGATACACCTTATTTACAGAAATGGCCCAATCACAGCATGAGCGTTACTCTGACCTCAACTTTCCAGCAGGATTATGAAACTCTGCAATGAAAATAATAATAAATCTGTACGCTTCTCTTTCCCTCCGCCGAGTGTATTTGCCTGATTGACTATTCCCTCCCAAGTATGTGGGTAATCGTCTATTGAGAGCACATTTCCTTATCAGCGTCTAACACACTGTCTGAATCCGTTATCACAATGGGCCAGATCAGTGCAGGCAGCCCCTCGCTCTCCCGGGTGAGGCGCCCATGAAAAAGAATTTCTGGAGTTGGGTGCCAACTGATAGGCCCTGAGCTCTTTATCCCCTTAAAGCCAATTCACACTCTGCATGTTTAAATATCTTAGCTCAACCCCTGCCCTCCCACTCCCGTCATGCACTCGAAACCCCCTCCTCCCTCTTCGCCTTTCCTCCCACTGTCTCTCTCTCTCTCTCTCTCCCTTTAACCCCAACACGGCTCCAAGGCCAAGCGTGGACCGCCGCTGCTGCAGCTGACCCGCACTGCGCCGTGGGTCGGTGGGTGGGATGCAGGTGCAGTGAGGGGGGGGGGGGGCTGCAGCTGACCCGCACTGCGCCGTGGGTCGGTGGGTGGGATGCAGGTGCAGTGAGAGGGGGGGGGGGGAGAGGAGGGGAGTCCCTCATTGTTGGGCTGGACAGCACCCTCTCTCCTCTGGAGCACCCTGAGATGGGGCAGCCCACTGACAATCACGCATTCTAATCTGATTATGCAAATGTCTACTTCAAAAAGCAATGCGCTGTAACCCTCACCCTGTGGTGGGAAGACAGAGCGAGTAGGAAGGAAGGAAGGAAGGAGGGAAGGAGGGTAGGCAGCAGGAATGTGGAGAGGGAGGTGTGGATGGTTGGATTCCGGGGAAAATTAAGCACAAGGGCAAAATATCCGAACCCCATTTTATTTCTGACCCCTTTACACCAGCTTCTCCCAGTGTCCTCTGCGCTGCCAGGGGAGGACTGAGGACGAAGCGGCGCTCACTTAACAAACTCTGAATGGCCACCAACTCCCACAGCAGGGCATTGAATCCCGCATTCAAATGCTCATTGTTTTTCCAGACGCTCCTGAATCCGGTGTCAAAGGGAATCTACAATGTTAATGAGGGGGCTAAAGTGCCCAGAGTTAAGATTTCAGACATCCAAACTGTTGGACGTGACATTTCCCAAGAACAAGGCGGCCTCTACGCCTCCGATTCCTAAAGGCACGGACCACAACCCCCCCCCCGCCACCACCACCACCACCACCTCCTAAATATTCACGCTAAGCTGAGCGCCCTGGCCTGAGCTGCGTTCTGAAATCAGCTGCTGCACGATGCACCTCTGAAGGAACAACACCAATCCATCTCCACGCTGGCATCGCTGGACTCAAAGCAACACGACGCAACAGAGCGCTTCTACGGTTCTCTGGTCGCCGGTTGTTGCTCTGTGAAACTTCAGGGCGTCAGTCGAGATGCGTGGAACTCTTGTCTGCTTCAGTGAGTTGGAGAGGGATGCTGAACTGTTGATCAGTTTGAAAGCCGGGGATCATGGGAAATATCGGTCTGTCATATCAGTGAGGGGTATGATGCAGACACATGGACATTCTCTACGTGATGTGAGATGTTAATCGTTCTAATAGTGATTGAGATGTTTCACCAAAGATAAAAAAAAAAAGTCATCCTCCTCTCTGCAGCAAAGAAAACATTCTGAGAATAAAGGATCCGTGATTGTTTGTACATTATCTGGACTGAGCCACTGCGTCCCTCATGTAGGAATAATTCTCCGTGAGGCTGAAGAAACAGCCACTGGTGAAGTGATCGCCGAATTGAAACCTGTCTGCGTTTCACACTGACATCACACACACATTGTCCTTCTATGGACGTGTTTGGACTAACCCTCCAGCAGTGTGCAGGCACCCTCACAACTTCCTCACATTATGCAACTGTGCCCGAGCTCATTGAGCAGGAGTCATTATCCTTCACTTCACAGCATCCCGCCCGGCGGACAGCGCTCTGTAGTTTGGAACTTTTACCTTCTACCCACAGCCATCACCTTTTACCTCTGACCATTTGCTTAAGGTAGGTCTGTTATCTAATGCACGAAGTGGAACTATGACCCAGTCGTCAGCCCTGCGAGGTTAATAATTGTTTCCCTCGGAGCACATTATAAAAAGGGTCCAGCTTTTCTTTGCGACACGCAGGGGAGCATGGAGCATCGGCAGCACCTCGCTGTGTGCGTGCTGCTGGCACTGTGTGCCACTCAGGCAGCGCATGCAGGGAACATTTTGGTGTGGTACACTGAAGGCAGCCACTGGATCAACATGAAGCCCCTGCTGGAGGCTCTGGTGGACAGGGGACACCGGGTGACCGTCCTGGTTCCGAGCGCCATGCTGTTCATGAACGCCAGCATTTCTGCTCGCTTTCAGTACGAAGAATTTGAAGTGTCCGTCTCAAAGGAGGAGATGGAGGCGTTTTTCGACAACTTCCTCCGCTTCTCCATGTACGAAATGGATCAAATGAACTATTTGCAGATTTACAAGAGATTTCACGAACTGTTGGCGGAGGACCTGCAGTTTGCTTTGAAGTATTTGGACGGAGTGCTGAAATCAGACGCCGTGATGAAGAGGCTCAAGGAAGGAAAATACGACCTGGTCCTGGCTGACCCCATCTACCCCGGCAGTGACCTGACCGCAAAGATTTTGGGCATCCCTCTGGTCTTTTCTCTGCGCTTTAGCTTTGTGAATAACTGGGAGAGGTACTGTGGTCAGCTGCCCACGCCTCCCTCCTTTGTCCCCGCTGCCATGAGCAAACTGACGGACAAGATGGGTTTCTCAGAGCGAGTGTGGAACTTTGTCTTCTTCATGTTGAACGACTTTACGTTAAACAACATTTATTGGAAAGCAGTCGATGAATACTACACAGAGATCCAAGGTGAGCAGCTCAGTTATTTTAAACAAACTGCGTTCACTTTGAAAATCAGACAACCTGAATCGTCGATGATGCTTCTGCACTGGGACAGGGGAGCCGACCAGTGCCTGCCAGGTGATGAGCACAGCCGACTTCTGGTTGATCCGAACCTACTGGGATTTTGAATTCCCTCGGCCGTTCCTCCCCAACTTCAAATACATCGGCGGGATCCACTGCAGACCAGCTAAACCATTGCCAGAGGTAGTTTTGTCCCATTCGTGTGGATCCCACCTGCACAGTGTTCCTGTCACTCTGCCATGAGGAGAGACATTTGCTTTTCTCTTCTGGCAGGACATGGAAGAATTCGTGCAGAGCTCAGGAGACGCTGGCATCGTGGTCTTCACTTTGGGATCCATGGTCAGGAACATCACGGTGGAAAAGGGAAACATGATCGCCTCGGCCCTCGCTCAGGTCCCACAGAAGGTCAGATTGGTTTCAATGTAATGACTCCTTGAGGTAAACGAAGGCTATTTAATTTAACTGAATAGTTGTTTTTATTCCACATTGCTAATAAAACGTTCATCTACCTGGAGAGGTGTAAATTTATCTGAAAGATTAAGCTAACACACATTTGTCCCTGGGTTAAAGCCTGGCTTCACGTTTTTAATGGTTGAATTGGGACATCATAGGACGCCTCGAACACAAAAACAGAACATTTCAAATGTATGATGGGAGAGGAGGTGACATTTTTCATAATTCTGCATCATTTTCCAGGTAATATAAATAATTATTTTATCTTCAAATGAAAAATCTATGCAGCATGTTATGTAAAGATTCCACCTGTGTTAGTGTGAAGGTGTGTGTACCGTCCTGTGCAGGTGCTGTGGAGATACACTGGAATTGCACCAGAGACTCTTGGTGATAACACCAGAATATATGACTGGATCCCTCAGAACGACCTGCTGGGTAAGTGGAGCTTTGGCTAAAGCTTTATTGTTTTTGCTTCTTAAAGAAACACGTCATCGTACGCTTTGCTTTGCGTGTCCATCAGCAGCAGAACCCGCAAATCAGGGGTTAGCGACATTACTGATTGTTTTGGACTTTCCTTTGTCTCTTTCCCAGTGTGAACTCTAAACATTCACGGCGCTCACGCAGCTCAGATTTATAAGATGCCGTGATAACACTTGTTGTGTGGACTCCGCCCAACAAGGCCAAAGTGAATCACAGGTGCACAAAGGTAACTCAAGGAAAGAATCCTTGAAGCTGCCAGCTTCCACTCACGTGTCTGTTTGGGCTGGCTGCCCTCCATCTTGGCAACAGGGGCACAGCTTGACTTACGGAAAATGTGTTGGTAATCTTCTGAAGGAGTAAAAAAACAGCTCCTTCTTTATGTAATAACCAGCCAAAGTGGTTTATTGGTGGGTCCCATATTTTACCAGAAAGCTTCCTCAATCTCCCCAAAACAGTATATAAACAAATATCTTGACTTAAGCTGTTAATTGATATGATCAGTTCTATGCATCTTTGCAAGGTTTCAACCTTGAAGAAGTGAAGAGTCTAATCAAAATAGAAAAATGTTTGTTAACAGCCTGTCGCTGTCGCTGGTATCTTATCAGGTCACTCCAAGACCAGAGCCTTCATCACCCACGGTGGCACCAACGGGATTTATGAGGCCATCTACCACGGTGTTCCCATGGTGGGCATCCCCTTGTTCGCTGACCAACCAGAGAACCTGGTCCACATGACGGCTAAGGGAGCTGCAGTTGCCTTGGCATTAAACACCATGAAGGCTGAGGACCTGAGAGATGCCATCAATACTGTCATCAATGACAAATCGTAAGTTCCCTCATCTTAAAAATCGATATGCTCCTTTTCTAAACTTAAGATTAAACCCATTTGTGTGATGGTGAAATGAAATCAAGTGACAAATAAAACAATAAAATGCACATTAATGCACCTTTTACCCTTCCAGGTACAAGGAGAGCGCCATGCGGCTGTCCAGCATCCACCATGACAGACCCATCAGTCCTCTGGACGAGGCCTTGTTCTGGATCGAGTTCACCATGAGGAACAATGGGGCAAAGCACTTGAGGGTCCACTCCCATGAGCTGACTTGGTACCAATATCACAGCCTGGATGTCATGGCCTTCCTCCTCGCCGTCGTCCTGCTCGCCACACTCCTCTTCATCAGGGCCTGCTGTTTCTGCCTTCACATGTGCCGTGGCAGGAAAGGCAAGAGAAAGACTGAGTGATGAACTTTGAAATGAGATGAAGTGATGGAAGTCTTGTTAGCTCTCAGGTTTTTTTGCGCCTTTGTGATCAGGGATGCTCAGCTCCTAAAACAACTAGTCAGGTAAAGAGTAGATGGAACAAAGATTAAAATAAGCTCCATATGTTCAGTATTCAACTGAAACCTTTGAGGTCATTTGACAGGATGAATGTGTCGCAGAAAAATAAACCGAATTGAATAAGAGCCAATTTCATCAGTAATCAGTGTAATCTCTCACAGGTGCGTGTAAATTTGCATAACCACAAGGCACATTGTTCATTGGCTGTTAAAAAAATTGAAGGACACAAAAAAAACAAACAAACAAACACAAAGGGGTTTGGTTCTGTGCCTTTACTTAGATATTATTACAAATGACCCCACTGCTTCAGGGTTTTTTCGGCACACTTCATCACATCTTAACACAGACACAGGGGCTGTCATCTTGGCAAACAAGGATCTAAACCAAGTGATATAATCAAACTTAAACTAAATAAATGAATACACAGCCCTCCAGAGGTGGCAGGAACCTCACACATAGAGTTAGACTGCGGCAGCTGTCTCTCATGTCTGAACAGTGCACAGATTGTTTCTGGTTTTATTGCCCTCATTTTTTCAGTCTTCCACTCTCTTTGTGCTTCCACAACATGAGCTCCATGCAGGCAGCAGCATCTTCAGCGGTGTCGTGGCCACAAACTGGGAGAAACAGTAAATCATTATTGGTAACACATTCAAACGGCAGTCACATCCTCTGTGAAGCAGCTTCCGTGCTTCAAACAAGCGTTTAGTTTGATTTAAATGTATAACGCCACTGATTTTGTCTTTATTAGGACTGAGATGGGTTTGAGTCTGTAGACATTTGTGCGGTGGCTGTATCCATGATGACCCACCGCTCTCCTGGATGATCCGTTGCAGGTATTCAGCCGTCAGTTGGTTGAGGCTGAGCTTGTGGGGGGGGCCCAGACGGTGTGGGAAAACCACCGACGTGTCCACCACTGTCCCATGGAGCAACTACAGCAAAGAGGGGCTGTCACTACTTGTTATGTGAAAATGAATCATTTTAACGCTGTTACTGATGGAAAGTAACTCGGGGGTACTAGTACATGTTATCAGCAGCATGTTAATGTTCTTGAGTAAATACTACAGCTGTATGAAGTCATTAGAAATATTACACCATTACCAGCTGCTGTGACACAAATTCTTATGCGTCAATAATTATAAGCCCATCATGAGTCTCATTGCATGCTCCAAAAAAGTATTTCTACACTGTTGTTGAATACTTCTGATTGTACGTCTTTACACCATTCATCACAGTCAAACTCATACAGAGAAGTGTTCCAGCACTGCAGCCAGAGTGGGTCAACCGCTACAGGAACAGGATGCAGTTTCATTGTCTACCCTTCATCTTGGTCATTGTATGTTTTGTCATAATTCAAGCAGTTCTTTCCAAATGCTGGGAAATTGAATCTCAAACCTGTCCCATCTGTAGCATGCATGGGAACCGACACCAGTTTGTCCCTTTTCATGAGGCGTTTAAAAAAAAAAACCTGTTCTTTGTGTCTTCTGAGCCAAATCTGACGAAATTAAATCAAGACCAGATTCCTCACCTGCCAGCTGCCTGGAACAGTGACCATGTTGACTGCTTTTGGTACTTACCTTGAAAAGTAGAATCATAAGAACAAGGTATTTAAACTAAAGTGAAAATATAAATAATGATTTGAGCAGGGCTAATGCTCTGGAAGCAATAATATTGAGAAAAGTGTGTGTTGTCACCTTCAGGGCACAGAGATCTGCCTCCAGGCCATGTCCAATCAGAATGGAGTCAGCACTAATGATGGTCAATAAGGCGTCCTGCACCTCTCTGATGGACGTGTTGTTACCCTTCACGTCTTCCTCACTGATGCCTGAAAATCTGCACAGGTAAAATATCACAAGCCACCAAAAGAGATTGTTTAGCACACAACATAAAGTGAGGTGCTCTGATTGTTAGCCAGCTCCCATTAACGTTACCTTGTGTTGTAATCAATAACCTCGTGATCAGGTCTGACGAAGGTGTCGTAGATGACTTGCAAACTGGAGTTGACCACCGACACTCTGGACAGCTCCAGACCATCAACAGTGTAACACTACAAAGACGAAATAGTAATATTCACATTTCCATTGCAGAACAAAGGTTCAACCACACCCTAGAAACAGTGGTTAAAAAAAACAAACTCTAAAATAAGTCACCATTTCACAGTCCAAGGCGTAGACTCCAGGACAGCTCGTATCCATGGAGTGTCTGGTCATGGTGGACACGAACCCATCCATGGAGAGGGAATCATGGACATGCAACTGTTGGAGAGGAAACAGACTTACACATAACTATGTTTTTCTAAAATGCATCACTGTTTGAAAACTGAAAGTTGTTGGTATGCATGAAGCCTTTGTTTTGGAAATGTTTCCTACCTTAAAAACCTGACATCCAGGTGCTCCCATGACTCCTTGGCAGCAGCTGTAGCGGCTCTCCACACCACCAGGCACTGCAACATGTTAAACATCCCAAAAAACATTTGTCCCCTTCAATGCCAAAATGACAGTGATCTGATGGTTTAAGACCACAATATTATTGATTAATCAGAGATTCTTCTGGAAATAGTGTTAAAAGCTGTAGCTTTACTCCTGCACCAACCTCTGCTCTTTACTACTTTCCCATAGTGGTAGTTGCACTCCTCCTTGCGAATGTGTTTACCCGTTTTGCTGACAGAGTACGTGGCCCCACATCGACAGCAGATCCTCTTCAAGGCTTTTACCAACACAACAGGAAAAAAAAAAGAAAAAGCTAAATGTGCTGAGATGCAACAGCTCAAGTGAGAGGTGCCCTCTAGTGACACAATGTGAGAACAACACCCACTTGTATTTCCAGGGAATTTGATTACAGCCAGAGTAATGATACTGTCACTTACGGTCCGTGTTGCATCTCTTATTGTCAGCAAAGAGGACAGCGGAGCCAGCTTTCTCCGGGTGCTGCAGAGGAAAGTTGCTCTCAATCAGCTTTTCCTCGCTCAAAATGTGATCCTTCAAACTCTCGTAGAATACTGTATCATCTGCAGGGGAGAGGAATGCACTGAGGAGCTGCCCTTTAAAACAAAGAATATTTAAAAAAACAATTCTCACCATTTGCTATAAACGTCTCCAGGTTAAAGGGTATGTTGCCTTTCGATCTTTGGCTGTTGACTTTGTTTTCGTCTGTAACCAGAAACAGTATCATCTTCTGTCTGCATCATGTTTTCAGATTTCTTGAACAGTTTTCTGGAGATTCTCACCTGTAACTGAAAGAGCACTTTGTTTCTTCAGCTTCTTCTGTAAATTTACAGCAACACTCACATATTTGAGTTTGTTCGTGCTACGGTTGTACACGGCCTCCTCTTCAGCAACAGCCTATCAACAATAAAACAGCACAAAGCATAAATATCCTGACAGTTTGACAGCAACAATGACATGTAGCAACATATGCTCACTTTTTCAAAGGCATCGTTGACATTGGGCGTCGTTTTGAGGAACTCCTCTGTGAACATTTTGACATAACGCTGTCGGACATCATGGGGCACTTTGTCTTTGGTGGCCTCCATCTGCTGCTTCAGTTTACGTTTATTAGCAGCCAGCTGGAAGAATAAATTCATGACTTTTACCAGTCTGGGAAAATGGCCACACCAAAGACATGTTGGTTTTAACGTACCCTGGCAGCAGCAGGTTGAGATGTAGCGGAGGCGGCTGGATTTGAATGTGCTGTAGCAGAGGCCGATGAATGTCTACGTGTGAGCGCAGGAATGAGGACCGGGGCTGTTGGATGGTATCTTTGTACAGGGGTTACTGCAGCCTTGTGGCAGGTTTGTTTCATAGAGCTCACGTGCACTTGACTGACTGGGGTCAGCACTGAAGCCACAGGGCAGGAACTCGAGGTACTGGACAGAGGGAAGGTGCCCTCTGGGAGGATCAGGTGCAAGTTATTTCCTACATGGATCACAGGTGTTCCCAGAGATATGTAGTTCATATGAGCTGTGTGATGAGACAAAAACAGACAGAAACGCATTCAGTACATCCCTGGAAGAAATTCTGTTCAAGTTTACAACAATATTACCTAAACACAATAACATGCTCACCATTCTGCACAGGAGCAGATTGTATGTTTACAAGTTTCTGAGGAAGACCAGTAGAAGTCTGGTTCTCTGGTTTCTTCTGACATGAGAAGGAAGTAAAAGCCTGAGCGCCTTTCAGTGACGAAGGCAGCACGGAGGCTCTCTGCTGTGCCTGCTGGACCTTTAAAGGGATAGAAGATCCTGAAGCTGCTTGTTCTCGCTGAGGGACTAAAATCTTGGGCTGATGACTGCTTTTTGCTGCTGGCTGCTGTTTGAGTCAAAGTAAGATCAAAACAAAACATTTTAGACTTTAAGGAAGCCACAGCTTCCATGGTGTCTCCCTTTAAATGTCTATGTATTAGATTATTTCAGTGTAAGCACCTCTGTGTGTTTGACTTCATGTGCCACCCTCTTCTTTGTTTCTAAAGTTTGAGGTGTGGTGGTCATTTCCACCTTCTCCACTTCCATTGCTGCATCCTAAAAATGACAGAGTATAAAGAAACAACCTCTTCACAGTTTAAGAAATGTCTTAATCTTGGATTAGGAGTATCAGCAGCATACTTACAGACACACCAGGTTGCTCTTTTCCACCTTTATCGTCATTATTTGCCTCCATGAAGATCCTGTAGCACTCTTCCATTGGGTCACTCTCTGACAGCTCAACATCTGAATAGTTGAGCTCTTGCTCATCCTCAGAGCTGGAGATTATTATAACCTCTTCACAACCTGCCTTGAGCTGCTCAGTGGTGTCAGACACCAGTGATAGTGCACTTCGCTTGGGAGAAGGGTGGTTGTGAACATCCATCTCTCTTGTCTGGGCTTGGATAGTGCGTTTCCTGCACGGTGAACCTGAGCTTGCAGCCTGAGCTTTATATGAAGGCGACAGCGGTGGATTAATTTTCTTGACACTATGAGCCACCTCACACAGAGGATTTTCCTTCACTTCAATGTCCAGACTGTCACAACGCTGATACTGTTGTTCTGAGGTGGCAGGGGGACTAACAGATTCAGGACTCTTATCAACTTCTGGTTTAGCAACCTGACCTGAAGAGATTTTCTGACATTCATTTTCCAGATCCTCTAAACATCCAGTCAAGTCAATTACACTCTCATCAACTGGTGTGTTTGCATGTCTTTTGCTCGCCTGAAGAGTAGATGCATACTGATTGTTTCCAACACTGCAATTATCAACTTTAACTGCTTCTACTGGAGATGTGACCTGACAAGCATAGGCATCTGCAAGGGGCACTGTAACCTGGGCACTGCCAGCATCACAGTCACGTTTTGGAGACTGGTCAGGTAAGGGAGGAATGTCAATTATCAGGACACCGTCATCAACCGAGTCCTCCATTAGATCTGGAAATGGCATTTCAGAAATCTGAGCCTTCTTTTGGTTAGACAGCACTGCATCTGTTTCTTCATTAACAACTTGTGCATTTTTCACTTTCAGCTCCTTACTTGAAGAGCTGTAAGACCGCAGGTCTGCTGAAAAGTTGGACAGGGGGTCATACTCCAAGTCAGTCCTGGGTTTTGAGTTGTCAACCACGTACTTCCTTGTTTGAGAATATGTCTTTTTTATGTCAGGGTTTGACAACTGAGAGCATCTGTCTTCATATTTACCTGAAGTCTCAGATTTGGACCCAGAGAAATGAAGCACAGTGTTTCTACTGTCTGACTGTGTGGTCTGGTAGTGTGACAGTCGTCTTTGCTCTTGCTCCACCTCGTGCCTCACAGCTTCGATCTTTTTGTTGATCTGCTCCAGCTCTTGGAGGCTGTCCTCTGTGGTCTCATCGCTCACTGATGATCCAGAAACGAGCGACAGGGAACATTTCTGGACTTCTGTGAAAAGAAATAAGCAATAGCGTGTTTTATTACAGCTGCCAAAGATTTTCAACTTTCATTAAGGTCTGCAAAAAGGGATTTCAAAAATAAGTTTCATGAGTGATCATGAGTAGGACTATTCAGCCTTGAGAAGAGAAACCATTTTGTCAGTGACATTGTGACATGTAAGTGGGATTTAGGTTAAGTATAAATTTATATTGGCACTGCTGCTGCTTTGGGGACAAGTTGTTTTGGGAGTCAATCACCCGTTTTAAGTAGTTCTAACAGATTAATTGTTTGATTGATGAATTAAGTATGAAACATAGACCCACTGATAATTTACAAATAAATAATAAGTCAATTATTTGTTTACCTGGTTACGCTTAAAGAAATACACTTTGCACTAAACTCGGTAACCATAGTGATTCACACAAAATTAGCCAAATGGCGCCGGTAGCTTATCAATAACGTGCGAATTAACCCATTCAAAAATATAAAACAGTCAAACGGTTCATTCAAAGCCGTTTTTAAATGTTGTGAAATTTACTTCACGGCTTGGTTTGTCCCAATTTGAGAGCATTTGAAAACGTTTTAAAACACAAAACCCAAGGTTAACGTGCACCGGAAGTAGCATGAGGCTAGCTAATGCACCTGTGAACACTGACCTGCTGAGGGCTGGATGGAGGCGGCGGACACTGAGGAGACGTCCCGCCGCTTGGAGCCATGATTGTAGAAACAGTGAGGCCGCTTACAGAGCCCGGGCCCTGGGGACGGACACTGAAGATCCGCGAAGAGACCAGACGAGCGAAACATCGGCAAAGGCTTTACTTTCCTCGGCGAGTTCGGTGAGCGGTTGGCCGGGCAGTTGGTGGAGGAGCCGGGGCCCTCGTGAGCTTCTCTTTTATACTCGCCGCCCAGGATCTGTTTAAACAGCGTCGGTTCAAATTAACACAATAAAACTACTTTAGTCTAATTACTACACAACTCTTCATCCCTGATGGCTTGTAGGTTGATTGCACGGGCCAGGTTTGATTTTAAACGAGTTAATATTCCACTATTTGTCCAGGATATCATGGGATGATTAAATACATTTCTAATTTATTCCAGAAGTCAGTTTATCAAGAATTAAGAAGTAGATTGTGAGTTATGTTTGAGTTTATCAGGGGTGGAAGTCTCCCCCTGTTCGTCATCCGCAGCAATATGAAATACTGCCATTACTTACTTTACTAAGTTATAGTGTCGTTACTCTGTTTACATGTTGTGACACCATGAACGGTGATTCTCCTGAAATTGCTGTCGCAGCGATTAAATGTCATTTTCATTATCTACTAGACTAAGATGTCCCACTGAGTATAACGTTATTTTGAAGTTGTTATTTGCAGGTTTTCATGTTTTACACCTACGAGCAATTTACCCTCCCAAGTCGCCATGTTGACTCATTCGGCTGTTTTCTGCCTTCACTTTCGTTTTTTTTTTTTTGATATTGTGCCTTTAAAACACGAATCAGCTTGTTTTATGCAGGTAAAGCTCAACATTCTATTTCTATTTATATATGAGCATCAAGCAAGAGCATCAGAGAGAGATGTATAAGAAAATATAATGTGGATAGAAATTAATTAATTCATATTGAAAAATCTTGATGAGTTGTGTGGTTCACTTCGTCAGCGTTAATCACTCCAAACCGACAGGTGGCGCTGTGGAATATAACGGAACTGCAGAGACATACAGACATATTGCCGCTGTGCGTCACTTCCTTTATTCCTTTCTAACCAATAAATGGAAAAAGGGGCGGGGCTGATTGACAGGCAACTACGCATAGCCCACGGAGCATCCACGAAGATTGCCTGGGTGTGTCACTCAAGAGACCACGCCCTAATTTATACAGAATGTGAAACATCGATAAAAATTAAATGAGCGCCTTAGAAAAAATGTCACCCCCCTCAGCGCTGACCCGAAGCAAGAACTGAGATCGGAAGGCCAAAGCCGTTTTTTGAAACGGGCTGTAAACAGGTTTAATTCTCCTCTGAAATCAGGCATTTTAACATGGGAGTCAATGGGGACTGCCGAGTTCTTGGAGCCAGCCTCTAGAGGCCACCCAGGGAACTGCAGCTTTTAGCACTTCCGCATTGGCCTCACCGCTCTGCACGGGATGTTGTCCCTCGGCAGACACACAGGAGCTTCCGTGTGTGGTGCGGTGTTCCACAACAACCGCGTTTTCTGCGATATTAAAAGCGACGTTAATCCTCAGATATCCCGTGTCTGACATGGGAAACAGTGAGGATGAACTGGAGGAGGATGACACCGAGTGGAGGAGTAGTTTCTTGGACTCTGCTCCTCCTGCAGCAGCAGCTTCTGCTGCTCCGGGTAAACACTGAGAGAAACCTAACTCTGATGTATTCATTGTGTCTCATGAGAAGGATATATATATTTCATACCTGTTTGAGACCCGGTCGTTTCTGCAGCTTCCACGTATTGATTGCATTGATTCAATACATTTTTAGTCTCTTTCAAACATTTCTTCATCACCAAATTGTCGAAAAGTGAAATATTTCCAACAATTTTTGCAATATTGAGAATCGATTTGAACACTTGCCTTAGTCTATTTTTGTTATGTTGTCTGGCATAAAGTCCAAAAGCTTTCAGTCTGTTTGGCAGAAATAGACTGAAGTAGTAGTTACTTAAATAAATAAATATGGCCCTTAAAATCATCAGGAAGCAGCAGATGCAACTGAGCAAAGCTGGAAAATATTGAAAACAAATTAAAATGATGCTCAAAATATTTTTTTAATCACTCTCCGATATAGTGAGAGATCATTCTACAGCCATGCTTACAGCAAGTCCTTCTTGCCTGTCCCCGTAGTCTTTTAAATCATACTTTAATCCTACCAATTACATTTTTAAATAATACCCTGTTCCCATCAGAGTTCTGTAACTGTTTCAGGTTCAAGCCTGTATAAGTCATCCACAGCGACCTCCACACACCGAGTCATTCTGCATTTTGACCTGGACTGCTTCTACGCTCAGGTGGAAATGATCAGAAACCCAGCGCTGAGAGAAGTCCCTTTAGGTAAACGGATGGGATTAAATGTTGTCAGGTGTGTTTCTGTTTAAGTTCAGAATGATTGTGTTTCTCATGTTGTCAGGGATCCAGCAGAAATTCATCATCGTCACCTGTAACTATGTGGCAAGAGAGCTGGGTCTCACCAAAATGATGTGTGTGACTGAAGCAAAGGAGAAGTGTCCTCAGCTGGTGCTGGTCAATGGAGAGGATTTGACTCCCTACAGAGAAATGTCCTATAAAGTGACAGGTGAGCAAGATGACTACATCACACCAACAAATACTCTGTTCTAATAATCAGTGGAGACGTTATAATAACCCACAAATAACCCTCTTCACCTCTGATGCCTTCCACCCAGAGCTCCTGATGTCCTACTGTCCACTTGTGGAAAGGCTTGGATTTGATGAGAACTTCATGGACGTCACAGAGATGGTGGAAAAACGGCTAATGCAGGCGCCAGACCCGGAAAAAAAATTATTTACTGGACACATCTACAACCATATCAGTAAGTCATGTTTCTGGGTGTGTCGCAGTCAGTCGTAGTACATCCGGCTCTCGGATGTTAGTGAAATATTTGCATTGCACTTTCAATTTCAATCTACACAAAAGTCTCAACAGATAATATGAATGCCTGACTATCTATTCTTGCTCAGCTTCAAATGTTAAAGCCAGTGACCACCCGAGGCTGGCTCTAGGTTCACACATTGCAGCAGAGCTGAGAGAAGCCATCCACAGCAAACTGGGTCTGACTGGCTGTGCTGGCATTGCATCAAACAAGCTCCTGGCCAAACTGGTGTCTGGCACCTTCAAACCCAATCAGCAGACAACACTGCTGCAGGAAAACGTCTGTGACATCATGGGCTGCCTGAGCACCCTGCGTAAAGTACCAGGTATATGTGTTACACTCTTTAGTTAAAGCCACCAGATGAACTCAAATACATGGAAAACAAACCCAAACAGATTCAAAGTCCATCCGAGTCAGTTATTAGTTGGATTGTGTCTCTTTGAATCCAGCGTTTTTTACTGGTATTAAGGGAGTTTGTGGGGCCTTTTTTCAAGCGGTGCTCAGGAGCACATTCTCCCATAATCCAAGCTCTTTGAAGTGTCTTTGACCTACATCACTGGTGTCAAATATGTCCTGATGCTAAATGTGTGGTCTCGCCATGTCACCTTAGGGATTGGTCGCCAAACTGCTAAGAGACTTCAGGCCCTGGGAATGGTCAGTGTCCAAGACCTGCAGCACTCCCCATTGAATGACTTGGTGAAAGAGTTTGGAGTTCCCAGTGCTCAGCGCTTGAAGAATCTGGCACTTGGCGTCGATCACTCTCCTGTCACCCCTACAGGGGCCCCTCAGGTGGGCCAGGACATTGTGATTGCGACTTAAACTGAGGGAGTGTTTTAGTAGGAGTTTAAATTTGTGTTTAACAACAATGTTTATGTTTCAGTCTCTTAGTGACGAAGACTCATTCAAAAAAATATCCTCGACTAAAGATGTTTTGCAGAAGATTCAGGAGCTTCTGAGCAGCCTGGTGGAAAGGTCTGCACCGGTATCTCTATCCCTTTTATCCAACTGCTGTGTGTTATGCTTGCAGCTGCTTAATCAAAACTTTTATCATTTGTTTGATAACCAGGATGAACAAAGATGGAAGGCTGCCTCAAACCTTCCGACTCACCATCCGTAGGTTCTCACAAACCAACAAGTGGGTCAGTCGCGAGAGCCGTCAGTGTTCGATCCCCAGCCACATCGGACAGAAGATCCCCTCTGGTAAGCTTTTACAAATAGACAGATGATGTAATACCGCGCACGCCTGAGCAAAATATCATCTCAAAAAATGGCTGCTTTATTCACTTGTTTCTTCTTTAAGTCAGCTGTCTGCCTCCTGAGAGCATTCTTTTATTCTGTACTGTCTCTATAGGCCGCAGCGATGATGCTGTGCTACAGCTGCTCCCATTGGCCATGAAGCTCTTCCACAAGATGGTGGACAGCAACGCAGCCTTCCACCTCACCCTCATCAACGTTTGCTTCAGTAACCTGCAGCCCAGGGGAGCTGCCGTCGGCGGAAAGGGTTCTATAACATCCTTCTTCACACATGGTACTTCACAGACCAGCTCGTCCCAAAGTCAGGTGAGTCAGATAATTGAATCCCCCATGTTTTCATCCGGGTATAAAAGGATTTAAGGAGCATTTAAGAAGCAACTTTAAAAGGCTTTAGAAGATTCTAAAAAATCTTTCATTTAATCTACTTAAACATTCTCTCTCAGCTGCTGTTGGAAGAAACTTTTGCTAGTTCTTTGTCACAACATTATGTCATTTGAATATATATACACACACATACATACACCTCATTGACTAATAACGCACGTGAGGGGATTAAATGGGTTGATAGGATGGATGATGGAAGAGGTCACAATCTTAAATGTTTTGTAAATGCTTTCTCGTGATTACGAAATGAAAATCCTGCGGGTATTGCTCAGGCAAAACAAACGATTTGATGGCTTAATCAAGTCCTCCAACTCCTCCTTCTCTCCAGGAGAATGACTCCTCTCAGAGTGCAGACAGTCAGTGCACGGATCATCAGTTCAGCATGCACAACATGGTTATACAACACACCTCACAAACAACAGCAACCGCAAAAAGCCCTCTTGGCTGTGAGGTGGCATTACAGAAATCCAAATGGAAACAAAGCTCCGTTGTTGCTGTAAGAGATGCTCCACTTCAGACAGGATGCAGCGCTGCGAGGTCAGTCTCTGATGAAACCATCAGCACTGTGACACATCGATTGCCACAAAACTTTGACCCAGAAGTGTTCGAGCTTCTCCCTGAGGATATCCAGAGGGAACTGTTGTCTCCTGCCTACATAAATGGTTTCCCTCGAACGTCCATGAGCTCCTCAGCACCAGCCACAATCCCTGATGTCCCCCACATTCCAAAATTCCCTTCACCACAACCTTCTCAGCCTTTCACAGAAAATATTGAAGGGGCCGTCACAAACTTGGATCGATTTTGCAGCACGACCACGGCGAATCATCAGAGGCCTCTGGCCACAAGTGCATTTCCAATAAAAGAAGAAGGGAGACTGTCATTCTGTGGATCTTCTGACTACAAATGCCCAGGAAATGTGGACCCTGAGGTTTTTTCGGAGCTTCCCCCGGATGTTCAACGAGAACTGATGTCAGAATGGAAGCAGCAGAAGCCGGTGCTAAAGACACCGTCATCCAGGAAACAGGGGAAAATGTTAATGACCAAGGACAGCAAGGCTGCCAGAAAAGGAGGTCAGGAAAACAGTCTGTTCAGGTATTTCAAACCCAGTTAGAGAGAACACTGGATAAGCCTCCTCAAACGAAGATCATTTATGACAATGTTAATAAACAAAAGTGTTATTTTTTTTCTATTTTAAATTATTATTATTGTTCAGTTGTTCTCAAGCAATGGACAGGGAGTGAACTCAATAAAAGAAACCTTGTGTAATTTGCTCAAGCTATTTTGTTTTTTTTGGGGACATCTGTACATCAAAATAACAGACCATATATATGGACCACAATAAAATAATATAACATTGGCTTAAAAGTAAAAGAAAATAAGACACAGTTGAAGAAATCAGGAGGAAGAATTAGTGAATTAGTTAAATGTATTGTTTTTAAAGATTGATATTGATTTTAAATTATGACTTAAGCTTTAGGCTCATTTGTTCTTGCGCTGTTGAGAGAAGCTGGATTACGCCACTGAGCTTCCAGGACCTAAGTCTCAGTTGGCTCATTTCCAGTGGAATCCACAGCAGCACAGTTATTTGTCACCAGGATTCAAAGAGCCTTTTTTTTTTCGTAGTCGCCATGAAAAATAACAGAAAACTCAAGGTCTGTAAGCACCCGCCCTCCCGCTCAGACCCCTCCCAGGGATCACATGTAGTAGAAGGGGGAAGTTTCAGGATCTACTATGTGCCATCGCATCATGATAGTTCTTGCTTGGAATGTTCAGGAGGGATTGCGTGAACTGAATGGACGCTGGCTGCAGAGGTGAGGACCTTTCTTTGTTTTCTGTTTAGCAAAGAAGAATCCTGTTGTTGAGAGCGTGCTGTGAGCTCATCACTGCTGTAGAGTTGATTACTCGGACCCTCCTCACTCTTCTGATTACGACGAATCTTAACACCATGACTTCGGGCTCATGGGAAATGACTACAGATATAACAGCAGCGTCCCACCTGTGGTCGCAGCTGCATGACACTGAAAACCAGAATGTACTCATCGACCACTCCAGAACAGCACAAGTAGGATCTTAAAAACATCATCTTCCAATGGTGTGATTCAGAACTGTTCGTGACATAAGAGCTCTGAACCATCACTGACAGAACTAATCTGATTTCCATGCCCCATTTATTGGCCTGCTGAGTGTAACCGAAGCGTTGCAGAGTCCTGACTGATGCGCATACAGCCCTATACGTCAATAAAAGGAGATCTGTCTGCCAAACGTTGTTTTTTTTTTTTGCTCTCAGAGCGAAGAGGCGTTTGACTGCTCATGTGGAAAGCCGCCTCCAGTCATGTGCTGCTCGCTCTGTGATCAGTGCCTAATGAGCTGGGAGTTATGGCTTGCTATGCCTGTGCGATGCTCCTGCACCCTCTGAAAACTGCAGCTTAGTTGAAAAGAAACTTTCTTTTCTAGTTAGCTCGCCCAATAAACAAGGCCGGATTACTGATAGGCAGCGGCCAGCCGCCCCTTAATTCACGCTGACCTCAAAAACCCCTGCATCATATTTGATTCTGCATTATTTCATTCAGAGCAGTTCTGCTGAAATCTGGGCCTGAAGAAGACGTGGGTACATTTCTCAGCAACTTTATTCTGAGCCGTTTGAATCTGCCAGTCACGTTTATTTCATTCACTGTGTCAGAAGTCTCTGATTCTGAATTGCTGCCTCAGCGAAGATTGCCTGATTAAATTTGATCTGCGTTTGAATGATCTGATCTTGTGGTTTCTGTTTCACCAACAGACCCAAATCCAGCATAGGTTCACTATTCAGGCTCACAAGGAGCAAAGATCAAGTGTTTTCATTTAAAACCCAACTTTCATAATAACCAGATATCAAAGCAGTTGCCAGTAAATGTCACTAAGCTGCTGAACTGATTAATCGCCGGATAATTAGTTGTTGTTTTCTTGGTGCCTCAGGGAATAATAACAGGGTCATTAAGGGCTAGATCTGGCCCTCAGCCCATAGCCTCACAATAGGAAAATGTCCCTATTACAGTTTGCTAAGTATTGTTCTGAGAGCTGCATTCTCCGGCAGGTTGAGCACTCGTCTGCACGATGGCTGACTGGGACTACGACTACCTGATCAAGCTGCTGGCACTGGGAGACTCCGGGGTGGGGAAGACCACCTTCCTCTACAGGTACACCGACCACAAGTTCAACCGCAAGTTCACAACCACAGTGGGCATCGACTTCAGGGAAAAGAGAGTGGTGAGTGGAGCTCAGTGTGACCCGACAAGGCCTTCATTGTTACAGCGTTTGGATGCAAATGTTTTGCGGCTATGTTCAGATATACACAGGGACGGGAGCTGATGGGATGACTGAGAGGAACTTCAGAGTCCACCTTCAGCTCTGGGACACAGCAGGACAGGAAAGGTACATTTCCCACTAGGTTCAAGTTAAACGAGAAAGTGTCCACATGAATGAATGTGTCCACAGCTTAATTCAAACGTTGTGTTGTTATTTTGAATTTTCATAAACATTTAAATGTCATGAACTTATTTATTTATTCTCTTTCTACTGTGAAAACAATTTCCTCTGGTGATGAGCTAACAGTCTGAAGACATCACCGGCCAAAAATAACAAATCATACAGTATAAAGCACGATATTTGAAATATGTCAAGGTCATAAATCTGATGCTGAGATATTTTGTTGACACATCTGCCTCTAAAAGGCTTCATGCTGAATCACAATGGTTGTGTGCGTGTGTGTGTGTTCGTTCTCAGATTCCGCAGCCTCACTACAGCTTTCTTCAGAGACGCCATGGGCTTCCTGCTGATGTTTGACCTGACCAATGAGCAAAGTTTCCTCAACGTCAGGAACTGGATGAGTATGTGTCATCTCAGCAGCTTCAGATCAATACTCCTCTTCGATCAGTGTCTCTTCTCGTCGCTCAGAGCCAGTTTAAAAGTCACCTATTTCCAGCGTTATGACGTCCACTCTCCTTGAGTTTTCACTTTACTCACCATGCCAGTTTATTATTTGCAATACATGGGTAGTGATGACTGACCTCTGTGCTGGAGCAGGTCAGCTACAGGCCAACGCGTACTGCGACAGTCCAGACATCGTGTTGGTGGGCACCAAGGCCGACCTGAGGGACCTACGGGATGTTCATGCCAGACAGGCCAGAGATCTGGCAGACAGATACGGGTGAGGCTTTAAATGCATATCCTATACTTAACATAACTTATCCTCATGCCTCGTCTGAGACCCGACAGAAATGCTTTTCTAGCAGACCCCAAAATCAAAATGATAAACATTTTAATTAATACGTCCTATTCATGAGCTCACAGAATAATATAGGCCTAATCATCCCGGGCTTGTTCCTCCTCATAAAAGTCTCAGATGTTATTTGGTGAATTGCACGAACCCTGGAAGGTTTGTTTGGTAAGAGCCTGCTTTACCTCTATCACCAGTTCACCACAGGATGGCGCTAGTCAGCTTTCTGCCACACATTCTGCATTGGCGGCGCTTTGCTCTGAATCGGGTGGTTCAACAAGCAGCTCTCATCATGGATGGAGCTCTGGAAGTTCAGTCTCGAGGGCCTATAGATTAAAGATATATAAGCTGTTTTCTTGTGATGCCATCGCTTCATGTGGATCGTCTCAGCGGTGATGACTTCATATTCTATTTTTATCCTCCTCAGTAACAGACCCTTTGGTACATGTGTCTGGTATCAGCACCTTAATTGAATTGAGGAGGTGGATGCTTCCTCTACCTTAACGACTCTCCATTTCCCTCAGCATCCCCTACTTTGAGACGAGTGCAGTGACGGGTGTGGCTGTGGACCAGGCAGTGACCACCCTGCTGGGCCTGGTGATGAAGCGGATGGAGCACAGCACGTACCTCGGCCCCAGCGCTGAACCCAACGGCAGACACACCGTCAGCCTCGACGAGCAGGACGATCGTGTCAGGAGAACGTGTGCTTGTTGAGCTCCGAGTGAGACTGTAGCTTGAGAAGCTGGTTTATGGAGCTTGACTTTGGTGCTTGCTAGGTAAGACAGAAGATCAGCTCAAACAAAGATTTGATCCATACTATCAAAAATATTCCTTTTCACTGAAAGCTCTACAGTTAAGACAGTGGAGCATTATTATTATTATTTGCAGCCTGTGCATCGTTCTTAAAAAAATATTATTTAAAAGGTCTAAAATATTAAAATAAAAAAATATATTATTGGAAACCTACACATTTTATATTCTGCATGTTCTATTGCCTGGTATAAACATTAACGCTCATTATAAAATGAACCTGAATAAATTAAATTTTTTATTGGTTGTTTATCCCAGCTGCAGTCAGCCCCAGCCATGTAAATGTCTTTAACTTGACAGTGTCATATTTAAAAAGTGCTGAACAATTGAGATTCAGCATAAAAACAAAATCATCTTCAAATGAGGCGTATCAGAGAAAAATACCATTTTAATTTGACACATTGAGGCATTGATGGAAGGAGTATGCAGGCACAGAATGTGTATTTACCATGGAGTATAATCGAAAAACACTTAAGACATTCTTACATGAACGCCCAATATAGCACAGTCCCTTACATGATTTATGACTTTTATACAACATGTACAGAAGCAGCCAAGCTTTTTTATGCTTTATGGAAGAAAGTTGCCATGCAGATTGAACACAACTACAGAAATGTTAAAGGGTTGTTGGAGTCCTGTATAATGCTGCATTTGGAATAAAGACAGTTTATGTTCGGATTATGTCCGTCACTCTCCGGTAACGGTAAAAGTAAAACACAGAAAGATTTGCTGTCGACTGGAATAACAATCCCCAACTGTTAACACACATTCTCTTCACCATCACCTCCAAAGTGTACAGAAAGTCAAACGTCCAGCGTTCACGTCAGCGGCAGTGAGTTTTTCAAAGGAGTCAAGCTACAAGAGAACATTCATGGAGTCACATAAAAAAATCCACTCTACGTTACTTTGGCAGAAACAAAAATAAAGTTTCAAATCAATGCCACAGAAAGTGAAATTAGATATTTATAAGATATGACAAGAACAATCGTTTTACTCTACAACAATAGTTGGTGTGAGTTGTCTGAACGTATGGTCTTTGGTGTGCATATATAACATTCCTAATGAGGGGAGGATTCATTAATTAAATTCAGCTAACCTTGAGTGTGTCGGTGATTCACTGTGATTCAGAGATGAGACAGAGACGTGAACTATCTGGTATATATATATATATTCATCTCGCCTAAGGACACAGACAAAATAAACGCTTTGTGTGGGGCAGCGTGGCAGATAAACGCTCGCCACGCTGAATTTGAACTAACACAAAAGTGCACACTGCATCTTCAGTGCATTGCTCTGTGTGTTAAACCACAGCCTAAGCCTGAAAATGCAACGAGGATCAAGCACATGCTGCAGAGCCATGAGACGGTCATGTGGCCAGCTTTTACTGCCCAGGCCCCCGGTCCGCGTCAGTCTGGTGTGATGGGGTGGAGCGTCTGTCAGGACCCTGGATTATCAAACACTTATAAAAAATAAAGCTGTTCACTTTGAAGTTGTTCTGTAGAGGTTTTGGTCCCATGTGGAATATCGTAGTAGGTTTCTTTTTTTAAGCCTTCAAATGTGTGTCATACAAAGACACTGGTGATTTTTGAACACACCATCAGGAATACAAACAATAGCAAAGAACTCAAATTCACCCTCAAAACAAGCTTTAAAAAGGTTGTATAAAACTAGCCGCAAAGATTTGTCAGTGCCTCACATGCAAAGTTGATTAAATGGATCATGCTTTTTTTCAAAGATGCAGCATTTCAATTGTTTCTATATCAGGATTATCAGGTTATATGATGAGTTGATAGGTTTCCCCAGTCAAAAAGGCTCAATATTAAATAGAGGATAGTTGAAATAGTGGTAGACCTCAACATCAGTTAGTAGTAAATGACTGTAAACTGTGTCCTCGATGTTGATGATGTTTCAGCCACGCTAGCGCAGGGTCACAGGTCACAAGGCGGTGGTTTTAACGTGGCCTTCCCTCAAACTTCACGTTCCCGCCTCATTTTTGGGATAACCTGTCAAATTCCACTTTTTTGTTTCCTGGACATTTACGTGAGTGGAGATCTACACAGCGTGAAATTACACAACACTAAACAGCCGGAATGTATTAAGAACACCAACTTAACAGCCAGGTTGCTTCGATAAGGGGACAAGGGGATGCAACTAACATAAGCTTAGCACGATGAGCTAACAGAGAGTATTTGGTGGACAACTGGACATGTCTCTCATTAATCTATTTAACTTAAACATGAAAAGTTTTAAATTGCATTTCACAAAAGAAATGATGCAGTTAGCGCTAATCGTTTAACGTTGCACGAGATAGCCAAAGCAGTTAGGTTAACATAATCGGAATTAGTCACTAATGTGCATGATTACTACAGAACATGCAAACGTCTCTATGTACGCATATATTGATAAAACAAAGTCATTTCAAACTACTTTTACAAAGACAGTTGTTTGCATTTGGAAGTTCTATTGCTATAATTATGTTTCATTCGAGATGTTTTTACTAGCTAAGGGTTTTAAAGGGAAAAACACTTTTTGAGAAAATCCTGTCTGTACATTCAGTATGAAGCCCGGAGACCAAAGGTCGTAGAATCAGCAGCGCTAAAGCTCGCTAACGTGACAAATTTCCTTTTGTTTGATCTTTATAAAAAAAGAAACAAGCTCAAAAGCGACAGTGGGTTTAAATGTGTTAATTTGTTGGAGAGAATCGGTGACTCCCTGAAGTTTTGTCATCACCATGAAGTTACAACCTGATTTAGTTTGAAAGTCATTAGTTAGTTTGTTAAAGTTCAGTAAAGACAAAAAAACAACAACCTAGGAACAGATTTACAAACAGCCAGTAACACTCCGCCCAGTCTGTGGCTCTCATGTATTGCCATTACGTCACAGACACTAAACCTCTGAAATTTCATGCAACGTCATCTCTGCTGTAAAGAAAGTTCCTCCAGACTCCTCAAATACTCCATGAATAAATAATTAAATAAATATTTGTGCAACATGAAGCAGAGTTGAAGAATTTCACTGCCACTATGGTTCAGTTTGTTTATTATCAGAAAATATCAAAATAATGTATTGAGATGTTTATTCTTATTTACTGGGCTAAAAATACTAGACTTCAAAAACTTGTTTAAAAAAAAAAAAAAAACTATTTGTGTTAATATTATTGTGCCACAGTGTCTGGAAATACTTTCAGAACAGGAGGTGTCGTTAAATGACGTACTGGGTTTTTCAAAAGTTGCCAGGTATCAAACTCGTGTGACTTCAATGTAACCGCTAGCGTGGCTCTTCAACTGGTATGTGTATATTTATATTTCAAATCTTCAAATCTTGTTCTCAGAACCTAATGTAGGTTGATGCCACTCTCTTTGAATCTATTTTTTAATGATAACAAACGTTCTGCTCATGAAGTTATGGCTTTTTGTTGGAATGTTGATTATTATTCCAAAAACTGGTGCGGACGGTCAAACTTTCTACATAGGATAAAAGACTCACAAGTATATTTCTATATACGTGTGTGTGTGTGTGTAGTCTTGTAAACAAATCTTCACACCTCGTGAGGGAAAAGGCCTGAAAGCAGGAAACGGCACCTCTCTGAGGCGTTGAATCTGATTACAAAAAAACACTGATCTAACTCCTTCCCTGAGATTAGGCAGTGATTTCCGTGTATTGATTTTCAGAATCAGTGTACTGTTGTAATAGGCGATTAGCCAGTCGATGCTGAATTAAACCCAACTGGATGACTGGTTGACTATTTCTGACTCTGCAGACTCCAGTTACAATAGACATCTGCTCTGCTCCAGCTGTTAAGCCACAGCCAGCAGACATGCAAAGGGAAGAGGAATGAAGGCAAGTGAGCAGCAAAAAGAAAATCCTAACCGTACTGAACGCAACCACGTCCTGAATGAGTGTGTGAGCTACGGTCTGGAGTGAGTCTGACATCTTCGTGTGAAACTACCGCGTGATGTGTGTTGGTGGGATGAACGTGTGGGACGTGACGTCAACACTTATCATGCACTATGGGACACAACAGAAGTGCGAGTTGAGCTGATGTATCTGGGTCACGGCCTCTGGAGTCGACTCTGAAAAGCTCCAGCGCTGTGTCTAAGCTGTGCAGTGCGTCAGGCTGAGTTTGGTCACACCTTCCCTGTGAAGCTTGTAGAGCAGCTTGAACTCGCTGGGCAGCTGGTGGGTCTCCTGCCACTTGGTGGTGAATTTGGTCCCTTTCTTGTCGTAGTAGTGGTAAGGCAGATCCTTGCCCGTGTTGGGGTCCCAGCCGAAGGGCCAGAAGCCGTAGAGGTGGATCTCGTCGCACATGGCGTAAGCCAGCGTGTACATGAGGATTCCAGTGCTGAGACGTTTGGGAGAGAGGTTTTTAGTCTTCCAGTATCTGTGAAAGAACGGACAGATTTTAAAAACTGGATTAATCCGTCACCTTCGAACAAAGGGAATGAAGGAAATGATCGAGCATCTCAGGGAAGTTAAGACCAAGAAGCTCTTACTTGTTGACATCGTGCATGATGTTCCCAGGCCAGGCCAGTTTGACCTTCAGCTGACCCTTGTGCTCCACAAAGAAGTCCACCAGGGTCCGGGTCACTGTGGCTGAGGTATGGAGGAAGAAGGCCGGGATCCACAGGATGGCGCCCTCAAGCTTCTTCAGGTTGAGGAAGAAGTTGTTCCTGTCTTGGATGGTCAGCAGGTTGTTGTAGTACCTCTCCAGGATGCTGGGGTTGAAGGTGGTCAGGTTGGTCTTCCTGCCCACGTCTTTGGAGTAGACCTCCGTGGGGGCGAAGTTGCAGCGGAAGACGAAGTCGGCCTGGTCGATTTCTGGGCCGCAGTGGCTGCCGGTCAGGATGCCGCTGTTTCCCACCACAGCGCACACGCTGTAGTGCTTGTTGAGGACGGGAGAGGCGTCCGGGAGCAGGGATTTGAAGTTGTTGCTGATGGAGAAAACGTACTTGTGGCTGGAGTAGTCGAAGTGCATCAGCTGTCCGACACGCACGCTGTTCTTCGTGAGGGAGAAGTTGTTGGGAATGTCGATGTAGCTGAAGATGTCTTTCCTGAAAAGAGAAAAAGATTTCTTATAGAAACGAGACGCAGCTTTATATCAAGGGCCGGTTTTATTCCTGGATTTTTAAAACAAGCAACAACCCAAACCAACAGATTTTCTGTTGTCAAATTGCAGAAAATTAGCAATTGTTAGGAAGATTGATTTATCAGTTTAATCCAATATCTGGCAAAAAAAAACCCAAATGAAGATTTTCCGTTTATCTTTACGCAGTAAGGTTCCTGGTAGGGAAAATATATTGTCTTTGGATTTATTAGATGTTCAGGCTCAAGTCATGTTGGGCTTTTTCCTTTGTTTGAATCAACAAGCAGCAAAATCTACAAATGTATTTGCCACTGATTTTCATGAATGAATCAATTAATCCACCAGTTATTTTCTGTATTAATCAGTTATTTGTTAAAACATACAAAACCCGTGAAGAAGGATAAAACCTCGCCACGTTTTTCCTTTGTGCTTGAGAAACGACTGATTGTTGTTGAGCTGACCAACCAATCATTGCAGCACTAATCTATTCTTTCTACTATTTCTCTGGAGGGCAAATGAAAAATAAGAACGCCTCTTGCCTCAGCTGAGAGAACGCCGTCTTGTTGAACCTCCACTTGGACGATTTTCCTTGGAGCTCTTCGTTTAGTGCATTGGTTAACGGGATGAAGGATGGGTCCAGAAAATTCAAGGCAAACTGAGACCTGAAACAACAATGTCGTGTTTAAGATTACATTTTAAGCACACATATGGACCCAACAATTCATAAAGCTGACACACAAGTGTTTATTACCCACTCTTGTGATATTTTGCACTTGAAAGCACACAGCCTAGAAATAAGTGTTGAAAAATTGCAGTGACGCTTTCATAATTATCGTATTAGCATCAAAATCCATCTGGCCTATGTTTCTGTACTTCAGTCTGTTCCGTGATGAAAGAAGTACTGTTTGATGAATGCCACAGTTTGAAGTAAAGGTCAAGCTTCTGTGCTTTTTACTAGAAAATGTCATGGATCATTATAACATACTAAAAGTAGTAAAAGTACATACTTGCTATGCAGAGTGACCCTTTTCAAAATACAACTGCATTAATAATGATGAATGTATTGGTGTGCTTATTATTTTAATGTTTCGGCAGTTGGAGGTAGCGCTCATTTTAATTACTCTTTAAACTGCACTGTAATCCTGTGCATCTCCCCAGTCCAAACAATGAAAAGCAGCTTACTTTATACTGCTATTTGTACTCAAGCGAAGTACTGCCGGATTGTACTTATACTCCAATATTTTGAATCACTGTTTATAAAGGCCTATCGATACTAATGAATATCTATATATCAATTGAAATCATACCACAGCATCAGCATTCATCAATATTTATTTTCAATTACAAATGTAAAATTAAAATGTAGCTATGATAGGCTGAATCTTTTGCTTTGAAGTATTGAGCAGCATAAGATGGAAATACTCTGGTGCCTCAGATGTACTAGAGTAACAGTACTTTTCGTGCAGCGTGTTGGAGGCTGGATGTGGTGTTGATGGTGATGCAGACAGAGCCCACTGACCGCATCACCCTCTCCGCGAGTTACTCTCATCTGTGAGTCGCCTCCAGTCTGAGACCAGACCAGCCCCACAACCACCATGCTCCCAGCTCACGGTCAGGTACAGTGATGCGTAAAGCTCGAACTCCGGGTGTTTACATTGACACCAGCTGATCGGAGAAAAGCATCACTCACCGAAACCCTGCGTGGAACATAATCCTCGGGCCTCCCATGTAGTACTTGGAGGAGGCGAAGAGGCTGTCTTTCCTCAGGGACACGTAGCTGATGAGGGACAGGATGAGCACGGCGACGCACAGAATAACCAAACCCAGGGCCTTGGCGATGCGGACCATCTTGGGAGCGTGCTCATTCCCTGTGCGCAGCTGCAGCGAGGCGTTGGCCTAGGTTGTCTTCGCCGGGGCTACTGCCGCTTCCTGCCCGCAAGATGCACACTCACCACTTGGGCTCATCGGCTCAATTCATCGGAGAAAATGGACGGCTGGTGCTGGTGGGCTGCTGCTGCTGCTTCTGCTTCTGCATGGTGGTGGCGATGGTCGCTCCTCTCTCATTCCTCCGCCTGCCCCCGGTCCCCAGACTGATGCTGCCGCCGCCGCTGCTGCGCTCTCCTCCAGGCGGCCGCTGCAATCAAGGAGATGGAGCAGACATGCGTGTAACACACACACACAGTCACAAATGGCTGATGAGAAAAGCTAATATACATAAAAACACATACAAATCAATTTTTTTCAAATGAGGGGAAAACATTTTCAAAATTCTAAACAGTAATGTTAATGCATCAAATCAATAGAGTTAAAAACGTCAACCAATGGAAATAATTATGTTGATGATTATTCTTATAGCATGTAAAATATAATACAATCGACAGATTGAATAGAAATATATAAATAACTTAACAAAGCCAGTCTTCAAAACAGCAAGTGTGTGTTCCTGTTACTTATGAGGACATTTTGACCTGTCTCCAACCTTTCAGTGAGCTGTTTGTGAGTTAAGACTTGGTTAGCCATTTAGTTTGGATGGTCAAGGTATTGGTGTCCTCACTAACAAGTGTGAAACAATCAAGTTGTCACAGCCCACCTTCAAGAACTGACAATCATTTCCAGGATTTTAACCACCTGTCCCCAACTAACTGGAATCTAGTTATGTCCCCACAGGAAGCTTATAACAGACTCAAATTAACCCTAACCCTGTAACCTTAACCATGGCCCAGAAATCTACTTAAAATCTACCTTTCCCCACGGCGACTGTCCCCGGTAGGACAAGCCGTACCCAATGTAACACACACGCGTGCGCAGACACATGGTGCCAGGATTTTGTGCAGCTCTCAGCATAATGGAAAGCTTGTGCAGTAATAAATGTAAGGGGATAGAGACAGACAAGGGAGAGGCTTAAAAAACAGGAAACATCAGAGACAATTAAAACCCTGAATGTGTGACCTCTGACCTTTAATCTGTGCATTTAGGCAGCAGTACAAAAATACCCATGAAAATATGAGGTTTTTCTACCTTCCTAATGTACTCTCATCTCATTCTACCCTATAACACCCAGACAGAAGGCAGTGGTCTGGGGGGGTGTCCATGATTCTAACATGTTAACAGTCACACTAACAGTAGCCTCTGTAGGCATGTGACAGGTTCAGGGATCAAATATTGCACCTTGTTGTGTTAATAACCGTGTGTGATGAGGTATGTGTGTGTCAAAGCCTAATATGAAGTTTGCAAAAATAACTATAGATGCAAAAAAACAATTATAAAAACAACTTTTTATTTGGATGGATTATTACTGGATCTTTCAACATGTTTCACATTATATTGCAGCACAACACACATGAACACTAAACAAACTTTTTTTTTTCTTTTTTTTTACAGGTTATGTACATTTTTTTTAAACCTTTTTACAGTAAGCTTATCTTGGTAATCATGAACGTCCACTTATAATGACACATCAATGTATCCATGCATACACAGTCTGATATTGTTACACTGAAATGTCATGTGTGTCACATTAAAACTGTGTATAAACACACATTAGCGGAGTACTTCCTGTACAGTTTCTATGTGTGCCATTGGGTATAAAAAACACTGTTAAAAATAAGATTACAAGCTCGTGTGTTAGCTGGTTTCAACTGTGAGCATACGTCATGACTGACATCCACTACATTGCTCGATGTGCTTCACTCTTTTTCCTGGAATGTGTCGAGCTTGGACACAATAAAAAAAAAAAAAAAACGTGTTAGAAAAAGATGTTGAGATGTATCGCCATCACGCTGCCAAGATATTGCACTTTTTCCATTTTGCATTATTAGGATATGTTTTCTTTTAGACATCAAACAAACCAACAACAAACCGATTCAACACAGGCACTTAATCAAAACCTGGCACACATGTTTGACACATATTATGACACGTGAAACACAGGTTTGCTCTGGACCACGATGAGCACCTTAAATCTGCTCCCGTGCAGGTGACAGACACTTTGCACAGCTGCGCATCTCTGATCACTTTCTGCTTTTGTGAAAGGACGAGGGGAAGAAGGCTCCTTCGCCGTCGCTTCCTGGCGAGCCAAATGGCGTGTCCTCTCCGGAGCTCAAGTCCTCACAGGAGTCCTCACTACGAGAGAAGAGGAGGTCAGTTATAGGTAATACTGATTTGAACTGATCTGCTTTATACCGCTGGTTGTGATACTGTTGCAAATTCTGTAACCTCCCGATGAGTCGACTACCTCTGGAATAGACCGAATATGATGTAAAAAGTAGAGTACTGACCTCTCGCTCTCATCCCAGCTGCCCTCAGGTATAGTTGGCAGACCAGGGACACTGAAGTGATTGGCCTGAAGGTTTTGCGCGGTTCTCCTGGAAACAATCCAAACCAGTTTTTTGTTGTCTGGTTTGCTACATTCGCTCGAGTGGTACACGCTCATGCACTTGGCGACGAGTTCCTTCCAGCGGAGCAGCTCACTGTCACTAATCTGTGAAGAAGAGACAGGAAAACATCTGAGAGGCAGCAGCAGACAAAAATAGTCCAAATATCCGGTCATCAACCAGTCAGGTGCTGTTTTCCTTCACGACCTTCGTTCACATTGTAAATCAGTTTATTGTTTATGACCTCGGGTGTTTGCGTAAAAAGAATTCACATGTTTTTATCTGTGATACTTTCTTGCAATTTTGAATAACTGGCGGGTCCTGGTGTTTCGTAGCTTCACTTAATGCAAACAATTGATGAGGTGAGGAATACTGAAAAAGAATCAGATGGTGGGGACCCAGCAATCCACAGCTGTACCCTTCTCATACCTTTAGATGTCTTTGGAATTGCTTGACAATCTTGGACAAGGCAGTGGAGCGGAGGGCTTCAAACTCCTGAGCAATGAGCGACAGTGCCAGCACCGACGGCTGCGGAGGAGGAGAAACGACATGTTAATAAATCCTGCTGCTCCAAGTGAAGGCTGCTAAGATGGGAAAGTGTCACCCAGGAACAATCCTTACTTTTGCTTTAGAGAAAACAAGCTGGCATAAGCAGGCTTTTAGCTGGGCTTCCAGTCTCCCAATGCTTGGGATCTCCTCCCTTAAAATATAGAGGGAATCCTAATGTGATCCACCAGCATGAACCTCATAGAGCAGAATCTATGTAGCCAACCCCATGCAAGTTGAATCAGGAAAAAGTAAGCCAAAGAAAAGGGCATGTTTACCTTCCAGCAGGCAGGGTTGTGAGGGCCGAGTAGTAGAGGTGTAGAAAGGTTAAGGCTGTCACTGCTGTGGGCTCCACACTGAGCTTCTGGGAGATGATCTTCTCCATCCGACAGAGGTCTGACACAGTGAACTTGCTTTGACTGATGCGAATGAGTTCATGTATGGGTGAGACATTGCTCTCTTCCTCGACCATTTTGGATGCAATATGAAGACAGCAGACTCCAATACACGGCAAATGTTTGGGCTGGACCTGTCAACATAACACAACAGCGAGAAGTGTGAGTCAGTGTCTCATGAGGTCCAATGAGATTGTTGTTTGCCACACAGGTGATAGGAACGTGATACGAATCATGCGAAGTAGTAGACGAGGAATACAATAAAAAAAAAAAAAATGTATAGATTTATGCTGCAAATATTTGATAAATTCCAACCTTCATGGTGGTGAGGAATCTGTCAAGCAAGTTGACGGCTTGGACAAAAGTTTGGGTGCTGTAGCCAAAGAAACTGGTCAGGCCCCAAAGCTCCTCCACTCGGGTGTCTCTGCATTTAGCAGACACTCCACTGTGCTTCTGAAAATGTAGGATTCCATTGTAAATGTAAGTTCACACAACAACTACAACAATATATGAAATGTTACTGTTGCGGTCATCAATGACATCTTTACAAGCACAATTTTATTGTTGTCATTCTAAAAAAAAACTTGTCTGTAAGAGCTGAAACATGACCCTACAATAGTGTCCCCAGTCTCTCCCCCATCTCTCTTTCTTCTCTCCCCTCTTTTCCACCCTTCTTTCCTCTCTTTCCCATTTTCTCTGCTCACCCCGACCCTGTCGAGGCAGACGGACGCCCACATTCAATCTGGTTCCCAATGTTTTCTCTCAGAGCAGGTCTTGAAAGTAAAGTGCCTTGAGATTATGTATGCTATGATTTGCCAATAGACAAATTACATTGAATTCGTGGGAATAGCATATGTTCTAAAATAATTGTACATTCCTGCCCGGACAGCCAAAGAGTAAAAGTAGGTCAGTGGGCTACCTCAGTGGAGGCAGACTCCATCAGCTTCAGGCCAGTCTCTCTGGGAAGAAAGTTGTACTCCTTCGCACAGCAAGACTTCAGCTCCTTCAAGAGCAAGCTGTCAATGGCTTGATGACCCTTCATCCTGGAAAACAACATATCTCAGCTGTCCTGCAAAAACCGACCACAACAAGTCTCCCTACCAGAGAGGGAAGATATAAATATGGCCTCTGAAGCCACGCCCACTGGGTGTCAGGTATCCCACACATACACACACATAGAGAGAGACACACCCCACCCTCATGCACTGAACCCAAGCTGAAGCAAAAACATGTTTTAGACAAAAAAAAAAAAAAAAATACGTTCTAAATAATACGAAAGTTCATGTTGACACAAGGTTGAGCTGCGTGTAAATGTCATCTGATCCAAGACAAAGGCTGATGGCACACTCACAGATGGTTTTAACACCGATTCTTGATTCGACGATTGTGACTGTGAATGGAGCTACACTTCATGTAAACCTAAAGGCGTCTTTAAAAAACAAAACAAGCAACCCCAGTGCAGGCTAACTCCGCTAGCATGCTAACGTACATCTCCAAGACGTCGGCTTATTTCGCTGGGGAGCAGGAAGGAAGCGGCGCTGCGACCCGATCACACTCCTCAGTCACTTCTTCATATTTTCATTTTTCACGACGACGACAACGACGCCGCTGAAGCCCGGAGGATCCCCGCTGAAAACACACGGAGGGTCCGCCCTGGATACGCAAACAAGCCGCCGACCCTGGCTGGAAACTACATTGACCGTCATGCAACACCGGAAACGCCTTGGAGGAACAGTGTCGGCGCTAACTGTGGCGCTAACGTCACTTCTCTAATCAGTTCGGCGCTATAGAACTAAGGTTTTCTAAAATATATTTTTAATATCTGACAGAACTAGATGGACGGTGCTTTCCAGCGTTTATCGCCCAGAGGAGCCGGGGTGTCGTCGGTGTGAGGCTAGCAGCTAGCTACGCGATATTGTTTCCATGGTGATGAAACTTTACGCCGCACTCGCTAGCTGCTCTCCTTCTGTTTATTTATTTGTAAAGCAGGTGGTCACCATTTATATGAATGGATTCGTAGTAATGATAAAGGATGTCGTCGGTTTCCAGTAACAATGGCGTTTTACACATAGAGTCGCTCAGAGACGCAGACCAAGCAGCAGCAGGTAAGCTAGCACGGGTTAAAGTTCGTGTGTGCTGGCTTTATAAAGTTTTACTTTTCGATTTACTGTTATTAAAAAATTCTGTCCACACGTTTAACTTTCCAGCGCCTCACGACAGCTCTTTCCGGCTGAGATTCAACAGTCTGACCCTGGATGAACTGAGGTAACCTGGGATTCTCTCAACTCGTTTTTTGCAGTGACACTCAGAAGTATTGATTTTTTTTTACTCGATTTACTGATATAGACATTTGACAATCAGTACATCTAAGTTTAGTGCAAACAAGAAACAAAACACAAAAATAAAATAAAAGCTTTATCAGCACAGTCACATATTTTAATCTAAAGTAGTTGAAGAAACTGACAGACACTGTCAGAATCAGAGTTTTTGAACATGTTGATTCAAGCACTGATGACTTAATTATGGAATTATGTTCTGTTCTCTGTTTCTCACTTCAATTTCCTGCGTAGTCTCGTGATATAAGTAGACAGATAACATTTACAGATTTCACCTAAGATAGACCAGTTAATTCCGAAATATTAAACACAGTTGACGTTAAAACGCATATATAAACAATAAATCAACTAAGGTCTCAAGTACGATTCCCTACACAACCTTTTTGTCTTGGCAGTGATGAGCTTGACAGACGAACTAAGGAAACCCAACAACTTCAAGAAGAAGTGGAACATGCAACCAAAGTTGCGTTGGAAAGGTTTGGCTGCAAATATGGAATCAGTACCTCACCTGGACCAAGCTGCAACAACCACGGGTTTGATGTTTGTGAGTACAACTGTGTCACCTGAGCCAGACCATTAAAAAAACAATGTTGATTGAAAATCAAATGCTCAGTCTAAGTAACTGATAAACCACTTGTTTCACCAGCCCTGAACTTAACAACACTCACAGTAAGTGTCAACCCTTATCTGTTGTTTTGGCAGATAACCCTGCTGGGGACACCACCATCTTTCCCGCTCACACTCAGGGATTGACTCAGTATCTGGACTCTGGTCTGCACATTTTAAACCAGGAGGTGGTTCAAAGGCTGATCAGCTCTCCTGGTGAAAATGTTTTGGAAAATGCACTAGATGGCAGTTCTGATCAGCTGCCTGGCCTGCAACTAAGAAAGGTTCATACTTGTGTTTCAGCATGTTCTCAGTTTGATGGCTGAAAGACTGAACTGATAAATGCCTCCTCCATGTCTATCCTTATTTTGCAGACATATGATCAAACTGAACAAGGGACATTCAGTGTTGACAAAGCCATTGTGAACCTGCAGACTAAGCTGCATGAAGTCCAAACAGAGAAGGACGTGTTGTCTGACCTCAGGTGAACACACTGATGAAATTTTGCCGTAGTAAAGATTGTGTTTAAAACCCCATCTTTATTTGTAGATTGAAGGATTCAAGGAATCATGTTGACCAGATGGAAAAGATGCTGTGCATGCTGGAAGAGCTCCAGAACATCAAAAGGGCAGCAGACCAGAAACTGCAGGACACAGAGGATGAGGCGTTGGCACTCAGCAGGAAAGTGGAGACACTGGAACAGATCATGAAGGAGGCGTATTCTACACTGTGCTCTCATAAGAATCGATGTGGTAACAACTACGCCAGGAATGGCTCCCTTTCAAGGCAGCCATTCCCAGCTGAGGATCGTAGCACTGAATCAAAGGAGCCACAGAAGAGAGGCTTAATGGTGAATATAACATTTTAGTTGCACCTTGTGTTCAGTAGGCTTAATAATTTTCAATCCACTGTGTTTTATTTATTTGTTTCATCTGTTTTATGGCAGTCGAGAGTCTGGCGTGAAGAACACAGTGGAGAAAACACGCAGAAACAAAGGTAATTTAATGTAAAGCTGCAGTGAGTCATCATTTAGTTATAAATCAATATAAATATAAATTCTCTTTAATGAATTATTGTTTTTCCAGTAAAACAAAAAATTTGCATGAAGGCATAGCAGTGTTATTATGGATTCCACCACAGTGATAATAAGAACTGAACATTTCTCTTTTAGAAGTGAAGAACTGATTGCAAGTATCTGCCAGGAGATGGCGCTGTTGACTGACCAACTGAGCTCATCCAAACTCAACAGCGTCAGCCTGAGTGTTAAATTGGAACTGCTGAAGTAAGATTCCAAACAGTCACATTTTATAATAACTTACTGTAGTTGTTTCCAACTTAATGAGTACTTCAAATAAAAAAAATCAAATAATTAATATTTGCAGGACCCTCACTGAGAGACAGACATCACTGCACCAGTGTCGCACCAGTGAAGACAAGGTAAGGAAGAATCCAGCGTTATATTATGAGTGGTAGTTTAATCAGTGAACTCTGATGCTGATAAATATTAATTCATATTTACCTGCTGTGTTTATATCTTTTCACTTGACCAGCGAAGCTTGAGGATATCTAATGCAACAACCATCTTGTAATCTTAGTTTGTTCTGGGTTCTATATGCTATTTAACGTAATGAATGTGGTAAAGCAACAAAGTTGATGAAATCCTGTCTGGTTCTCCCTTCATCAGGATGGATACAACAATATTTGCGAAAATCCTGACACCGTATGAAAGATGTACATTCTGTCTCTGTTGATTTTGCATGATACTCGAGTAATGTGCTGCGTAATTATCCCAGAGTAACGTTAAGAGTCAGAGCTGTGTAATCTGCTTAGTGAAAGTCTGTTGCTAGGCTCAGATGGAGGCTCTGGTTGGCTGGTGGGCTTCACTGACTGAGAGGTTTACTCACTGGGACCATACCTCCTGTCTTAATAGTGTCCACACATTTATCTCAGTAGAGGTATCTGTGTCATGGTGTGACAATTTAGTGACTTATTTAAACTCTAAAAGTGAAATGACAGAAGCATAAAAATGACATCAGCACACATCACCTGTGTCTGTCCTGTCCAAATAACTCAAGATGAAATGTTCAGCTACCTTCCCTCCCATGATTAAGATCCTGTCCTCTCCTGCTTCATCCTCCAGAGCGGCTGTGAGCAGCAGCAGTGTCAGGTGGAAGTGAAGGCCCTGAGAGGAGGGCTAAAGGAGGCAAAGGAGCAACTTCTCAAGGCTGGAGAGGAGGAAAATTGCTTACAGGCTCAGGATCAGAGGACCCAGGTGGGAAGAAAAGCCCAAGAACTCCTGCGGGAGAAAGACGAGGAGCTCCAGCTCAGGCTGTATGAGGCCCAGCAGGTAAGAGGTCACAAACAAACCACAGGTTTCTGGAACCGCTGACCTAGTAACCACCTGCCTGTTTAACAATACATTGACATTAAGCAAAACAGATTTTTCCGGCATCGTTCTTTGTGCCAGACCCTGCACATAGAAGGAGACACACTGAGGCTGAAGCTGGATGACCGAGAGAAGCTGATAGACATTCTGCAGCTGCAGCTGGAGAGCAGTGCACAGGTGAAAGCGCAGCACATCAACACGATCGACAACCTTCACCAGAAGAACCTCCTCCTCAGCAACCAGCTAAACCAGCACAAGCTAGAGATTCAGCAGCTCAGGGTCAGAAACAAAACGACAACAACAGAATTCTTTATATTTCGAAACCATATCACGTAACCTTTCTTACTTTTATTCCTCCATCCTGTGTCATACACTTATCAGGCTGAGATAGACCAGCACAAGTCAGACCTGGCCATTGCAGAGAACGAGAAGCGGGATCTTCAGGCATCTGTGTCTGAACAAAGTCAGCGTGTGCGGGAGGAAATTCTTGAGAAAAGACAGATCAGCTCTCAGTTGGAGATCCAGCGTATGCAGTTACTCGCCCTCAGAAGTGAGTTGAGCTTCAGTTTTGTCCTCAGAACTTTATTTTCCTCATTATAATAATGCGTTAAAACATTCATCATCAGCAAATCACACACATTGTTTTGTAGGCCGCCAGATAACGAAATAAAAGTGTTTATTAATTAATGTATAATATAGAATTGCATATTGACTCTCACCTTTTATGTTTGAAGTCAAACACGGTCTTTAGGAGTTTAATCACCTCTATTCTGCAGATAAGTGTAAACAGGTCCTGTAGCTCTACAGGAATCACTGCTCCCCCCTCCCTGTTTCTAGAAAGAGCTCAGCCCTCACATATTTTTCTCCAAATGAAATGATCTTCTTGTCCTGCTGTGTTAGAAAAACAAGGAACCTTGTTTTGGTATGTTTACACTGTCAACTAAGCCTTCCATTGTTGCACATGTTCGGCTAAGTGTCTGTCTCCCTGTGGATTTAATGCATGTGTTATTGTGGGCATGATTTCAGAGGAGCATGAGGAGCTGCAGCAGCTCCACAGCTGTAAGAGCGATGAGCAGGAGGGTGTGGTGCTGAGGCTTCGGAGTCAGCTGAGGGACACCCATGATGAGCTGGACCAGGTCAGGATTACCCTGAGGACACTGGAAGGAGCCGACGGACACGGTTAGAGCCACATCATTATCTAAGCTGGAGCTTAATTAAAACATCTGACATGTGAATAAACATCAGAGAAAATTTACTTGATTTACATCCAATCTGCGATCAAGTGCTCTGATAACACTGATTTACTTTGGACTGTAATGAAACGTAGGAATGCTGACAATTCCTGCGCAAACAGACCAGGACGTTTCATTGAAAACTGCAAAAATGATGTATCATTCAGCTGCATTTCTGTCTGAGAGCTCAAAGGTGGTATGTAGAATGCCGGTCTAACATTAAAACTCTGCGATGTACGTATGTTCTTGTCGTGTTCTACACATGCTTTTTTCTTTCTGTGTGGATTTATCTTGTTGGGTTTTCTCCATGTCAGGCCTCAGAGTAGCACTGGACATGCAGAAGGAAATCACGGCCAGAAGAGAGCAGGTCGACTCTCTGCAGAGCAAGATCCAACATCTAGAGGAGACTGTGGACAAGCTGGACCAGGTGTGACTTAATGTTCCACGTCTGTGTAGATCAGTCACTACCTTCTCTCCCAGCAAGTTACAAACTTACAGGACTTGGCTTCTTTATTTTAGCCAACGATTTAAATTAACCATTAATACGCTATTGCATTCCGTTTCATTTTTATATTTTCAATGTTTTACATAACATGCCGTTCCTCTAAACTCACAGATTAGCCATTCACACCATCTGGATTGCAGTGTCTCTAATCCTTAACACAAATGTATTTAATTTCCATGTCCCCACAAACCAATAAATGACCCTTTAACAACCAGTGCTACATTTTTTATCTTTTCATTCATCAGGAGAGGCGTCACCAGAGCCGGGAGAACCAGCGTCAGCTCAGGGCGCTCACCTTTGTCAGGGAAGAGAAGAAACAACTGTCCAGTGAGCTGGAGGCGCTTCATTCCAAAGACCAACAATTAAGGGACCGGATCAGCCAGCTGGAGGCAATCCTTCACAAGGTGGAGATCCACACCGAGGCCCTGCTTTTAGAGTCGCCTGGAGAAGCTGCTGACTGGTTTCACGCCAGAACAGTACAAACCTATTTATACACGTTTCCTAAAACCTTTCACACACTGAAGAGTAAGGATTTGTTTTCAAACCCCAAAACCGCATTCCTGGTTCACATCCACTTGCAGTTGTTTTCCCAGTCGCCTGTTTTCTGCCAGCTGTCTAATGGCATACTCACAGCCCTAAGAATTATGTTTAAAAAAAGTTCTTGGTTTTGAACGGTCTTCTAAGAAGAAAGGAACGCTCTAAAGATGATTAACTGCCTCACAATGATAAGTTACTTTTACTTTGTAAGGCTTGACTTGACTTTACTTTCAACAGCTGCTATGTTCCTCTGATATCTTCAGATCAAATAAGAATGTAATTAAACCCTGTCCTGTGTCTGTCTGTCCCCGTCACTGTCAAGATATCAGAGAGCTTTGCAGACTGTCAAGATTTCATCCAGCTGCAGGAGCAGCAGTTTTACCGCCTGAAACTCCGACATGTCCTCGACCTGAAGGTAGAGCTGAGTGCATGCAAAGAAGCCTTTAGTCTTAAGAACTATGAATCATCAGTACTTTATACATATATATACACTAAAAAAAAAAAAAACTTGTCAAAATGATTTCTTTTGATTTATTTTTTTTCTTTAGGAACTCCAGGGTCAAAATCTCCACTCCACTCTGAATCTATCCCCACCAAACCTTGATTCCCAGAATCCATCAGCACTCGGTGCTCCACCCTCGTCGCAGCACGGCTCCGACTCCCAGATCAAGGTGCAGTCAGAAACTCCATGCATTCTGCTCGTCTCCCACAGCTCCAGCTCATCAAGTGCATGTGTGATTTATTTTTATTTATTTGGCAGCTCAGGCACAAGCTCAGCACATCTGCCCGGCCTTTAAATCAAAACACATACAGTATTGCATTCCTACGGTCAGGGGAAAGACGAGAGTATAAATCATTTCATTACACAAGTGAACCCATTTTTTTGGAGTCTTTTCTTTGTGTGCCATTGTCAAGCCTTCCCTGCTTTCTCTGTTTAAGTGCAGGCTAGTGGAACTATGTATTGATAGTGTTCACATCGTCTCTCTCTCTCTCCAGGCGAGCCCCTCCCAGCAGCTCAGGTCTCTCGTCAAAGAGCTGCAAGGAGTGATTTCGGAGAACCACAGACCACACACCGATAACGGCCCCGCTGGCAGAAGCATCCACAGGAGGAGGTCTGCACCAGAGCAAGAGCACAGGACCACATTGTATGTCTGGGTCTGTTCCTACACACTGTGAGGATTAACTTTGTTCTTAGGCCAGCTTAGATCACATCTGAAAGTCATGTGATGTTACTAAGTGGGCAGGAAGTCACTGGAGGGTTGTTGAAGGGATGATGCACACATGAGTGGACTCACTGACCACACAGTACCATTACAAACAACCAATATCATAGTTTTAAAACGACGTTGTGTGTTAACAACTCCTTCCAGGTGTAATATCTTTATATTTGTATTTGCTGCAGTACTGACGAGGCCGAGGGAGTAAAAGCAGACTCCAGGATGAGAAGGAAACCCTGCAGCAGGTAGGGAGAAACAGCTCGCCTCTTTTGTTTGTCTTCAGGATACAACATAGTTTCACCGCATTTAGTCATGTGACCTTTCACCCTCTCATGCAACATGCAAAGCTCCGCAAAGTGCTGCAGGCCGTGCGATGTAATGTGATGTGCCTCTGTTTGCACTGTGTGCAGCGTGACACATTTCCTGGCCAAAGCTGCGCTGAATGGAAAGATAACCAACAAGGATTCCTTCAGTGACAGTGAGTTCTCACCAACCTCACGTCATGTAGAGCCCCGCAAACTGTGGATTTTTGAAAAATATCTACGTTTGATTATCTAAAATAGAAATAACGGCTCATCCGGGCCACCTTGTGCCGAGCCCAGCGACAGCAATGAAGTACACGTCCTGGCCTCAGTTCCTCTCGCTGGGCCGCAGGTCCCCCGTCCACTCTCTCCTGACCTCTGACCCACACAGGTGACAGTGACACAGGTGACAGTGACACATCAGACGTGAGGCTGGCTCCTTGCTCCAGTAAGTCGTTGATATTTAACTGAAGTCCATCGCACCACCGTGAACACTTTGTCATAGATTATGTTTGAGGACATCTCAGTGTTATTTAGTTTTACTTGGATTACCTATATGACATTTTCTGTGGCCCTTAATAAGAAGAGAAGTGAAATATTTAAAAAGCCGCCTCCCTGCTAAGACTGAGACATTAATGTTTTTTTCTCATTTAACTGCATCAGATAAAACAAACACATTTGCCTTTTCTTCAGCTGTTGCACTGTAACACATATATTAGAGCCAATGAGGATGAAATGTTGAGTTTGTGTCCTTTATCGTGTCAGACTTTACAAAAAAATGTGTAAATGATAATGGGTGATCTCTTCAATATCTCCAGCAGAAAGCTCTTCACCAGATGAAGTTGGGTGTATCAAGAAGATTTTTTCCAATCAAGTGATTTTTCCATAATTTATTATTTTAATAAAGTGTTTTCCTAAATACAATAAAGTGTTTGATGATTCTTTCAAAGGTCTTAACAAGCCTTTGGTAAATGCATGTACAAAAGTTCGTTTTTGCCCATCAGAGACTGTTGTGTGACACAAAGCAAAAAGAAATGTCACAAAAAAGTGAATGAATGTGTATTCTTGATATGCAATTGCAGGTTTTGTTTGTATACAATATAAAAGAAAGGTGTCATTCACATTCAGTGTCTGAATATTCTCAGAAAGATGTTTCCTTTTTTAGAAATGATTTGGTTGGTTTATTTAAAGACCATGTCCTGTATTCAGATGCAGGACACAGCCTGCTTAGACACGTCCTGTATTCAGTTGCTATGCACACACACAATTACACTGGTCTTCTTTTGAAGTCTGCCTTTAGGAACACAGGGTTATCGCTTCCTCGTCATTCCTTATCTGTTGTGTAACTAAACTCCTGACACACACGTCTTAGATTTCCTGTTGTACCGCATATTGACGCAAAGCAGCTGCTCTCCATGTTTCATAGAAGGCAGAAGGGATGTGGGCAGGTGGTGGCCTTCATCTCATCACTTGTTTAGGTTCTTGTGGAGTCAGATTTATCAGAGTCTTTACAGTTCATTAACGTCTCCTTATCTTCATAAGTTTTCCAAATGTTCATAGGTAACTGGACGTGGTTGTGTTTCTTAAAGATGTTTCACGTCTTTAAGAGACTTCTTCCTCTTCTGCATGCTTTGCAGTAGGCGTAGGAAGTGGGGAGGCGCTGTTTACGCACGTCTGGGTCCAGAACGGATACCACCTTCTTAAATAATTATAGGGCAGAGACGAAGCCTTGTGAATGTGTTTCAATGAGAGATAAATGTATTCTGCTTCATCCAGGCCTCACTCACTAATCTGGTTTATTCTTACCGTTTAACAGCTTGGTGGTCCAGATGGCAACCAGCTCCACTTACCTGTGGCGTCATGTGATCCCTATAATGAGGGTGAGTTTCTCCTCCATCGCATCCACATATTCTCTGCAGAACTGCTTCTGGATCATCTGCTTTGAGAAGCAGTGTGCTCCGGGCTCATGTTTACTAAACGCCAACAACCGCTGACCGAGGAACTCGTTTGTTGAGGCTTTAAGGTCCTTGCGGTCTCTCCGTGTACCTGCAGCTTTACAAAAACATAAAAGCTTCACTCGTCTCAAAGCGATGCACAAAAAATAATGTAAACATTTTGCATTTTTGTATTTCATTTTAAAATAATCTTCCACCCATTATTATCTTGTTGGGGGGGGTTAGCTCAAAAGCCTAAACACATTTATTATTCCTGTCTTTCTTGGTAAGAAATAGACAGTTTCTATATTCTGGTCTCATCTCTGAGATATTTCAATCTGTGGGAGAGGGTCCAGTTTCATCCTTCATCTCCTCTTTCGTCACGTCAGCCTGTTCCCTCCTGACGTTAACATCTACACATACTGTAGGTCTAAATGAAGCAGTGACCTTTTGAAATGCCAGTCTGTATATACCTACAGTGATCTTGTATAACAGGAGTTGTCTATTTCTGCCTCTTCTTTATTGTCCTCTGGAGTGTCTCCCTCCATTTCTGTTCTTAGATTCTTTCAGTGAACTTAAGCACTGTGTGTTTTTAATCTTCCTCTTTATTGATTTGAAAAATGTTTTATCTCTGCAGATAATGTCTCTTCCCTTCGTGAAGTAGTATACATCCTGTGTAGTTTGGTAACCATGACAACGGCGAGACAACACAAAAGAGGAGGAAGTTCTCCTTGAACTTGAAATAGTGTCGCACACGGCTGGGTGCTCAGTCCAGTGTGTGTTTATGATAATCGTCCCCCAGGGCCCCTGGATGCTGTGTCAGCAGTGTGTGATTGATGTGTGATAGAGATGTGGGGATAGGGATGTGATGTGTGATCATCAATACCTGTGTCTCTGGAGTTCCTCAGGGTTGCATGCTCAGCCCCATCCTGTTCATGCTGTCCCCCACTCAGTTTAGTTTGACCTACACCGCAGTGATGAGGTGTATTGTAATCAGTGGAAAAACACAGTACCTCTCTCACTTCCTGTTGTTTTGCTAGCGCCACCCTGGGTAGCTACAGCAGTAGAATTCCATTATCACACTCATGCATCACTGAATATCGGTCCAATTGTTTTTTGCGTTTGATACTTAAAGTACACTTGCTGATCAGAGCATTCACCTTTAATTGCAATGGGGTATCTTTACATCATAGTGCAACTTAAATTAGGCATCTGAGTACCTCTACCACCACTGGCCTGTAATTTTGAGGCAATTACAGACCTTGTTGAAGGAAAATACGTGAACCAATGCTCGATATGTGTGGACCTTAGATTTGCTACACCCACATTAAACAAAGTGCTTAGTGTTAAGTGTTGATATTTGATCATCTGTAGCTGATACTGTTTAATGTGGACTAAGGTGTTACACCAACACGATAATCTGCACTAGTTCGTCAGGTCTTTCTCACAGTTCAAGTTTCACACACCAGCAGCACGTTGACAAACGTTGTGGGAATCAAGATGAAACCGGAGGGGGTTGTTTATGTTGAGGAGCCTATTATGTAAAGTACTGGGCACTAGAGGGCTCCCCCTGTTAGATCATTTATCTGATTAGTATCCTGAACCAAGTCCAAAACAACTGGCATTCTTTAAACTAATATTTTATTTCTCTGGATACTATTTCAACATTGATGAATTAATTAAATTCTGCTCTATTACATAAGTAAGTATTTTTCATTATAATAATGTCATCAAACTACACTCAAATAAAATAAAAAATAACCCAGAGGTATCAAAAGTACTGAAGGAAAATAGTCTCATTATAATTTATGATGTGAGCAGCGTTTTAATGTTAAAGCTCCTTCAAGTAGAGTTAACATTGATGCTTTTTTGAATTCTTCACTTGAGGCTAAAGTAAAGTAGGATGTTGGTGCCTAAGATTAGTATATGTTTAGTATAATTTAGATCTACAGTGTAAGTAGAAACTCTAACTGTCAAAACTTAATAGTCCACGAGTAGTTGCCTAGGATCAATTATATAAGTGAATATATCAAGTATATTAAGTGAAACTGGAGTAAAATACAAATACCTCAGTGTGCTGACATAAGCTGAAGTATCTGCGTCAGTGTTAAATCAGCCTGTGAAGTTAACCAGAAGTGCTCTTAACTTTATGAGTAGTTTCTAAAGTGATGATTTAACTTTTACTTACAGTTTCCTTCAGGACAACTGCTCTTACACAGAAATGGGATTCCCGTTGACAGGAATTAATAACATGTCATTCCCTTTGGGGAGGATGAATTATCTCATTAGCCTTGAGTTCAGGTCCCTGGAGTGTTCCGCTGTACAAACAACAGGGGAAACAGCGAAGGGACAGAGAGACTTCTGTTTCCCTGCCTCAACACTGACGATCCCTATTTACGGCAACAAACGTACTTAGTAAACACTTTCAGTGCAGTCAGTGAAGCGTCTAATGCGCCATTGCAGTTTTTGACAGCGGCACAGGCTCAGCTTGAATGAACCTTTTAGACTTGCGACCACTGCAGACACCAATCAATGCAGTGTGTACTCCGTGTTAAATTCTGCGTGGTAGTTCACGCCCTGCCGTCAGCTTTGGTTGACTTTTGCATTTATTCAAGTAAAGTTTTTACAAGAAATTAAAACATGCTCAAAGTTGTGAAGTACACATATTGAGTTCTTATTGAAACAATAGTAATAATACTGTATATATACATATATATCGTTGTTATATAAGGCAGTCATCCGCTGATTGCATCACAAACCAACGATAAAACACAGCATTCAAAACAAATGTTCTGGCGTCTCTCTGGCAACGCCTCCAGTCAGATGTGGAGACTGAATGGATTTGTCGTGTTTCCAGTATCTATAGATTCCTCATGATGTCACTCAGGCAACAACATGACGCAGAAGAAAATAACACGTCTGAATGGATAATGTGACCGAAACCACATTACGTCAAGAGTGCGCCAAATGCTTCTGTGAGGAATTTCCAACTGCAGACAGTTGACGGAGCTTCACTCATGTGACGGAGTCCCTCAGGCAGATGGTTTACTTTGCCTTGTCTGCTGATGACTTGTTTTTAAACTTGGGCAACAGTCAAAGCTAGAATCCATTTTGAGTTGTTGACACGGAACTTTTCAGTTGGTTTGTCTTTACCCTGAAACTGACGGCCACCTGCTGCTGGCAGAACCCAGCTGTGGAAGAGGAGGAACAGAATGCAAGAATCTAATACTGATTATTTACATGAACTATATGTCGTCACAACAATAAATACAAAGGCATAATTAAAACACAGTTGCATTTCTACCTCCTGAACTTAACTTGATGATTTTTGTAATGACAGACAGCTTTTCTTATCTTCTTGATTGCAGTCAGGAAACACTGGTGACTTTGTGTACTCTTGACTGTACCCTTCTTTCCTCCTCAGGAGGATTTCCTGACATATAAATATTGAAATACGACACCTCCATAATTGCTCATCGTCTACAAACTGCTCTCTAAGTGGTTGCACGGCGATGGCCTGACCTGGGAAAGCTCGGCCCCTTTTGTTTAAAAAAAAATTGAGCGTATGCATAAGGAGGTGGACACACACACACACACACAAACATATCCGACAAGTGCTGATTTCAGCATTGGCCTGTCCCCCGATATAACCAATGTGATAAATGCAATGGCAGTCAAGTGATCAAATTTGAAAATCCCACTTAAAAATCAAATCCAAAATGATGCTTATTGTGATCATTCTGATATTTATCTCAGAATATTTCCATCTCTTCCAGGCAGGATAATGGTGAAGGGAAGCCCCTTTCCATTATTTGTTTGATGACGTGCTTTCGTGTATTTGTGTATTTGTCCCGCACTTACACAATTAAATAAAAAACAAAGCAACGGAGATGCATTTATTTCCCTCCAGAGACTTTCTACTTCTCATCGACAGGAAAATACAATTGGGGGAAACTTGTGTGTTACACAGGAAATATTTTTGTTTATGGTAAAATCAGAGGATTTGGCAACACGCTGGCTTTTCAGAGAAACAGAGCAACGGCCATTTTTAAATGTTAAGCTGTCTTTTACAGACTTGAGGATGTTGAGCCACAGCAGATAACAATACAGGGGAGGGTATGTGCTATTCTCCCAGAGTGCTCTCTGAACAGGATGCAATACTGGTGGCGCATGATAAGTTTCCCCTCGTCTTGAGTGTGCAACAGTCAACGTCCTGTTAACTTTATTGTGATGTGACCTTAGATCACTTGGCAAACACTGGTCAAACAAATTCAAGTTATTACCTTGAATAGAAACAACTAAAACATTTACATTTGCATCTGCACCAAATGGAAAATACTCAGACCTATTTGTTTTATAAGATTTGATTTGTTTTTCATCATTATTCTCACTAATTATCTCTGAAAGTCAAAGCAGTGAAAAAATTCTTCATGCTGATATGGATCCACACTGTAATGCTTCTTCCTTGGCTCATGCCCCACACGTTCACAGAATTTTATGGAAATCAGTTTGGTTTTGGTTTTTTTGTTTTTACATACTGACAAACACTTTTCTGGCACTGTAACGGGTTGTGACAGCGGAGCCTCTTTGAATTCTTGCATTAACACTTTGCCATGCGGGAACAATGAGCCGCTTTCTCCTGTTACAAAACACATTGGTTGAATGGTGGGAAATGAACCACACGTAGCTGGACAGAGGAATATTATGGTCACTCCCTCACTTAACCACGGCCAAGTAAATAAACAAAAAAATATACATGTACAATGATGTCCTGAGGGTCTTAAGTGTATGGGATGGAATGTTTAAGCGACAGTACAGAGGAGAATAAGACACTGGATCCCACCTAGTAAAACTACGTACGTAATAATGCAAAATACTCTAATATAAGAAAATGTCTGACATGCAAAACCTTCAAATGGAAGCCCAATATTAGCCAAAGGACATGAATTGTTGGAAGCATTAATGCAAATGTGGAAAATGTTATATAAATGTTTTTTTGCGCATTTTGAACCTCACATTTCCACCTGCTGCACTTTCAGTTAACTTTCACGTATGTAATGATTTACTCTGTCAGTCTGTTCCCACTGCGCTTTGTTAGCTCTGACATGTGGTTGTGTTTTCAGTCCTCGTGTGTCTGTCAGCAGAAGGCCAACTCAAAAACAATTCACCTCCATGAAAGAGGGGGATGTTTCTTTCCTTTTCTTCCGCATGTTGAGATCAGATTTGGTTAGTACTTATACTGTGTTGTATAAGTAGAAGAAAGCAGAAAGTTGGTTAAAAAGGCCTCAAAGTTCACAGTACTGGAGTACTGCAGTATGTACTCAGTGTGGTTAAAGTACAGGACATTGGATCCAATCTGTCTCACATTACCTAACATTTCATTTGACTGTTGAAACACAGTGAGTTCTTTCGGCCCCTGCGATCTGCTCCAAGGAGGGCGAGGAATGAATTAACCCTGAAATAAATTCACTGTACTCCTCCCATAGTACTTAAGGTCTCAGTTTGCATTAATCACCTCCAGTGAAAAGGTCCGTCAGTCCTTGTAGGTCTCCACTCCCACAGCTATGCCTGTATATCAGTCTCTGGCCTCACAAAGACTGTCTCAGCCTTGAAAATGCCATGACTCAATGTCCTGTACCAGGCTCCAGCGTCATTACAGCCCTGCGGGGTGGAGGACACCACTTAGCGTGTCAAGCAGTATTTACAGAAAGTGTTGATGTTGTTTCTGTGTTGTTGATATAAGGAGGGAGCTGCTGAGAGGGAGGACAGATGATGGAATGCTTCTGGTTGCTTTTTCATCTTACACGTAGATTGCCGCTAAAACAGTAAAAAAAAAAAACAAACTTCTACTACAGAAGTTTACTCTGAAGAGTGCTTCCTTTACGTTGATCTTGATGACTATGCAGTTTGGAGAAGGCCTGGTTTAAACTCACGGTTTGAAAACTTTTCCGCTTTGAGAAAGATTTTCTCAAAACTGCAACATGTAAAGCTGATGCAGATCATGGTGTACAGTCAGGTATAGTGTTAATAGTCACTTAATACTGGATGAAGACGAGGATGAGAATTAATAATAGAGGAATGTCCTGAAATGTCCTGATTGACAGACTCATTGGTGGAGCGTACTTTTGGGCGTGACTTCAATGCGACGGCTCCCAACCACAATCGCTGCTGCTCTGACTGTGGCGCCGCATGACCTCAAAAGAAGGCCTCACCGTTTGTTAGCTTAACCCTGCATTTACACTGTCTGCGGCCCACGGTTTGGCTATACGTTAAGTGCTGCGGAGTTCACCGAGCAGCCATGAGGGTCATGAGAATCAGAGTGTCGTGTTCACGTCACTGCTGATTGGAGCTGGAGATATGCTTCGTGAAAGTGGGAAGGGCCAACAGGGTTCACAGGGCGGGGCTCACATGCGCTAACGTAAACACAAACCGGCTGCAATAACAAACGGAGAAGCTCCGATTACAACAGGCAGAGGTCACAGTGTGAGTCAGGGTCTGCACGCTGCGTGCTGTACGCTATCTGGTTTAGAGGGCAAACTGTGTTTACGTGGGGCGTCTGCAGAATATACAGTGGAAGTCTTTTCCACGCGTGACCTTAAACAGGATTTACTTTACATACTACTTACTCTGAGACCACGTCGGCAGTCAAACTAATCTGTGGCGAACAACTTTCTGCTGAGAATGTGACAGTGCAGAGTTCAGATTGCTCCTAAACACAACGTGAGTTAAAGCCCACATGATTTAGAACACGTTTTGCACATTTCACAAATGCCTCAGTAGAATACTCTCTTTGCCGAATTCTTGAATGCGGGCATTTGTTTCCCAATAAACATATACTTGCATGCCAAAAGCTTTTGATGCTTTTTAGAGGGGGAGAGCAGACACTAGTTTGAAGAACTGTCTCTCTCTGGATAATAGTGTTGTTGTTGGGGTTTGAATGAATGATGTCTTATGATCAACATGGACTGTGTTTGTGCTAACACATAGAGATGTTCACATTAAGACACGATCTCTGCTCCGCTTTTGTGGGCTGGGTGTCTTCAGCGCCCCCCTGCCCCCACCCCCCCCAAAAAAAAAAAAAAGAGCCAACCCCACCCCCCCCCCCCAAAAAAAAAAAAAAAGAATCTGTGTCGCTCTGCTGACCAAACATAAAACGGAACCATTACAAAGGTTGAACTGTTTTACCCCTCTTCACCCCCCACACACCCCACCCCACCCACCCTTTCTTTTGGCAGAAACAATGTTGCTACATTACTCGACTGTTATCCTTCCCCCCCGATGATTTTCTGTAGCATTTTTTACTTCTCTTGTTTGAACAGATGCCGCCCCCCCTCCTGCAGCCCCCCATCCTCCGGGATTGCCATACGGCCGAGCACAATGAGGTAACACTCAATTACATTAATGTTAAGAGTCCAGCCCAGTCATTTCCTTCCACCGAACAACTTCAAACGACATGATGTATATCACTTCCAGACCAAAAATGGTCCCCTTTTGTCCGACTTTATTTGTGAATGGGTTATGAAAGAGACGGCCGAATGACCGCGCTCACCTTTCAGCCCCTCGACTGCGGCTCATACACCATTTGATAGCATGCAAACCTCAAATGAACCCTCGCAGAAAAGAGCTGGGAGAATCCAACAATGACTGGTTGAGTTGGAGTGGACACAGATTAAGCCTCTCGTCTCATTACCTAACCTGGTATTGGACGTGGCATCTCGGCCGCTGCCCTTCCGGGCGCTGCTGATATAAGCAGCTCCTGTTTTCTGTAAATACAGACCGAGGTGGCTGAACAGTTGCCAGTGTCCCGTTTCAGACTCACACCGTTCAGACGCTTCGAGCGCCACAGAATCCAGACGCCATCAAAGGGTCCCAGCTGACCTTGTCTGACTTGAACGCTGGGTCACATTCCAAACAAATCGTGTCAACACATGTGAAACTCGATGGCATTTGCAGGTGTGAACCTGCATATTAGGTCCAAGGTAATTTTACAGTGTTCATCAGGGCGTGGGGATTTAAAAATGGCCTCCACAGCTAATAGCCCCCCGGTTCAATCAAAATCAGAATTGCACTTGATACTTTTCAATGAGGAGTTGAAGCGTTGCTTCGAACAAAAATCAGTATTCCCAGCTGTTGTCCTACCAGCGGACGAGCGCTGCATGTCACTGATCTGTTTTTTGATGCACTGGAGCAAATTGATTTTCTATGTAGCAGTGATGTGAATGCTGTTCATCAACTACAGTCCCATCGCAGATAGTAACGCACCTAAGCCAGCGAAGAACCGTTTGTCTTTCAGATTAACGTACAAGCTTTATATTTAATTCACAAAGTACTGCATCCACGGGTTTTTGACGTGATTGCTGGTTGCGATCTCGGCGCACGCATGTTGAAGGCTCCACGCTTCAGCAGCAGTTACTCATGCATGTGATGTTTGACAAAAGATTGTTTAAAAAAGGTGTGTTATCGCAGTCGGGAAGGGCTGCACGGGTAACCAGATGTATACTTTTATAATTCAGAACACAACTGAAGAGAAGTAGATTCAAAATATATGTTTCCCATCGAGCACATGGGTTCAGGTTCTAGAGAAAGGGCCTTTCGGACAACCTTCAACAGTTCAAACAGGGATTAACATGTGTGTTAACATTCATCTTTTTTTTTTTTTAAATGTCTGCAGGGGCTGTGGTCTGTGTGTTTTTTCCACATCAAAGAGAATCATCTGTAAATTGCCTGGAGGTTGTCAAACCTTTGCAAAGCAGTTAATGTGAATCCACTGGGGTGCTTGTCATTTAATTCTTTCACCCCCCCCCCACCCAAATAGTTATGTGCACAAGTCTGTTACGTACAAATCAGTTTTTCACATCAATTCTATCAACAGTATTGCTTCCAGCTATAACCTTTGAGTTTTTCTCTTCACGGCGAAGCACCAGAGATGCTCTCCGGCTCTGATGATTTATGCACTGTCGATATTTAGTGGTGGTTCAAGTCACCATGGCCATAATGCACACTGTAAATCATGCACATTTTCTCTCCTCTCCCACTACGCCGGCATGCGTGGTTTCAGTGGGCTCCAGCAGCGGTGGCTCCACATCCCCCTGCAGAGCATCACGTCGCCCGGTTCCCCCTTTATAGGAGCCCCGCCCCGAAATCAGTCGATCACGTTCAGCATCGCACTCGCACGCGTCAGACCAATCAGCGCGCACAGGGAGCGATGGTCCGGGAGGGCGGCGGCCAATCAGAGCAGCCGCTGGTCGGACAAAGCCCCTACGTCAGCGGTGGACGGGGGTGTGAGTGGCTCATTATTCATGTGCACGCTGGGCTTATTTAAGGAGCCGAGATGAGGCGAGATAGCGGCGACTTTATAAAAGGTGGACGCTTCTCCGGCGGCGTGCACATTCGAAGACGATACCGTGTGTTTCCCGGCGACGTGGAACAGTCACGAACACCGTCCCTGACAGTGTGTGGTTTGGCACCGAGTTACGCACGATAAGCTCATTAAAAGGCGGCCAGGTGGCCACTACCAGCGCGTGCATGTGGATGAGCACGCCGCTGCTAATTCAGCCAACAACCCCCGCAGGCGGGTGAATTTCCAGACTAGTTGCGAACTCGGAAAAAAGAAAATACCAGCCGGTTAAGATGAAATGAGTATGTAAAGAACGCTAAAAGTCACCTAGCGGGAACGCGCGCCCAAAGGGCGGCCCGTGAAGAACACAGACAATAGCTTTATTATGTTAGCATTTCAATGAACTAGTGACTTTAATCGTGTAGAGAAAGCACCATCGCTGCCCCCCCCCCGGCTACACATACACATACACACACCCACCGCCCAGGCATCCTCCCCAAAACGACGCTGTTCGCCTGACCGAGCTCATTACAGCGCAGAGGAAGAGGAGGAGGCAGACAGCCCTTCTTCAGTCCTGACGTGCCCAGAGTCGCTGTTCCATTCCGCCGCCGGTCCGAGCAGCGCAGCATCTCCATCTGTCTCCTCCTGCGCGTAATCCGTGGCCATTTATTACCATTGATAGTGAACAAGTGCCAACATTTGTTTGTGCTTTCAGGAGATTAAAGCTCCTCACTTTAAATCAAAGCCCGCCCGGAGACGACGGCTCGCGACTCGCCTTTCTAAGTGCTGTTGTATTTCCGCTTTTTTTTTTCTTTTTTTTTTGAGGGAAGGGAGGTCAACATCGACTTTCGTGAAGTTTTTTCTGTTTTTCCTCGGAACCGCAGAGGACAAACCAGCCGGCCGGCACCATGACGCGGAGATCTTGTGCCATTTACGCCACCGGCATCGTGTGCGCTCACCTCCTGATCGTGGGGATCGCCCTGGTCGTGGCTCAGGTCTTCCAAACGATGATCCAAAGCCGGCTAAAAAAGGTGAGTGGCGGCCGAGCCAGAAACATAACTGTCACCCTTGATGACACGGCTCTCGTTTTCACGCCTCTTCCATGTGTCCCACTCGAGGAATTTACATGTCAGACCGCCTTATCCGCAGCGGCCGACGATGCTGCATCCAGCAGCCCTCACACGCTCCTCCAGCGCACTGTGTGTTTTAATGTAGATACACTGGTGGTGATTTTAGTTCTGCTGCATTCTACACTTCCAGGCTCACGGGCTGGACCCAAAGCCCCCCCCAATCCTCGTGGATCCGCATGATCCGAGGTTGAGCAGCCTGTAAGTCCCGGTGTGTAGTTGTGCAGCTTCGGGGGGTTTCCAGCTTCTAGCGTGCATAGACATGGAGGATTTCTCCGCATGTCCGCCTTTAACGTGTGGCTAAAGCGTCATATGTTTGTGGTTTGTGTGGAAGAAGGACCCTAACCCTTGTCTTTGTGGTTTGATTTCCCCACGGTTTGACGTGCCAGGCGTCAGTCCGCCTCCCATCTGGACGTGGGGCCGCTGGCCCAATGCGTTCCCCTTCCACGGCTGGTGCGTGTGACCCGGTGACACATTTCTGCAGACGCGGGCTCGATGCACCGACTGTTTTGAGTAGCGGCGGCCGTAGTAGTAGTTGAAATCACAGCCAGCAAGGACACTAGGGTTGGGGGAGGGAGGTGTGGACGGGGTGGGGGGGAAGGGGACTCTGGGCGAGTGGGCTGGCGAATCAGTGGCGTCCCTGACTTCCAGTTTTAGATTCGGACTAAGTTTAATAGATACCCGCCTTGATGTAAACCCAGCATCCAACATGAATAGACCAGGCTGAAATGCATCCATGTGATATGTGCATGGAGGCATTTAAATGGTTAAAAAGCTGTCAATTCAATGCAGGGTTCTTCAGTATGCAGCCCTAACCCTGCTAATTTGTGCAGAGTTGCACTAAAATCCTGCGAATTGCACAGCATTCACTCTAGAGTCAGCTGGGCGGTGATCATGTGGCAGATTTATGTTATGTCTAATTTAGCTGGAATCAAAACAAGGAAAACGGTGAATTAGTGTAGAAACACGTCCACCTATGTGTGCTGGGGGGGGGGTCTTGGCATTTGACACCCTATCCCACCCAGCTTTCCCACCGCTCCCCCTGCCCTCACATTCCCACCACACATTCCTCTTTTCGCCATTGGTGGATGACCTGTGCTCAGAAATCTCCCTGCATCTCGCCGCCCTCACAAAGTCGCATTCCCTCCCCACCGCATTAAGATGAAAAATCCAGAAAACAGCTTGGCAGAAATGCTTGATGGACTATTTGTCCAAATTGGAGACTCACCAACAGCTGCCCCACTAACACCGCTTCCCCCTCCTGGAGTTAAATTTGGATCGGTGCCCCAAGAGGCATTCCAGGGCACCCAAATTAAGAGTAAGTCAAAGTTCATCAACAGGGGACCCAAATCTGATGTGGCCGACGATTTACCCAAAATGACAGCATAGCTAATCCTCTTTCGCCGCAGCCTGCCTATTGAATTAGACAGGACCGGACACGCTGAACCAACTTCAAAACATCTGCGGAGCGCGGCTCTTGTTAGTAATGATGTAGCTGAGCTGCTTGGCAGAAGCCGGAGCTCCAGGACATACACTCTATATTTCTTACTGAGTGGGGTGTGGAGGGAAACAATGCAGAAGTCATGTGAGGAATTTGACAGACTCCTTGGCCTCAGGGGCCTTATTTGTGCCTGGGAGCAACCTCCTCCGTTCCTTGTTGTTGTTCAGTGTCAGAACTGAGAAGGCAAACCGCCCCATCATGCCACTCCTCTCCGCCCAGTTCAGGAGAGGATACATTTCAAGGGCTCAAAGCCGCAAGAACAAGGTCATGTTTTAGTCCAAAATGTGACGTCTGCGCTCGGCTTAAACACAAAATCTTCAGTGAGGAGCTTGACTAGATGATGGATTTTCCTTTTCTTTTAATTAAGTTTCGCTACGGCAGCTCAAAACAGGATCTTGTCACACCACACCCAAACTGCCTTAAGGTGTTTGGTTAAACCATGTGTCATGTCACCCTTACTGTTTGGTTTATCTCGGCCTCCTTTTCAATTAATGATTTAAGCTCGCTGACAAACTTCTCTGCTTTGTGCCTCACTTGTTTTCCCTCAGAGATAAATCAAGGTTTCAGTTCTGGGAGATAAATGATTCTTGTTTTCACTTTTGAGAGACCTTTTATTCAAGGTTTGCAAACACAGGGACACACTGCATGTGGCAGTCACACAGCATTTGCATCTCAGTTGCTGCAGGGGGAAAGCCAGATGAGTAACAGCTCAGTGACAGTATTGTGTATATTGTGTGTGAGTTAAAACATGTTTAAATGTCGGAAGTTGCAATCTAAACAGGAAGTGAGGGCCACACCTCAAGCTATATTTTGTCAAAGCCTCGAGTGCCACTGACAGGCCGTGGAAGACAATGTATGGCCCCTCTTGAGTACCGTGTTGTGTTCAGGGAACAGATGGTTTTCAGAAACTCGCCCATTAAAAAGGAATGAAAGGAAGTGGGTCATTTCTCCCTCCCAAAGTTTAAAAATACCTTAAAGAATGGAAAACATTCTCACTCTTTTTTTGTCCTCGGGGCAACAAACATCTCCAGCTTTTGTTTTCTAACACAGTCGGATGGTGCAGGTCAAAGGTTACTGATTACTGTCCATGCAGCCGGGCTTGTGATGCACGTGTTTACGATGGGCCTCGGTTTCACAGCCAGGACACGTCTGAAAGCACCTCGTCCAGGTAGTGGCTGCTTTGACAATTGCTTGGCAGTTTGACGGCTAACTGCAGAGGAAGCTAACTGCCTTGCTGATGATTGCCGTGCGCTGCTGGGTTGCATGTGGGCCGTCGATTAGTCTAGTAGGTTCCTGCCTTGGCGTGCCGGGGTCAGTGACTAGTGTTGTATTTCTTTATGCCAAGTCTTTGTGCCTGTCCTGACAGGCTTTCGGCCGTGAAGGACTCTCCTCTGCCTCCCACCAGGTGCCAAGCTTTTGGCTGGGCACCAGCTCCACGCAGTGAAGTGTGTAAAATGTGTTGAATTTGAGAAGCAGAATGTGACCGTGTGTTTCTGCTTCCAGGAAATAACCTTGACGGAGAAGAGCCAAATGTTTGAGGGATGGAAGAACCCACCACCACCTGTTTACATGGAGTATTACTTCTTCAATGTGACCAATCCAGATGTGTTCTTGAAAGGCGGGAAGGCAGCTGTTCAACAGATCGGACCGTACACGTACAGGTGAACACCTACACTCAAAGACTGAATTGGAAGTAGGGGTGCAGCTGTAACACTGTATAGTGATTAAAGGAAGTGGTTTTGTGTGTAATTAATCTGGGATCATTTGGCGAATGCTTTGTAAAAATCACAGCAGAAGATCTAACCTGCCGATTGCATTTCAACCCCAGGGAATACAGGCCAAGGGAAAACGTAACATTCCTGGAGAATGGCACCAAGGTTTACGCCCTGAACCCCAAATCCTTTGTCTTTGTGCCTGAGAAGTCCGCTGGTGATCCCACGGTTGACGTCCTCACAACTGTCAACATCCCATTTGTGGTAAGACGTGGTGCTGTCCTGACCATACACGCCACTGTGTCACAGGATTTCCCACAAAAACTTCTCACCTCTGCCTCCAACGTTTCTTCTTTTTCCACCCAGGCCGTGATGAACGAGCTGAAGACCTACTCCTTCATCCTGAGAAGTTTCGTCTCCATGTACATGAAAAGCCTGGGAATTGAGCTGTTCATGAACCGCACTGTCCACGAGGTCCTGTGGGGGTTCAAGGACCCCCTGCTCTCTAAGATCAGCACCATGAAGCCAGATGTGGACGACCATTTTGGCCTGATGTGGAAGGTGAGCGACGGGGAAAAGTTTGACTCACTGAAAGTGATTTGTCAGAGGTTTTAAGAACAACCTTGAGATAGATCTTGGATGTTGTTTTTTTAGAAAAGAGGAAGCACGTGGTTGCGTGATGTAAGAAGTGAGATTGCTCACATGCCGATGGAAGATTGTACTTCCTTTTCGAGTCAGCCTTGTGATGCTGAGGGATGCACTTTCAGGAGGTCAAGCAAATCGTAGACGATGAATCAACTATTTTCTTTGACAAAAGGATCCATTTAGAGTTATTCAAGTTCAAATCCACGTTCTGCCTCTAATGGGACACCTGAAGCTTTGCTGTCATGTGCAATGCTTGACTGATTATCGCAATTCTCACAAATATTTTTCGCAATTTTCTCACAAAGCGGCGTCACACCAGTTAATGTGAGAACATGTTTTTATGTCCTCTAACAAGTCACTAAATCCGTCTTTGTGTCTGAGCAATACAAAGCAGCGTTTCTTTCCCATGCTCCTTCATCAGGAGATGTAAGCACCGCCTCCCTGCTGTCAGTCACAGCAGCCTTGATTGAACCCAGTGTTGTTTTCCACAGAAAAACGGCACTCATGAAGGAGAGTTTGTCTTCCACACCGGAGAGGAGAACTACTTGGATTATGGCAAAATCGACACATGGAACGGCATGAGGTAAACGCTCATCCCTGCCAGTGCAGGCGCTTTCTTAAAGACTTCTCAGCGATAGGAAGCACTCTCTGGTCAACACACATCATTTCCTCCCTCTCGTGACATTTACAGCCCGCATCTGAAAGTCCAGCGGAGGATTGCAGCACGGTTGCAAAATGAGTGTTTGTACTTCGCAAGTGACTTTGTACCTTGAATTTGTTCAGCACACACACAAGTCAAATCCAGCGGCAGCTGGATAGCACAAAATTCAGTGTACCAAGTCAGACATGGGCAGCGATGCAAGGATTTTTCATCCTTTGGCCTCAAAGTCTTCACCTCTAAGGAACCTTCTACAGTCTTAGTTATTTAAATTATGTGTTAAAGCCCAAAACATGCTGCTTTCAACTTTGGTAACATTCAGATCTGAGTCTTCTCTTTGCCACACGTGATGGCAAACTCCATCAGGTGCTGAGTGTGGACTGTGGAAAACGATTACATTGTCAATGTTTCACTCCATAGACAAAGATTTGCTCAGAGGATTGGCTTAGTGAGACAACCCACGGGCTTCAGTACAGAAGGAAACCGCAGAGTCAGCACCACACACTGAATCTGTTCAATAAGACAAAGTGCAAGGCGATCAATTAAAAAGTGCACAGTGTGAGTCAGGTTACTTCTTTTATTTATTAGAGCTCTCAAGCCAATAAAGATGGGTGAAAAAAGTTTGATCCTCATTTTAAATCTGTTTCCCCCCCTCAAAAGGATCTAGTAACTATAGCTGATGCACAAGTTCAGTAAGAAGTAACCTGCAGTATTTCAGTATATCCAGAAGGATACATTTAAATACTGTGTAGGTTCCTTATACTTGAGTGCAGCACTAATGCAGCGTGTTTTCTTCTGTCAACAGAAAGATGTCGTGGTGGTCGTCCAATCAGAGCAACATGATCAACGGTACCGACGGCGCCGTCTTCCACCCTCTGATAAACAGGAACGAGCTGCTCTATATCTTCGCCGCTGATCTCTGCAGGTATGTGGGCGCGTGGGTGCGAATACGAGATAGTTTAGAGTCAAAGCATCCAGGCGGGGCGAGCACCAGAGCTTCCTGTCGGGTTCAAGGGGCTGAGTCACATGCGGACATATCCTCTGATAAGACGTTTTACAGCAGCAAATTCAAAACACACGTGTGGGTGCGTTCAGGAGTTTGACTGGAGAGCTAATCAGACAGGAATCCATCATCTTGCAGATGAGGGCTATTTATTCACAGCTCTAACGGCTGAGGTCAGATAAGAAGATAAAAAGGGAAAACAACATTTCACCATGTCCTTCCTGTTGATGTCTATATTTGGACCTCTAAAGAGTTGGACTGGTTCTTATTTCACGACTCTACCGCTGTGTCCCGTCCTCAGATCCATTCATTTAGCCTATGTGAAAGATGTGGAGGTGAAAGGCATCCAGGCGTATCGCTTCGCACCCCCCAGCGATGTCCTCATGAGCCCCGAGGAAAACCCCACCAACGAGGGCTTCTGCGTGCCAGCCGGGGACTGCCTCGGCACCGGCGTGCTAAAAGTCAGCGTTTGTCGAGAAGGTAGGAGCACCAGCACCCCCGCCGCTGCCGGGCCCGAGTCTGACCCAGTTACGCACCACCCACTTCCCTCTGATGACCCCAAACCAGTCCCATGACACATTTCTCCCCCCTGTGTCTCCCTACGACACCCCCCCCCCCCTCTCCCCTCTGATGACCCCAAACCAGTCCCATGACACATTTCTCCCCCCTGTGTCTCCCTACGACACCCCCCCACCCTCCCCCCTGCCACGGTGGCCCCTGTGTTTGAGCATTCCAGATTTTACTCAACCCAGCGTTCAATGATTAACGGCACTGACTGCAGACTTCAGTGACTAATGAAGTATTTTTATGGTGGCCATTTAGTGTGATTGCTTGGTTAAGGTAATCTGCTCTCGGGTTGTCGCACGAGGTCATTGTAGTATTCTGGGAAGACATGTTACTGTTTGTATGGCTTACATGAGTTTCTCTCCAACGTATATTCAGTCTACTTCCTGTGATCGTGCTGTAATTCCTGTTTGTCTACCTGACACGAATTCCCAGATAAATGTATTCCGCCTCCAGTTTTCCCTTTAAATCTCTCCCCGGCTCGGGTTGTTTTCCCAAGGAGTATTTCATCACACTCAAACGAACACTGAGTCATGTTTGTTTCCCTCAAGGCGCTCCCATCGTGGTGTCGTTCCCACACTTCTATCAAGCCGACCCCAAGTACATCAACGCCGTCGACGGACTCAGCCCCAACAAGGAGGAGCATGAGACGTACCTCGACGTGCAACCGGTACGAGTCAGACGCGAACTGATAGGGGCCTTGTAGGGCCACTGTGTTTGTGACATTATCTTATCTAAATGACAGTATTCTTTTACTGTTTAATCTACACGGAAGTCATTTTAATGGTCAGGACAGTAGATTCCTTCCCCGTGAGAAGACAGTAGAGAAAAGATTTATCTTCACCAAAATGTTTCTCCTCAGTCTGTAATAATGTCGTGTTCTTTATTTAGACCACAGGAGTTCCCATTCGTGCGTGCAAGCGAGCCCAGCTCAATATCATCCTGACGAGAGTCCAAGGCTTCCCGTAAGTCGGACTTTACTGAACCCTGACCCACTTCCCCATTGCCTCATTTCATTTCATTTGGCCTCACGCTGAGCCAGATGTTCTCTGACCCCCCCGCCTCTCTGCGTGTCTCTCTCTTTCTTCCCTGCAGCAAAACCAGGTTCATCAAAGAGACCATTTTCCCCATCATGTTTGTCAATGAGGTAAGGGACCCCCCCCCCCATTAGCACCATCTGATGGCTGTTCTGATGAGTTTTAAATCACAAGTCAACACTGTCTCCTCTCTCCCGACGTAGACGGCGACAATCGATGATGGCTCTGCTTCCCAGATGAGGACTATGCTCCTAATAGTGACGCTGGTGTCAAACTTCCCCTTGCTCATCGTGGGCATGGGCATCATCCTGCTGCTGGTGCTTGTAGTCTTGTTCTGCCGAAACCGCCAGAAGAAGGTAGGAACGGCCGCTGGTTCAGCAGCACTAATAGTCCTGGAGTGTAGTGTCATTAATCCCCCACAGTTTCACACTGACATGAGCTCATAGCGTTTATGGGAGCTGGAGCAACGCTGTAGCGATGTGTCGCGGCAGACAATGCTAGTTTTTCAAGTGGTGACTGGGTTTTTGCATGATGAACACTTTTCATGCACTAACCTCGCCCAGCTGCTGCAGGTTCGACTCCCCCGAGCTTCCCCGCATGCTAACTAACACACTGCACGATTCCTGCACAGCAGAGCTTGCATGAGCCCTTTCTACAATTCTGGGATCCAATGTTTTATCATTTATTTTCCCTCGTGGACCATTCTCCTTAAAGTCGATGAATCGACAGATCTGTGTATTTAGAAAGAAAGTATTTATGTTCCCTTTTTGGTCCTGTCGTAGCTCTGCCGAGGGCTTTGAACTAGAATAGTCCCAAATGAAGAGCGGCACACGTTCACCTCTTATCTCTGGCAGTCCAGGATGGCTGATATGAACTCTGGCCTCCTGTATCGCTGTAGTTCAGGTTATTCATTGTCCAGACAGTGGCGGCTTACGTACATGTTAATAGTGCTGGTTTATTGAATGGAAACATTTGCTTTTAAAATAGAATATTCATGTCTGTTTTAAAATATGTGTGAATATGAATAACGCCATTAGACAGATAGTTTAGCTTAGCTTAGCTTAGCTTACGGTAAAGACTGGAAGAGGGTTTAACTGGCTCGCCTGACTCTGTCCAAAGGCAAACACCAACTTGTTCCATTTCTTTAAGTATGGATTGAAACAGTGGGCCCCACTCTCGTTTCCTTTGGACAGACTGCAGCCTCATTCTTGCATTGACTGTTTTTGCTTAATTGCAATGTGACAAAGTGTTGTATTAACATGTTCTAATTTTAATTTTCTGTAACCCCCCCTTTTTTCCCTTTTCTGTTTTAGAATGAAGTAAAACGTATTGATTTTACTGAAGCTTTTCATTCTTTTACTGTAAGTCTTCTTTTTTGCCTCATTTGCTATTCTCAGTTTTCAATTTGTTATCCATCATCTCTGGTTATTACCATTTCTTAATTGTCTTCATGGGACATAATTCTCCCTTTTCAGTTCTCACCTCACAGTGTAATTGGTTGTAACTGCTTCATGTGGAGGTCGTGGTGGTGGTTAACTGTGAACATTAGTCAATTCATTTATCCACATTTTCAACGTCTCAGATTTTGTCACTGCTCGGACGTCTGGCCATTGCCACGGTCTGTACTAACCCCCCCCCCTCTTGTCCTGACTCTTCCCGTCCAGACGGCAAAAGACGACACCGCCTACACTCAGGTCAGCGACAAACCGGACGAGCCGTCGGAAGCGACAGCCAACCAGCCGATGAAGAACGGCTCCTACATTGCCATGTCTCCAGTGGAGGCCCAGAAGTGTTGATGGAGGATCGCCCGGCCAAGCTTGGAGCTCAGGAAGGGGGCTGCGGGAGCAGCACAGGGGTGATGCGTTAACCACGGGTGGGGTTTACACACAGTGAGCTCGTTTCACATATTTGGGGGCGGGGGGTGGGGAGGATGGGGAAAGGGGCGGGGCAGAACACCCCAGTAAATGTTTAGTCAACAAGGACAATGCTACTCTCGCTGAGCCCTCTTATGACTGTCTGTCCTCCTCCACTCTACCTGCTGAGCATGGCCCTCACCGCCTGCCGTACTGCAACACAACAAAATCCCACACCCTTACTCCTCGTTTCCGTCCTGGTCGGGAGCGTGGAGCGGCTCGGCCAGGACAAGCCTTTCTCCGCAACTCTTCTGAAGGACCACAGTAGCACTGGTTTCACTGCTGCACAAGGATGCATGATCTCCTGCTGACTAAAATGGCTGAAAGGGTGTTAAGCTGAACAGCAGTGGGTGTCATATTCGCTCTTTCCTCTTCCATCGTGAGGAGAAAACTTCAAATCGACAGATTAAAAAAAATCCCCTGTAAACTGGAAATTTAGGACACAACTGTGAGCTCTTGGGCTCAGACGATAAAATGGTTTTGCTAACAAAAATGGACTTGGCATATCCTTTTGTAAAAAAAAAAAAAATCGATATTGAAGAAAAAAAAACTGTCTGAGCCAAAATATTTATAGCATTTTTTTTTTTGCTGAGATGAATTGGTGCGTACATACACACACATGGCACTTCCAAGTATTTGTTAGTGAAAGTGTTTGTGCACCTTTATCGGGCACGTCGGCGTCCTGTTTTGATGGATATTGCTCAACTGAATTTCTTGATGCAGGCGCATGACACCTGAAATACTCGTGATTTTTAACCCCACTTCCTCAGTTATTTTGTCTGCCTCACTATTCCCCCAAATTCCTAGTTACTGAAACGAAACGCCCAGTTTCGTCTCGGGGTCCTAATTCGCTCACGGGTTAGTGGCTAGATATGAGGATCACCAACAGTAGCTCGAACCTTTAGGCTTCGCCGCACCTTCAGAACAAAAAGGATTAAAAAAAACAAACACCCACAGATCTTACAAGGGAGGCTTGAACCTGCTTTCTGCCTTACAGCGGGTCAGTGTGTTTATGTTTCATGCATATAAGCTGGAAATCTCTTTTGGCTATTGTACATATGTAAAGGGGGAAACGTTACAGAGATGCCACTGACCAAATCCAGCAAGCAGTCCTCCCATAGGCGTGCAGAGAGACGCTGACTTTGCTGTGGTGTCGGCCGCTCCTGCACGTGTACACTGTTACTTATTAGAGAAAGCACAATTTGGATCGCTGACACCAGGGCCTGACACAAGGCCACTGGGGTTTTTTGGGGGGGTCCTCTGATAATTATTCTATATATTTACAGCTTATTTGTCAAAGACACTGTCAAGTGCCGTGACCCTTCACCGCTCGCCGCTGTGCAGTCGCGCAGTTTGCCACGGGAACTGTGGGCATTCAGGCAAATGCGGCACTTGAATCACTGTTTGTCTTGCGTTTCCCGTCGTGTCTCCCATCGTCTGTCCACTCGCACTCGTCCCTTGTCGCACGTCAAACTCGTTGGTGTTCTTTCGATGGGAAGTGAACCCGGGGCCATAATACTGTCAGCGTGGAAAGTTCCCTGCACTTTGCCTGCACGTTGTGTGTTTGTCATTTTGTTTATTTGTCCTGGTCATTTCGATGAAGGTGGTCCATGCGTTCAATACATTTCAATGGTTTGTCCTGGCTAGTATTGGTTCGGATGTTTTCAAGGCCAGCAGATGTCCCTGCCTCTGTGTCAACTTGCTTCTCAGCACATAGTGTCTTCTTTTGATATACTTTTGTATTTGTCATTGCTGCTAAAAAAAATGCCATAACCTATGGACTTGTATTTACCATAATCTGCTCTGCTGTTTTCAGGTCGAGTCACACAGGCTTTTTTTTTTTTTATCCACGTCTTAAATCTTCAAGGTTTTCTGTGTTGACGAGACTTTGGCACCTGAGCACAAGATACCAAGCCCAAAGCTTGCTGCCATTTATTGGACTTAGCAGTTATCACTAACCACATTTTTTTGTTAAGCTATTACGGTTAACCAGTCATTCCACTAGTGGTAGACCATATCACATGTATCATTGGGGTTTATGGAAAGGGTTAGTTAACTTGACAGAAAGGACGAGCCGCTTCAGCATCATCCGGATTGGTGTCAGAAGTTTGACAACACTGGTGGAGAATCCTTGAAAGCAGAAGTTCAACACTGTGGGAAATGTGCTCGCTTGTTTTCTCATGGAGAGAAGGGTGTCGAGACCGATGCAGCTAAATGTAAAACTGGACACATTTGCTTCGCCTAGCACAAAACCCTAACAGCCTCGCTTGGTTTAAAGGAAACAAAATCTCGAATATGTTCATGGTTTCGGTCGTTTTCAAGCAAAGATTTGATTCTTTGCTGCATTCCTGGCTCTTGAATATTTGTAGATTGAATATTTTTATTTTTCATGGGCATTTAACAGTTTGGTCTTTATGACCTTGTGAAAATGACAGTTCCACTGACTGTTCTAGAGAACTTTATCAAAGAAACGGCATCAACAAAAACAGGTGCATCAACCGGTGGAGCAAAATGAGAGTCCACATGTTTATGCTAAAATAATCTTTGCTTGCTCCAGCTTGGTGTTTAACGCACAGCTCCGTGAGTTTCTCCTCCTTCTCTCCAGCAGAACGTGAACGGGCATGTTTGAATTGCTTCTTTGAAGTGAAATCGATTCACTAAAGGCCTTTTTTTATTTCCCCTTTGTGAACCAAACCTCCACCTCGTTCAAACACAGTTCATCATTATTCACCTTTTGAAAATCTCTACTTGAACCTGAAAGACCTTAATCCCGAGAGCCGTGTGTGTGTTTGCGTTGCTTGTGCAGTGTCTGTTCCAACACGCGCACACACACACTCTCCTGAGCCATTACTGCTCCACCCATCTGACTTCTACACAGTGACCTTAGAGTCCAATCCTTCAAACCCATTGGCTCGTCCCTGCTTGACCAAAGATAACCCGCATAGATCTGCCCCAGCGCAGTGTTTACCCTCCTGCGATAACGGCTGTGCCACAGAACTACCGCCTACCTTTTTCTTTTCTTTTTGATTCGTGCCACCACTTATGTGAAGTATTTACAACAGTGTTATGTGTGCGTGAAAGCATGAATGTGCCTTTTTAGATCAAGGCAAAACAATAAATAAACCACAGAGGGTTGTATGATGGGTATTGCAAAAGGAAACGATGAACCGGTGCTCCTTGTGAGTACAGAGCTGTGTAAAATACGTTGTGGACATAATATTTATGTATCTTTCTTTTCCCTGTGATTTTTGTTAGTTCACCTTGTGTAGGAGTATTTCCCCCTTTTTTTTCGTTAGTGTGAATTTAGTTGTTTTATTTTGTAATATTTTGCTTGAGTTCAAGCACATTTCATTTATGTTCATCATTTCAAGTTTTTCACACTGAAAAATCCCAGAAAGTGTAAGTGTTTGACCAGTTTGTTGCACTGGGACCAGTCAGAGCCCTGTAAAAACGTCTGTGAGAGTGTCCATGAGTGGTTTGGGTGTTTGTGTTTGAGTTTGAGAACTAGTAAGTTAAAAAAAATAATGCACCATGTCTGTTAAACTGGAGTGATTTACTGGAAGGCTGATTATCTTGATGACTGAGTAAAGTAAAGCTTTGATGCTGTGTAATCTGTATAGATGAATGACGCCCTCCTTCAGGGATGAGCACTTGTGCCATACCATCCTTTGTTGATTTATTTTTTTTTTCTCCTAAATTTGCTCCTCAGTGTAACAAACCCATCTTCCGGTCTCGATGTTCTGAAGTCACTAACGGACTTTTCCTCTTAAGATATACTAACTTTGTTTTGCTGCTGAAAATGACAATCCCCTTGTCATGTTGGGTGCAAAATGATTTCAAAGTAATATCCATTTTTAGTTTTGATAATTTACACTGCACAGATGTTTCTACAGTCCTTTTGTAAACATTTCTAGTGTATTTGCAAAAAATAAAAGTTGCACTGAAGTGCAGAGTTCACACGGTCTTCTGCTTTCTTTTGTTTAAGTGTCTGTAGAGAAATAAGCATAGTGTTCATGGAGTGTCGATTGATGATTGTAATATCTTTTAATCTGTATATATTTTAGAAATGTCAGGGTTTTTGCACACAAGGCTTAATTAACCTTGTGTTGAATCAAGTAAAATAATAGTTTCTGCTAGCTGCTGTGCTGTTAAACAATCTTTTTTTTTTTTTTTTTAAATGTATTTTTCCTTACAAATCTTCCCAACAACAACCCACTGACTTGATGGCATTAATCTAGCTATTCAGATTTTTGAGGAGAAACCAGAGATCCTTAAATAACAGGGAGGAAATGCGTTAATAACTATGAGAACATTTGCACATTTCTTTTGTCTGCGAATAACTTGGCAAAAAAGGAACATTTCTTGACCCAGAATAAACTGAGGAAACCACCCTGTTGGTACGAGAGTCAGATCAGTTCGGCCGTGACTCTTCCTGTGCGTTACCCTTTTCACCTCAGGACTGTTTTTCCCGTTGGTGAAACTTGCAGCTGAAGAGCAACAAGTTAAGTCAGCTTCAGCCATCAACATGCTTACGTGACAGATTCTTCGCTCAGGCCACGTGGGCAGTTATGCGCGTGGATAATGAGAGCCTCTCTGTTTATTATCGCAGTGGTTGCCTTGAGGCAGCTGCATATCACTGTCTCCTCAGTCTTCTCCTGCGTTTCTGCCCTTGTGATGATCATTTCAGGGCCCGCGGGCTCCAACACGTGCAGACTCGATCGACCTTGTGCTGAGTCGATGCTCCTGTTTGCTCGCGCCCGCAACCCTGTCTCCTTAATATCGCTGCTAATCTGCAACAGCAAATAGGTTTTTCGGACAATATGTTACTTTGGGCAGACGGTGTTTGGACACCCCGACTCTCTCCGGCTCGTTGCGTCATTCAGTCTCATGCAAACGTTTCTTTGATTCCGTTTTAATGTTTGTTTCAGTTTTTGTTCCACAGCTGCTGATCTGTACCGAAGCTCTGTGTCCTTTTTATCAACACAGCCTCCAAAAAGTGAAACAGCTGTGAGTTCAGTGAGAACCATTAGAGCACAAAAACAATAAACAACGTATAAAAGTATTTATTAGAGCTTTGATTATACTGATATAAATGTCTGTTTTCCTTCGAACAAACAGGAGCGCGCAGGTTCATGCCGGGACCCTTGAGACGCTCCAGTTGACTGATGCCTCCGTTAGGGCAGAGCTCCAGCAGCTTTGCAACTGTAAGACCACCTGCAGTGAGAGGACAATAGACGCCCCCTCCTCCGACACACTGGAACAACTAAGCCTAACTGCCCCCATCCTTTGTCCCACTTCTCACCACTGTGAGGTTTTCTGTTGAGTGTTTTGGTGGCTGGACGTGAAAAGCAGCAGGACGGGACGGTCGGCCTCCGTCCCTGTTCCCTCCAAGAGCAAGAGTAAAGAAGTCTTTACTTCTTTGTTTACCTTTTCCCCAGAGGAAGACGGGGAATGAGACCACCACCGCGTCTTTATTAAATATGACGTTTAGCTCGGTTAAACAAAAAACAAAATCCACCTCATGCACGTTGTAAAGCCCAGAGCTTCAAACATTATCACCTCCACTTTCCATTTTCACTTGCTTGTGTTTGATCGTTGCTTTGTTTTTGTGTTTGTTTGCAGGACTGTGCAAAAACTACCAGGCGAATATGGTGACCAGACGAAGTGGCGGGACAGGAGAGAGGACAGAGGACAGATAAACATCAAAACTGCAAATTAGGGACCGGAACAATCCACAGTGTCCTCGTAACCCAGGAGTTGCTTCTCTGCCAAAACCTCGGAGGACGATGTGTCCTCTCCATGTGAGTGTCCTTTAGTTTGAGCAATTTGCTTTTTAAACCCTTGTTTAAACAACAGGCAGCTCGGGGCACGTTTACATTATCCCCTGCAGGCAGAAACTACTGACTCATCCACAGACACAGACCTGCTCCACTATTGCCTCATGCCTTCACCAGTCAGCGGCTGTAACTTTTGTTTGACAGTTATCACTTAAGCAGTGTCATTGGGGGAAAAAAATTATCATGATTTATTATTTAGTAGTTTTTAACTATTTGTTAAGCGAAACAAATTAAGTGTGAGGGGTATTCTTCCTTTCACAACCCCCCCCCAAAAAAATCACTCGATTGAACAAGCAAAGTAATTAAATCCACTCAATTTTTTTTTTGCAAAATATGTTAAAGCATGTGACCCAGTCAACCAGCGACTTTGGTTGACAGCGTTTTTGCAGTGTTATATTTGTAGTTTTTACTATGTAAGTAGCATGAATAGTTTCTCTAATTCTGCTCTCGCAGATTGTGTTAATTGGTCACTTGTGCCCCCTACTGGTGGCTCTGAAAGGTTACATGATGAAAACAGGATGTTGGTATGGGAGCTTAAACTGATTCATGTATTAAAAATATAATAATAAATCCACATTTTGTATTTTATTTTTAATTATTATTCATGTAGTTTTCTGCACGTTTTGATTTGCATTGTATATTCAGCCAAAATGTCTGAATTGTTTCAGCCTCTGAAATGAAATAAGGACAATGAAATGAGTTCTGTGTGAGGTGCTGTTAGACGCACACATTTACATGACTGATCCTGAAATAGAAACGTCCTGACAGAGCTATAGTGGGAACGTTTTATTCAGCTATGCGATCTGAGAAATCTCATCGGAAGAACATCGCGCTTTGACATTTGTGTCATCGTTCGCTTTCTTGCAGAATTCGATGAGAACAATCCACATGATCAAACCATCCCTGCAAGACGTGTTAATAAATAAAAGAATGAATTCCCTTTTCTACAGGACCCAGTACATGGTTTTCATTTGGCATCGTCGTCATCATCATTAGTGCAACCTAGACTTAACTTCATCTCTAGAAGTTAAAAACCTCTTCTACAGCTAAGGCACCATCAGCATTGAGTTGCAGATACGTACTGTAGTGCTTACAATTATCTCCCGTGGATGTCTTTGGTCAATTTGTTGATCTATGTATTTAAAAGAAAAGGAAGCAGCTATACAATCAGCATCTTCTGCACACTGACTCAGGGTGGGTTTTAAAACACACACACACGAGTATGAGACTGAGTTTTTACATCTTTTCAGATGTCACAGCAAGAGGATTAAATGGAGTCAAAATAAAAACATTAGTAAAGCTAGGGGAAAGGGGACTGATGTCACTGAGTGTGGAGAATGTGTTGCTGATCCAAATGTAATAACCAGTTGGATCTAGCAGGCTTGATTGGGTCTTTATAATAACTATAAAATTATAATTATAAAACCAGAATTAATCTGTAATTTTTGTATTTTCAGACATTTTGAAGACAAAACAACAACTCAGTTGATCGGGGAACTTGTCCATGTATTAACTGCCAGTGGAAATAATTATTTGCTGCTGTGCGTTTTGAACTCATTCAATCCAAGTGGATTTCAAATGCATTCCATTTAACAAACGTCTGGAGTCAGTGTGCAGGGCTCAAAACAAATTCTGTCGTGCAGTAATAATCAAGCGGCCATCACTTCCTTTCTGTTTTGTGTTCCTACTGGCAACTATTCAAACTAAATTAAAGACACAAGATTCTTCCTCGTGTGTTTCCCCCACACTTCGTCCTCGGTGGATAAAAGCGACTCAGAAAGAGAAATGATGCCCTGAACTCTGACCTTCCTCTGATCCCATGCCATCAGCACAGCAGCTGCTCAGGAGCCACCTACGTCTAAGCGTGCGTCACTGAGGCGGCCCGGCTGCGTGCCCACGCCCCGAGCTGAGGTCGCTGTCTGCTTTCAGTCCTCCCCTCCGGCTCTCTGCTCAGATGCTGGGGTCCTCCTCCAGCTTGGTGAGGTCGGGGGCGGTGCCCATGAACATGCTGCGGCCTCGCTCCAGCCGGCTCTTCTTGTCCGTGAGGCGGAAGGCCTCCATGAACTCATCGATGTCGATGCTGCCGTCCTGGTTGCTGTCAATGGTGACGGCCAGGTCGGAGATGGCCTCGTCCGTGATCTCCATCTTTAGGTAGACGCTGAGCAGCTTCCAGGTCTGCCGAAAGTCCTCGATGGTGATGAAGCCTGAGGAGGAGGAGGAGGAGGCTGAAGGTTAGGATGTGACAGCCGGAATGATGGGAACAGATAGTCATGATGTGCACGGTGCCAAAGGAAAAATGTATGTCACTGTGTGGGCGTAGATCACTGGGTTAATCCTCATCTTAGCTAGGAGGATTCAGGAGGCTGTGACCTGCTGTGGCCTCTTTGGCACACAGGGAGGCTTAGGGGGGGCTGAACTGTGCAGGCGTCTCAATCTGGACACAACACACACTTTGTAAAGCTCTGACACACTTTACACTGGACCAGACCGGCTCCGGTCACACCCAGGGTGCAGTCGCTTTATAAGACTCTCAATAATAAACACGCAAAGGACACATTTGATCTTGAGTTAGGAGAAAAAGATCGGCTGGGTTGATCTAGACTGGGAAACACCCGTCAATCTATTCCTTGATAATGGAATTCAATATGGCATCCGTTAAATCTTTTTGTCTTGTTTCAGTCATTTCACCTGAGTTGTCCGTGTCCACGATCCTGAAGATGGTCTCCAGGGTGGAGCGGTGGCGGTACAGCGTCTCCAGCAGGCTCTGGTCGATGTGCTGCCGGAGGAGAGGAGATGGAACAAGCGTGAATGAATGACACAAGCATCAGTAACCAGTTTGACTGAAACCAGCTTGCATCACCGTGGCCTGTGCGCTGCTGCTGGTAGTTTAGATTTGACTGAATTACAAAAAGCAACGTTTTTTTTTTTTTTTTGAATGAATGAATGGTTTTGTCCTCACGTCAGTGTTGTGTCCCTTGATGGCGAGCTCGTTGAACCATTCGTTGTAGTCGACCGTGCCGTCGCTGGCCTTGCAGGTGACCAGCTGACCACGCATCATCCTCCAGGGCAGACCCAGGTGCATCACGCTCTCCACTGCAGTGGCCCAGTCGCTCAGAGACACAAGACCTGCCGGAGGAGTGAAGCTGGCATTCAGTACGTCAGCATCGGGACAAACAGTATGTCTGAAGAAGAATAGAATGCTTTATTGTCATTAAACGCTCTGTACAACGAAATAAAAAAATAAATAAATACAAGAAAGTTCGATCATAACTCTCATAACACAATCATCCTAAACAGTTAAATGAGACACTGAAGGTCGACTCAGAAAATTAAGAATTAGCACATCATGGAATAACAACAATTTCAGCCGGAGTTTGTGTGAAACAACATGTCGTTGTTTCCTGAACGTGGGAATGTGACGCTCATCACAGAGCACAAAGGTGTGAGCTCGTGTTTCTCCACGTCTAGACCTGTGAGAGCAGGGGGGGGGGGGGCGGTCGTTGTTTCCTGAACGTGGGAATGTGACGCTCATCACAGAGCACAAAGGTGTGAGCTCGTGTTTCTCCACGTCTAGACCTGTGAGAGCAGGGGGGGGGGGGCGGTGTCTGTGATGAAATTACATGACACCTGACACACACACACACACACACCTGTGTTGTTGCTGTCGAGCGTTTTGAAGGCACAGATGAGGTCAGATTTGTGCGCAAACAGCTGCTCCCGCAGGACTTTGAGGGCCGAGCGCTCGGTCCGGCCGACACTGCAGACGACACGGACGCAATGTGACTGCGGGCTGTGTGCACACAACAAAGTATCCTCCTGTGCTCTCTCTTATACCTCTGTCGAACGGTGAGCTCTCTGGTCATGCTGGTGGCCTGGTACTGAATCACATAAGGCACAAGGTCCGGACCCAGCTTCACGTAGGCGCCCCTGTTGCTGCCCACGTCGTAGTAGTTGGAGGCAGAGAACAGCGTGAGGATCTGAGGGACACGACGGAGGAGGTCACGCGCGTGAAAACTCACCAGCCTGTGGCCGGCGTCTGGGCTCACCTTGCGATTGTGGCAGAACTCATAACCCTCCTGCTTGCACTCGTGGGAGCGGATGATGAGCTGCAGGTTGTGCTTGTTCAGAAAGTCCTCGGTGACGTCGGGGCCCCAGTAGCAGCCTCCGCCCCGCACTTCATTGGGCACGCAGCCGTCCTGGGTCATCGGGTCGCTCCACAGCAGGTCCAGGATCTGGAGGGACAAGATGTTTAGCCCCCCTGGCGTCTGAGGCCTCATCAGCCCGTCTAATCCAGAGCTGTGCGCCTGTCATCAATACGTGGTGTAATCAAACTTCACAGGGATTAAGCAACGTGAAGATCGCATGCACTGGAGCTTCTCCTCTGGTCTCTATTCACTCATCACCTGTTTCCATTCATCCCTGGCGGTGTCACTGTTGACAGAGTCAGTGGACACGGCCATCGTCTCTGTTTCTGTGGATCTGTTGATGAAGGCGGACTGTCTCCTCTTGCGGATCTCCAGCTCGTCCTCCACGCTGCCTTTGATCCGGTCCGAGAAGTCCTTCAGCGAGCGGTTGTGGAAGCTGTCCCGGCTTCCCAGGGGTTTGGGATAGACGAGGGAGCCCCGGCGCTGGAAGTACTTGTTGCCCCAGACGTCGTCGTCCACGTCCGAGTCGATGGACGTCCCCGTTGAGGTGAAGTGTCTCTTCTTTGGCGGCCTCAGTGCTGAAACATACTGGGACAAACACAGGGGAACCTCAGGGAAAACATCAGGACGCGGACGTGACTGGAAGTGTCTCTGTCCCGTCTCTGTTTCCCTCACATTGTGCCGGTCCACTCTGGTGAGGACGCCCAGGTCTGTGGTGTCGGAGATTCCTCCGTGAATCACCAGCACCTTCTGGTCGACCACCGTCGCTAAAGGCAGCCAGCTGAAGATCTTCTGCAGCAGCTTCAGGATGCGTTTGCCGTGCATCTGAGGAGGAAGAGACGAGCGAGCGATCTTACACACTCTTCTAAGAGGAGGCTTATGTTGTCACTTTGTCATTGAGACAATCAGTATCCGGGATATTTCTAATTATTGATTAATGACGTATGGTTGTCTTTGTTTATATATGCTAGTGCAGCTTTGGTCTCTAATATAAAGAAGCTCTGGGATTCAAAGGGAACAGCAGTTCCCTCTCTGTGCCTTTGGAAGCCCTCGCCCTTTTTAACTCAGGAGACGCCATGAACAGTGTCAGTCACCAGGTCTAATGACCTCAAATCCTCTTACCTGCCAGGAAGAGTGACTGGTATTATACTGGGAGAGAAGTCCCGGCCTCTAACGGGCCTCAGTGATTGAACCCTGCTGCTCTAAAGATAGCAGGGGTAAGGACACGTTGTGGGGATGGTTTGAGCGTGGAGCAGTAAACAAGGGGAAACGTGTGTTGAGAGATACAGCCGTTTGCAGGAATCATTTGACAAACCTACCTTGTATTTAGTCAAAACCTCCTTTGTGAAGCCGTATCTGAACCAGACAAAGAGACAGAATGTTTATCCGCTCATCTGCTGACGCACTCCGGTCCCTCGGGTTAGCACGTACAGTTTGTTTTACCTCAGATTGACGATGTGGTCCTCGTGGTTTCCTCGGTTCAGGTAGACGTCGCTGGGGTAGACGAGCAGGAATGAAAACAGGATGAGAAGGATCTCGATGGAGTCTTTGCCTCGGTCTACAAAGTCTCCGTTGAACAGGTAGGGCTTCTCCAGGGAGGGCATGCCGTTCTGCAACATTCAGAGCAGAGGGTGAGTGAACCCTTATTTAGTTCTGTTATTCATCAGTCACACGTCCATACTCAAGCGTGCAAGGTTGGAAATACATGTAAGAGTCTAAGATGTAAGAGTCATTCATTCATTCATTCAAACAGAGTGAAGAAGACAAGGCTCCAACCTTGTAGAAGATGAGCAGCAGGTCCTCCAGCTGGCCGTGCAGGTCACCTGTAGCGAAGGATTTGAACTTTCAGCCAGAGTGCATTTCTTTAGTTTGCTGATGTTCTATCATTCAATTAATATTTAAAAAAAAAAAAAGTGATTTTTTTTTTTTCCCCTGCTCACCGCAAATAGTGATTTCTTTACTCTGACAGGTGGAGATGCGATTGATGTTTGGCAGCATGCGGAGCAGTTTCCAGGTCTCCACCAGGAGCTGGAGGACGTAGCGCGAGTGCAGCTGCTACTGAGGGAGAGAGACTCGTCAGGGAGAAGTTTCGGGCTCAGAGGAGCACGTGCGTCGTGCGGGCCCCTTGTGTCGAGCTACGTCTGTCGGAGAACTTTGAAAAAATGCCGTTTGTTCCAGCTGCGAACATTTCCTCCCCTCGTGTGCACGTGTGATACAGCTCTGCTGTGCACCCACCTTCTTGTTCCTGAAGGCCTCCACCAGCCCGACGGCCTGCTCCACCGTCAGAGGGAAGACGAGATGAGGTCCCGAGTAGATGTCTGGCACCTCGATGTTCTTGTAGCAGAAGTATCTCTCCCACTCTGCGTCCCGACAGACCTCGTTCTCTCTGAAGATGTGCGAGATCAGATTTCCTGCAAGATAGCAGATCGTGAGATTCAGTTTCACAGAGGGAGATTACAGCGGGCCCGTTCGTGGCCAGTCTTACGCTCGTTGCTTGATGGTGTGAAATTGTCCATGAGGTAGCCGAGGAAATTATAAAGCTGTGAAGGAAAACAGAGCAGAGAGTTGAGCCAGTGCTTTCCTCATTACGCAAAACGAAACTCCGAGAATCGACAGTGATCCTTGGACACCTTGATCTGGGCCTGTTCTCCAGAGTACTCGATGGACTGGAAGATGTGCCAGGTGTATCTGCGCCTCATCTCCGTGCGGGCTACGTACTGACGGTACCATCGCTGGATCAGCACTGCAGCTCTTATAGCTGGGGGACACAGAAGGTCTTTAAGTTCATGCAGCAAAGGGAAACGTGTCAAAAGGGGCTTTTCGTCCTTGTTAAGTTTGGCACTAAAACTAAAACACGCTTTGATGATGTGGTTTGTTAGCATTAGTTCCCTGGAGCCGGTTGGGTTTGTTTCGATATCAGGCCTCAGGCTCCCTTTGTCTCCCAAGTCCGTTGAAAAGTTTGTGTTGAGAGTAAACACGTAGTAAACTACAACAACAACAACACAGCACACTAATGAAGGCCTGTGGCTTACTTGTGACGGCTGCTTGCAGGGGAACACGCAGAGAAAGAGAAGACGGCCTCAGTGAATATCATTGGAAAGTAGTTGCAATCATTTTGGTTCAGATCCAGATCGGGAATCTATTTCTGGGAGACTAATTCATAAATGACAAAACACTGTCTACACTTTAAGTGTTTGGAATCTGAAGGGGGGCTGCTGGGCCTGTGAGGATGTTTACTGAGTGCTGTTAAATGGTACCTTTCCCAGAGTGTTTGTGGAAGTGGTCGGACTTCGTGACGCCACATCCCATGACTGTTCCTGTTCAAAGCACCAAACAGACCTTAACACGTTAGATACGTATCATCTGAGCGCAGGTTCAGCTAATATAGATTCACTACTCATTCACACATTTGTGAATAAATCTGTCACTGGGGGGGTGAGCGTGGCAGCAGGACAGGTAAAGCTGCAGGACGTACGACTTTGTGCACTTTTAATCTCGTTAACGGGTAGTTCTCTCCTGACCTCAGTGGCCTCAATCCCGGAGCAGGGGACAGTTTTTGCCTGAATTCTACGAAGGCTTACACTGAGCTATCAATGAAATGGAGGAGGCGGGAAACAGTCACCAAGCCCTGCAGTTATTTTTTAAACACGGAAACAGCTTTTTAAAATATCACCTTGTTGTCTGAGGTAAAAAGATGATGCCTTAATTACTGTTTACGAGCAATAGCCCTAATGTAGATTTAATTTAAGTGTGTTTGCAGATAGCTTTCTTTGGCAGGTTTGCTGGTTTTGGCTTTTCTTAAAAGAACAGATATGATGGTGCTGTGACATAAAATAATCGCATGAAAAGACGTTTAGTAGACGTTTTTGTAGGAATTCACGAAAGCTTGAGCGTACATGTTAAAATGTTTCAGACTTTATTCTGTCGTATGATCTCCTGCATGTATTTACTTACCTGGTCACCTCCTCTCTCCTGGCACCGGTTCCCAAGTTGTTCGTGTCAGTGCTGTGTGTCAGCGGGTTTTCACACAGCCATTTGCTCTGTCTCATACTCCACCAGTCCACCAGGGTCGGGTCCAGAGCTGCATGGCGTCAGTCAGACATTGTTGGGGAGTCAAAGGCATCAGGGGCCAACATGTCACCACAGAGGCTTCATGCATGAAGCTGGCTCTCCAGTGTGCAGCTCCACCGCTCTGTGTTGATTCTGTCTCAGTGCTCAGTCCCTCGATGTGATCACATAATCAAGGCACCAAGCCGCAAGTGGATTACTGGAGCTAATGACTTGATGCGACTAGACTGGTCTTAATATAGGAAGATGCCAAAGTGCAGAGGTAAACATACAACATGGGAGGAGAGCAGCTGCTATCTGTTTCTGCTTTTTGGAAATGTGCTTGTCTGAGTCCAGGCTGCTGTGAACTGAAGCAAACAAACTTAATTAAGTCTTTCTGTAGGAACTGTTGATGTTGGTGTTTCTCACTCCGTGTTTTATCACAGCAATGTCTGATGTTACAGGTTCTTTCAACAACCAATGAAAGCAAAAAATGTTTCCTGCCAACAAGGTAAACGTTCTGTTTGTGATTGGGTTTATCCATGGTTCTATTTTAAATTCCTATTGTTTGCACTCATAATACTTCTTATTTTCATAATTGTTCAAAGAACAACATAGCTGTCGTGACCTGTTCAAAATCTACAATATTTATGTATACGTATCATATGTGTAATTAGATTTATTTACAGTTAGAGAAAAAAGAGTTGCTTAACCAACACACCTGAACGCTGCTGCTCTTGAACGCCTCCCTGGTGGACAGGAAGTGGATGGAGACGGTGAGTTGCTGCGTGTTTTATTTCAACAACAAGTACAACAACGTTTAACATCTACAACATCTGTTTTATCTGCACGACACGTGACCCCAGTGCTTCCAGTTTGAAATGTGATGACCAGTAGAGGACAGGGAGGGAGCTGCTGTTCGCTCACAGGCGAGGATTCATTTTGTTCATATCTGAACAATTGTCATGTTCTATTGTTTGTTTTGTGTGGAAACTGTGAGATTGTATTAGAACGTATACATTTTGTTCGCTGGTGTTCGTAAAACCACCGCAGAAAACCCGAGTAGAAACGCTGCCATTACAGCTGATGAACCTGCCTGAGAATTATCAGGTTTTTAAGTTGTCTTTGGTTTTAAAGTGACTGGTTGATCACTCACAGCTGAATGATTGATAGCTTGAACTCAGGGGTGACTAATGGGGAAATCGGCGCTTTTATTTCGACACACTGTGAGCAAATATTGCTCTTATCCGTCTAAACTCAGTCCTTCTCAAATAGTGGGGCGCGCGTGACCCTGGGGAACATGTTTCTTTTTTGCCGTACTAGAATAAAGTGTAATTAGACATCCACTACAGTAGGTGGCAGTGGCGCTCTCATTGTCAGCGTGTGCGCCGGGAGTATTAGCTCTATGTTTTGTTGGTTAAGGCTTGAGACATTATTTAGAAATCATTTAAAACCTTTCGGTTATTTGTTGCAAACCTTTGAGTGAGAAATGAAAGGATCTGTCTGCAATGAGGAAATAACAGTTAGAATGATGAGGCTCAGCCTCTTCTACAGGAAGCGTTAGTTACAAAGTCTAACACATATACTTTGCTTTAACTGGAGTCTCAATATCGCTTAAAGGAATTCACTGGAGATGGTCAGAGTTCAATGCAGCAGACTTTATTCTTTGACAAGATGTAAACCCAGCTGACTACATTAAGTTCACACAATGTTTTTCTGCATTTATCTTTTCATTCTTACATTTACACACGTTAAATACAGGTGCAGCAAACAATCATGGCAGTGAGCGTGCACACACGATGACATGTCTGGTGAAAGCTCACAGTGAGAAGCAGAAATCTGTTTGACGTGGGCTGTGGTTTCGTTGTCATTCCTTTAGTAGTAGAAGTACATGATCAGCTGGAACATTACTGACCATGACGTTGTCTTTCTGATGGAGACGCTCCCTGTGTCTGTTGCTCATGAGACATTGGCCCTGGACTGCATTCACTCCCTGATGACCTTTATACACAGACGCACTTTTGAAGCAGATAAGCACAAAAAGACTAGTTTTTCTACAACAGCATTCATTGCTATGATCTAACTGCTACAGTGATAGTGGTGAGGACAGGTGCACACATGAAACAGTCACAGTTGAATTCAGATTTCAGAGCTCGCTCTTTCTTTTCTTGCCGGAACCGTTTTCCTCCTCGTGGAAAACTTTCCCATCGGCATTTTCTTTCCACCTCAAGGTGGCGCCGCTCAGTCTGTTATCGTTCAGTCTTAACTGGAGCTGGAAAACAAACGGACGCTATTTGAAAATCTTTGAACAGATTAAGTTCTGAGAGGATTATCTTCTAAAGTGGAGCGAACCCCAAGACTCAATGTGGGCGACATCTTCATCCACCAGTTGGACTGAGCAGAGAAAAATGTGAAAGAGGGAAGAGAAGAGAGGATTTTGGAGACCTGCCTGTTTCAGAATGTGTTCTTTCACAGCAGGGTCATTCAGGTCCACAGAAGAGTCCTGCTGCTTCACCCTCACCCTCACCGTCGTCTGGACAAAGAACGAGGAGAGAAACAAGACACAGGTTTAATGTGTTGTATGGTTTTGTGAAACTGACAGTTCTTCCTGTGGTGATACAACGACTCAGGTCGTCAGCAAACTTACAGACACAAAACCAAGCAAAAGACAAAAGAGATACTCACTTGGGATGCTGTAGCAGACAAATGGACGTCGTTCTTCACAGGACAGCAACCTCCATTTTCCTCCCTGCTCCAAATCTGCAACGCCACATACGACTCTCATCGAGCCAAGTGGGTTCAGAACATGAGCCCAGGAGCTGAATGAATAGCTACTCCTGTCAGACCAGTAAATCTGAGGATCTCTGTACAAACCGATCCATTCCCATACTCCTCGACTCAAGTTGTTTATCTTGGTGTTGTCAGTGAGGTTCCTCACAGTGGCCAGATCTGTGTAGTGTTCTCTGCAGTAGCTCTGAGCCTCAGTCCAGTTCTTTAATGGACCACAAAGTCAGAATCCTCTAATGTCCCTGCAGTTAAGTTAGAGAACAAAAGAGGGATTGTTGAGATCACACAATGTTGTCAAAATCAGATTTGATAAATTGTGTTGTATAGTAAAGGTCAATATAAAAACACATTGTTACCATTGTAGCAGGCAAATCTTCTTCTGATTTTGTAGTCGAGATCATTCCATGTTCCACTCCTCCACACTGCCACGCAGAGCTCGTTGGCTGCATAATTGTTTGGGTTTTGATATTCCCGAACCCAGTTCCTATAGTCAGCTCCACTCCCTGTGAACCCATCTGACCACTTCCAGTCAATGTGACTGTACAGGCCAATCCGAACCTGAGAACTGTTACCAGCCTCAGAAAGTGTGTGGTTAAGGTCCTTCATCTGTTCAGGGTCTTCAATGGTGACCAGGTCTGTGTACCTCTCTCTGCAGTAGCTCTGAGCTACAGTCCAAGTCTTTGGATTTCTTCCCACCCTTTTCATGGAGTAATTACCGCGGTTCTGCACGTCACGTTTTAGCTGACGCACCTGATGAGCCAGAGACAGCAGCACAGCACGAGCTGTCAACGTTTCAATTTATAAAGCCACAAAAGAGTCACCCAGAGAAGACAGACAGGGACAAAAGTGACGATTAGCCCCTCTTAAGTGCAAGCAGCCTAGAGGTATGTGAATTAAAGCTGAAGCTATTTCAATTGGGTACTTCAAATGTGTATGCTAATTAGCCTAGCAATAAATGAATTTGCATAATTAAGATGGCGCTGTTAATGAGAGTACGTTACAGTTGTGTGTATTCGTATGTGGGCGTTTGTAATGAATGTGCAGTAATGTGAAGTTGTAAGTCGTGTGTGTGTGTGTGGAAAGAGCTATGTTCTTTCTGTGAACAAGATGTTAACTGTTGTTAGCTTGATAAAGTGCCATTGCACAGTTGATGTTAAGTTGATGTTAACATCACATACATGGCATGCACTTTATTTATTTATTTTATTTCCATTGAAGTTTATTTCACACATTGTAATGAATATAAACATCAACCCTAACTGCAGATTGGAATAGGTGTCAAACCTCAACCTTTTTTCGACCGCCGTCTCTATTCCTCCTCACCCGACTCTTTACACACACACACACTTCGCCGGGGCTCGTTCACAGCGGCGCACCCAGGTCACACACTGAGCTGCTTGTTCCACACACAGTTAGGTACATCTCACAACACTGAGAGGAACACAAAAACATAAACCTAAAGGTTTGTTGTGCAAAAATGGCACCTCTGCTTTGCGTTTACGTGGGAGCTGCGTCAAAGATTTGTCCCTCTTATGCGATTCATTCATTCGTCCCGTGCCCTGCGCCCCCCACTTTGGGAACCACTGGGTTAGGTCAAGTTGCTCCTTTAAACTGACACTACCTCTGAAAGCACACCGTAGTGTATCGTGCCAGTAGGGGGCGATACCGCCCCACTGTGTGACAGCGAGTTGGAAGCCAATCTCATGTGGCATGTCAAAATCTACGAGCCGTAACTTGTGAAAAGGGCAATGGTGCTGCCCTGTGTCTTATTTTGATGACGATAAACCACCACAGGTTTTCCTTGAAACTGATGAGGCTGCTCTCCCTGTGTATTAATCTGGAGAAGTCACACAGTTCCTGCGCCTGTCTGGTTTTAAGTTGGGTCACATTCCTCTGTCCGCTTGGAATTCGACATACCAAAAACAAAAATGAGAGCACCACTATGATCAAATTGCAGTGGATGTGTGAGCGTGGAGACGCTCATCATCAGCCTGCAGCAATAATCCATTCAGCTCAGTTTGGCTGCAACAATGAGGCTCAGTATTCTTAAGTTTTTTTCTCTCTTCAACACTGAGAGAAGGGCTCAGGATTTAATGTGATGTTTGACAAATTACAAACTGTCTTGTGTAAAATGTTTGGGTCATAGTAATACATTTTATTGACAGTGTAAATGTTCAAATGAAACGGTCAAACATCACCTTCAAATGTGAGATGATTTTTATTTTTTTTAATTTGAATTTGAAATTTGAAAACTTAATGGCAAATCAAGGGGAATTTATTTTTTGCGACAAAACTAATCCCGTGTCATTTATCTATCTTTAACTGAATAGACCAGAGTGACATGTGGGTCAAAGTGTTGGTTACATAACAGAAGGTCAGCAGTTCTCATTTATCTGATGAGTATGGAATCTTGTCAAAGAGAACGTCTGAGGCACCTGAAGTCACTGTGAATAAGTACATTTATTGAGTGCACTGTGGAATCATTTTTTTTATTCAACATCGGTCACAAAGGCTCTTTATGACGCCGGAATAATCAATTTTACCCTTGATCTTATGAAACAGGGAAGGAACCTCCCCTGCCGTTACTTAAAGAGGTCGGACCATCCGCCGCCCCGAGCCGTTGATCAGCTGCAGCCCTGACTGGGCTCTGTGTGTCAGAGTTTGAGGATGAAGATCGCTGTGCTGGGAGCCACTGGGCAGACTGGTCAGTATCTGGTCAACCAGGCGCTGCAGCAGGGTCACGTGGTCACCGCCGTCGTCAGAAACCCGGGAAAACTTGGCATTCATCACGATAATCTGAAGGTAAGGCCACGCTGACTCTCTGTTTCATTGTGCTGCGGTTGTTGTTGCTGCTTGTCTCTGCGTGCTGGGCTCAAAGTTCACATGGAGGAAACACCTGAAGTACTCATAACGTCTCTGGGCGGCAGCCACAAACAATACTGCAGGTTTAACAATGTGGTTGTCACTGAGCAGAGCGCATACCTCTGTTAATGGTTGTAACAACCACTCTTTGTGCAGCGCTTCTTTATCAGTCAGGCATCGAGGGCAATTAAAGGTCAGCGTCTCCCTGCAGACGGGACGAGCTGTGGTTTGAGCTGCTGCTCCCCTGGTTTTGACAAACCAACAAGATGAATACTAACATTTACGATCTAATGAAAAGTGTGAAAACTCCTTGTCGGCTTCCAGGTGGTGGAAGCTGACATTTTCTCTGCGGACAGTCTGAAGAGTCATTTCAAAGGACAGGATGTGATCATGTCCTGCCTCGGCTTCCCAACCTCCTTCTTCTCGGCCGTGTCGGGCTACGCCCTGTCCATGAAGGCCATGGTCAGCGCCATGCGAGAGGCCCGGGTCAACAGGATCATCACCATGACCTCCTGGTACACTGAGCGTAGGTCACATGGCGATGCCGTCAGGTTCAGCGTCTTAATCTGTTTCAGATGAAAAGTTTCTTCCTTGTTACGTGTTTTAACATTCCTTTTTTTTCTTTATTGTTAGCTAACTCAGGAACTCACTCGCCTTACCTCATCCGCTTCCTCCTGCTGCCGATGATCCGGAGCGTCCTCACCAACATGTATGAGATGGAGCAGTTTTTGCAGAAGACTGATGACATCACCTGGACTGTGGTCCGTCCGCCTGGACTCAAGAACCTGCCGGCCTCAGGTAGACTAACAGCAGACTTGGAATAAGGAGAATTTCCCCTCTTTCATTATCCCTCTCTTCAGTTAGAAAGACAGTGAAGTCTTTCAAAGGTTAGCTACAATATTCAGTGAAGAAACCTTTTAAAATTCCACAATTCTGAATAGGGTTTGGTGGATTTGCTCTTGGGCAGCAAAACCAGACCAGACAGGAGACAGTTTGTTTGCTCCATCCGTGAGCTGCACTGCCTCAGGATCCGGTTCGACACACTTCAAGCTCATTAGCACGTGTTCCCATTTGTATGAACACATCCATTTGGGTAAATACTGTAAGGCTGTTCCTCGAGGTTTCCGCATCTTTGACAAAGACAAAAATGTTCGGCACCTTTCTCAAGATGTTTTCACACCGCAAACTCAGTTTTTCATCTGCCCCCCCCCTACAGCTCAAGAGTTTCTGACCCATGAGGGATACTTTGTGCCCCAGAGCAGTGGTCAGCCAGCAGGGGGTGCTGTGGGAAGAGGAGACGTGGCTCGATTCATGCTCTCCCTGGTCAGCAGCAACGCCTGGGTCAAGAGGGGCGTTGCCATCACGACCAAATGAGAAATGAGGGGAAGAGTCGCTCTCATTGCCAAAGCTCAGAATGAGAAGCTAAAAAAAATACAGCAGAGGGAAATGGAAGGTTTTTTCGTTTTCACACCATTCTGAAGTCACAAACGTTTTGTCAAAATTAACGCCAGAAAATGGCGAAAAAGTCAAGCGTGTAAAGTGACTTCTCCAAATGTGTCAAACCAAAACCCAAAGATCTTTTTATGTTTATGTTATACATATATATGTATATGTCACACATTAAAGCTGCAAACTGTAAAAAAAAAAAAGCTGCTTCATTTTGATGAATAGTTTTGGAACTATATATTATGACTTTTTTAATTACTCTTTTTTATTCTAGTTTTTATTTTTGTTGTTTTCATGACCAGTGAGTTTATAATGGTTACAACCACACGGGGTCAGTGTGGCATTACTGAGCTGCAGATATTTTATTTTTATTTCATGTATGACGTCTTTTCTGTTTTTTACAGTTAATATCTCAGACTAATTCATTAATGTAGTAGTCATTTGAAGGAAAGGTTATAATATAACTAAATTATCCACTCTGAATTTTAAGTTTCAGTAGTTTTGGTTTGACGAAGTTCTCTGATGTTTGCTAAAATAAAAAAGTTCTTAAACGCCAACGTTGCTTGAAAAAGTCTTGAAACATTCATTGGCATAATTTTTAGTTTCAAAGTCGCCTCATTGCTGCTGCACAGCACTCTTGCTTTATGACGCAGTCTGTCTTTGTTATCTCGACAGTGATCCAGTCTGAAAATGCTTGCTGTGGTTCTCGAACCCTGCTTATCTCAGGCCTGTGATGACTGCAATGTGATTATGGGCTTTTTTTTCTTATAAATGAAAAAAGAACGACGTTTCAGTTACTGAATGTTCTGACCAGTGTCTAAAAGTAGTCAGGGTTACTTGGGTTAAAGGTTGAAGTTGAAGTTGCTGCACAGAAACCAAACAATCAAAGGCATCAGTAAGAACAAGAATTAAAAAATAGACAAGGTCACGAGTTGAACAGCTGCGGAGGAATCTTTCACAGAAAATAGGTGAAAGGTTCCAGCCAGTTAAGATCTATTTCCTGATGAACACTGTGATGCCTGCATTGTGTTTGTACCACATGCATCAATGTTGTCATTATCTACATCAGCAAAGAGCCTATAAGGAACGTGCCACCATTAGACAAACCCTGCACGAACTATTTGAATAGTCAAACAATGCAAAGCTGAACCGAGGCAGTGAAAGATCATGCAAGTTGATCCAGCGTCAGTGTATGAAGAAGCTGCGCGACCAGTTGACCGAGAATGAGATCTGATGCGTCTGTGTGCAAACACGGAATCTGTCTTTGCATTTCTCGCACACAGCTTGTGGTGAAGGATTCACGTCAGTGATAATGTGACACATGAATGTAGGTCCTCGCTGATGAGGGTACACGCATCTCTGCACGTTTGCTTTTACTTGCTGCTGCAGTAAAATCCAAACACAGTGACACTACTTTTTGTCAATACATCACATCACATATTAGTCTGACTTTGGCCTCTTGCAAAAGCTGAGTTACCACCTCATTTGAAATAATATTAAAGGTTTTTTACAATTTACTTTAAAAGTTTTGTCTTATAGCAAATAAGCAGAGATTTAGAGTAAGAGCTGTTATTTTTCAATCCGTACTAACACAATCAGCCCAACCATTTTTATAAAACATCCACTTAATATTGAACTGATTTATTTTTATTTTATGACAAAACTCATAAAAATCCTTGAAAGCCAGACTTAAAAATCAGCAATGCTTTTAATTTATAAGTAATAAGACATTATTTTATTTTATGTGAATGTAAACTGGTGGTTATCAAAACAAGTTTGTTGTGTTTTGTTACACAATAAAATCATACTTTCAAACTGAATCAAAAAAAATCTATGAATCCCATGTGGTCAATTTGTCCAAATCACTCGCTTTTTATTAACAGTAAAATTTTTCGTTCATCACAAAATAAACATTTCATAATTTGTCAATCTGTACATGGAGAAGCAGCACAACTTTCAAATTTATGCTGAATAATTTGCACAGTAGCAATTCATCCATCCCCAGCCTTTGCCAGATGGGGCTCATCTTACGTATAAAACACGAGACGCAAAAGCAAGTAATCCTGAAAAATATTTAAATAGATACTGCTGCTTCACAAACGGAATACATTTGCTCGTGATCACTGTGATTCCTGAAGTCTCCTTTAAAAATGAAGAATGTTTAGTGTTTTCCAGTGATCCCCACCCTGCGTGGCTTTGGAGCTGAGTCACAGTGTACAGTTCAACCGTCCGGCTTGGATGTGCTATTTACAAAAAAGTGCACCATTTCCGGACACCTCTAGAGCTTCTGGAAAACTCCTTGTGATAAAACATAGCAGCACAAACCTCTAGTTCATCAAATACAAGACAATCAGAATCAGGACTTTTTGCCATAAATCTCTTTGCACTTTTAACATTCAGGTCAAGAGAGGTTCACACATATGTCGACCTCTCGTCTGGGCGCATTGCAGAGTTCATAAACACGTGCGCGCTCTTCTCTGTGTGCGGTGCGGTCTACGGTTTGTCCACCGCGTACATCTCGTCTATTTTCTCCTGGTACTTCTTCACGACGATGGGTCTCCTGAGTTTCATGGTGGGTCCTGCGGAGACAGAGAAGAAAGGCGGGTCTCAGTGGTTGTGCTTTTACATTTTAAGAAGCGGTCGCCGTTTATTTCTTTTGCATTAAGCTGCAATGCTGCTGGAACCTGAATATCCATCACCTTTCAACAAACCTCTCTGGAATGTCGCCTAGCTGGTGGAACTGTCACTTGTGACCTGATTGCATGACCTTAATAGCTAGAGTAATGCTGAAGTGGAGCAGCAGCGACTCACTTGCTTCCTCTTCACTGACAGAGCAGAGGAGTCGAGAGATGGAAGTAGCAGATTTTTAAATTTAGGTTAATCATTTATTTGGCGTCAATTTCAGGGAAATTATTTTCATAAAAGTTAATAGGAAATATGTTCATCAATGATCTTTTTCCATGACTGAGATGAGAGGCGATTTTAAACTACACTGTGACTACAGCAATGTTGTAAATAAATTGAAATAATAAACCTCTACATATTCTCATCAAAAAAAAAAAAAAAAAAATTTGCAAAAAGCATTTTTCAAAAAAAAAAAAAAAAATCTGAATCTGAACTTGTTTTAAAGGCTGCGGTGCTCAATCACTTTCCTGCACACTCATCTTTCTTTCTGTACATCAGCACACACACAGACTAAAGTGATCTCAGGTTGAGTTAAAGCCTGACTGAAGACAGTGATGTGCCTTTAGCAGAACACTGCTGCACCTCTGCAGATGAGGAGAAACTTCAATGAATGTAATTTTGTTTTAAACACACAATCCATGTTTACACGTTTCAGAATGAGTGTGTAATAGTAAAATCTGTCTGTCTGAATCAGGTGCAGTAATCAGGAGCAGTGGTTAGTGGGTGAATACAGAACAGCAAGACTAACCACAACAGTTGGATTTGCCAATGACTTCATAGTTAAAATGAGTTGGATGAAATTGAAATTAAAAATGGCCTACTGAAGTTTAAGTTCAATGTTGATTCTTAACAAATCTTCACTTATAAATATGTTCATTTCTATAGAGACAAACATAATGTTAATCAAGATAACGTTCTTTAGTCTGCCGGCAATCGATCAAGAAACCTGAGGAAAAACAAATGACCCACCTAGTTCTCCTCCAGCGATGGAGAAGTCCGTCTCCAATATGACCCACTTCTGGACCTTCATGGCGTTGGACGTTGCTTTGGCGTTGACGCGCTCCAAGCCCTCCTGAACGGCTTTGTAAACAGCTGGCTCCTTGTTGGCTAAGATCTCCGACACCTTGGTGGCCCTGACGCCGTGCTGCTGGCAGAAGTCCTGCGCCTCGGGGCTCAGCTCGTCAGTGGGGTCGCCGTTGTCATCGACAACACACTGCGGGAGGAGAGCGGGGTCGGTTTTTTTTTTGTTTGCGTTCACTTTATTGTTTATTGCCTGGGTTTTGCAGGAGGAGACGCTCGTTTACTTTGAGAGTGAGCAGCATGGACAGGAACTTGAGCTTGTCTCCGATCAGCATGGAGTTGCTGATGATTGGCACCTCTGCCTTCAGCGCGTCCTCGATGGGGACAGGAGGGATGTTCTCTCCACCAGCGGTGATGATCAACTCTGTGAAAAGAATAAAGACGGGTTCAGTGTGTTTGCCAATTTTTACACTGCAATTTCACAATAACGTGGCCATGGTAACTGTTGGTAATGGTAGCTAAACAATGCCTTGTGAAGTACCTCCCTTGGCTACTGAGGTCAACTTAAAAAGTAAATACCATAAACACTAAAGCTAAAGATGGAACTGCAGCGCAGCACATTGTCAAAAGCAGTTATTTAGCAACATCATAGGAATGAAGGAATGCATCAATCTCTTGGACTCTTTGTCCAACAAAACACATAAATAATAATCATATATTATTTAATATTTATATCTATATATCTGCTGATATATACAGAATATACATCATATAATTTGGCAATAATATATGATAAAAAAATAATGAAAGGCTTACTGTGCCTCATACTAACAATGACAGAACTCACCCTTGATCCTTCCTGTGATGTACAGGAAGTCGTGTTTGTCGTGTTTTCCCAGGTCTCCAGAGTGCAGCCAGCCGTCCTCGTCCAGAGCCTCTGCTGTTTTGTCGGGCATGTTCAGGTAGCCCATGAAGACGTGCCGGCCCCAGAAGCAGATCTCTCCGTTCCCGTCTGCATCTGGGTTGTCGAGCTTCGTCTTGCAGCCGGGCATCACCTTCCCACAGCTGGAGACACAAGTCCAGAGTCAACAGCGTGCTGAAGTAACATGCCCCCCCCCCCCCCCCCCCCCCCCCAAGTAACATGCCCCCCCCCCCCCCGACAAGTCACGTATTGTACCAGAGCCTCAACCAAATCCTCATTTATGCTGAATAAAAGGTCGTGAAACAGCTGGGTTCATTACTTTCTCCTGTCACACTGAAACACTAGAGTCGTATCACTACTCGCAGCACGACTTCGTATTTGGTTGTGCTTCCCTGCGGCACATGTCTCAGAGCCACTGCAAACAGAGGGGCCGAGCGAGGAGTTTGCTCAAGTACAGCTTTCACTGAGGACAAAGTTCAACAGCGCACGTTCGCTGGCGTTAATGAGGTCTGGGGATGCGTCGCCGCTGACCTTGAGATGCGGTAGTTGCTGTTAATGGAGACGGTGTGAGGGCCCGAGCTCTCGCTCATGCCGTACAGCTCCATCAGCGGCAGGTTCAGGCTCATGAAGTACTCCAGGGTCTCTTTGGTGATCGGGGCGGCGCCCGTGAAGCAGATCTTGCAGCGGTCTAAGCCCAGCGCGGCACGCACCTTCTTGAAGACCAGGTTGTTGGCCAGCGTGAAACCCCACGGCACCGCATTCTCCCTGGAACCCAAACGAATCGCATCAGCAGCGAAAGCCAAAGAAGATCTTCAAGGTGCAAACTGAATTTCAGCAATGCTGGTTCCAAAGATTTTAAACATTTCTACTATATACACAGTGTCAGTGAGCTGTGAAGTGAGCTGATAGTTAGACAGCGAAATGTGAAGAATCTACTATCAGATAGGAGGGATGTCTCACCCATTCATGGCGCTGTAGCTGTACTGCAGGCCGATGGACTTGGCCCAGTCCGCCACCCTCTTCCTCATGGGAGACGCCTTGGCGCCGACGGCTCTCATCTTCTCCTGCATCTTCTCCCACACTCGAGGGACCCCCATGAAGTAAGTGGGGCGAGCCTCTTTCAGTGTGTTTCCTAAAGAGCCCTGCGTGGATACAGATCGATGAGCATCCCATTCCAGGGGAGTTTGTGCGTTTGTGCAACAGCAGGCGCCGCTACCTTGAGGGCATCTGGCTCTGCAAAGTACACGGTTCCCGCGAACACCATGGTGAGCCACATGTCAATCATCTGGGCGGCCACGTGGCTGAGCGGTAAGTAGCTGACCAGCACCTCCATGCCGTAGGTGAAATCCACCAAGGTAGAGGCCGTGTGGGCCGTCCACGTCAGCTGCACAATCAAACGTGAGACAGGATTCATCAGGGTTGGATATTTTCTCTCTCACAGCCCAACAGTGAGGGGCGCTGAGACGTGAAAGGGCAGCAGAATAATGGACAATGAATGAAGCGCTCCGCTCACGTTGTCGTGGCTCAGCATGACTCCTTTAGGGTTGCCAGTGGTTCCTGACGTGTAGATGAGGGTGCAGCACTCATTGGCTCGGAGACTGTCGATCACAGCATTCAGCCGTTCAGTGGACACGTCCTCTCCCAGCTTCATGAACTCCGCCCACTGCCAAAAAAATACAGGTGGTGTTCTAAAGGGTCTGCTCGCCAAATTATAATCCTTTAAACACTAATGAATACTACAATATAAATATATACTGATCTCTTTAACTCAGTGTGTTGTAGCTGAGTGAACGTACCGTGTACAGGTTGGGTACTTTCTGCTGCAGTTTGCCTTTATACTGGACAATGGCTTTCAGGTGAGGAAGTTGATCTTTAACCTGGTGAGAGAAACAAACATGTTTATATAGAGTATACAGGTATATATGTTTACGGCAGGCATTCATCTGTGGGGCTGGGTTGAAGCCTCTGACCTGCAGGATCTTATCGAGCTGTTTCTGGTTCTCCACAACCAGGACGTTGGCCTCACAGTTGGCAGCCACATACTGACAAGCCTCGGGGGAGTTGGTCGTGTAAATGCCGGCCGCCAGACCCCTACAAAACAAAAACACACTTGCATGAGTCGCTGTACATTTTTTTTTTTTTCATTTGACCGACGGCTCAGTTCATTCTTCACATTTCTTTTGGCCGAGCAGAAATAACTGCAGCCTGCTTTAACGAGTTTTTTAACCTTCAGCTTAAGGAGGAAGGTTTGAGGTTAAACTTTTGCCATTCTCAATCACATGGTTTACTCTAGAATATATTTTTAAGACACATAATTAAATGTATTACTGACTTCAAAGTCAAACAGGCCACAGTGACATTTAAATCTGACATGCACAGGGTTACTTATTATATACATCTTTTAAATAATTAATAATAAATCATTACTGTAAATAATAATACATCCTACCGATAAATACAATTCTGGAAAAATAAAACAAAATGTAAAAGGAAATGGGTCTTTCAATATATCTAAACAACTGGAAACACATTCTGCTGTGCTCATGTTTTTTCAGAGACAGAATTTAAGGCCAAACACCCACATTCAGATTCCATGAGACGTCCCACTAAACAGTTCACGGGTCAGTGTGATGAGATAAACAGTGACAGAGCTAAATGTGCTGCGTGAGGGGAAATGATGTTGAGGCATCTCAAGCTCAAAACCTAAGTAGACAGCAGTTTGAGTGTGGTCTCACCCGGCCATGATGCAGCCGATGTTTGAGATGAACCACTCAGGGGAGTTGAATCCCAGAATGCCCACGCCATGGTAACGCTCCAGCCCCAGCTGAAAGACAGAAGAGTTTCTGTTGTCTTTTTAATTGCACACTGGCACTGTACCTCTGCTACCTTTGACCTACATTTCCTTTCAGAAGCCACTCCATCTCCTGAGATGTGAACATGGCCATGAAACCCGAGATGTAACACAAGCTGTCAATTTCACACGCCCAAGAGTATGTTTTCAGCCGCGCATTCTCACACCAGGGACGTTACATGGACAGAGGGTTTACAACAACAGCCCCGGGGGTGGGGGGGTTATCTCCTTGTATTTCCTGACATGTTGCTCATCTGCATGTTGCATCCACTCCTAAGGGAATGCATTACATTTATGTACAGTTCTGTTAGAATATACAGTAACAGAACATTTATTTGGTCTGATGATGACAACTGGTGAACATTATTGCAATTATTTGTGAATTAAAACAGCAATTAAAAAAAATCAATTTCTGTAGAATCTCACTCCAAAGAGTAATAACCAAACTTTAAAAAAAAGACTGACTGACTTTATTATAGACCTAAAGTAACCTGAAATAAATAAACTAGGATCTCCTGCTGTAACCTCCGAGTTAATGTTTTGTTCCAGCGTGCGGAAGAGGAGCCAACAGAACAAACTAAGTCAGTGTCAGATGCTTCCTGATTACTCTGTATAAACACACATGTTTGTATATATATAAAGCACACGGGGGTGCAGGGGCAGGCACGCACGATGAGTTCATGAGCAAACAAACCTTGAGAAAGCTCTTGGCGGCGGCCCTGCACTGCTCGTAGTACTGCCTCCAGGTCAGGGTCACCCACTGGCCCTCCTCTTTGGACATCAGGGCAGAGTAGTCCCCGTAGTGTTCCACCGTCTCCAGGAACATCTGGTGGACGGTGATGGGGGTCTCGGAGGACCGGCCCGAGCCCTCCATCCGCAGCCGCACAGCCTCGCTTCTGCTGGTGCTCCACAGCCGCTCGGCCGGGGCCAGGTTGGCTGTCCCGCTGGCCCGGGACAGCGGCACCGCCCTGGGCTCCTCTGTTGAGGGACAGCACGGACATCCGCGGTTAGCCGCCATGAATGAAGAAGAAGTAGAGGAACTGAAGAGCAGAGGACACAGAACACACAGGGAGCTCTCGCTGGAAGCAGAGCCGTGCGCAGTGAGACACACCTGTGTGTTTGAGACACCTGCGTGTGAGTGACGCCTCCCTGTCTCGTCATAGGGAGGTGGTGGGGGTGGGGGTGGGGGGGTGTGATGTCACCTGAGATAGAACAGGAAGCTCTGGAATGTCTGCACCCCCCCGCCCCACATAGTTGTTTATAAATCCACATTGCCTTTGTTTCTTTTGATCTTTTTTTAATCCATAATATCTTTTTTAATATCCATTTACATATCACATATATCTCTTTCTTTCTGTTGTTTTATCACAGTTTATTGTTCATGTAATCTGTAATCCCGCATGAATGCATTTGCCATTGAGCTGAATCCTTTTCTTAACATTTTGTCTGCAGTTGATTTGTGTGAGAGCTGCTGTATCAGTCTGGACCGATTGGTCCTATGTTCTTTGTCGTCCTGTGTCTCACTCTCTGGGACGCCATTCATCTTTCTGCTCCTTCCGTTTTTGCAGGAATGTAATTGTCACTCCACAGCTCCTTGACCTGAGCTGTACATTTCTGTTGGTAGTCACGCAAATAACGTCTCTTGTACTTAACCAAAAGCGCTCTCTTGAAGGGACAGACCACATTAACACCTGAACAGCAAACCCGCAGCTATGGCTGAAAAATGATTGGTGCTCATTGAAAGAGCCTTTTTATTTAAATGGTAATGACAGAAACTACTACCTGCGCCACCATCAGGACTGACCAGTCAGCTGAATTGAAAAAAACTTGATAGTGTAGAAAAACCAGTCGGAGGGCCTTGCACTAATCCAACAGCTCAACAGTCTCACACAAATATTCTTTGAAGAACACGTTTTGAAAGCACAGCTAAAATAAATAAGACTTTCTCTCTGCGATGGATTTTCGTCATGGCAAAGAATTAAATGTTTGTTTGCCCTGTGAACGCCGCTGATTAGCATCTCTAACCTCAAGGTTCAGTGTGAAGTTGCAAGTCCCTTTATGTTAATATTAAGTATTTCAATATAAAGGGCTTTTTCTAGGGCAAATAAAACTACAGCTAATACAGTTCAGATGAAACAAACAAGTGAGAACATCACGAGGAATATTCTAAATTCAAGTCATGCCAATAGTTTCCTTACATGTAAGTCTTACATACTTGACCTTTAAAACCTTCTGTGGAGCTTATGTTGCAATGTTGACCTTTCAACTAATGAGTAAATGTACAAAATGTATTCAGAATATGGAGACATAGTATAGTACTAGTACTAGTACTATAGTACTGCTCATAAAATATGTTTTACAATGTTGCATGTATGCCTGTATGTCTGTATCAACCTGTGCTCTGCGATCAAGCACCGTGTTCTGTTATTTCCCCTCTCTTTATAGTCCCACTCAGACGCTCACCTGGTGGGAGTCCCTCGGTTTGTTCCTCCAACTCAGGAGACCGGGGAGGTTTGACCGGGGCCTCAGTCTCCTCGTCCTCTGAGATGGACACCGCCCTGAGCTCAGCTGTGGTGGCGTCTCCGTTGAGGATGACAGTGGAGTGGCTCTTTGAATCTGTTGAGTCCATCACAGTCTGTTCTGTTTGGGAGGGGGTGCTGTGAAAATGATTCAGAGGTTACGGAGAAGAGAAGGGACATCGAATTAAACACGTCACGCCTTGATATCAAATCCCCCTGCATTAGTTCTGTTCAAGGATTGTTCTCTAACTTTGGGACGTGCATCACTTTACATACCTCTCAGTTCCCCCATCCCCGACTGCAACACCATTACTCAGAACTGAACCTTCCTGGATGCTCATCTTGTGTTTGCTAGAAACAACAACAAAAAAAACAAAACTAATAACAATCAATGAAAACAATCAGACAGTCCAGTGAGGAGCCTCCAGACTGATAAGAATGCTGATTATTTATACTTAAGTTATTGCAACAGGTCCAAGCCAATGACTGCTAACACTAGTAATCACGTACTGCAAATGATGAAACGATGAATACTCTGCCAGACACCATTGGGACATCTGCACACACGCGTTCTAAGATTTGTCACAAACTGGGTGAACTTTGACACAGATACTGGCACTGTCAAACTGGATTGAATATTATTGGATTTAACAAGACAATATACTAAACAAAATTTAACTACATGTACTGTCAATCCATTGTCCTCATCTCTGTTCGCCTGCGTCCCTTCTCTACACGATGAAATAGCGCCATCTAGTGTGTACACTCTGTAACAGTAACAACAATTCACAAACCAAATACCCCACACATGTACTGTACATCCGCAGGAAAGTTCTAAGAGAAACCAATTAATAACCAATCAGTCGCAGAAAACGAGTGACACCTTCGCTGACAAACTGCATCTGTAATAAAAGCTCATCAGATTATCATCTGTACAGCCAGCAGAATCTCACTGTGACCTCTGGGTTTTAAGATAACTCTGCTCAAGATCTCTTCAGACCAAAGTTCATATGAATTGCAAAACTAGTGTGGCAATGTGTAGTGACAACAGCTCCACTCTGGATTATGTAAATATCAATAGAAGTGCACAGAGAAATATGATCTCAGTGTCGTGATATGCTCAGATTTGTACGCTACCCTGAAATGAGGGAAAAACACGACCTCCGAGCTGCAGGCAGAGCATTTCACATGCAGCTGTGTGAAGTGTGTGACGATAAGGTCCATGAGAGGACACACTTTACACAGCAGTCAGTCATTATGGAGTGTGTGTGTGTGTGGGGGGGGGGGTCTAAAAGAAGACTGTGTTGACCAAGCAATAAAAGTAGAGGAGCCTGCTCATTTCTAATGTGGGCTGTCTCTCACGTGATTATTTTAAATATGTTTTCCACAACTTCAGTCTGCACCAGTCGACTCGATACCCTAAATCCAAATTTAGATTTAAATAATGCATTGATTGCACTGCAAGGTTAAACCTCATCCAAAACAGGAATTCACACAAAGCCATACAGGACAACATGAGACGCCCCCTACAAGTGTTTTCACACCTGTCCATCAAACAGCATGAAGTGTAACAGAGAGCGACAGCCTACCTTGTCCCGTGACAGAGCAGAATGTTGTGAAGGGGTCAGGAGCAGTCAGGTTCTGGACAAACTCAGACGGTCGCCCCCCCCGACGGTAAGATCAACCTATAGGGGGACTCCTGTGAAGTCATGCACGCGCGCCTCGTCCAGAGCCACAGAGACTTGCGCAACACTTTAAACACCTGCTGCCGCAGCGGTGTCACACAGTTAGAGATCCACTGACAAACTTGACCAAAGGTCACAGCTCGTCAAGGTGAGGAGGACCCGACACGCTCACGCTCCCCAGCCAGTGCCAACCGGCTTTGTTTGTGTTAACTCCAGGTGGTGACAGCGGTTGGCATTGGAGACAATGCAAAACATTTCATTCTGCAAAGCTTTAAGGCTGATATTCAAAGCAGTGCTGGAGTTGGTGGGTGCATGTCACTGTCATTATCAGATGAGATGAGATAAGTTTTCTTCGGGTTTATGACGATACATGAGTCTTTGACCCACAAAACTGTTAGTTAACACTTGAACAAAACTTGTGCAACTCCATGTACCCACAAGAGAAGAGACTAGATTTTGGCAATCCACGAAAAAAAAAAAAAAATATTTGTGATGTTTTGTGAAATTTGCCTTGATTAAAGTTTTTACCAAAGCAGTTTAAATCCTCCTGTCCTCCTGCTCTGTGTATATCTCACAGCACTGTGTGTGTGTGTGAAAGCCTTGATGTTTTGTGGGTAAATATAGAGGAAAGTTCAACCCCCAGTCCTCAGATGACACACAGTAACCTTGGCTGTGGACGGCAAGGTCAGAGAATCATACCACCCAGTCACACCACACTGCTGCCACAACTTGGGCACGTGCCACCTGTGGAGGTTGTGAATGATTAGTGGGCAGATTAACCAGTGCCAGTAGTACAACGGATTATTTTTTATACGCTATATGTATATTTTAATGTGATGAATCTGTAAATTATTATTTGTATGCTTGTGATGCTGTTATCCTGGAGGCCAAGTCATCTGTCTTCCTCCCAGGACGTGGATGTGCAGGTGGTAAACCGACTGAGCACCGTGCTTTCCATCGTTGATCACTGCAGAGGGCGGAGACAGAGTTCAACATGGAAGTAATCAAACAGCGTCTTCATATAAATGACTGAAGGTCATGACTGTGAACTTACCCACTCTGTATCCTTCTTTCAACGATTCTTGCTTTGCCACATTTTTGGCAACAACCAACAAATGTCCTAGAAGCTGGAAATTAGAACAAAGGTTAGGGTCCAATAGACATGAAATGAAATGTTTTACAGAATGTCTCTATGACTGTAACCACGCCCACACCCCTGAGGAGAATCATCTACGGGTTTAGAGAATCAACAGAAAATAATGATTGACTCACCTCAGCGTCTTCATCTTTGGCTTCACTTATTCTGGGAATAGGGACCCTCGGAATGACCAGGAAATGAACAGGGGCCTGGGGGCTGATGTCCCTGAACGCCAAACACTGATGAACCCACACAGAAACAATTATTAAGTCTTTTAATCTAAAAGCCTCAGCTTGTTTTGAGGCCCCGCCCGTGCTGTGGAAGCTACATATCGTTTCAGTTTCATTTTCTTCACATCAGCATCCAGATGTTTCTGATATTGCAGTGGAATGTCCTTTTACACCCTCTCCTGCTGCATTATACATATGTATTAATTGCATACGATTCTGTACCTGCTCAGCTCTGCTGATGAATTAAGAAGTAAAAGCACATGACCAAAAAATTAATAAGTTTCATGTCATGACCCACTTATTAACTCACTTTATCACGTGTGTGTACTCATTTATCTGTAAACTCCACGTGGAATAAATCAAGAGAGACAACAGGACAGACACCTGCTGTTGTCACGTTTACCTTCTCGTCTTCGTATATGATATCTGCAGGGATGCTTTTGTCGAGCACTTTGGAGAAGATGGTGGGGGCCGGGGAGCCGTACCTCCTGCTGGCCTCCTCTGCCAAGCTCACCTCGTCACTCCTGGTGCACAGCGGTCTCTGGGGGTCAGTGGAACAGGCCACACGCGTTAAAGGGATAGTTCACTCATTAGCTACTCGTCACTGTGCTGATTCTGTTTGAGGGGTCAACAGCATCGCAGACAAAGCTAATGCGTTGGAAACAACGTGTCACCACTTCTTCGAATGTCGGCGGACATTTACGAGAACTTCAGAACTCTGAGCTAATGACTGATGATGCTAACATGCTAACAACACACAACAATGAGCCAGACCTCTCGGTGCACCGCAGGTTCCCCGCAGGCACAGCCGGGAGGACGGCTGCTGTCCGCATGTGCTGCAGCAGCCACACACAGTGAGATGACCATGAGACCGAGGAGCGGCAGGTTCGTTCGGGGAGCAGATACCTGGGCTGAGCTGACAGGCTGCAGGCGGCCGAGGACGAAGCTTCCGGGCCGGAGGAGCCGCGTTCGAGAGACCTGCCGTAAAGTGATCATAGCTCGTTGATCAGATGATGACGTTTACCGGATAATACATTCATGTGGTGATTAAAAGCCACCGCAAGGTCCAGGAACCTGGGCAGACTAGTGACGCTGGCGTTGCGTTCACGTACCCACCGGTGACGTTTAAAGAACAGGAACCTGAACGCAAATTGTTTCCGTTTACACGACACTTTATTAAGTTACGTAGTTAGTGTGAAATTATGAGACATTCCAATTCATGTCGCGTTTACACTGATGAAGCACTTTCTACTTTTGGAACTCAGGTACAGATCGACATCATTGACATGAGCTGTATTTTATTGGAACTTTATTTACCCTTATACTTCAAGCATCGAATGACTTAATCTTAACTCCACTTTACTTTAGTTTACTTTATCTACCAACTTTAGTTTGACAACACAATGTGAAACCTCGAACTAATATTTTGATTTTCAAAATTCCGACAATATTGCGTGTCTCTAAAGAGGGCTGAAGAAACCTCAACAACAGTAACGCGTGTTAATATCAGATGCATCTGTAAATAAAACATATATCCATGTTTTATAAACGATATAATACGCCTGATGTTCTTCTGTATCTGGGAATCGATCTTTAAACTCTGCTGAATGTGTATGTAGAGTGACTGTGGGTGCAGTAGGGGGCGCCGGTGTAGCTGCTGGTTCTTATGTCAACGCAATAGTAGAAGAAGAAGCAGCAACATGGCGGCCCGCACTGCGCTGTCCTTGCTGTTCCCCAAAAAACTTCCTCCGTTCAGACTCAAACGCAGGTTTGTCCACACCGAGCTTACGGCCAAGGAGCCCGCGTACCCGCCCATCGTGCACTCTGCCACGGCTAAGAGCAAAGGGGCCCGGCGGCGACAGCTCGACGAGCATGTGCAGAGGATCCGCGCGGCCCCGGTGGAGGAGAAACTCTCCCTCATCACCCGCATCCAGCGCATGAAATTCATGGTTTACCCGCAGACCTTCTCCCGGAACGCGGACAGATGGTATCAGCACTTCACCAAGACCGCGTACATCCCGGGTCTGCCCGAGAAATTCTCCCTGGAAGCGGAGGAAGGTTCCCCGGAGGAGGGGTCGACCTCACCCGCAGCACCGAGCCCCGTGTTGACGATGGGCATTGACGATGAGGCGTTCGCTGACATCCGCGCCCTGGTCACCCGAGTGATTTTACAGGAGCATTGGCACCTGAAGAAACGTAAACCGTTCCTGCACCGACATCAGGAGATGATGGTGGCACCTTTTCTGAAGACCCTGGTGTCTGGGCTCCTCTACAGCCTGACCAGACACAACCCGCTGCTGCGGCTCTCCAGTCTGGGTAAGGATCACACAGACTGGGGTGTGTGTATGGTGTGGACACTCAGGTGGAAGAACCTTGAGTGTCTACATCACTGGGATGTTGCAGCTCATATTAACACATCAAAGTTCCTCCAGGAACCATCCAAGTCAGCAGCAAATGTATCAAAACTTCAAAGTATTTTGATGCTTCAATATCAGATTTGGACGTTTAATCAATATGCCAAATCTGGATTTGATGGGTTATAGCACAACACTAAATAGTTTGAAATGAGCTGAGAAATCTTTTAAACAAAATGGTTTCTAAACAAGTTCTGCAAGAACATTTTTGAGCTTCATTATAATGTCATTTTATTTTTTTCAGACATTAGTCCCCAAGTGAACTTTTATTGGAGGCGAGGACAGAGAATCATCCCAAAGGGGCACCGGAAAGGCCACCCTGAGCCGATCAGGTTCCAGATCGATGACCAGCCGCAGTGTCAGATCAGGATCCCTCAGCAGCTGCCACAGGTACTGATGCTTCCACACCACACAGTAGTGGTAGTAAAGTAGGTTTTGTGGCAGTTACTGAGGTAACCAGGCAAAAGAAATCATTTGACACACTGATTATTTAAACTCATCATTTCCTGCTATTTAAATTCCTCTCAGTTTACCCCAATGGAGGCGTCCTATGCAGCTGAGGTCCCAGTGGTCACATATGCTCCCAACGTGATGCCTCTCTTCAGGAGACAGTACGAAAACAATATCTTCACAGGTAACACCTCACGTTCTACCTGTACCACCTCATCTAGGTCGCAAAGGTTAAATTTCTCATAATTCAGTTGCCTCTCACTTCCACAAGAGGGCGCTTGAAATGGTTCATGCATGACTAAGCTGCTGTCATTTCCTCCCTTGGGAAGATTTTGCATTGGTGGAATAAATACATTAAGTGTTTTCCTGTTTCTGTAAATCAGTACAGGAGCAATCCAGTTTAGGTAGCTATCAGTTGTGTGGATTACTCAATATGTAAACTAAATGTCTGGCAGAGATAAGTTATAACATGATTGCTTAATATTCTTTATCAGATTCAAAGATACAGTTATAAACCAGATTGTTGGCTGCAATCCTTGATAAGACGACAATTCTATTGAAAGGAAATGTCTCTCTCCTGTTTCGGTTGCGCTCTGATCATATTAAACTCGTCATCCTGGTCATATCGACAGGTTCTAAGCTACCAGACCCAGCCTGCTACGGCCACACGCAGTTCCACCTGGTTCCTGACAACTATCACAGGGACCAGATGGCTCGGCAGCAGCAGTCTGACCAGGTGGAGGTCTTCCTCAGAGCCAACGCACTCGCCAGCCTCTTTGCCTGGACAGGAGCTCAGGCCATGTACCAGGGTGAGATTGAGAGTTTTTAAAAAGAGGAGTTTTACCTGTGATGGTGAACAGCTGGTGGTCAAACTTCCCTCTCACCTCTGTAGGTTTCTGGGACTATGAGGACGTCACTAGGCCCTTCACATCCCAGGCTGTGATCACCGACGGCCACTTCTTCTCTTTCTTCTGCTACCAGCTCAACACAGTGGCTCTCTCTGTGGAGACGGACGCCAACAACCCCAGGAAAAACCTTTTGTGGGGTACAGAGAGCCTGCGGCTGTACGAGGGCGTGGAGGATGAAAAGGTGGTGGGCCTGAACGACGGTGTCATAAAGCTTCTGGTTAACTTCCTCATGAACCAACCATAGACTTGATGTCCATCTTCTTCATAGACTGTTTGCATCTGTCTCTTCAAATTGAAGAAAAAAAAAAAAAAACCTTTTCCTCCACGGCCACGAAAGGTCCAAGAACTCAAGACAAATGTGCACATTTGGTTGGACTATGTTAAAGAAAACATCTGTTTAACCTGCATAGGTAAAACTACTCAGCACACATCCCATATTATCATGAATGTGCAGATTATTTATGCAAAAATAAAATGATACTTTATAATCAGGAGTTTTGTGTTTTTCTCTACAAATTTATACAATTTGATAATGACTATATCAATGGCACTGTCACTGGCACTGACTGTAAATTATCTTTCTGTTTCCCTGCTGCCTCAGTGTCGATTGAGTCCAGTTGTAACTCTCCTCTTTCTAAATCCTGAGCGTTCAGTTGACAGCGTTAAGTGATCAGTTACTGAAACAAACAGTAACAGGGCTTTGTGTACTTTTAATTTACTTGTTGAAACATGAGATGCCTTCAACTCTGACTAATTACAGAAGTCATGAAAATGAAACACAGGCGTCTGCGTATGTGATATGTCTTGATATTGTGGTTCTTAAACTAACACAGGAAGTAGACAGGGCCGCGCACATAAAACAACACAAGTCACAGTGTGCACACTTTGGGTGGTTCAGTGATAGCTTTCTGAGAGTGTAAGCCACTGCTCACAAACTGCAGAAGTAAATATGAGCTGAGGTTAAACTGTTTCCCCACAGGAAGAGATGGTTTACAAGGTTCAGATCAGGTTAAAGCTCTTTCAACCACAAAGACACAGCTGATCAGAAAAAAAATTTCCCAGCACAGTTCAGAATTCAGAACTGAACTCTGCAGATTATTGCATTTTGTTTGGTGTACATATTTAGATTTAGACACAAAAATAATATTTTACTATTGCATTGAAGCGCTAGCACTCATGTTTGAAAATGAGCTAAAAGCAGAATCGGTTTTCTTGCAGCTTCCAGCGTTTAAACCTTTCGCTGTCTCGTTGAAGAACTTTCCTCTGGGCCGTTATTTTCCCCCTGTGTCCTGGTGAGGGAATCACAAGGGAGACGATTGAAACCAAGTCACACATTAATGCAATAATCAGATAAGACAATAGGGAAAATCAACTTTAATAGATGTAATTCATGTAATCAACTAATACCAACACTTAAACCTTTATAAACAGTATTAGAAAATAGTTTAATAGTGTAACAATACTCACAGTGATTGTTCCACATTTGTCCCATTAACTGAAAAGAAGACAGATATTTCATTTCAAAATAAAATACATTGTTCAAAACTGACAGAAAACAAAAGCATCCATGTGTTTTGTTTTGTCTGCTTTACCTTCGGGGCAGTTTTTCTTTGAATGACTCCTCTCGTAGAGCAGAATGGCAGCGACCAGGACTATCACCTCCACCAGGATGGCGATGAACGGCTTCAGGGGCTCCCACAGGGTGATGACCTTCAGTGGTGGGGGGGTGAGTGTTCACATTTTACAATATAAGTACAACCGTGGACACAGTTTATATTCTAACATTTATGGGGGAATTATTTCAATAAAACCTCAGACTAGAGGAAATATCTCTGTGGATCAAGAAATTGTATCAACATTGAATCTTACTTCTTCAAGCGTGTATTATTATGTATTAGTATTATTGAACTATCTAATCTTTTAAAGACAAAAATGTGGACAGTAACACCGAAAGAATATGTGTTAAATACTGTGCAAGAAGTTAAAAGACTTATAGTCCTCTCTGAACTACTTCTGAACTAACTTCTCCACGACTGACCTTCAGCTCCACGTGGCCCGTCGTGGTGCCGATAGCGTACACCGCTTCACAGTAATACAAGCCGGAGTCGGCCTCTGACAGGTTGCGGATCACCAGCTTGGTCGCCCCATCTTTGTTTTTGATTTCATTCTGATGAGACTCAGCCGCAACGAAGATCTGCTCCTGCAGGACAACAGCGCCACACAGATTAGTACCCGTCAGCCTGTTGATCTGTGCATCTCACTCAAGCAGCCTCCCTCACTTGATCTGTCCCGTTTGCTTTGTACCAGTTCCAGGAGAGGGGCTTGGGTTTGGTGCTCTCCATCTTACACGCGACCACCACTGAATCGCCCACGTAGCTGACGATGGGCTTGTCTCGCAGCTCTCCCATCTGGGGAGCTGGAGAGAGAAAGTGAGGGGAGGACGATCGAGCACCATCCTGAACGTGAAAGACTAGACTCGTGTGAGAAGGATGTGGCGGGTACCTGCCAAAATAAAATCTACTTTTGCTTCACTTCCAAACACACACGTGTAACGTCCGAGGTTTTCTTCAGCAACGATCCGGAACCTGTAGAGATTATAAAGCAGGGGTTTTACTCCAAATAACTCACATACAGTAACAGAGTACATGTACTTGAGATGGAAAACAATCCAGACTGCATATATTTCTGAAGCAAATGGATAAAGTTGTGCACACACTCACAGCCGTTTCAGACGGTACTTCTCGTTCTCCAGCTGCACCATGAGGCGACTGTCCTCGATCTCATCCCCATCTTTCCTCCAGCAGCCGGTTATGTTGGGCAGGTTCTTCAGGTCGCCGCTCCAGACACACTCCAGCTCCAGCTCCACAGGGTTCACCAGCTCCACCCTCTCAGTGTGACCTGCCCCTGGGTGGAGAGAGGAGGACAGATTATACTATTATTCACATCGCTGATGTTGTATTTACATGAGAAATGTACTGACGGTAACCTTTAATGACAACACTTCTTCCATCTGTAGACAGAGGACTGATGGGAACCAGTGGTGGAGACGTTGGGCCTGATGTCTCTGGCAGAAAAAAATTACATGGAAAAAAAAACAAAAAATGTCATGTCTTAAAGGTTCAGTGTGTAACATCTATTGGCAAACACTTAATATAAATTAATCCAAGTTTTCACTAAATTGTATGAACGGTAGTTTTATTTTTCATTTAATTTTTAAATACTTGACATCAGGACTGAGTCCTCTCTAACGAGGCCACCATGTTTTCTACAGTGGCCTGGACTAGACAAACTAAACATCTTTCGAGTTTTCATGACAACTGAAGGTTAAAACAGGTTCTCTTGTTTTTCCAGGGGGTGGGTGAGGGGTGTAAATTCACCAATAAAATGTCTTTATATCTTACATACTGAATCTTTAATGGATGCACGATAGTAAAACACAAACTAGCAGCTAGATTAGATGCTAACTAACTGTTGCTATATATACTACATCTTTTTTTTAGTTTTGTCCATAAAAGCTCCAGTGCATTGATCAGTAATCGCTCTTGGTTTTAGAGGTGGAGGAGTTTTTTCATGTCCCATCATGATGCAAATGCTCTCTCTGAGGATTCTGGTACACAAATTAAAGACATTTTCACCCCCCAGCAGCTTTACGCTAAATGAAGTCGAACATGAAGCTGCTGACATTCTGTGATGTATTTTTTTTCCACTCCTCTTCACGGATACAGAACACTGGCAGGAAATAGCAGAGCGACATAACAACACACAGTCACAATGATGCCCGGGTATCATTTACTTGTTTTGATGTGTCTGCAGGAGATGAGGAGCAGGATGGTCTGAAAAAGCAGCTGCTTCAACGAGGTTGACATGATTATAATCCCTCTGTCCTCCTCCTCTGGCAGCACCTCTCTCACTGAGCCTCCTCTCTCTGCATCGTGCCACCACTCCTCCCCTCCTCCCTCAGCTGAACCAGTGACGCAGCCATGATATCACCCTGCAGCCGGCGGCTGGCTGACTTCATCCATTATTCAAAGAGGCAGGGTCTATTTCTTGATGCCGTGCTGCGGCAGGGCAGCGCATGGACAGAACAAACTGAAATGGACACAACTGTACTTTGAATCAAAACATTGACTTGTAAGATGAGAATAAGAGAATTCGGCCCAGCTGGATGTTTCCACTGCAGAGGCTCTGCAAGGTGTCCCCTCCCGTCACATGAGAGAACCCTGGCAGTTGAAGGTCACATGAGCTGCCTGCCCCCATGGAAACAACCAGCGTGTGAAATATACAAGAGTTACTGTTAAGTTTTAATCTTTAGAACCAATTTTATCTATGGATCCATTTCTAAAATCAGAAACTGTATTTTAAGCTACAATACAAGAACAAGCAGAAGAATGACACTCGCAGGGTAGAACACATGCCACCACCATAGCCCCTCAGTTAAATATTCTACATTTAGCAATACTAAACTATATATAACTATACTTTATCATAAAGTAACTTAGTTTGACCTTTGACCGGCAAAATCAAACTAGAAAGACAAACAGAAGAAGAAGTTATCTCTTAAAGTATTAAGGTAATTCAGTTAAGTGGGATCTTGTCCTTGTCTCCTTTAACCTCTAAAAACCACCCTCACGTACAGTATTTATAAAAACACAGAGTGAAACACCCGCATGTAAGTCAAAGGGTAAAATGCAGCCCGGACATGAGGAGTGCTCAATATTCTCTATTTTTACTCTAGTACGTTTTGTTATTTGTCAAATTTCCTCTTCATCGGTGTCTTGATAAAAAGTTCCTCGAACACATCTCCAGCTCGTGAGCCAAACTGTTGAGCTTGAATCCCTCTGCAGAGTTCAGGTGTCAGTGGGTGGTCCGCCCTGCTGCAGGAGATTAAGTCATCATGTGCTACAGAGTTGGGGTGGGTCTGAGTAGCAGAGAAGGGCTGGACTGTATGGGCCAAAATTATAATAAAGTTAAAACTGTGATGTGACTTTATATGGATCATTAGTATTATTTAGTATTTGTTTGTTTGTTTTCAAGATGCAGTTAAACAAGGAAGTCTGAGTTCCTGCTAGCATGGGGGAGGAAGAGGAGCACTGCCACCCTGAGGTTGCTGTGACAGTAACACACCACAAAGGGAGGATTATTAACTCTGTGCAAATAATCTGTCGTGGGAGGTGATCTGCAATCACTGATTTCTCATGAGGAGGACAGAAACTACAGATAGGAGGGAAATACACTTCGTCAGTTCACGGAAATGCACTTTACTTTTTTTAAAGACGTATGTCAAAAATTAAAATCTAGGAACAGTATCAGTTTACAGCTTGTCGATACAAATAGTGGTTAAAGGTTTAAGAATATAACTTTCTAAAAAACTATTTTTCATTAACAACAGCTAAGAGAGAACGAGCAGCACTATTCCAGATACCTCATTAGCTATTTATAGCTTCTCCTCTGAGGAACCCCACTGATACTCCAGCAGCTGAGTCACTGCTGCTGAAGCTGCAGGCTATTGATGAACACAGTCTGCAGCTCGCTGATGTCCTCGCTGGCCTCTATAGGGATGCTCATCCTACCAGGAGAGGTGGACAGCCCACCGTCGAAGTCGTGCTCATTGCGACACGGGCCGAGATTTTCGTAGAAGGACTCTCCCGCTGCACCGTGGAGGCCCTCGTACACGTGGGGCTGCGGGGACAGGCGGCTGATGTCCTGGGGCTGCAGCAGCCTGTGGCTATGGTAGAGGCAGTGTTCAGGCCGGGGGCTGTGGCAGGGGCTGTGTGACGGGCTGTGGGGCATCATGCAGGTCTGCAGGCAGCTGTTCCTCCGCATGGCCCTGTGCAGGTCCAGTCGGGCTATCAGGGGCTTTCCAATGTTGATGCTTTTGGTCCAATGGACAGGATCGTCGTCCATGCCTGCGAAGGTGCCCTGAAGGCACACGGTGAACACCAGCTCCTCCTGTTGCACGCGAGGAGAATATTTACAGTGACTGTTTTTGGCTCTAGCCATGCGAGTGTCTCTTGCTGTTCAAAACACGATGTGAAGCAACTTTTAGCCGGCACTATACGTCAAACTATAATGACGTGTTTTACCCTGAGCTTCTGCAGCGAGCTGAGTCTGGTGTAGAGACAGTGCTGCGGCAGGCTGCTGGACAGGAGGTAGATGCCCGTCTCCTCTGGGGTCTCTCTGTTCATTTCTTTAGGATCCACATCAAGGTCCTGCAGGGAGGAGAGGAGGCACGTGGCAGTGGATAGTTATATGTTTAAAGTCACACTAAACAAACAAGGAAACATCTGACCACACACTGACCTGTGAGAAGTCTGTGACGTGCGCTTGGCAGAAGGACATGTCCTCGGGCTTCTTTGTGATGTGAGTGTAAATGACGAGCACGTTAGAGAACTCTGCAGCGAAGCCCAACTTGATCTGAGCCCCGCAGTCAAAGTTGATACTCATGCTCTCAGGAAGCTCTAGAAAAATAAAGATCGATATCCAAAGATTCATCGGCTGGGTGGAAGCGGAGTCAACGTTTGAATGAATGCAGTAAGCAAATAGAGGCTTCCCACTATTGTGCGCATGTAAGACAAAGAAACATTATAAAACTTACCGTGAGCCTTCGCCCACTGTCGACTGAGAGCGTGAGCGAGATCGGCGCAGTCGACGGGGAGAATAGGATCGGCCAGAGCTCTCCTCTCTGAGAGGCTGCTGCGGATCTCCAGAGCCTGCTTCCCCTTGGTAGCATCAAACTGACCCATGTCTGAACGATCACAGGCCGTGTCAACAAATGCTAGTATTGATTGTTTAAGCTTCAAAAATATTGAATTGAACCTGGGTCAATAACTATTATGGTTTTATTTTAAAATGTTAATTTAATTTACCCTGATCTTGTTAGCCACATCTCCACAACTGCAAATTATCCTTTAGATGCGAGTTGCTTTTATTTTAGGGCTTGGTTGATTACGCACTTATTTCTAATTGACATATTGATCATTTATAGTCACACATCATGCTGTTATAAATGGAGTTTCTGTTCCCTTCTCACCCTCAGCAACTCGGTCCAGCACCACGGTGATTTTCTCGTCGTCCAGCAGCCGCTTCTTTAAAAACTTGACGAACACGCCGTTGGTAAAGCCGCTGGAGCTCAGCTCAAAGGCTTCGGCATCTTGGCACCTGCACAGCCACGTGAGGAAAACAACACTGGATATTCTCTTAAAGACATTTTTTAAAATTTGACATTTTGAAAAATGAGGTTTAAACTTGCGTGGCGTATCCAAACACGATGTTGGCCGTGACCCTCAGGACAATGTTTGGTGCGCTGTCGTCATGAATATTCCTGGGAAATGAAAACATCGATAAACCTTCTGAGATCAAACCAAGGTGATTCATCAGTACGGTATAATATTCTGATTATTAATCGATTCAGTCAACAGTTAGACTTCACCTTTTCCTGCACATGTCCATCAGAAAAACATTGAGGCCTGTCTCCTTCTCCTGCATCAGTTTCAGGATGCTCTGCACACATAAGCAGTTGGCTGATCTGTACGGGTTTGGAGCATCTACCGGCACCATGAAACTGTTGCCATAGTTCTCATATCCATGACCAGCGTAGTACAGGAGACCTGAGGAGGGGTGGGGGGGGGGGTGTTAATTTAGATCCAGTACCTTGACAACAAAGGATGATTGTGGCGACACAGAAGGTCATGAAGGGAAAAAAAAGGTTTGACACGAATCTATAAAAAAAAGAGGCTGTGAATGTCCGGGGGAATTGAAAGTCCCAACACACCATAGACTCCCTTGTGAAGAAGCAGCAGGAACTCGTCGACCGCGTTCCTCATCTCCGACTCTGTGAGGTCGAGCAGCGAAACCACCTTGAAGTTCAGCTGCCGCAGGAGGTTGGTGAGGTCGTACACGTCCACCATGGGAGCCTTGAGCTGCGGGTGGTTCTGGTATGAGAGATTCCCGATCAGCAGCGCCACTTTGTCGGTCGCTGGGAGGCAGATAAACGGTTAGCGTTACACTACGGGAGAGAGAACACTCACACGACGCACATGCGTAGATTACACATATACATAAGTAGCAGAAAGAGTGGTTCTTTCCGCTCTCTGAGTCTTCTTTCACGATATTCCAAGTGTTTCCTATGTGATAGCGTAAAGAAACCCCGCTTTCGCATTAAACGGCCATGCATAGTAAAGTGAAATACGCTAATTCACAAGGTAACACTGAGACAGGAAGGAAGTGGGTCACAGAACACTGACTGCCACACACAATAATATTTATAGCCATCTGAAGCCGTTAAATTCCTTTTCAATACAAACCAACCTTTATGAATATTTGAATTGGCCTTTTCTGTGCTAAAGATATTGATTGAACTCGGTGGTGTTTCTGTGTTGTTGGACTTTAGGCTGGTGTTCAATATTGTCAGGCTGTGGACCTGCTAAAGTTGTCGATTACAAGAAAGCAGCAAGTCTTGTTATTCATATACTCAGCGACACACGCCGATCACAAACAGTTACACAACATCTCACCATGAAGTTGCTCTGGGACACTGTTCAGGAAAAAGTCACCACCACCTGAAGTCAACAAAAAGGATCAAGCACGTGTGGGTCAAACATGTGTTTGGACAGATGTGTCTCAGCATCATAGAGCAGCGTTACACTCACCTCCCCCAATGGCATAGAGGTCATCTAGGAATGAAGCATATGAACACGTCACCATCACGTAACATGAGCAGTATCAGATAAATGCTCTTTGGATTAAGGAAAAGAAGATCAGAGAGAAGGTGAGCCTCAAACCATTCTATTCATGCGTCGTCATCTACAGATGAACGGTCATAGAAGAGTGACAACCATCAACTTCAACAGAATTGATTGAAGAAGACATTAGTCAAATTAGAAACCATGCATGTGACACCTGGAGCTAGAACCCTGTGAGTGTGCGTGTGTGTCAAAGTTAGAATTAACATGTGCATGCAGCGTACACCCGCTTATGGTTCTCCTTTTTACTACCCAGGTCTTTCAACTGTACCTTCGGAGCACTCCATTGCCCCTGAGAGCTGGACAGAAATCCTTGGCGCTTTTAGTCGAGAGCAGAGCAAATAATCACTCAGACATGACGGAAACAAAGCTGTGACAAAAGTGCTGACGAACACAGTTCCACAAACCTGTGACGACGTCGACTTCGTTGGTCCACATGCGCTCGGAGCTGCTGCTGATCTCACAGCGATACCTGCCGCTGTGGTCCTGCGTCACATGAGGAATCTGAAACGCACAGCCAGGCATTGACAGTCGTTCGCCTTTTCAGGTCCGCTGCAGCGAAACCGTTTCCAAACAAAAGCACGTCCTCACTGTGAGCTTCCTCTTGGTGGCGTTGGGGATCGGCGCTCCATTTCTGTGCCACTGGTATCGAGGGATCGGCCGTCCCATGGCTCCACACTCCAGCTGAAGGGTTTCCCCGACAAGAAGCTGCTGGGTCTGAGGCTGGATCACCAGCTTCAGCCGGCCCTCTAAGGAATGGTAACTCTGCCCTGGCACTGGAGGAAGACAGAATCGTGTGTGAGTGTGTTGGTGTTTCAGGTTACGGTTGAGAATCCACGGCGCCTTACTGTAAGGCATGGTGACACTCAGCACGTCCACCTGAGCCCACTTGCTGAACTCAAAAGTGTCCCCGCAGTTGACCCTGCAGATGTAAAAGCCAGCATCTTTGAGCTGGACCGGACTGATCACCAGGTCTGGAGAGAAGCTGTTCGCCACCTGAGGGGAAGAATCATATTCACCACCATGTAAACCTCATCTGTCATCCCTGGTTCTTAGCTCTCCTTTGCTCGGTCTAGCAGCTCCGTAAAGAAGTTGTTTCGTATCGCAGATGTGTGTGTGTGTGTGTGTGTGTGTGTCTCACCTCATCCTTGCTCTTGAACCACTGGTACTGTACCGGAGCTTTGCCCACTGCGTGACAGGTGAGCCGCAGGATGTATCCTGACATAAGAGCCAGTGACTGCGGCTGGATGATAATCTGCAAGGCTGGACATTAAAGAGACCGAGGTTCTGAGAAACACTGGTTGCTCACATACGCTGAATTAAACATTTAGACTCAAGATGCAAGCTGAAAAGAATTCATCTGACCACAAATCATAAAAATCCCATAATACTCCACTGAATTATAACCAGTGATGATGAAGTTTCCCCTTTCCAGTTAGTTTAAATGTCACTCCCTTTCCCCAGAAATACTACTGTGAATGAGTCACTGATTCTCTTTCAATTTAAAAATACAACAGAGAGAAAAACAATTTGCCTAGCAACATAATAACCGGCCCAGCAGGGGCTGTTCTGCTCTACCTGATGGTTTCAGGCATTGCACAGCCTCCGCGTTGCCGAGAGTTTGGAGGTAGTCGATGAGCTGACCCGCGGTGCAGCCTCGATCTCCCATCAGCCTCAGCAGCATGTGGCTCGGGCTGCCGTCCAGCTCCAGCACCTTCAGAGAGCACATCTCCATGTCGTCAGAGCTGCGGGACGATGCAGGGGATCGACGGCACGTCACAATCAACTCAGGACGTTTGTACAGACAAATCTCATCACACATGTAGCCTGAGAACGATGGATATGTAGTTTTCACGAACAAGGCTATGTCAACACGAGAGGCATTCAGATTTACTTCTCGTTCAAAGAAAATAAACAAATAAAAACTAAAGACATTAACAATCACCTTCTGCCATGCCTTGTATTCAAAGTTCTGTGTGAATGAACCTATAACTAATAGAAGTGCCTAATAAAAGCATTTACAGCTCAGCTCTGTACATTATGCTGGGCAATTTAACAGCTCCATAGAATACAAACTGCATTAGTTTAATACACAGTGAGTAACATGATGTAGAGTACTTGACCTGCACCAAAGCAGAGTACTATAATACTTATACTATAAATGCATCCAGAGCATTAGGACTCAGAGATGATGAATTATCATCATCATCATCATCTTTACATCCCTCGTATTGTTTTCATTGGACCAACCAGTCTGTCCCCGTGTCTCAGTCCCTTCCATCGCACCTGACTCTGAGGCGTCTCTCGCTGCTGACGATCTCCCCGAGGCGCCGCCATCCTCGGCGACTGGACTTGTCCAGCACGTCGCACAGCTTCTTCAGCAGCGGCTCCTTCAGCAGGTGGATCTTCGTGGATCTGTCCCAGGAGTCCGACATGGCCAACGGCAGGAGGAGCCGAGACCGTCGTGTATCAACGCACAAATCTCAAACAGTTCACTTCCTGGAGAGAGGAGCGAGCGAGAGAGAGAGAGAGAGAGAGAGAGAGACACGCCCACTGGCCCCGGGCCAAAGGTGAAACACGCGCCGAGATGATTCACTGTAGATGAGACTAAAGGGATAATTCACCCAAACTGATTGAATCCTGTTGAAGTGAGACAGCTTGTCTCTGCCGCACTCTTTGGATATTTCTCGAGTGTGGTGGCTACACATTGACGTCACCATACACCCCTCCCCCTCCGGGACTCCTCTTCCTCATATTCACACCTGAGCGTCAGGCTGTGTTCAGGTGAGAGGAGGTGTCACTGCAAGGCTCTACTCCTCCTCCTCCTCCTGCTGCTGCGGATGCAGCTACATCAGCTCAATGCAGCCGAAGACGTTTGACACCCGTCCTAAGCTGTGAGGTGAGTGTTCATTTTTAAAAACAGATACGTTTTTACCGTCCACCTCCATAAACACATGCACTGCATGTGATACTTTTACAGTTTTAATGTGTGGCATAATTAGTGTGTTTGAAGTTGAGTGACAAACAAGGTAAAAAGTTAAATTTAGCTTTTAAAAGTTCCATGTCTGCAGGTTTGAGCAGTCTAAGAAAACATATATGTAATTAAAATGCAATGCTAATGTTTAAATGCTTCCTAGTTCTACTCATCCTGTGCTTGGTTGCTCAGGCAAACCAAAAGAAGCAGAAAATGATCAAATCTGTATTTATAAAAACAAAGGTTAAATTATTAAAATCATGAAAATAGAAATATATAAAATAGAGTAAGATGCAATGATGGTATAAAACAAAGTTCAAAGGCACTTAAGCGATTGCTTCCTGTGCTGTGCTGCACAGTGACTAGAAGATGCTTCTGCAAGGATCTGAGTGACACGACCAAGTACTCACTGACATGTTTGTGAGTTGCTGACAGTCAGTTGGTCCCCTCATGGTTCCAGTAGTAAGCCGTGTACCACCAGCATGAGACAACCACGGCCAGCCTGCATGTGTTGGCTACAAAACGTGCAAATGATCGTTGGTTGTTTATCGTTCCTTCCCGCTGCGTGTCTTTGTTTAAGGTAAAAACAAGAAGCGGCCGAGTCACGGGTTCAATTCACCTCGCTGACCTCACTCACTGTGTATTTTAGGGTACAGGAAGTGATGGGTTGTGCCAGGATGAGGACAGATCTCTGGCTTGCTCTGCTCTTGCTGCTGTCTGCAGCTGCTGAGTGCAACAGTAAGTTCACATTCTTGAATGACACCATTTTCCTCAGCTTTTCCAGCTCATTTCTTTTGGCATAGCTCCATCAAAAACAAGAAAAGGCAAATTTAAGATGTTTTTGTATGTAATATGAAAAAGCATTTGACCTTAATTCCAAGGAGTCAGGCCACTGGAAATTACTTAGAACTTAACTTTGAGTTTAGGGAAATAGCGCGGTGTTTGATTTTTTTACCGTGTCACTGTGGGGTCAGGGAGCGGATGCTTGTTTGTCTCATGTGTTGCCAGGTGCGTCTCCGCCAGGGAAACCAGTCATCGTCGGCTGCAGGTCCCCTGAGAAGGAGACATTTACCTGCTGGTGGGAGCCCGGCTCTGACGGAGGGCTGCCGACCATGCATCGCTTCTTCTATGAGAGAGAGAGGTCATTTCAACTATTGTTTATTTAAACGATGCATATCATCAACAGTGGAACACTTAGAAGAGATCAGAGAGAACAACAAAGGTTCCCGGTCTGTGCATTAACAACTGGTGACCTCGTGGTTGAATAACTCCATAGGTTAATTGTCCATACAGTAACAGTAAAGATGCTGTTGCGGGAGAAGAGCCAGTGGAAAAAATATCCAGCTAAATAATGGAGGCATGATATGATCAAGGACTCGTTTTGTCTCCGTACAGACTGGAAGGAGTCCATGAGTGTCCAGACTACCGCTCTGCAGGGAGGAACTCCTGCTTCTTTGACAAGGCCCGAACCTCCATCTGGGTGGATTATTATCTGACAGTGGTGGCCACCAATGCATTAGGGAACGTCTCCTCAGACACGTTTAAGGTCGATGTCATGGAGATTGGTAAGTGCATCTTCTGTCTGCATGTCCGTCTCTTGAGTTTCTCCTTGGTTTCATCCTGCGTTTAATGAAAACATCCCCCCTGAATCAAGACTGACATCACAGCAGGGGCAATTTAATGGGCCATTCCTCAGTAGTCTCCTTGCATGAAATCAAGCTTTAGGAAACTGCTCACACTAAGAAACCTCTTACTTACATATTTCATCAAGATCTATTTATTAATCCATGGAAAACCAGAGAATGTAAACAAAATAATCCGACGTCTCATAATTTTCATTTTTAAATTAAAAAAAAGCCCTGTCAACAAAGATACCACGTTTTCTTTCTTGACACCACATCCTTTCAAGTATTCCAAGTATTGCAGAAATACGTCCAGTGGTTTCTTGGGTTAAACCAACAAAAATTGTACAGACAGGAAAGCATAAGCTGCTCGGCAGAGGTAAGAACATGAGGGTTAGGGTTACGAAGTTGTCAGTGCAATCGAAGGACAAACAAAGAAAGACATGACGTCGGATATCTGGAGGATAACGAACAATCAGCGGTGAGCTCATCACCGTCTTATGTCAGTGAGACACTTTGGACTATTGATGATTTGGACTGTGTATTTGTTGAAGTTAAAACAGCTGAAAAAGACCTGTGCTGACGGAGCTCATTATTGGCACAGTTTTATTTATAGTGCAGTCTTTCCATTGCTTGGTATGGAATGGAAAAATACTCACAGACAGACGTGAGGCACGAAAGGAAGCATGGACAGAATGAGGCGGAACTGGTTTGTGCCTGGTGTAAACTTTGGGTACGGTCCTGGATCAAATTTCCCATCTTTTGTTTGGTTCTGCGGGCAGTGGAACATGGGCTGTATTTACAGTATATTTGGAAGAAAGACATGTAAGAAACGAAACAGAAAACTGTACAAGTTTCGTGGTTAATTTGACGGAATTTGCATGTTAGCATTTACCTCAAAGCACTGCTGAGCACTGTCCTGCTGTCTGACAGTGAAGCCCGACGCTCCCGGGAACGTCAGCCTGCAGGTGATGAAGAGGCAGGACAACCCGTACCTCCACATCAGATGGCAGAGTCCCCCAAACACAGACACCAAGTCAGGATGGGTCACCATCAAATATGAACTCAGACTGAAACAGGAGGACGCCAACGTGTGGAGGGTGAGAAGCACTGCGTGGAGTTTTTGCTTTGCTGTGTTGGAAGACTTCAGCTCTAATCAAAAATAACAATGAGGCTAGCTGCACATTAGATCTTCCGTCTCTCTCCAGGAGTACACGTCAGGAACACAAACCTACTTCAACCTGTACACCATCAATCCCGGGGTGGTCTATGTGGTTCAGGTCCGCTGCAGATTAGACCATGGCTCCTGGAGCGAGTGGAGCAACTCTACCTCTTTGAAAACCCTTAACTGTACGTTTCTGACTTCTCCCAGAAAGCAGGCAGCTGATACTAACAATAAAATAAAATTAAAAAAAAAAAAAACAGAAACATATTCCATGCTCCTCTTATTTAGATCCTCAGCGTGAGAAACCCTTTAGGATTCTGCTGTCCACGCTCTCTACAGTTCTAGTTCTAACAGCGATGTGTGTTTTGGTCTCAAAGAGGAAATAGTATGTATCTCCCACACAGAATCATTAACAAGTCTCAATGTGAAATCAGGATGGGGAGGATAAACTCACTTTCTTTGCCCCTCAGTGTGAAGCAGCGTCTTCTGCCTCCTGTCCCTGGTCCAAAGATCCGAGGGATTGATGTTCAACTCCTCCAGGTAACACTGCAGCTGCACTTTAGAACCAGCATATCCAACATCTGGACCCTGGAATGTTACTTTTTTTACAAGCAAGAAATTCATAATATCGTATTTTTACCACTTACTTCCAGTATAACTCATCACATCTGTCTGTTAACCTGCCGAACGATGCCTCTCTCATTCTTCCAGAGGGGACGAGCTGAAGACGTCAACAATGCCCTGATCATCAACCAGACATTTCTGTCTGCGGAGGCCTGGAAGGACGAGAGCGAGGAGTATTTAATCGTGTGCGATGACGTGCGGCTGTCCAATTCGTCCAGTTCTCAAAAAGGGAAGAAAAGCTTGACTATTGCTGCTGGCTTCCTCCTAAACTTGGAAACCCACTGCAGGGAGTCGACCCCGGGCCAAAGAGAGAGCGAGAAGGCCGAGGATAGAAAGAATGAAATAAATAACTTTGTAAACGGCGACGTGTCTCACTCCGGAATGAGTTTATTAGGAGGGGAGATGCTGCCAGAGGCCACAGGCCCGAGGTGGTCGAGCCACGACCCTGCCGCAGTCCAACTTCTCTCCAACAGCAGTTACGTGGATTTCCAAAGACATAAGAACATGCAGGAGGTGGGTGGGAGTCAGATGGACTACAGCAGCGTGAAGGAGGTGGACAGGGACAGAGTCCTCGGCTGTGAGGCCGCTCAGAAACAAGAGGCCAACGTACCAGAGGACTACAGCAGGGTGGAGGAGGTGGTCGGTGACAATGTGCTCCTCCTGCAGAGACAACGCGCCTCCGCTGACTCCTCCTGTGGGGAGCAGAGTGACCGCCACACAGAGTGCACCAACAAGAAGCAGAGGGATCCTCATGAAACCGGAGCCAGTGTAGTGGGAGAGTGCCCAGAACAAACAGGATACGTGCATACGCTCCCCGCACCACCACTGATGTAAACTGTTTCAGATGAAACTCAGACTGACAGATGATCCTAGTGAGCCACATTCTACTCATATTAGAGTTAGTGCTACTACTTGATTAGGTTTACAAGCTCGGATGTTCAAAACAAAACATCACTTTCCTCAGACTCCTCATTTCAGCCTCTGTCTGAAACACCTGCTTTGACCTTCTGTGTAAAGGACTGTCAATGTCACCAGAGGAAGAACCATACTGACTTGGATGATTCTGTTATTTGTCCTCTCTTAACATTTGTGGTTCAAGATTAATTTTAACAACATGATGATGATGGGCTTGATATTGTTTAGATGTGGCTGTAAGGCGATGAATCCAAATCACATCATTGACTCCCCAAAGGGTGAGCCACGACTATTTTTCTTCCTCTCACAACTTTTGTTCCATGAGATCTGACACTTGTGTGTAAAATACGTTTTGTCCACATAGTATACATGAAAGCTTGTAACATCAAGCAGAACATTTGTTCACAGGAAATGAATCATTGATTTTGGAAGGGAATGGAGAATCAGCAGATGGGTAGTTGGTGGTTAAAATGTTACTTAATGGCTTTGCTGCTTCTTGTTGGAGCTCAGGGTTGGATAACATTGCACTGCTTTGTCATATTCACAGAACAAATTCATGACGGAGGTTACACATTCTTTTGTTAGCAACCAGAATGCTAGGATGAATTACAATAGACGATTCACAGCCAATAATAATCAATGTTTTAATAGCAATTATACATTTTGCACAACACAAAATGCAGCTGATATTGAATAGCTTATATTAACTAATTTGGAGTTTCAGTCTAAAAGGACAGATCCTCTTCAGCTGTTTTACCTAAAGTCATAAATGATTTGATTAAGTAAGAACATGTTCAGGGGAAGTGTTTGACTTTGAGACTAATTTGAGATCACTTTTGGAATGAAACAATTGTGGAGGTAAAGCTGATCTTTTGTTAATTATTTATTGAGGGCATTCATTTCAAGATTTTCAAATGTGTAATAATTCCATCTTGTAATTTGTTAGTGTCATCGGAACAAATACTGAAACATTTTTGTGCATTCTCAGCATTGTGTCTGGTCTAGTGTGGCACTCATGTAGGAGAATTATTCTTTTGGTCTCAGGTTATGGACAGATGCTCAAAGAATCAGTAGCATGCCTGTGCCTCTGCTGTGTCTGAACTGAAATAATACCATGATAATAATAATCATGGACTTTCTTTAATCAAAATAAAGAAATGTTAGGTATAACGAAACTTAATTCCAAAATCCAGTTATACACTGAGAAATAATAACATTAACAACAAAGAAATTTCTTGTTAAACTTTCATATTTGTGTCAGTGCATAAAGAAACAATAAACTTTGACGTGGCATCAAGTCCAACTTGCCTGAATCTGATCCCACAAGATTCACTGAGGTTATATGTCTGCACTTGCAATTTTTTTAACCATATCAGACATGAAATCACTTTTTTCAAGTTAATTAGTTAACTTTCAAAATGAATCACATATGTGAAACTTTAAATCATGATCAATGTAATCTGATGTCTTGCCCTTTAAATGTGGTCATTTATTGCTTCTTTTTTTAACGTGATTGTCACCAAGCAAGTTATGAAAAGTAAAGTAAAAAAATAAGACAGGAGAATTAAGCTATTTCTTAGTTCCTTTGTCTCTGACTCCACTCCTGGCAGGCAGATTCTCTATGTTTAACAGTTTTTCCTATTTAAAGAACACAACCTACTGTAAACCATCCAAAACACACCCTCTACTGTGTAGTTTAGTCTCCTTTCAAAAAACATTCCTTACTCACATCATTTGGAAGGTAAACTAATAACGCTTCAAAACTTTAAACTCAACCTGGTTGTGCAGTGGTGGCCTGCAGGTGTAAGGATACCGATCCTTTTTCCAGCCGGAATGAGCAGCAGACCCGAGCCTGGCGGGAGGCCCTCTATGAATGTCCTGTCCTCCATCATCCATCACATCATTATCATCACTTCTTTATGCACTTTAAATAAATTCAAGGTAATTCACAAAGAAACAAAAGTTGCAGCACAAAACAAAGTGATCATTCATTATTTCCTAGCTCATATTTTAGACAAAATTCATATTGTGGGATCTCTTCAAGTGACAGCTTTGGTCCTAGTATGTTAGTGGTTAATCTCCAGTTTAGAGCCCCCCCCTCACACACACACACACACACACCTGCACTCACCTTTCTATACACAGATTTGCCCATTTATCTTTAACTCAAAAACAAAAATATCAATTTAGTGTTTTTAAAAAAGATTATTAATTTCCTGAAAAAAAAAACCCTCACGTTGAGCTCTGCTGCAGCAGAAGAACTTGTGCTGAAGTTTAATTGCTGCTTGTGAAATTAAGACCATCCTTGTGTCTTCTTCTTTGCTGGTGAGCAGCAGTTTTTTTTATAGGCACTTCACCACTGTCAACTGTTCACATCTTCATCAGTGTTTTCAGTACCTTCACTGTCCAGACACAAGGTGCTGAGGTGCTCTTCAAAGTTCAAAAATTTATGGTTGTATTCCTTTTGCAACATTTTCTTCCAAATTGATACTGGTGGAGAAAATACAAAAGGAGCATTACTACATTTTTATTGAACATTAATTGGTGAACTTGTATCAACTGATCATTCTCTTTTTGACCTTCGAAATACATCATGTTTCTCTCGGTTTCATCTCCAGGATCACTGTGTGTAAACTGGGATGGTGCTGTACTGTACTTACTGTATTCTGGTTCCTCTGGGTGTGCACTCTCAGGACTGGGCTCAGCCTCCTCAGCCATGCAGCTGATCTGCAGCTCTTCCTCGCTGTTCCCCGCCTGTTCTGCTTCGGCCTGGTCGCCTTGCTCCAGACTGGAAACCATCACCTCATAAGCTTTCCTGGCCTCAGATGACAACTCGATCATCTTATGGTAGTGGTCCTGCAGGAAAGACCAAGTTATCAGCTCTAAAACATAAGACTTTTCACAACGGCCTTCGTTAGAGACTTGCGAGAACGAAACCTGACCTGTGCACCATCGTAGTTGAAGATGCCCACCAGGCTGACGGGCACCGCCTTGTTGACGCAGCGACCCAAAGCTTTCCTGGAGAGCGCAAACACAAACGGAACCCCCTGCTCACGACACGTGTCGATGATGGTGTGCAGCGCCTCGTCCAGGCCGCCTGTGAGAGATGACATTTATGAATTCCAGACACTGTGTGTGTTAAGCTCTAGACACGTCTGAACTCAGTTGCTCCCAAGTTTTAACTTGTAAGAATTCTAACTAGAAGCACGAGCAATATTTATTTTCATGAAACTCTCGCAGTACCTTTGGATTGGATTCGTTCACAGTTTGGCGAGATGATGACGCATTTGACCTTCCTGAGTTTGAGGTGCTTCAAGACCTCTCTGAGCCCCATCACGATGCGTCGCTTCATGCGGGCCTTCATGGGGTCCTTCTGGTACAGGCGGTCCTGGAAACGCACCAGCTCCTTCAGCAGGGTCGTTACACACTCATCCACGTCTTTGCTCAGCATCTGGCTGCAGTAGCTGACACACACACACACACCATACGGATTTTATTTCAGTGAACAGACACAAGATTTAAACTTGAATCAGAGTGAGAACTCTTTTACTGTCTTACTCTCTGAACTTCCTACTGTGGATTTTGGGTCGACTGTCCACGCAGGGGACAGGTGAGGGGGGTTGTTGCTCCACGATTTCCTCCTTTTCCTCTTTGTTCTCCTCATCAACTTCATTCACCATCAGGTTCTCCAAGTGATCGTCAAGATCCTCTGTGGGACTCACAACCTCGTCTGACATTTGAGAAGCAAAAAACACAAACATTTGGTGCCTTGCACTGTGATAACCAAAGGAATCAGTTATATGTTCTCACTCTTCCTCTTACCTGTGATATTTATGTCGCACTGCTCTTCGTCTGCATCATTAACAGGTTTGAGCTCATCTTCAGAAATTAGACCCCTCTCCTCCAGCAAACGCCTGTGCTTCCTTTCCTCTCTTTCCTTCAAAATGACCTGAGGAAATGTGATAATAACACTAAGTTGAACTGCAGAAATAAATGATTCATAAGATTGAACCCGTCTGTATTTGTTCTAAAGTTAGTACCTTTTTGAGGGGAGTGGGTTTCTTGGCTTTGGGCACCTCTCTCTGTTTTCCTTTCTTCACCATTGGGCAGGTGGAGTCCAGGGGATTGAGTGCAACTTGACCCTGCTGCCAAGGTGGCTTCTTCTGGACTAACGGCTGCTTCTGGACAACAGGTAGTCCCCCTCCAACTTCAAAGAAATCATTTTAAGAGACACTTACCTAGATCTGTAAGGCCATTATTCATTTATGTTATATGCACTTTTAAATCAGCCCACCTGAGAGAATGACTGGTCTGGCATCTTGCTTGGCTTTTTGAGATTGTTGCTTCTTTTCCAAGGCGGCCAACATGTTTCCGATGTCCAGCTGAACGGGAACTTTGCTCTTCTTCCCAGAAACCTTTTCCGTTTATTTTAGAATTCAAAATATCAATACCAGGAGTAAGACACAGGATGATATTTAAGTGATTTAAATGAAAGCTGAGACAAAACAAACCTGCCCTTTTTTAGTCATCTCTGTGGACTGAGTTTTTGCTGCAGTAGATTTTTCCTTGTTCTGGTCAGCAGTCAGGTGCTGGCCTCCTACTCTTTGGTTCTCCTTAACAAAGAGAACAAAGACTTTGCTAATTAAAGTTCATCTCATATACTTTGATGACAATTCACTGACTCCCACATGAAGAAATGTCTTTGCTCCACCCCTGCCAGAAATTACAACACAGCATTACAATTAATGTGTGAAAACATCTCAAAAGGATAAATCTACCTCATTGCATAGCTTAGCTGCGTTGCTGCTGCTTAACAATCTGTCAGTCCGAGTCAAAGCAGGAGTCAACCCTGGAAACTCCTCTTCATCCTTTCAAGACAAAAAAAAAACCCTTCATAAAACATTTTTAAAATCTCTCTTTAAATTTGATAAAAATTCCAAAACATTTTTATTCACCTCAAACTTCGGGGGTTCCTGATAAATGGCAGGTTCTTCAAACTCCACTTCTGCATCTTCACCTTTAGCCTTCTTCTTCCGTTTCTTGCGCTTTTTCTTCCCTGCGGTTCCCTCCTCCTCCTGCTGCGCTGCAGCGGCTTCCTCCGACTGACAAAATGCAAAAAAGGGGAAGGAAACACTGTTAGAAGTCCGTTGAAGGGAGGAGGGAGCACAGAGCTCTTGGATGTCTGAACTCTTCACCGTGTTGACTGTCGTTTCTTCTTTGGGGACGTGTTTCTTCGGAGGCTGAGAAGCGACATTAGCCCAGGATGTCACCACTGGCTGATCTATACACAAAAAACAATGATATAAACGTCTCTGATTTTGCTTTATCATCACTGGAAGAATGATGACAAGAAGTTTCTCTCTACCTGCTGGGATGGCTTTTTGTTGGGGATCCGACCGTGGTGGGGAACGTCTCCTACCAGACTATAAAAAAACCAAAGCAACACAGCACCTCACGCATGAGTACAACCACAACTACAACACTGCACAGTGTCATATCTGTTGAGTGAGCTCACCTTCCAGGTAGATGGAGGGGGTTGCATTTGAGGGCTCATGGAGGGAGGAATAGGACTCCAGCACTCTTTCTGAAGAAGAAGGGGAGTTTCTTTGCTCTGTGGAACACCAGCCAGCTCTGGGAAATCTGCCATCTTTACTTCAAATGGGACCAAGTTGGTCTGTGCTGGTTTGGACGTCCCTGCAGAGTTCACAGCAGATCTGGCTCCTCTAAAACCTGCAGGTCAATTACAGAAACGCTTATATATGTGTGTGTGTTGTGTGCGTGTGATTTGTTGAGGATAATTTTAGGGGATAAAATAGCATGAGTGATAAACACCTCTTCTTTGTGCTGCATCCGTTGTGCTCTTGTCCATGACTCTGCTTTGGGCTGAGGAGCCATTGTTGCTTCTGAACCCCTGTACAGGCAGATACAAGTCATTGAAATGTATGCCATAAAAGAGGTGATTTTCATTTAGATTCACAGGTACTCAAAATGAAACCAACCTTTCCTTGTGGATCCCGCGCAGACCTGTCCCTCCATAGACAACCATCACTGGCGTCTCCAACACGACGATTATTGCTGTAGCCGTGATTCCTTCCTTCTCCTTTTCTTGCTGCCTTTGGACTCAGACCTGACTGGTTACTGAAGAGATCCAACATTTACACAAAGTACAAGTAGCGGAAGCTTTTATAAAAATGGCCCGATTATTGTCATTAATTCTTACCCTTTTGAATTATGGTCAGAGACATAAGGATTTGGTAATATCAGAGAGGTTGGAGCCGTGTGAGACGCAGCATGTTCCTCCATCAGTCTCCTCTGGGGTGTAGGGTCAAAAGGCTGGACAGACAAGAACACAAAATAATTCTTTAACCTGACAGTGTCTCCCCCTTAACAATAAAACCATATCTATTAATTCATTGGTCTGTATGGTGGGAATAACTATACCGAGGAACAAGTGGAAACGCATTTGTTTACTGTGAGAACTTTTAAACACTGTTTCAATCTTTTGTAACATAACTGCAAGTGGGTATTTTAAAACATTTAAATTTATCATGTGAAAAGTTCTTTTTCGGACTGAATGAAATGTTCTTATTTGTCATCGTGACATTAGTTTAGTGGGAAATTGCTCAACAGTATTCAATGCAACCTTTGACAACAAGGTTAACGAGCTGAAGTGAAACAGTGTGCAACTTCAGATACTCCCTTCACACTATCTGGTCTCCGGTCACCTTATCCAGGTTTTGTGGCATGTGCAAAGCTCATGTGATAATTAGACAACTACTTAACAACTGTTAGCTCGTTTATCTGACGTCCAGCTAGAGCTAAGCATTCATGACGCTAAGAGTGGCCTGTCAAATCTGGCGTTTTAGAAAATGTCTTCACCAGCAGCACAGGGACCGTCTGCACAAGTTTGCAGCAGCTGAACTTGGCTAAATAAAACAAGAATAAGAAACTTAGCCGTGGATGAGCTACTTGCATCGGTGTGCGTTAGCATCACTGGCTAGCTTGCTAAAAAACAAACACGTGACGTAACATTTCGTACCTTGTCCATTTTCTCAGATTTCTCTCTAAACGCAGCCGCGTGTTCACATGTTCACGGGATCTTCTGCGTGTTCTCACACTCCCAGAAGCGACGGTGCCGCGGTTACCTGCGCCGACATAGTGTTCGCGCATCGGGCTAACGGCTAACAACCTGTTAGCACGGAGGCAGCTAGTGGAGCCTGAATGCAACAGCTGATGTTAACGTAGAGTGAGGCGAGCAGCGCCCACAGCGAACCCTACTGGCCACACTGCGTTCTACACCTCATTTCCTCACAGCCCTAAAAAAAGTGACAAGTGTTTTTATTAGGGGTCCAAGCAGCAACAGCTTGGTTTTGTATTACTATTATTATTATTCTGCCACACTAAAAGTGATAGCAAAAGTTGAAAGTGGTAAAAAAAAATGGGCGTGGCCATGTGTCTTTGATTTAGTTTGATACACCTAATTATTATTAGGGGTCCAAAGCAGCGAAGCTGTGGGAACCCTCCAAGACAAATTAAAGGGTTAATAACAACTACCTGCGAGTGTCACTGTTGTGTCATTTTATCTTATTTGAATCTGATCGTGGAAAATCTTGTGAGAAATGACCTGGGACGACTTGCAACATACCCCAAACGTGCCTGCGTGGACCCCATTAATACCTGCTAGCAGGTATATATTAATGGTGATTATAATACAGATTTTATATTTTACTGTCGATACTCATTTGTATGGATGTTTTAATTGCATTCCTGTTTATTTGTTGTAGTATTGTGATGATTATTATTACATTTACATGATGTAATAATACAAAAAAGGATTGTATTATTTGAAAAAAATACGTCACAAAAAATGTACTATAAATGTAAAAAATAAATAAATAAAAAGAATAAAAAGAAAATGTATCCAATCATTTGTTTAACTTAAGTTTAGCTGTTGAGTTGGAATTCACTGATTAAAAGGCACATTATTTGTTAGTGAGATCATATTCTTTTGTGAACCATATATATGCATATAAAATGGAAATACTAAAACAAAGTAAATTTTACTTGAGTAAATACACTAAATTACTTTCTGCCACTTTAGTTAAGCTGCAGCATTGACAACCTATTTATAAAGCCATTTAGTATTATATAAAATGATAGCCTTTTATTTTAAAAAACTATTTGTAAATCCACCCTGGCTCAAACAGTGCATAACATTCACATGAGCACCTACAGTAAAAAGCATAGCGTTCAGTCATTTCTCAGTTACACTGTGACGTCCCTCACTCCGGTCTTAGCTTGTGTATCATCTTTTTTGTGCTACTGAGTTTCATGAACTGATTGTTGGGCAGCAGCATAGCAGAGTACCGAACATCTCCTCATGAAGAAATAGGTCAGTGCTTCATCTCCCAGCAGATGGCAGTTAGAAGGCAACATATCAGGAGGTCTCGGCCATTACTCCTTTCTAAAGTCTGTTCAAGTCTTTGTCTTGCTCACTCGTCCTTCTGCCTTGCAGCTGTGCTCAGGAGAGCGAGCGGTACGATGAAAGAGGCCGATGTGATGAGAAAACAGGTTTGTGCTCCAGATATCCAGTAAACTGCAAAGCACACACAACAGTTTAAATGCTGCTCGAGAAGGACAGGGGATCAACTGTGAAAGAGATAATCATTCAAATGTGTGATGTCACAAGAATAATGCTTTCTAATCATATCTGTCTGGTTTTCTCACCAGACGATGACACGACCGGCCCCAGAGCTCTGGCCAAGGCCCCCAAACTACGCAGGATCCCCATCACTGTGCCTTTCTGACTGGCCGAGCCTGGAGTTACACCCACAGCAGTGATTAATTATATCACGTCATGTGGTTTGTGGCTTAGAATATTTGAGAAACAAGAAGAGGCTCACCGTGGTCAGAAACAAGAGTGGACAAGCAGGGAACTACTATCGCAGCCGCTGCAACAGAAGACATAAAAAAATTGAAATGGGAATTTCCTTTTCTACAAAAATGGATAAATGCTTCAGGTGCAGTTTTATTTCCAGTTTCCATTCACATTGTAAGAGCATATCCTCCTGCACAACTGGGATTCCTACATCTGAAAGCACTCCTTATCATTTCCATTCAAACTGCGTGAACATGAACTCACCAAATGAGTATAACGCCAAGCCGATGTAGAGCACTGTCGTATTCCACGATAACCCGATTAAAATAAAAGCTGGAATTAGTGTGATGATCGCCTAAAAAACAAGAAATACAGATCAGAGACATTCGTGCTGCAGCCTCACATGGATGTTCAACACGTCCTGCCGGCTCCTACCACACGGACTGCTTTGATATGGTGCCCGGATTTGATTCTGCGAGCGTATCCGCCCTGAATCAAAGCCATGATGACGCCGATAAAGAAGAACATCTTCCCCTGCTGCATGCTGCGGAGAGAAGCAACACCAGGTTACTGCACATGTGCATTCACTCCACCTGAGAGACAGAGAGTGGAGTTGGTACCTTGTGAACTGGAAGCGCTGGTGCGTCAGAAAACTCAACGTGAACTCCAGGCCAGAGAACAGGAAGAGGTAGCAAAAGTAAACCAGGCCCAACACTTGGAGCCTCCGCATTCCTGCAGAGAGGACATCCCAACCTTCTGTCAGCGTGCCAAGGATTATTCATGCTTCAAAAACTGTTCCACTGAGAGCACGCCTCCCGCCTCAGACAGGAATCCAGTGTGTGTGGTACTCACTCTCTTTTGAAGGGGGATCTTTTGTCTGGGTAACAGCAGAAAAACGGAACAAAGATACTGGGTTCAGGAGGTTCCTGGAGTCCTGGAACCCTGAAGATGAAGCCTGTGGGGAGAAACACAGCTTCTGGCTTGACAAGAAATAGAAGCTGCATGAGAAGGAAATGTAGCGACAACATTCTCTCCTTGAATAAACCCGCGTGGGATTGTTTAAAAGTCGCCAGTGGGAATGTTTCTGCTGCCAACCTTGACATCCTTTGTGAGCGTCTCGGGCAGCATGAGCCAGATAAAGAGCACATCAGCCACACTGAAGGCCAGGGCGAGCAGAGCTGGAGTGTGGTAGAAGACACCCCCTGTTGTCCTGGACCTGAGGGCGAAGTAGGCGCCCATCAGGGGCCCCACGGTGAAGCCCACGGAGAAGGCGACGCCAATCATCGCCTGGGCCCCACAAAATAAATCTTAGCTTTTCCTCACATTTGAAACAAAAGAATCACCATGCGTTATCTGCGACGTGAGGCAACACCGAGAAATGTGAGGACACTTCCTGTAAAGACCACACAAATGCTTGCGCATACCATTCCTCTGTTTCGTGCTTTGGGGCAAGGCAAGTCAGCCACGACGGCGGTGCAGAGGCTGACATTGCCCTTGCAGATTCCGCCAATTATCCGGAACAACAGGAACATGCTGAAGCTCCGGGAAACTGCCCACACGGCGTAGGAGGACGTCATCCCCACCTGGAACAAAGGAACCCAGTGCAGCCCGTCAGAGCCTCTTTTCTGACTCGAACAGCGACCGACTGATATTTATATTCTCATTGCATTGAATCTAACGCACACAGAGTGTATTAAAAGTTGGCGTGGCGTTTTACTCACTGTGGTGAGAATGAGAAGGGGTCGTCGGCCATAGCGGTCGGACAGCGCGCCCGTTATAGGTGAGAAGAGGAACTGCAGCAGCGAGAACAGCGATCCGATCAGACCTGCAGAGCAACATCATCAGCATGCAAGTTAAAAAAATAAATAAATCTGTATATGTATTTGTACTTGATTCTACAACAGGCCGAGCCAAGTGAGATCAGTCAAATCCACCTCCGAACAGGACACTGTTGTATTTCTTCTCCAGGGGAATCCCAACAAGCTCCCTGAACCAGTCCACAACGCTCTGCAGGGACTGGTACACGACGTCCTGCACACAAACATGACAACACACGGGGACAGAATTTAAAAAGAGCAGCAAAGAGGTCGATTCAGAGTGAGTCAGCACAGTCAGCCCCATGCTGCGCATCTAATCAGTCATGAAAATTAGGAGATCACATGATACACTCAGTTGAATTAGGAGACACACAGTGCACAGTGAGACGGGTTTGGCTAACAAGGAACATTACGTGAGTGTAAACCTGAAATTTCAGTTTATTATTGTCTGAGTATTTTAGAGAACAGATTGTAAAAGACTACTGACCCCTGTTTGTGCATAATGATCCAAAATGGACGGCAGAAGAGGTAGAATCAGTGTGAATCCCAGCAGGTCGAGCAGCAGGATGAAGAACACCACTTTGATGACCCTGGAGGAGAACGAGCCGCCATCCTCTTCAGATGCGTTTACGTCTGACATTCCTCCGTCTGCTCTCAGGCTGCTCCCGTTCAGAGGACACGGACATGAATGTGTTGCAGCTCCAGTAAACCTGACGTCTTATCTCGAGCAACAAGGAACAAGTGAAGCCTTGAGAGAACAACAGCTTCACTTTGCAGGTGTTTCACTTCCTTATGAGTTTCCTTGGATGTTTCCTGGAACACAAAGTGTGATTTAGAACACAATGTAGGACAAAAGCACAAATGATAGGAAGTGGTTCTTCATGATGAACTTCTTTCTCTGAGTTTACTGAACCGATTTCCCCACAAACAACTGTAAAAAGTCTCTGAAATGAAATCAAACTATGCAACAATTTAAGAAATAGGAGACCAGAGTAAATGAAATGTATCTCATGTAGCTCATGGCATTTTCTACTTTTTCACCTTTTGAATGTGATATTTTTTCCACAATGGCATTTGTACTTGTTACAGTAAAGAAATCCACGTTTACAACAGTCATGTTGCTGTGTTATCATTTACTCCATCTGTTTCTGGAAACAACCTCACACGAAAGAAGCTCCTCGCTCATACAAACATGATCTGCCTGGAGTTAGTTTCTAAAAAGCGCTTCATATCGATCCAGACTCTTCATCATCTCCTATGGTTGAACATTTTCAACCATCAGCTCATCGCAATCATATGAAAGCTATTTCACTCACAGATTTCCCTCAGACTCGATCGGATCAGCCTCTGCTCTCCCATCAGATCATCATTATCTGCCCGCACCAGGAAGCGGTGTCCTCTTACACACAGAAGTGCCGTAACTTACGCAACTAACGCACGTGGCTGCGTTCAAGTCGGCTCGGATTTTACACACTCCGCCAGGGTCTAAGTCATCAATGTTTCTAAAACGCCTTATCTTGCATGTGAAAGAAGAGAATTCCCCAGGTCTGCCCCTTCGTCCTGTTTATTTGCAGTTCACAGTTTAACGTTTTTGGAGGTTTTACAGTTGCAATATATGATGTGCATGATGGCTATTTATGTATATCCTGTAATGAGGATTTAACTGTATCACATTATTCCATCGCCACATTATTTCTGAAGATATATTTATTGAACAGGAAAAAACAACAAACCAATCTGAATTATTACAGCCGCAGAATAAAACCACGTCATTAAAAAAATGTATACAAAAATCTACAAAACATGAAAAATTAGGTGGTTAGTTGTTTACAAATACATAGAAAAGTAAATAAGGTAGGGACAGTTCATAACACTCTAGCCTCCATGTAGGAAGTCAGAAATGGACAGTGGAATGCTGAGTCTTGACGTCTGCAACATCAACAATATGATTACATGCCATGTCTCATAATGTGACGCTTCAAGTCAGAGTCGTTCAAGAGGTTTCGCCCACAGAGTTCACAAGTGTAAAGCTGATTTTCTGAGACTGAGGGACACAGGACTTTAGAGGCACCATCTGCAGCTGTGAGCGCACCTGAAACAAGACAGAACGGTTTAGACTGGTGCCACATATTATTTCCCAAAGTCAACAGCCACTGAGTTTGGGTTGGACTTAGCTTATTGTGGTTAATTTCAATTCTTACTTTTGGGCACGTGTGGACTGTTGGACTCTTCGATGCAGTCTCCCTCCTGTTGATCCCGATCTTTGCAGCCGCTCTCTTTGTCTTCAGTCATTGCCTCGTCTCCTTTGTCCTGCTGCTCCTCAAGGTCCTCCTCATATTCCTCCTTGCAGCGGAATTCCGGGTACGAGGTCTCATTCAGATATTCATTCTCAAGCACTGGCATTTCTCCATATAGGTCTGACAGCTCCTCTGCATACTCTCTAGGGCTCACTTGTTCCTCTTTGCAGTGTGTTGGTGAGAAGACTGAGCTCTTGTCGTGATTTGTCTTCACTTGGACACATGTGGGGGGAGGTGTCAGTGAAGGACTTTCACATTTGATACCCTCCTGACTCCTGATGTCACTCCCCTGCAGTGCACTCTTCTTTGCCTCTGAATCATATTTAATCGTCAGTTTTTGGGCCAAAGACATTTTGACATCTTCATCCTGCAGCTCACTTATAACGTTATCTAGAACCTCCGTCTTGACTGTTCTCTCCTGCTCGGCCTTGTTGTGCATCGTGCGGGCGCTGCTCTCCTCGTCTAACACAAGGACCTGACGCGGAATTGTTTCTTCTGCTCTCAACTCGTTGCTTAACTTCCTGTTCTGCAGCGTCTTAAAACTATACTTGGACAATTTCTTAGTGATCCCGCTGCTGTCGACTGCCTCCTCTCTTTGGTGTGTGGACGTTGAGCTGTCTTCCTCAGCAACTCTCACTTTGTGATGGGCTTGGTTAGTCTGCCCCTCTTTCTCTGAGCATTCCTCAGACTGGTGGTCTGCTGTGTTGCCTTTGTCGACACTCATTTCTACAGTCTCCTCGATCGTCTGTCCTCTTGCAGTCTCCTGCCTGTGCCTCAGACATGCTTCCTTCAACTGTAGCATAACTTTCTCCATATTGTTATTTTCTGCTGGTTTCACAACTTGTGTCTCACGTGGAAGTTCACTGGAGCCTGTGATTTTAACATCCGCACTCTTACTGTCGTGCTGCTCAGAGTATGATAAAACTTCCTCCTCCTCCTCCTCATCCTCTGGTATCCTTCCTCCCTGTGCCTCGAGCTGGTCAAGGCTGACCTGACCCACAAGCTCATGGTTCCTCTCAACCTGTATAAAAGAAAAGCAAACAGCTAAACTTTGAATAACACAAAATAAACAATTTTTTTAATGACATTCCTCTTCACAAAACAAAAGACCGCACAGGTTCCCTTTTATCTTAGGGCAGCTCATTTTCCCCATTTGACAGAAGAGAGCTACGGTAGCTGGTGTTAAAACTACTCACACATGCGCCTGCTGCACCTGTTTGACACCTATTACCTGTCAGTGTGGAATATCACCAGATTACCAGATTTTACACATTTGTCTTTACGTGGCAGATTTTCCCCTCTGGCTTCTGAGACAAAGAAGCTGTCTACTTTTGCGTCTCTCTTCTAAAACTCCCTGGACACTCAAAGTGGATAATGCGTCGATTCAGACACAAAGGAATTCCTGCAGCTTTAGAGACGAAGCCTCACCTGATGCTTATTGCTCAGGTGTGCCTCGAGGTCGCTCAGCAGAGAGCAGTCGAAGTAGCACAGCCGACACTTGTAGGGTTTGATGTCATCGTGCTTCATCACGTGCGAACGCAGGTTTGCAGCACTACCGCTGGAAAAAGTGCATCTGTGACAGCGGAAGACGACGCCCTGGAGGTAACGGGACAGCTTTGGGCGACGCACCTCGATCGGCACGACGCGTTCCTCTGTAAAGGGAGAGAAACAAACAAAAGAAAAAGAGTCAAATAAGGATTTCAGTGGGCTGGCAGTGATCGATCCTGTTGAGTGTCTACTGCACCACGATGTAGGATGATGTGGTCAATCATGTTATTCTTGTTCTTGGTCTGGTAGAGGCAGAGCGGGCAGCGGAGGACGTCCCTCGGATGAGTTGGCCCTGACTGAAATGCGGAATGACCGGCTTCCATGTGCATCTCCAAGGTTTTCCTGATCAACGGTAGAGCAGCCAGGGGATGAGGATGTCAGAGAGCTTGCGTTCTGTTTATACAGTCAAAGTAATTCAGCTCCACTCACCTTAATCCAGTGAAAAATTCACAGTCCTTACACTTGAGGATCTTCTTCCCGTGGCGGTTCAAGTAATGCCGTCGCACACTGGAAAGGTGTTCAGTGCTGAAACTGCAGAACTCACAGTAAAGCAAACAGCTCTCGGGTAACTTGGTTTCTTGCACCGTGGCTCTGGAGACACCACGAGTCCGCGCCATTGAGTTGTAGTGGTTTAGCTGCCGCTGCACATCTGGAGGCTCCAGGTACAGAGATCCTGTCACACAGTAACAAACCTCAGACGGTCAGTGCGGCAGCCAGAGAAACACAAGTGTGTATTTTAAATCACAGGTATGTGGTTTACATAACATAAGTTGGATGACTTGCTTTCAATCATTTCAACGTCTTCGTCAGGTTCAGGTGAATTGCTGTTCTCCTCCGGTGACGGAGGAGGCTCCTGGATGTCTCTCTCCGAGTCCTCCTCTTCTTTGTTTTCAGGCTCCACATCACTCATGATCACATCTGAACATCCAGCAGCAACAGACAGAGAACAAAGGACAGAGGACATGATTAAATATCTTGAAGCTCACTCCAAGAATCAAATGCTCAAAATTAAACAAGATGACCTCCAAATGTCAGATATTTTCTTTCAGGCTTTCAACTACTAATTCCTTCATAATTAAATGAATTCCACAGGTGAATGTGAAGACATCCTATGATTCAGAGAGACACTTATCGCTGTGGTAGTGTGAATGATTTACCAGATGCTCACCTTGATGTTTTCTGATAAAATGACTCCTCCACAGGCCAAAGACGGTCGTCCGAAAGGAACAGGTAGTACAGAGGAACGGCCTGAGGGTCCCAGGTTTGTAAACGTAGTATTCATTGATGCTGTAGGGATAAAAAGAAATACGTCATAAGAAATTGAATTCGGAGGTACAGAGACACCATCAGGAGGCTTGGACACGTGTAAGAAGTGTGTGATAGAAGAGCATGAGTCATTTTTAAAGAAAAACTAAATCCAACTTTATTCTTACTTTTTCTTCGACAGTGAGGTAGACAGTTGGTCCAATTTCTTGATGGCTGCCAGCGCCGCATGGCTGCGCTCGTGTGAGCGCAAACCTTTCAGGGACATGAACGTCCGTCCACACTGCCTGCAGGTGCGCTTGTCTATGACCGACTCCTCAGGCAGCTCAGGGTCGGCAAGTCTTAAAGGCGATGGCAGAGTTTTCTCTGGCGTCACATTCACACGAGTTGGGTCCTGCGCAGATTCTAACACGGGCTGCTCGTCCTGTGGAATCTGAAAATGAAACACGGCAAATTAAAAACACGCAAGCGTGGACGAAAAGTAGTTTGTGGGCAGAGTTCACTCACTTTACTGGATGGAGCCTCTGGCCTTGTCGTCCTGGCAGCCGATGCTGTCGCCGTTGCATCCATCGCCCTTGTATTCGCCGTTGCTTCATGATTTTCCAGGTGGGAGCTCAGCTTCTTGGTTCCAATGACGTGCTTCCCGCAGTGGTCGCATTTGTAAACTCCTGGGGTCTTTATGTTTCCTTGCTTTAACACTGTAAAGTCCATCTTAAAGTTGGAGCTATGGAAGTGGGTGTAATGGATGATGAGCTGCTGATACGAGTCAAAGGATAAGTTTGTACACTTCTTACATTGAACCCTTTTTCCAGTATTATGCCCGTAGTAATTACGTTTGTTGTACCTCTCCAGCTGCTTGTGTATGCGGAATGCATCCAACTTGTGCATGTTTCTGTAGTGACACTGCAGGTACTTTCTACATATTCCTACATAGGAACACATGTTACACGAGTACAGCATTTTCTTGTTTTCAGGAGAGACCTGCTGTTGATTGAGTTTCCTTTTTTTGGTGTTAGCTGGGGACGATTTGACTTGTGAAGAGGACGTCTCCGACGTTGAGCCCCCAGAGCCGTTATCGGTCCCTCTTTCAGTTTGAGCAGAAGCTGCCAGTGTGTGGCTCTTCTCACAATGGCTCTTCAGTTGCATCATAGAGGCAAAAATCTGTGGACAATCTGGACACAAGAAGCCTTTATGCCTTGAACCTTTACCAGTCCAACATTGGGCGATGTTGCGTTCAGGTATTCTGTCTGTTTCAAGCTCGTCTGCTCTGACTGCGAGAGCAGGGTGCCTCATTTGGCAGTGGGTGAGCGTGCCGTGGTGGCTGGCGTTAACATAGAAACAGCTAGGACACTTATACATTAATATCGTGACGTCTTCTCCCTCTGCACTCGACTCAGCAGTGTTTTCTGGTGGCTGGGTGGGAGAAGGTAGCAGTTTCACCTTATTGTACAAGGGTGCGTAGTATTTCAAGAGTGCACGCTTTCCATGTTTAGTAGTGTAATGCCGTGCAAGATGGTGTTTGCTGAAGTAGAACTTTGAACACAAGGCACAGCTGAACACACCGTCCTTCAGCTGCGAATGAGCTGAAGTCCTGTGTTTAATGAGCGCGTGGCGATTGAGCCCGATGACTGTGCTGCAGTGATAACTGCACAGGTGGCACTTCATCATTGAATATTTTTTCTTTTGCAAGAGGGAAGCCTTTGACACTGATCCCGCAGAGTTATGGAGGTGTAGTTTTCTCACAGCGGACAGCTTGAGCACACTGTTTTTTTGTTTCACAGCATTAGGCCCGCTCTTACTGTGCTCTCTCTCACAGTGCTTGTTCAGCTTCTCCAGCGTTGCACAGATTTGAGGGCAGCTTTCGCACATGAAGCCGCTGAATCTCACCGAGTCCCCTGAGCCTTTCTTGGTAAAACTCCTGTGCAGATGCATTCCATCCACGTAATGACTGTCTGCACAGGCCTCAGAGTCAGGGTGCTTTATCAGGCAGTGAGTTACAACTCCATGATGGATGGTGTTGATGTAAGTACAGTGTGGACATTTGAACACGTGCGTGCTTTGCGGAGCACCCATGTCAGGCTCGTTAATGTGTTTTATTCCAGTGTGAGTGCTGAGGCCGCGCAAGGAAGTAAAGGATGCAGGGCAATACTTGCACTTGAGCGATTTGGAAGTATTGCCGGTTTCTTGGGACAAATCCGGCGAATCACTGTATCCAAGAGGAACTTGGTAGGCGTCGAACGGTTCCGGGATTTCGCTGTGGTCTTCCAAACTGCGTGGACTCGTCTTCTTGGTCGTGATGACGTTCAGGACGGAGCCATCTTCTCTCACAGACCAGGGATGCACCGCACGGCAGTGACTCGTGACACTTGACATTGAGCTTCCTTCAAATGAACACGCTCTGCACGAATACACCTTAGAGTCGCCGTGCCCCGGTCTTCCAGCACCATCACCCGCTTGGGTCGTTTTAGGCTTTTTTCTCCTTTTAGGAAGTAACGAATCGGGGCCGACATACAAGTTGGTGGAAATGTACTCGAGGCTGACTCTACGCTTTGGATGTTTTTCCTGGGTGTGCTGGAACACTGCCGCTGCACTCTTGTGGGTGAAGTCACACCTGTCACAGTGAAACCCTGACTCCAGCATCCCTTCTCTAAAGCACAATCTCAAAATGTCACTTGTCCTGCGATTTGTCCTGTGAACATTGTACATGTGCCTCCTCAACAGATTCACGTACTGAGTGCTGTACGTGCACCTGTAGCACCTGAGGGTCCTCTGCTTCTGTGTGGCCGCCACTGAGGGCGACACCGACACGGATGAGGGCCGAGCCAGCATTTTTGCTTTTTTCTTCTCGTCACAACTGTCTTCTTCTACTTGGCTTGCAGATGTTTCCGGAGGCGATTCCTCTATCTGCTTGAGAAGCGTGCAAGTGTATCTTTCGATATCTTCCTTCTTCGCCACAAACCCAGGATGTCTGTTGATGTAATGCCTCAAAACTTGGGACAGGCAATTATGTCGGTAGTTGCAAAGGTGGCAGAAAAGGCAGGCTTTGTCGCCTTCGTTTAGAATCGGGAGAGGTAGACGGAAAGGTGAGGAGGAGCCCTTTGGATGGGACGCTTCCATTTTTGCCCTGTTCAGCTCTGTGTGTTTGAGAATAGCCTCGTGGTTTGCATCCAGGTCCGGGTGAACTTTTGCTTGATGGGCCATGAGGCCCTTTAAAGTTAGATTTCCAAAGTTGCACTTTTGGCAGTAAAACAACTTTTCCACACATTCATAAGGATTACTTCCGTCCATCTTGGAGGAAGTCGACTCAACTCTTTCACTAGATACAGAACTGGAAGCCGCAGCAGTTGTTGAGGTCTCAGCTTCAGGTTGCAGCTTCTTTTTTTGTAGCTTGTTATTATACCACCAGACCTCCTCAGTGCCGAGTAGCCCGAGCTCAGCGTGTTTCATGTTATGATGTGAAACGACGCTTCTGATGTTGGCATTTGAAAAGGGGCAGAACTGGCAGTAAAATATTTTATCCAGTGAGCTGGAGGAGGAGCCGTCAGCTCCAGCAGACAGCTGCATGAACCATTTGCTAGCTGTTGTCTTTGTTCTTTTTCTCTTCTTGTCTGAGGATTTAACTAACTTTGACTCTGAATGAGTCTTAGACGTGTGTGCTGTGTTCTCCACAGTCACTGAACACGATGAAAACTTCTGCGGCGACACCTCAGCCATTCTGGAAGAACTGGAGTCGTCCTGCTGAGGTTTACAGTTCTCTGTTACATTCGATGAATTCTCAGGCGTCCTCTGGGGTGTAGTCTGTGATATGACAGAAGCCGACTGTTTGATTTTGTTGATTGTTACCGTTACCTCTGGATGCTTTTTCTGATAGTGGATGTGCATACCGACAGCTGACTTATGACTAAATTTACAGCAGCTGCAATGATACACAACCCTGCCCTGTGTTCTGGACGGAGAGTTCAGGGGCGAGGGGGCATTTTTAAATTCCGCAGGTTGTGCGTCTGTGTATCTGGTAGAAATCCCCTCTGATGTTTCCTGGTTGTGCGTCTTCAACTGTGACAATCCATCTTGGCTTCCAGTCCCTGAATATTTGCAGTACAACAAGGAATTATCCGCCTTATGTTTTGGGTGCTTTTCTTTGTAATGTTCCATCAGGGCTTTCAGTTCATTGCTGATGAACTTACACACAAAACATTTGAAAACCAGGTCACATGAATGCATCATGAATACCTTCGGGGCATCTGGATGATTTTCTGTGTAGTGTCTCTTAAGTTCGTCTTGAGATAAAAACTCAATGGGGCACTCCAGGCAGCGAAAGGTGACGCTCTGGTCACTGGGATCCTGAATGTACATGGCGCTACATCTTATGTAAGGGTGGTCGCTCTGGTAGTGGAAGGACATGCGTCTCATGATAGCATCGCTGTAGTCGCAGTGCTTACAGAAAAAAATGTTTGGGCTCTGTGAATCTCTCTTAAGCAGATTAAGCTTCTTCTCGTCTTCATCCTCGCTAATTTCAAATGAAAGCTCCACGCTGCTGGACTGTTGTTTACTCACGCTCTTGTGGTTTGGCAGATTTGACTTGTTCGACTTTGATTTTTTAGGAGGCTCACTCCTCTGGCAGTTCCAACTTCTCCTGTTGTAGTTTTCATAATCTGGCTCTTTGCATAGTTCAATGGGCTTCAGCTCAGAGGGTAAGATGAAGCTGTTTGAAGATGGGTTGTTACTCAAATCGATTGTGGGTGACTTCGCGGTGACTTTAAACACCCCGCTGCTGCTTGGTTGGGTGTCTGTGGGAGACTGTTGCAGATACAATGTTCCTTCGGTGCTGCTCGGAGACATGGGGCGCTCGGCTGACTTCAACGAGGGTGGGTGAGATGTTGCTGTTGAGGATTTAGTGATGGTGGTTTGCATTTGCAGCGGCCCCTTGTAGGTTTTCAGATGTTTTGACGAGTTAAGCAAGCATAAAGATTTTGAGGTAGACATGACAGCTCCTTGTTCTCTCTGATGATTTTCAGGAGGATTCCTGTCCTGATCTTGATTCTCTGGCCTCTTGGGGCAAAGTTTCTCATGTTCATTTAAGTCATCCCGGCCCACAGCTATGAAAGCACAGTGGCGACATAAGAAGCTACCTCCCGAGGTGGGTTTGGTTTCCTCGCCAGCGTCTTCTTCGTTGGACTCGGAGCCATGTTCAAAGGTCACGTGCTGAAAAAGGGAGATCTTGGAGGGGAACACGAGCGAGCAGTGGCTGCAGCAGAAAGACTTGACAGAGGACTCTTCGGGGGGAGGTTTCCTTTGCATCATGTGGCCGGAGATGATCATAGAGACTGAGGTGAAGCAAAAGACAACACAGAATAGTCAACTTGATGTAAATCACCACACTGAATCAACATCAAATCTAACCTTTATGCATCTTGCATCCCTGTAACACCGAGACCATCCTCTATAAACAAGCTCCTGCAGTTCAAGTCAAAGTAAAATGTTTGTTTTGAATCATAGTAAACTACTACTGCATGCTGAAAAACATACTTTTTGCAAATACTGACAGAAATTGAACACTAACAACAACTAAGGCACTGCTATTTTCAAGCATTTAAGTAAATTCAAACGAACACATTTCACTAACTGTGATGAAAACAACTGAGGACGTCGGGAACTTGCAGCCAGGCAAAGTTCAACAGGAAGCCAGAAGGAGAAAAACCTGGAAACGACCCGGTGAAAGTAAAAATAGCAACCGGACACACAACTCACCGGTGCCGCACACTGCGCCCCCTCACACAGACGAACACACACACACAGACGAACACACACACAGGCTGAGGCTTATGATGTGGCTTTAACAGTCGCTGATGCTGTAAACATGAAGACACAACACACTTCCGCCATTTTTCCCGCGAGTAGCGCTCTACCCGCTTCCGGGGCAGCAGCGAATCCTCAATGTCCTCAAATTGCACTTCCGCCCACAGTCAGCCGCTTTTCAAAATAAAGCCAGCAGGCGCTGCACAGTGCCGTGATTTGTGAAATAAAATGAAATAAATATATAGACATTTTAATATGCTTCAGAAAAAAATTCAAAACATAGTAACGAGGAAATTCAACTAAGGAAAAACGATTTCATAAACGCTATTAACTAAAACCCTATATCTTAATGTAGTAATTGCAAAAGACGATATTAATATCACCCTAATTATGCGTGGATAATCATTTGTTTGATGAAGCATCTAAGACATTGGGTATATTAAAAAAAACGTGTTAATGTGAAATCAGAGGAAGATTTAACCAGATGTTTCCATTTGAGATGATTTCATTGAACAAAATGACTAAAAATGCCTAAATTAGTATAAAATCAAATCAAATCAATCACGAAAAGATATAAAAGACATAAAAGATATTTTTTCTTCTCTTCTTATTCTTTTGTATCACGATATGTTTCCGGAATAAGCAATATTCAGTTCAAAGTAAAAGTATTTTGTGTTTTAGTCTGATTCGGAACCCCCTCTCTTCTGTCAATGGTTCCGGGCAGGAACGTTGTTTCCTCCGGAACAATTGCGGACGTACGATAACAGGAAATCGCTGCAGCAGCTCATTCGTCGTATCTGTCCTCTTTAGTTGTTTAAACCACCATACCACAAACAGCGACGAAGAATCATTAGATGTAGTGTCTTCTCTAACCCAACAGTGTGAGTTTATTACATTATTCTTTGCCTCTGTCTCGCCGTGTTGGACAATTCATTTCACCTTCAGTGCACTGGTGCATGGTTCTATGAGCATGTGCGCTTTATACACCGGTTGTGCAACACAAAAGCATGTTCAAGCAAATCATGCAACAGAGCCACCTGTTTGTGTGTTTTCCAGGACTGCATGAGACCTCAGGGACTCACCATGCTGCAAGCCAAGCTGACTGTAAACCTCCTGAGGAGGATTCCAAATGGAGCCTGCTCCCCCTCTGTGTACCCTCTGTCAGAGCGCTTCCTTCACGAGAGCAACGCAGCAACCGCGACTAAACATGGACTCCACTCAAACTGCAGCGAGTTAGGAAGAGTCTTTTACAGCCAGGGTGCGATCCGTCCATCGGTCAGGCCGCACGACGCTCCACGCGATGGGAGAAGGTCCTTCAGTCTGTCTCCTGCTGCCATCGTCAATTCAGCTCCAGGTCCTGTCCAGCCGTACCTGCGACTGATGAGGCTCGACAAACCCATTGGTTTGTACATTCGTGGTTGATGACAGATTTAGTCTCCAGACTGTCTGGAGGTCAGACGCTGCCAGGCACTTAGTTCCTCGTGTCTGTGAAACTGTTCTTTATGTCTAGTGTTCTGTTGCTATTGAAGGAACGTGGCTGCTGTACCTGCCGTGTACGTGGAGCATCGCACTGGCTGCTGACCCTGGATGCCTTCCGGATCTGGGCATGCTCACTCTGTTTGGGACAGGTGCTCTGCTCATGAGAGGAGCCGGCTGCACTATCAATGACATGTGGGACAAAGACTTTGACACAAAGGTATACATACAGTGCTGTTTGTATTTGATGTGATAATGTAATAATTGTATTGTTTACTCATGTATTGTGTTATGAAAGTAGTCATTATTATTGGTATGTTGTTGTGCAGGTGTCCAGGACAGCCACCCGACCCATTGCCTCTGGGGAGGTTTCTCGAATGCAGGCACTGGTCTTCCTGGGAGGCCAGCTCTCTCTTGCACTGGGGGTTCTGTTATGTCTCAACTACTACAGGTATCAGAACCAGTCCGTGTGTTAAGGGAAATAATCTATTAAGCTTTTACTTCAATTGAATCACAATATGAAAAGATTGTATTTTAGAAATAAAAAGATATTGTTGTTTGACTCAGAGTTGTCCTAACGCTCCTCACAGCATCGCTCTGGGTGCTGCTTCCTTGTCTCTTGTTGTCTCCTACCCACTGATGAAGAGGATCACGTACTGGCCACAGTTTGTGTTAGGTAATTGTTGTAAAGCTCTATAAATGGTAAAAGATGAACTTACAGTCTCTTGCTTCTTCAGTCAACGCTTGTTCCTTTTTCCTCTAGGCCTCACCTTTAACTGGGGGGCGCTGCTGGGCTGGTCTGCTGTGCAAGGCTCCTGCGATTGGTCCGTGTGCCTCCCGCTGTATTTCTCAGGAGTGATGTGGACACTGATATATGACACCATATATGCACATCAGGTGAAACACAGCGCTTGGCATGAAGTCTGGCAGGAGCTCACATTTAATGAATAAACAATTCATTCACTTATAATTCATAGATTCACTGATTTTAACCAACCTTTTGAAATGTTGTTCCCATGATTTATGAGGGACAAGTTACCTGTGAGTCAGTGTTTTTTTTTTTGTTGCTCTTACACTCTCAAACCAAAGTCACATGGATTGAGATTGACCTCCATCTGTTCTGGACTCGTTAACTAGGATAAGGACGATGACATCAAGGTGGGAGTCAAATCTACTGCGCTGAGGTTCCAGGAGCAAACCAAACCTTGGCTGAGTGGCTTTACGGTGGCCATGATGTCAGGACTGGTTTTAGCTGGTGTCAATGCTGAACAGACTCTGCCTTACTATGCTGTCCTGTCCACGGTGGCTGTCCACCTAACACACCAGGTAAGGGATGAGGGACATACTATGGGTTTTGTTGAAATGTAAAGTGGATTTTTTTTTCATAACCAAACATACCGTATCTACTTTTCGCTCTTTAGATTTACACACTGGACATCAACAAACCAGAGGACTGCTGGAAGAAGTTTGTCTCAAACAGAAACCTTGGACTGTTGTTATTTTTAGGGATTGTTCTTGGAAATCTATGGAAAGAAAGAAGAGAGACGTTGCTGCAAAACAAGGATACGCTCACATAGGTGACAATGAATGCACAGTATATCTCATTATATTTAGAGTACTTTACATGCAGTACTACGGCTTTACAGTGTCTTTTTAGATTTGCACAAAGCTCCGTGACTGATCAAAAGGTTTTATAATATTATAAGAAATAACTCTCGATGACTGATTGTTGTTAACAAAAGTAAAAAAAAAAAAAAAAGTAATGTGTTGTCATTGATGGCATACTGCCTCTCAAACCTGCAACCTGTATGACCACCAGGGGGCAGTATGACTCATGAGTCATCTCGGTCGCTGAGGGCCAAGTGTACTTCAATGACAATATTACAAATATCACTTTAGGCTGGTTTAAGGTAGAAACCAGTTTAATTCAACTGGACAATCACTCTGACATTCACAATCAGTGCCCCCCTCCAAATGCAGCAAAACCATTTAACAGAACAAATGACAACAAAGAGCAAAAATACAAACACAAGTTCAACAACTGCAGAATCCCTAAACAGAGGGAAACATTACATTCATTCATTCAAGACCCGTTTTAACACAAATAAGCAGCGAAGAGGGTTTGTTCACATGACTGCTGTAGGAGTCTACCTCACTGTATTGAGTTTAAATAAGATGATAAGTAGAATCATATTGCCAATAGGAAACAGACCTACAAATGTAACAGACAAAAGTCTCAAGCCGGACATATTCCTCAATTCTACAGCAACAACAACACACGTAATGGTCATCTGCGTGTTTATCCAGCCTAGACACGTGTACAGCAGCCTCCGCCATGTTGAAGAAAGCCTTGGGTGGAAGTACCTGTGCATGTAGTAGTCTGCGTTCACTGCTGACGCCCACATCAGAAACCCCACAAAGTGACCGAAGTGCAAACCGTGCCACCACACTGAAAAACCAAAAGTCATGAACAACGGGAAATGTTTGCTCCTCACGTAAACCATTCGACGCAGCCACAAAGCTGTCGTGGCGTTCCATCGACGTGCAAACTGTGACATGCGGCTGGACGCCTCAGTGGTCCAGAAATCGCCATCAGATAAGCCGCTCCAGTCTGGGGAATCTCCTGAGGAATTTTTGCAATGTCCAAACCCAGCTGCGTTATTGAGGCATTCGCTGACCCTCCAGTGAGAGTAATACCGCATCCTCAAACTCAGTGCAAGAGCCCAAACCCACAGGACGCCCCAAATAGAAGCAGAGCTACTGGGATCATAAATGTTCTGTTTTAAAAAGAGGACAAGACAAGACCTTACCAACTCCAACAGGAACACCTGGATCAACTTCAGGAACACCACACCCAGGGGACTGGGCGAGGGTTCGAGGCCGACTGTCTCCATGTGGGACACAAACTGACTGTAGGAGCCCAGAGGGCCACCGAGCAGCGTGGTGCCACTGAGGAAGTAGCTGACCAGAGGGAGGACACGACTCGTCTTTATGGACGATGCTTTACATGTGAACACAAGCTGTTTCTCACGAAGGTCCATGGACACCGAGGTGATTCTCTGCGTGAGCAGCATCAAAGAGGACACTGCCGAAAACAACCTGTAAGTACAAGAGTTAATTTACTAGCAGCTAGTGTCCAGAAGATGTCCCTGAAGAGCTTTCTGAGCTTGAACCTCTAAATATCACAGATAATACTTTTAATTAATTTAATCTGCTAATGAGAACATTTTAACAGAATTACAGTAAATAAGTAAACAGTGGTTCCTTTATTTCATAATCTGTGGGATGAAAGCACCTGGGTCAGTATTTAAAATCAAATATTACCAGAAGTGTGGTAAATTGTGCATTATTTTCATTTAACTTTTAAATGCATTAACAAATATCCAGAATGATGACTTTATTTTTCATAACATGGATGCCGGATATGTTGTCAGAACATGACGATGTCACTGGACAAACTGGTATTTAACCAACAGACAAGTACCTCATGCTGACAGGCTCGTCCAGGCAACATTCTCCGTACTGTAAGAGCAGGTGCCAGAGGGTTTGCCACAGCATCTGGAAACCAAACGCCCAGACGTGGATGCTGCTGGGATCCACACAGCCAAGGAGCAGAAGAAAGACAAAGGCGGAGACAAACAGGAGAAAACTGTAGATCCCCATCGTGGCCACGGCCAGGACACATCCTCCCGCAGCAACAGAGACATACCTGGAGAGGGAACGACAGCAGAGCCAGCGCGTCACCATGGGAGATGCACATTTCAAACAGAATGAATAACAGTCAATGTAAATCTAATGTGATATTATACTACTTTTATATGTCAAATTACTCATTTTTAAATAAGTACTCAAGTACATCATCTGCGTACCTGTACCTCAAGGACAGATATCCCCGTTTAGCAGAAAAATAAAACAAAAAGGCGAAAGGCAGTGAAAGAAGTTGGTGTAGTAAGAACTGGTGCTGCACCATCAGTCCGCTGATTAGACCCATATCTGAATAACTGGTGGAATATCTCACACACTCAAGAACAAACTGAATGGAGGCGTTCTGCGCTGATCGTCCTAATAAGGAGGTGAAATACCTGATGTACCTGGACCACTGTCTTTTCCATTCCACCGCTGTGTTGCATTTAAGTCTATCGTTTGTTTGTCGTCATCACGCAACCCTGACAACAGGTTATCCCTCTTGCTTCACTTTATCAGTGCTTGGAAGCATATTTCAAAAACTGTAGCAACAAAAAAAGGTTTTGAATTTTGCTGTATACTGGGAAGCAGAGATTCAGCTGGAGACGAAGGGTTCACCCAGTGTTTTATGTGTGTATGGGGACAGCAGGATATTTTGAGCTGCACTCATTTTGATGAAATGTCAAAGGTGACGCAGCAGGCCGACCTCTTACGTAATGAGCCAAGAAGCACCAAATGTCCAAACACTGAAAATAAGCAAAAGTTTTTAAAATCATTTCTTGTTTTAATCATTAGAATCTTGACTCAGAACAGTGTTAAGAAAATCATAATGCAATAAGAATGTGTATTTACTTCTAGCGTACATGACGGCGTCCTCGCAGTTCTCTGAGCATAAACATGTTTTGCTCCTGACCTGATTGCCTCACGTCTGACTCATGGTTAAAAGCTGCTGCGAAGCAATAACTGCCAACTGCAAATCCTGTCTCAAGTTCCTGACTGAACAAACTCCCCCAGAGAGAGAATAACAGCTGTGTAATTCTGCTGTCACTAATTATACTGTTGAGTCACGAACACGGGTACAGCCTGAAATCCTGGCATCTCTATCACAAACACTGAACCAGATGAACATCAAGTCAGTTATTATTATTACATTTTTCTCTGAATTTGTTTTGGTCTCTGGTTTTTAAAATCATTTATCTTGGTTCCTTTCTTCCCTCCTTCTTTTCCCATCTTTTGTTTCAACTGCAAAGGTGGTAAACTATCTTCTCTGACTTTAAAAGCTTTGCACACCTGGATTTGTGGATTTTTCTTCACTGCAAACCCTCTCAGGGCGGATGGGGATGTTTTGGATTGGCCTCATGACAGGACTCTCCCTGGACCCGAAAGCTCAAGGTGACCCTAGCACTTCCTGTGGCTCCGTCCCTGGAGCCTCTGCTTCCTCAGCGGCCATCTCTCATCTACTGGCACTGGCGATGGCCAGCATGATGTGTTTCAGTACCGTCCTCAGAACTCTGAGAAAACGATCTGCTTGCAGGTTTCCAGGACGTGCTTCTTATCTGGCCTCAGCGTTCTTGCCGAATTCGATTCTGGGAACTTCCTCCCCAGGTCAGCTGGAAGGTCACAGCCGTCTCGTGCTGTTGCTTGCAGGCCAGAGAAGGTGGTTCTGGCAGCTGGTGTTGGTGCCACTCCAGCTCTGATGAAAGGAACATTCTATCCTGTGACTGGAGGGTTGTTGTGTCTCATCCCACTGCAGATGATATCTGCGGTGGCCTCGAGGACGTGGCCGTGGCCCCCGAGGCTGGGCTCTTGCCTGGAGCTGTTGAATGTGCGAAACGTGAACGACCTGTTGAGGCACAGAGGACACGCCGGTTTTATTATTTATCAGGAGGAAGAGAAATGTCACCCCGTCAGTAAAACCCAAAGAGAACTCCTGTCTTGACCTGATTTATTATTAATAAACTGTTGGAAACAACTCTCAGTTTGTTTGTAGTTTAACTGCCAACACACAAGGAATCTTCACAGACAGGTGTTTATGTTTTTTAACTTTGTGTTGTTCCTATAGGATTCATAAAGTCACACTACACGTGTTTACATGTTCTTTCTGCAGCCATTCAACCAGCCATTCCTGAAATCACTGCAGGAATTCACAGTGAGCTCCCCATTAATACACATTAGCGAGTTAGAATTGTTAAAGAAGCGTAAATACATATAGGTAGAACTATTTGCTCTGCATTGTCACATTAGGGGAATAAGGGTCAGTAGGTGGTGGTATATGACCAGGCTCATGTGGCCTGAACAAAAGGCAGATGCACCAGTGGTGATGATATTTATACTGAACCAAATGAAAGGTGAGGGTGTGTGGGTGCAGCGGGGGCAGAATAAAGTAGGGCATCAGAAACACACCCAACATGCTGTTGTTGTTGGCGTGTGTGGGGAGAGAGTTGTTAATCTGCAGCCAAGTTTTATATAGCCCAGGAGGCATGACAGGCGTCAGAGGCACTGAGCTACAGATTGGTATAAGATTGTGTTACAGCACGTTGTGGCCCAGCACGTACCTTTAATTCACTTTGCTCTGGGGTCCCCAGCCTGGCCTAAAGTCAGCAGCCTAAAATCCGATAAAACAGTTTACATGATTAAAATGCTGATATAGACAGGATCAATTAAGAAAAAAGTAAAAAAAAAAAAAGGAGACAAACCTGTGCATCAGTAGAAGCTTTTAACATGTATTCATTGAGTCGGTGTTGGTGGGGCTGCTGGGCCGGTGCCACTGGCTGTGACAGCATATTTATAGTTGGTGAGAGACACAGAAGAACTGTAAATAGATGCAGATTAATGGCTGTGTGTTTGTTTACATCCTGTGGCTGCTTCAGGCAGGGGGTGTTGCTCCCACACAGGAGAGAGCACGTAGGAGGCCCATTGTGTCATAATCTGAGTTGTCAGGGCTGTGAGGCCGGAGGAGATGATGACGAAGGAATGTCAGGAGAAACCTGAGACACGAGTGATTTATTGTGTAAGTGATGACAAAAATGATTGACTCTGACTTCTGCAGTCACCTGATCATCACCCAGCTGAACACCCCGAAAAGATAGGGACAGTATCTTGCCCTAACCCCCCATGCCCCATTCATTCAGGAGCCCTGGGGCTTCTCCTGGTGGCCTGAGGGTTGTTTCGATCAGGCACGAAACAGAACAGCAAAGCTATACCAAGCAGGATGCGTGTTCACACCACACCCTGTCAGCAAACAATAATAACCCTCCATGTTTGATGAGCACAGGAAAACTCAGCCATTGTTTCCAGAAACGGTCATGTGATTTATGATAACTCTCCCCCCATCAGCGAGGCAGAAAAAGAAAGAGAAACCACAGAACTTTACTTCCCTTCACCATGTGTTGTACAGGATGAGGTGAACCTCTGCTTTAAGAAGAACAAGGAGCTATAAAAGTGACAGAACTGCTCAGTCTACCGTATCACAAACTAAACAGCTACAAATCTATAATTCACACTCACACAGTGAATCAATTACAGTCGCACTGTGTTTGACTTTGCTATCTTTGGACTCAGGTGGGTTAGTCTAGGTCACACACGGCCTCCACGTGCCATCTCAGCCTCCCACCTGACCAGTGATCAGTGGCTCAGCGGTGGCGTGGTCACTTGAGTTACCCAAAGCGGTGGCGTGGTCACTTGAGCCCCCCCCCCCCCCCCCCCCACCGTGTTTGGATCCGCTCCTGGCCACTGGACGGCGCGCACGTGAGAAAGTTTAGCAGCTGTTTGACCGGGGCTCGTCACCGCGTCACGCCGCGTCCTGCGCCCTGATTGGTCCGCCCCTGTGCAACTGTGCGGTTGTATAAACTCTGCAGTTTGAAGGAGTTGGCAGAGGGATCGCATCAGACTCCGAGGGGGGAAAGTCTGCCGAGCGAGGGGAGGAAGAGGAAGAAGAAGAAGGCTTCACCAGTTCCCTGCACACTTGTCTCGCAGAGCGGTCCAGAGATGCAGAGCTGCGCCAGGTCCTGGGGGATCTTCTTGGCCAAGAATCCCTGCGCACCGTGCAGGCATCTGAGCGTCAGGAGCCGCGTGGTGGGGAAACTTCAGAGCAGCATCCGAAACTGTGGCGCGTCCGCAGCAGCAGCAGCAGCAGCAGCAGCAGCAGCAGCAGGAGCAGGAGCCCGGGGAGTGAGGACGTCTGCGGCCGCCTCCTCCAGACAGATCGAGAGAATATTACCCAGACATGACGACTTCGCAGAGAGACACATCGGCCCAGGTGAGAGGGAGAAGAGAGAAATGCTGGATTTCCTGGGACTCGAGGTGAGACCGGTTCTTTGAATTGTCCCTTCTCATGACACCAGCTCTCAGCTTGGAACCACTTTCTCTCTGACCTCGTCCGTTTTGTTTGTGCGCTTTGATTCATTCTGTTTGCAGTCGATGGACCAGTTGATCGAAAACACAGTGCCGACCTCCATCCGCATGCAGCGGAGTATGAGGATGGATGATCCACTTTGTAAGTTGCTTTCATATCCACTGCTTCTGGCTACATTCGCCTCCGCCTGGCACAGCAGCGCGTGAGCCGCCTCGACGCGTCTTTGTGCCAAAACCTCGATATTTGTTTTGTGTGTGTGTGTTTTCTTTTTTTTTTTAATCTGCTGAAAACACACGTATGAAAATGATTCATCCCGGTGTCCTCCTCCTGCCCCCTCCTCACGGCGAAAACAGGCGACAAATGAAGCCGAGAGGGAGGCTGGAATGTAGGCTGCACCTCTATTGTGCGCCGTGGTGCGCGCTCCCCTGGTTAAGTCTTCCTTTGAACATATTTGGAGTTGTTTTTGCGAAACTCGGCGAGCGGCACCAATCTCCTGTTGGGAAGCCGATGCTCATAGGATGGCAACTGGAGTGTAAAGTTCAGCCTTGAGCTCCGGTCCCAAGTCCAGTTCAATCTGGTTACAGCGTTCACATTACATCACAGCCGAGGGGCTTCCTAATAAGGTGACTTTGGTGCGTTTTGCAACGGATCTGCCTGCGTGTGTGTGTGTGTGTGTGTGTGCGACTTCATATGCATCACGCTGCATGTACATTTCAGCAGATGCAGCCTTTCTGCCACTTTATTCTGGCTCATTTCCTGCAAAAACAATGACACGAGGAGCAACATTTACGTGCTGCAGACAGAGTAATGGGTCACATTCACCAGAGGAGGTTTATTCCAGCTCACCATGCCAGAGATGAAGGCAGTAAATAAATTAAATGGCTTTTACAGTTTGCTATAATCCTCATTTTAAATCCGCTGCCTCCCTGTCAAATGTAATCCCTCCTGGACCGGGCTACATAAATGAGGGTTTTTCAAATGCAAATATATGTTCTGAGGCTTATGGTAATTTTTTTTTTTTCGAGCAGGGGGGGGTGACACTGTTTTGATCGTGCTAATGTGCCAAATTTAAAGTGTGCAGAGGGATAATGTTGAAATAAACATCTGAATGATAAGAGCATCTCCTCTGGTATCAGTGAATATCCTGCTATTATCACAGTCGCTGCAATATAAACGCTGGTTCCCTACCAAGCTGAAACATGAACTCTATTCATCTGTAATCGCAGAAACGCAAGGACAAGACAGCTGCAGTTAACCAGCTGAATTATAGGAAATGCCTGTCTTCTTTCCTTAAGGCCTCAAACTAATTTCAAACATCTTGTTTGACTCGAACTGAACAAACTTGCCAGTGTAGAGCTGGAACTCGATGGATAAGTGATAAGTCGGCCGTTAAATAGTTGCTCATTAACTTGACTTAAAAGGATATCTGAGCAATAAATGCTGATATTTTACAATACGGTAGAAAGTTGACTATCTACCCGAGCGTAGACTCTCCTCTACATTATGCAATTCCTCCTCGGGTGCTGAGTGTTTTTAAATGTCACCACTGATCCGCCCTGAGTAGGCCCGTCCGGCAGATTTCATCATGCACCAAGCCATGCTGAAGGGCCGAGCTGGAGGCCGTGCTACTTTTCTGCTTGTTCAGCTCTGGAGGGCTTCGGTTTGCAAAGCCAGCGAGGGATTCTCTCTCCAACAATAGACCCCCTGGATGGCTCTGAATCAGGCTTTTTTTTTGTTGCCCTGTAGAACTGCCGGACCATGGGAAAGCAGTCCTCCCCACTGACACAAACACACACCAGCGGGTCACACACAACCAGCTGATAATCCTCGCTATCACTTCCATTGCTGCACTGAATTTGTCTGGTTCTGTTGAGTGTGCAGCGTTTAGGCTGTAAATATCCGCTTGCAGACCGGCTGTGGAGCACTGGAGGTGTCTTTCTTCTGCAAAAAAAAAAAACAAAAAAACGGGACTAGTCAGGGCTCTTGGTTCAGACGGGCGGTATTGTCCATTCCTTGGGGTTGCTAGGCAGCCAGGAAGGCTGGAGGAATCTCAGAGGCTGGTTGTGCTCTGGCAGAGCTCCCTCACAGCAGTGTGGAATGAGGCTAACTGACTGGCTGCTGGGGAAGTACCCATATGGGACGAGGCGTTTGCATGTGACATGGACAGAAATGTGTCACACGTCTCTTCCTTAACCTTCAGATCCACTGCAAACGGCGTGTGCTCGGGCGTACGTGGAAACGCAGGGATGTCTCACTTCCTCGATTCGTCAGTGAATTAATGCAGGCAACCAGTCTGATTGTTTCTTAATGCAGCCACGTTGTCAGGTTCCCTGTGACTGTCCAAGTCTCGAGGTCTGGTGCCATGTTCTGTTTGACATAGTGAATACATTTGTCTCACAGGTGAGAATGAGATCCTGGAGTCTTTGCAGAAGATTGCATCGATGAACAAAGTGTGGAGGTCCTACATCGGCATGGGCTACTACAACTGCTCCGTACCTCCGCCCATCCAGAGGAATCTCCTGGAGAATTCAGGCTGGTGAGTGCTCTGAGGTGACCCCCCCCCTCAGAGGAAATCTTGTTTTCCATAATGGATTTTAATTGAACAGTCACGGATAACCGAGCTTTATTATTAATGTTTGGCTTCTAATTCGAGGCTAAATTTAGCCGCCGCGCACTAACAAGGCCTTAATAGGAAGCTGTGTGACATGAAGCCACCACTCGTGAGCTCTAATGACCCAGCGCTCTCGTGCTCTCTGCTAAACAACATTTTCTTTCAGCCAAATGCCAATCAGCAATTCCTGCACACTGTCCGCTCCATGTCCTAGTTTCCAGACCCATAGTGTGCGTCTTGTTCCCAGGGTCACTCAGTACACACCTTACCAGCCTGAGGTCTCTCAGGGTCGCCTGGAGTCACTCCTCAACTACCAGACCATGATCTGTGACATCACAGGTTTGCCCGTGGCCAACGCCTCCCTGCTCGACGAGGGCACCGCGGCGGCCGAGGCCATGCAGCTGTGCCACAGGTGTTTAAAGATGACACACGGGACAGGGGACGGGCCTCAGATTGGGTGGAAAATGTCAATCACTGACCAGTTCTTTGTGCTCACAGACAGAACAAAAAAAGAACTTTCTACATTGACCCACGCTGCCATCCTCAGACTATTGCTGTGGTGCAGACCAGAGCTAAGTATGTGCTTCACACACTCGCACACAACGCGAAAAGGAAAACACTAAACGGGCACGAAACTGCTGCCACACACATTTACTACCGAGGAGCCCTGAAGCTTTGACTGCTCTGCCGCAGCTACATCGGGGTGAAAACGGTTCTGAAGCTGCCTCACGAGATGGACTTCAGCGGGAAAGACGTGAGCGGCGTGCTCTTCCAGTATCCAGACACCGACGGCCGGGTGGAGGACTTCACTGCCCTCGTGGACCGAGCGCACAAAGGAGGGGTGAGAGAAAGTTCCCGAAGATATTTTGAGACCTAAATATAGCGCCGTGATTAATTTCATACCTCCCTCCTGCTCCAGGCCCTGGCCTGCTGCGCCACAGACCTGCTGGCTCTCTGCATACTGCGCCCTCCTGGAGAGTTTGGCGTTGACATCGCACTGGGCAGCTCCCAGAGGTTTGGGGTCCCTCTCTGCTACGGGGGCCCACACGCGGCCTTCTTCGCTGTCAGGGACAACCTGGTCCGGATGATGCCCGGCAGAATGGTCGGCGTCACCAGGTGAGACAAACCATTCCTTACTTTAAAAAATAAAAGAGAAGTGTCAGTTGATGCAGCTTAAAGTTCTTCTGATGGTGTTTCAGGGACGCAGCTGGTAAGGAGGTGTACCGGCTGGCTCTGCAGACCAGAGAGCAGCACATCCGCAGAGACAAAGCCACGAGCAACATCTGCACTGCACAGGTGTGACCACGCCCTCAGGATCAGGGTCATCACTTCCAAGTGAAGGGTTTTTCACCTTTTACATTCAACCGTTAACTGCATTGCTGTGGGTGCTTTCCCCTGCTTCTCCTCCAGGCTCTGCTGGCCAACATGGCTGCGATGTATGGTCTGTACCACGGTCCGCAGGGACTCAAACACATCGCTGAGCGGACGCACAACGCTGCACTCATCCTCGCTGAAGGTAAATGTTGTTTTCAAGCCTGAAGGTATTCAGACCAAAGAAAGAAATCGTTTAAATTTAATGTTGAACGTCTCAGGTCTGAAGCGAGCAGGGCACCGGCTACACAGCGACATGTTCTTCGACACCCTGAAGATCAACTGCAGCGTGGCTGCCAAAGACATCTTGGAGCGAGCCAACCAGAGGCAGATAAACCTGCGAGTCTACACTGAGGGAGTGGTGAGTCGCCGATGATTCATCAGCTGTCTGAACTTTAACAAGTGGAACAGGATCGTTCGTTATTGTTGCAACACAAGTCGTCACAAGGCAACGCTCATCTAACCACAGCGCAAACCCAACAGTGATTGACGTTAACAAAGATAAATAATAAAAATAAATATAAAGTTTGTCAGTCTGACATAGTTTTGTCTCTGCGTTGCTTTGACAGCTGGGAGTTTCTCTGGATGAGACCGTGACCGAGAGGGACTTAGACGACCTGCTCTGGGTGTTCGGCTGCGAATCGTCGGCTGTACGTTCGTCAACATCTAACCATCAGGGATATCTGACAGCGTGGTGTTTATTACTTCATTTGAAAACGCTTAATTTCCAGGAGCTGATTGCCGAGAAGATGGGTGAGCGGGTGAAGGGGATCACAGGAAGTCCGTATAAGAGGACGAGCAAGTATCTCTCCCACCAGGTTTTTAACAGGTTTGTGTTCTCAGGCAAAAAGTGTCAGCCACCGCACCCACTTGATGTCATGTTGAGTCACTTGACACATGTAAAGCAGCTCTCAGACAGCGCGCCTTTGACAAACCTGTTTAACGTTAGGTAGCTGCTATAATTTAATTTCAGGGCGTTCTGTGTTTGCGTCTGGTGTGAAGTCTAGTTTGTATGTGGCGTAAACAACCAGGGTATTTGTGTCAAAAACATTGAAAGTCCCATAAATGCAATTCAAAGATGTGCTGATAGAATCAATTGTTTTCCAACCATTTCTGCAGTAGCTGCTTCACACCTTCTGAAAACCCTCATCAACAACATCTGAAAATGGAGCGTCTCTTATTACGGCCATAAAGTCGGCCTACTATCAGCACCTCCAATGTCTAAGTCCTCAGATCACTCTCTTGCGTAATGATTGTGAAAGACGGCACTGTCCAAAAGTTGCAGGCATTAATTGTCAGAGAGCGATTTTAAAAAAACATTACTGGCTTAAATTCCATCATGGATCTTATCCCAGTATATAAAATGCCTTAAACTGTTCTCTGAAAGTGAAATGTTGAAACTGTTGTGGTTAACCTCTGATTCCAGTTATCACTCCGAGACCAACATTGTGCGATACATGAAGCGCCTGGAGAACAAGGACATCTCCTTGGTGCACAGCATGATACCGCTGGTCAGTGTTACCTGAGGCTACACCAGCGCAAACCACACGCGCACACACCGGTTCTAAAGTCTTGTTGTTTTGTTCAGGGCTCCTGCACCATGAAGTTGAACAGTTCCTCAGAACTCATGGTGAGTGACTCTGCACACGTGATGCTACCGCTGTAGAACACACAGGCTCGTCCTCCACGCCTACACTGCTCCGCTCCTGTTCCCCTTCAGCCCATCACCTGGAGGGAGTTCGCCAACGTCCACCCGTTTGTGCCTCTGGATCAGGCTGAGGGCTACCAGAAGCTTTTCAGGCAGCTGGAGAAGGACCTCTGTGAGGTGACGGGCTACGACAAGATCTCCTTCCAGCCAAACAGGTGAGAGCTGTGACGGTCAGGGCTGTACAGAGAAGAAAGCTCCATCCAGACCAGCCTCTAATAGTGACCCGACCACCTATAATAAGGTGTAATTGTAGTCATGCTAGCCTGATGGCTCCGGCTCTGTCCAGTTCAGGCCCAGTCGTTATCACCTCAACTGCTGATAGATGAATTTAAAATACCAAGGCTCAGCTTCAAATACTGCTAGCGTGCTGAGAAAACTTCATTAGGCTTTTAAATAGATTACGTCTGTAGATTATTGACCTTTGTGGCCGTCAGTCGTTTATGATGTGATTTTTAACAACGCAAGACTTTGTCACCATTTACTGAATATTTATGCTTTTAGTTAACATCATGTGATTTTCACCAATTATAACCAACGCTCCAGGTCAGTTAAAAAAAAAAAAAAAGGTTTCAGCTGACCGAGCGAACACCTGCATCTGCTGCTTATCACCACTTATCAGAGGCAGCGGGTTTATGAATAGCACACCGAGCTACATTGGCCCATGGAGCTATCATGCAGCTTCCCATCCCATCTCCCTCTCCTCTTTTGGTCGTGCAGGCTGATCTTTGAACTGTGCTGAGCTAAGGATGTGTGTGTGACCGTGGTGTGTTTGCCTTCCTTCCAGTGGTGCTCAGGGAGAATACGCTGGCCTGGCTGCCATAAAGGCCTACCTGAACTCCATGGGGGAGAGCTCCAGGAGCGTAAGTCTGCTGCGGATGAGATGACAGCCACACACAAAAGCACACGTCGGGAACTAAGATGTAGACGTCTGACAGCAGCTTCTCTATTAACGTCGATGTTCACGCGACTATAAGGAGTCTTCTGTCTGATTCGGTTCTCCGTCATGCGTTTGACAGAAAAGATTTCACTCTCCACATGCAAACAAAACAAAGGAATGTCAGGATGGAAATCGCGTTGACTTAACCACACAAACATCGATTTACAGGAAAGCTTTGTTTGGGGAAACGGCTTGTTTGCATTCTAGCCAAGTACAACCAGAAAATGTGCCAGCTCACTGGTCAGCCAGGGTAGCCCGCATTGTGCTGTTCACTAAATGAAACCATCATTTTTAAAGACGTTTTCCCTTTCAAGTAAAGAACAGTGATGTTGAAAGTTGAATCCCAGCTTTGACTGTCCTGACTACATGTCTGCTGACAGAGTAAGATGATGATCTTATCAGCTGGCCTCCTCACAGTTCATTGTTCTCAGGCTGCAACAGGTCAGTTAGCAGATTGACACAGTGTTGGGCCTCAGGACAGATAAGACGCTCAGGCAGATTAAAGACGGGCTGACTCAGCTGCGTGCTCTCTGTTATACAGCCTCTGTTTTTAATATCTGCCCTCATGAGGACGTCTTAGATAGTGGCCTGCTCCCTTGAAATCAAGTCAAGGTCCAAACTTGCAACTGTTTGTGCAAACAAAGGGGCCGGGGAGCGCTGCGCTCCCACCATAGGCCGCCTGCTCCCAAGATTCCATATTTGGAGGTTTTAAGACTTTGACAGCTGTAAGTCAGTGGTGTGACTCAGCCGTTTGTCAAGGTTACACCCCCCCCCCCCCCCCCCCCCAGTCGCAAGTTACCCCCCCCCCCCCCCCCCCCAACAGTCGCACAACTGGGACGCTGAGACCTCAGTTACAACATGTCAGCCGAGCCTCCCTAATAAGGGATAAAATCAATGTGATGTGTGAAGGCTGGTTACACATTAGAGCCCGCGGCTGCATCAACAGCCAAGAAGTCACATTATTTCAACACTCGCACACACACACACTCTTTCTGCTACTAACATCTACTGTATAACTGACTAGCTATATATTATTTTCTGTAGAGGCCACACCACCTGATTGGGGTTTTTATAAATTCTGAGTTAAACATTTTGGCTTTGTTAAGATTTAAACGCATGAAGAAATCCTCTGGTTGTATCTGACGCCAGGCTGAAATACGTCACAGATTCCTCCTCATTGTGTTTTCTCTCCCTCCAGGTCTGTCTGATTCCCAAATCGGCCCATGGCACCAACCCGGCGAGCGCTCAGATGGCCGGTATGAAGGTTCAGGTGGTGGAGGTGGACAAGGATGGCAACATTGACATGGCACATCTCAAGGCTCTGGTGAGTTAAACGCAACGATCACTCGACTTCTGTCGAGTTGACAGCAGGGACGTTGAAGGGGACAGGAGACAAACTTTCACCGCTAACGTTCGGAGGGTTCTTTTGCGTTCTTTTGAATGCCAGGTTGACAAACACAAGGCGAGTCTGGCGGCCATGATGATCACCTACCCCTCCACCTTTGGCGTGTTTGAGGAGCAAATCAGGGACGTGTGTGACCTGATCCACCAGAATGGAGGCCAAGTGTACTTGGACGGCGCCAACATGAACGCCCAGGTGAGAGAGCAAACATCTGTGATCCTGACCTGTGATAAGTGGAAGCCAATGGAGTAAAGGTTTATAGACGTGTTCCATTAATAGATAAATAGATTAATGGATAACCCGGGAGAAACGCTTCTCACTACAGAGCTAATTAACAACGGCTGTAGACTGAAGAACTGATGATGAAGTTTCCTTCCTTCTCTCTCAGGTGGGTCTGTGTCGTCCCGGAGATTACGGCTCAGACGTGTCTCACCTCAACCTGCACAAAACCTTCTGCATCCCTCACGGCGGAGGAGGCCCCGGCATGGGGCCCATTGGAGTGTGAGCATCTCACCACTCACATCTTTGAGATTTAAGATCACCATTCAGATGATTTGTCTGTTAAAACTTCAGAACTCCCCCTCCTCCTCCTCAGGAAGGCTCACCTCGCTCCATTCCTGCCGAGCCACCCGGTGGTGGCCATGCATTCAGTCAACAGCAGCAGCTCGCTGGGCACCATCAGCGCCGCCCCCTGGGGCTCCAGTGCCATCCTGCCCATCTCCTGGGCCTACATCAAGGTACTGGGACGGCGGCCGGTGCCTGTTTTCAGGGTTAGGGTGACAGAAGTGTGAAAAGAGATTTTAGGGAAGTGAGTCTTGTTGACTAACTGGGCCAAAGAAAGTTTCCTGTAACTTGAGGTTTTTAAAAATGTTTCTGACCTGGATTAACCTTGACCTAGCTCTTATTTAATCTCAGGATTAATTACTTTCAAGTGGAAGTCTCTGACCGAATCTAAATTGGAATCATAATGTACTAATGGAATTACAACATTCACGAGATCCAGAGCTTTGGATGAAACCCGTGTTTTCCTCCGCCCTGTGTGCAGATGATGGGATCTAAGGGCCTGCGTCACGCTACGGAAGTGGCCATCCTCAACGCCAACTACATGGCCAAGAGGCTGGAAGGTCACTACAAGGTCCTCTATAGAGGCCGGAAGGGTGAGAGCGCCTGACCTCTGCGGTCGATTCACAAGATCTCTCAAGCGGTCGAATCAGCTCGGGTCACATCTGAAATGTTCCCTCGTTCAGGCTTTGTGGCCCACGAGTTCATCCTGGACGTGAGGCCGTTCAAGAAGACGGCAAACATCGAGGCTGTGGATGTGGCCAAGAGGCTGCAGGATTACGGTAGGCCGAGCTCAAAGCGTTCTTCCTATAGTGTTATATTGCTGCAGCAGTCCGGCACCGGCGGCTCGTTGACGTGGGGAAGATCATCCCGTCTTTATTTAGCCCTAAATTTAAAAAAGAAATGAGGCCAAGCGGGTGGAGATTTGTCCAACTGCAAACCTTCTTCTTCCTAAAGTTTTTTTCTAATGCTGTTGTTTTTTTTAAACATTACTGGGCGTCGACAGGAAATAATCTGAGGTTGCTTCATTTTTATCAGAACGTCCTTCCTTTGTCACTTCCTGTGTGAAGTGAGGTGGACGGAGCGTGACGAGGTTACTGGACGGGACAGAAACTTTGCTGAATCTGGAAAGTTTTAGTCGTTCAGATTCTGAAAACCTCTCACTCAGCAGAACCACTTCTCTTTTGTCGGCCGTCTGAATCTGCGTGTGGAAAGAGAAGTGACGAGTGACGTGGCCCAGAAACTGAGCACACACACACACTCTGCTTTTTCATGACCAGACAAGTTTAGAAATGCATTTAAACGTTTGGATGATCGTGGTTCTTCGAGTTGTTTTCAATCTGGTTCATACTTAAGGACCAGGTTGCTCTCCTATGTGTCTGACTGAGGCCAGAACGGCGCAGAAATCCAGGTTCTTATCTGCTCTTTACAAATGAGTTCCTGTGCTCCAGGTTTCCATGCGCCCACCATGTCGTGGCCGGTGGTCGGAACGCTCATGATCGAGCCCACGGAGTCGGAGGACAAGGCCGAGATGGACCGGTTCTGCGACTCCCTGCTTGGGATCCGACAGGAGATCGCAGACATCGAGGAGGGAAGGATGGACTCCCGCATCAATCCGCTCAAGGTACGCAGGGTTTCTCTGAGCTCCTCGACACACTGGCTGACACGAAGCTGTGGCAGACACCATCTGAAGTGTGTGTGTGTGTTTGCAGATGGCCCCTCACTCTCTGGCCTGCATCGCATCATCAAACTGGGACAGGCCTTACCCCAGGGAGCTCGCTGCCTTCCCTCTGGTGAGTGACCGCGTGGCTCTGCTGCCACGTTGAGATCTATGGTCTCCATTGCCCTCTAGTGGTGAGAAGTAAGAGTTATCGTCATGATGGAGCAGTGCAACAACTTCTACTTGGTTCCACTTTGTTTGGGTTCAGTACTTGAAGTATTTATTTTAGTTGCCACCACACTACACACAAACCACTTAGTGGAAGGATGTTTGGTTTATGGATCTTTGCTTCAGAGACGATTAAACGTTTATTCTTGTTATCTCCCTCCCTTGCATTAGCCTTTCATTAGGCCCGAGACCAAATTCTGGCCGAGCATCTCCAGGATTGACGACATCTACGGCGACCAGAACCTCATGTGCACCTGCCCGCCCATGGAGGTCTACGAGTCCCCGTACGAGGAGAACAGAGCGTCCTCGTAGACACCCCCCTATGGTCCAGTCCCAATGTCTCAGCCAGAGCTCCAAGAACTCAGAATCATTTCTAAAAATGTGAGAGGAGAGGGTTTGGCCTAAAAACAAAGTCGAGTTAGCTGCGGTAGCTAATGCTTCAGATGGAGTTTAATAAACATTTAAATACAGATCATCTCAATTTAGATGTTTGATCAAATGAGGTAAACTCGATCAGACTCATAATGGAACAACAAAAGTCTATTTTCTTAGTTTTTCCACAATGTAAGAGTTTTTATTGTCGAATCAAATGGAGCCAGCAGCACTTTGTCTACAAACTGGAAAGAGCCTTGATTCTTCTTCTTCTGTTTTAATGTGAGCTAGATATTGGGACTGGACTTGGTATGATTACACCCTCTTTTACTGGGGTCATGGGGTTTACCCTGCTCGAACTTTAATGGACCAAAGGTGCAACTTCTGAGGGCCGCTCCGTAACACACCTCTGAAACACTGAGTAAAGTTCACCTTAAAGGATAAAACGCCCTTGGTGCCTCGATTCTGTTGTGTAAAATAGCTGCCTTCACGTCCCCCAGTAGTTCTCTTGTTGATATGTCTGTAGTATGGAAAAGTTTTAATGTATGTTGTGACATTTGCTCGCCACATAGAACATAGAAGTCTTAATGTTAATTTTAAAAAGGAATTATTTTCTAATCTAAATGTTGTCTGTAGACGAAAAGAAATTGGATTAAACATTTGTCTTGATGTGTGTGAGGCGGAGATTCAATTTTTCACTTTAGACAACACTGCCCACCAGTGGTCACTGGAGGTACCTACATTCCTTTACCTTATTCTACGCATTAATAAAACATTCTAATTTCTCAAACTTTACTTTAAAAAGGCTCTTTTCTAAAATATTTGAGATGATAATCAAAATACAAACATACAGACTTCAACCACGTGAAACCAACTGCACCCAACTAACGAGTTTAGTTACATAAGGGACATGCCACACGTTCTTAAATTCCATAAATATCCTCTTACTGGTTTCAGTGGCAGCAGCAGTGGGAGAACAGGCAATGTGGACGGAGCAGGAACAGTCAGACATTTTTAAACCTTCGGCCCACCGATTTTATTCTTATTTTTTCTCTTTTTGCCTGATATCAGAAACTCATAGAAAAATCAAGATAGTTGAAATAAAATGTGCAAATGTTACCTGAAACCCAGTTAAACTGTACAGTGGAAAATTGTGCGCACAGAGTTTTACAGTAAAAAAAGGTTCTGTTAAAGATCATGAAGCTTCTGTTCAACTGAGAACATTCATAACATTAAGCACAAAAGCTTAAAAATCTTCAAAGTGCAGACGCCAGTAACAGAGAAACCCGAGGTATTTATGTAATGTCATTTTCCTATTTAGCTTCAACAGAGTTCAGACCCCTGCTCTGCAAACAAATACATCCAAACTCATTTAACGAAAAAGATAAATATGCTTGAACAACTAATTCAGGATTAATCTGAAGTGATAATGTATCCCATGGAAAGATGTCAGAAGTCTTCCTCCTCTAAACTAGTATAAAAACTCCAACGGGTTGTTGAGCTTCTAGTCGTAAGTTTAGTTCCTTTACTTATATAATATTTTTAAAAATACTTTCAGAGTCTGAAACAGGATTGTCTTTGGAGCGTCTTTTCAAGAACGTTCAGGTAAAAAAAAAAAGTCTCACGTTAAAATTCTATAAAACTCTCACTTGGCCTTTTCTGCATCCCAGCTCTCCAGCCGACCGTCCGCCTGATGCTCCTCCTCCTCCGTGGCCTTCCTCCTCTGAAGCAGGCAGTCGACGAGGACGACGAACGCTGCCGACGAAATGAGACACAGGCCGGAGAGGTAGAAGGCAGCGCTGTAGTCTCCGGTCTCGTCCACCAGCCAGCCTGGAAGAAGAATGGAGGATCATGATTTCTGCGTTTGCTGCAGAGACGTTTGTCCCAAAGACAATTTTTTTGTGAGATGGCCGTGACCTCTGACCCCCCAGATCGAATCAATTAGTCTGAACATTTGGACCAAGTTTAAAAGGATTCTCATGGGGCGATGTAAAGGAAATAATCTTCAGATCTGAAGACACTCCCTCTTTGAGTTCTTGAGACACGTCCTCTTCTCTTAAGTCTCCACAGTCTCACCTGCTGCTGGCGGCCCGACGAAGCCGCCGATGCTCCTGAAAAGCATCCACATCCCCAGGCTGCTGTCAAATCCCTCCAGGGTCACGATGTCCACGATGGCGGTGACGTGGACGGCAACCACGCAGCCGAACAGGAAGCCGTAGAGCGAGGTGAAGAAGGCGATGGCCCAGTAGTTGTGGCTGACGGGCAGCAGCAGGAGCACGACGCCGACCAGCGTCACCACCATGGTGAGCAGCTGCAGGTTCCTCACCAGCCTCATGTTGGCGACCCAGCCGCACACCAGCCTCCCGGCCATGTCCGCCAGCGCCAGGACCGAGAGGAGGGAGGCGGGCCAGTACCGGTCCATCCCCACGCTGCTGGCAAAGGGAACTAGAAAGAGAGGGGGGATGAAGAAACCCGCCGCGGCAAAGACGGCAAACAGGATATACAGGACAAGTTCGGGCTTCCGCAGCAGCGAGCACTGGAAGATGGACGCGGCTGCTTTTCCTTCCGAGGCGTCTTTGGTGTCGCGGCTCGAGCCCCGGGTCGTCTCCAGAGGCCTCATGAGGGCGCCGCAGACGCACAGGTTGAGCTGGAGACCGCCAACGATGAGCAGGGCGCCCTGCCAGGTGTACGCCTCGATGAGCCAGTGGAAGACGGGGCTGAAGATGAAGGCGAAGACGCATTCCCCCGAGCTGGCGATGGCGTAGGCGATGGGACGCCATCGTAGGAAGTAGTGGCTCACGATGCTGTTGGCAGGAATCCACGAGAAGGAAATGCCCGTTCCTGGAAACAAACAAAGCAATGATAGATTTAGCAGGAGAATTAGTAAGCTTGTGTTGTTGAGATGAGCGCGCATCACCTTGCAGGACGCCCATGGTGAGGTAGAGCCAGGGAAGACCAAGGTCCAGAGACGCCAGCAGCATCCCAGAGGCCGTCAGCAGGCCGCCCGCCATGATGACGACCCTCTGAGAAAACTTTAAGGTCAGCACGCTGGCTGCCGGGGCTGAGGAGAAGGTGGAGCACAGCCCTGTAAACAACGGCCAGAGTCAAAGAGACAAGTGAAACAGCGCGTTTACCTCCGAGGTGAAACGTGGCGATGGTGGTGGAGGTGACCCAGGACGCCGTGCTGCTCAGGACGCCAAAGTGCCTCTGGATCTCCAGGAAGAAGACGCCGAAGTTCTTGAGGACGGCCGCAGTGAGGCCCATGATGAAAAAGGCGGACGTGACCACCACCCAGCCGTAGCCACCATCAGGGGGTCTGGCTCTCCTGGACGCCATCTTCAGCTCCTCTGCCCGCCGCTCTCCCCTCGATCCGGAGCTGAGAGGGTGTGACGCGCTAATCTGACAAAGCAGCCATCATGGAAAGGAGCGGGCACTGGAGCAGGTGGAGCAGACAGGAAGTCAACAACAGATTCTGTCAGCGTTAGGCTTGACAAAGGGAGACGTTTAAAGAGGACAATACTGTGATAAAGACATAATAGAATGTTAGTAGGAAGTCTGAAAGTAAGGCTGAAATTAAATGATTTGATGTGGTTAGTTATTAATATTACTTAGCTCTGACAGTCACAGCTGCTCACCAGTAGAGGGAGCAGCGCCCCCAGTGTTATAAATTAGAGTAATAATAATAATACTGAGTACTTACACTTTAAAATCTGTTTTTATGCATGTAACATCGTGTTTTTAAGATCATGTAAATACTACTATTGAAGTCTTAAGCACATCAGACCTTTAACCTTGTCAAGTTCAGGAAGCAACCTCAACATTGAAAACAAGAATAAAACCATGACTCACGTGTCACCGGTTACGAGTCCTGATGTGTTGGAACAAACATGGTTGTTCACGCGCTGCGGAGGAAACCACGGGGCTCGTGCACGGTGCTGAGGCTGCATCACGATTTCTCCATTCTTCAGAAACGCTCGACAACAAGCCTCAGCTCCACAAACAGCTGAAACACATTAAAGCCTCTAACGAAGCTCCCCCGCCGTCCCTCATTGGTCCAGCCCAACATCACTGAAGCGGCATCCGGATTTCAAAATAAAGTGTCAGTGTGCGGTATAAACCCGCAGAGGTCACGGAGAGTCCAGAGACCGGATCAATCACAACGGAAGGTGTGATTGATACTATACGCAGATAACAAAAATGATGTATTGATAATACAAAATAAGATTTGATTTCAGAATAAAAAAAGTTTTTCTTCTGGTAGAAATGATTCCAACAGTAGAATACAACCACATTTAGTTAAGAATACAAATTACTCAAAATTGCTTTTTACTCTTTCTACCTTGTTTTATTAATTACTATATTTGTCCTGTACTTAAGTCACTTGATTACTGCCCTCGTGGCCTTTAAGCTATTATAAAAGTGGAGATAGGTTGTGGGAACTCACAGCTCCCCATTACTGCAGTTACATAACAGATAGTGTCAGAGCCTTCAAGCAATCAAATTTTTCCTTTGAATGTATGAGGTGTCTACAGTGTGAAGTGGTTTCCATGTTAACAATGCCCGCAGCTTTGAGAACCTTTAAAGATCAAATGCAACTCAAGACCCTGACGATGGAACAAGTGTGAGCCTCATCACTCACTCAACCTTCCTGTGACATCCTGGTGTTATCTAAATGACACATCTGTAGTGTTGTATGCTCATCCTTGTAAGCTATCTGATCTCCCCCTTTTATGTTTCTGGATAAAAACCTTGTCCTGCGACTTCTAGGGTTGTCACACTCTGAGCGTGCTGGAGGTGAACCTCTGCAGAGCTCTATTAAATGACCCAAAAGACAACTCCAGTCTGAGAAACTCTTCATTTCACATCTCGAGCTGAATTTCCACCACACTTAGTAGAAAGTATTTTGACATTAAAAACACATGTGAATTCCACGTCTTTATTTCCACGCCACCTCTCACGATAAAAACATAAAACAATCATGGATTTTCAATCACATGTGTATGCGCTTCATTTACACTGACACCTTGCTGGTGGGTCTCAAATGTAGCATTTATGATATTTTCATTTTATAAAAATTATAAAAATTTCTTCACATATGTACACAAATATACCGTCAGTATGTACACACATAGAAAACACTCAGCTCTATCAGTCCATCACTCTTCGAGACGAGAGCTAGTCCTGCTAGCTGTTTGTACAGACACACACTCACGCACGCACACACACTTGTTTGGCACAAGCATCTTTAGCTTCAGAGCTGGTAATGATCTACTACAAGTCCCAAGAAACATGAATTCTTCTTTAAATGTTTTATCCAGGGTGTTAGAGTGAACCACTTTCAACAGTTCCACACATCCAAGCCTCGTTTGTTTCCTCCTGGCCTCAAAGCAGATAAAAACAAAATTGACAAACTGAGCTGAGTGTCTTGCATAAAGGCACCTTGGTAGAAGTTTTTGAGCTGTTCCTTGTTTTAAACCGTCACCCTTCCAATCACAAACTGCTCTGGCACTGAGCACGAGACGTACTTCGTTTTGGCCTTTTGTCCATTTTGCCCATGCGGCTGAAGAGGAGCAGGGCACTGTGGGTGATTTTCAGAACTCGTTACTGTCCCTGAACAGGTCGACGCGTAGGACGAGCTCTTTGAAAGAGGGACGCAGGCAGGGGTCGTTGTCCCAGCACTCCTCCATGACCTCATGTATCTGTGAGACCAGGCACAGGAAGACCAACAACATGATTAACAAAGGACTCATGGTCAAAGCGTGGAAACCAGGGAAACTGCCAGCTCTACGCTCACACAAATGACCTGAACTAAATCTGTGACTTTGGTTGTGCCCCCATGAAAGTAAACACAGCGTAGGAAAATATGCTACATGCGTATGTGTGTGTCCCTTCAGAATAAAATGAGCAGCACATGTTGATACCTCTGTGGGACACCCCAGGGGTTGAGGCAGCCTGCTGCCTGATTTAAGGAGCTCGTTGAGGTGATAGATGATCATCTGTCCCTGCTTATCATTCCCCATCATCGACATGAACACCTGAGAAAGAGAAGGACCACAGCCAAGAAGAAAACAGATTAGACAAATCTATTTGATTTAGAGAAAACAACAACAGTACTTGTTCTAAATAAAAAAGAGGCAAAATTACACTGTTTGCAGAGGTTGTTTAGAACATGTTTCAGCGTGTGTTCATGTGTTAAACTGCTTTCCAGACAGATCCTCTCATTGACATGATCGAACAAGTTGAGAAGCAAACAGGCAGTGTGAGGACAGAGCAAGCTGACACACAAATTGAGATTGGGTTGATTCATTGGGCTCAAACTGGAAGTGACGACAGAGTAAAGCTGAACCAACAGTGAGTTCACTTACTGCAGGAGGGCTGCAGAGCTTGTCGCTGCGGGTGAAGAGCTCGTAAAGTACAACTCCGAAGCTCCACACGTCTGACGCTACAGAGAACTTGCTCTCAGTCAGTGACTCTGGAGCATACCTGAAAAATACCATCAGTGAGTTCAGGGGTCGACTTCAACCGAACAGTTTGGATTCCACGGCAAAATCAAATGGAAACAGGATATGATCAACAGGTTATTGGATAGAGACAAAATCATGAGGAGGTTAAAGAAGAAACACGACACATCTGCAGTCTGACCAGAATATGGGGCTCTCTCCCGGCTCTTTGACCATGTAGTACTCTTTATCCTGAGGCAGAACTTTGGTGAGGCCGAAGTCTCCAATCTTCACCCTCAGCTCACTCTCCACGAGGATGTTTCTTGTTGCCAGGTCTCTGTGGATGTATCGCTTACTGGAGAGGTACTCCATGCCCTGAGGACAACAAAACCCAAACATCAAATGTGTACCAGTGGCTCTGGTGCTCCATCAAGCATGTTAGGACAGAGGGACGCACCTTGCAGATCTGAGAGGTGTAGTGTAAGAGCTTCTTGTGGTCGATCCGCTCCTTGTTTTTCATGAGGTAATCTCGCAGGCTTCCAAAAGGCAGATACTCCATGATGAGACGGAGATTCCTTCGTCCTGAAGAGAGAAAAAGAAACAAACTGTATGAACATAACAGCTTTAAATGTGTGAACACATCACGGCCAGGTCAGTGTTATGACAAAGCTTGAGCAGTGAATGTGGGAACATGACTTTACAATGAGTTATGGTTTTAGTAATGACACACAAGTACAGAAGGAAATGTATTATTCAAGTTCTGACCGCACTGTATCAACTGTACCTGCGCTGTAGCAAACTCCTTTGTATTTAACAATGTTCTCGTGCTGCAGAGATTTCAGGATCTCAATCTCCCGCTCGAAGTCTCGTATGTGCTCTGTAGTGCTGTGCTGCAGCTTCTTCACAGCCACCACCTCTCCAGTGTTGTCCTGAAGTGGGTCATAGCGACACATCTCCACGCTGCCAAAGTTTCCCTGGAACACACAACATCGACAAGCTGGATTGTACTATGTTTGATAGAAATGATGATGCCATGATAATTCACTCATAAGACAGAGAGACCTGCAGGACCCCAGGTATAAAGAATAAAAACAAACTGACTTCATTGAATCCATTTTTGCCTCAGGAACGTCATACATTACATCAGAACATCTGCATGTTATATCTCAGTTTAATCTCCTTCGTGGAAATGCATGCAGGTATTGTGCAAGTACACCCATTACAATTAAGCCTCTAGGAAAAACTGAAATACATTTCAAAGCTTACAACTTAAAATAATAGTAATTCATTCTCTGTTCTTCCACAACAGTGGAGTTGTGATCTCAGGAAGCACAAGAGTGAGTGGCCACACGTCTCAGTACCTTGCCCAACTGCTGTAAGAAGATCAGGTGTCTCTCCTCAAACTGAGCGGGCTCCTGATTCTCAAAGCCCCCAGTTGACCAGGCAGAGCTCGCTGTCCTGTTAGGCAGGATGTCACTGTCCACAATCATCTCATAGTCTACAAACACACACAGAGGAAAAAAAGGCATTTAAACAACAACATCCTGCAAGCATATGAGAGATTTAATGCTGCTGTGGCACCATCGAGGGTGTGCTCCAACCTGGTGTGAAGAGGCTGTGGAGATCACGGATGACGGCGTGGAATGTTGGCCTGAACTCAGGCTCGTAGTCCATGCAGTTTGTAATCAGATTAGCCAGTTCAGTCCACTTTGGTGCGGGGAGGTGGTGGTGGTCCTCGTAGAACAGAATTTTCTGTGAACACAGCCTCTTTATGTTCAGATTCAAAAACATATAGATCCAGCTGGAAATCAACGTTTCGATTTTCTATGCGAGTTCAATTTCACATGTTGGTGCGATACAGAGATGCAGGTTTGGTCACTTACCTTAGAGTTGTCAAGGGTTGCTAAAGGTTTCTCTCCACTGCTGCAGATCTCCCATAGTGTGGTGCCAAAGCTCCACTTGTCTGCAGCCATGCTCAGACTGGCAGGGTCCTCGATACACTCAGGGGGCACCCAGGGGATCCTCTCAATCAGGACTGATCACAGATAAAAACAATTCATCCACCGCCAGCGGGAAATTCTTCAGTTTCATTCAAAGTACAGACACATCTTTCATTGATTCAGCTTGGTTCTTTAGAAACATCTTCCATCATCTGTTTTTCCATAATTGAAAGGTTTAGGAAGATTACTGCCCTCTGTTGGTTAAAAAGTGTATCCCACTGAAGCAGAAAAGCAGGAAAGACTCACTCTCTTTGGGCAAGACAGTGATGCTGATGCCAGGATCACTCAGTTTGATAAAAGGGGTGCTTCCAGACCTTCGGTCCTCCTCTCTTATGAGAAGAACATTTTTAGCGCAGACGTTCCCATGAACAAGCTGCTTTTCTTCCTGCAGGTACAGAAAACGAGAGATTTATCAGTGGCCTTCATTTAAATATCTTTACTTTTAGTTTTAATTTCAATTTCTGTGCCTGCTCTAACTTTAAATTTGAAGGGTTCCATCTTTGTGAATGAGGGGTAAATGCATCAAATCAGGCAGTACACAGATTCGTACCAGGAAGTTCATGGCCCAGGCCAGCTGCTTTGCCACTTCAAGCTTCCACAGGATGCTTATAGAATTCTTGTTCTTCTTCAAGTAGGTGTCCAAGGAGCCAAACCTCCCATACTCCTGCACCATGATGTCTGGAAGATGGAAGTTAAAATTCATCTCAATATCTTGTAAACCACAACCCAAGTTTTACACAGTTCATTTTAATAAACTTCCACCGCTAATGTTTCTGCACAGTTTCAGAATGGCAGACTTATCATGCCTTCATAATGACGCGTGTTCACGATGGTTTTCAGTTTAATGGCAGACTGCGTGGACCTTATGGGATAATCTGTGTCCCTGTGTTATGACAGCAACAAAAGGACCGGTAAGTCGGACATCCCTCTGAACTTACTCTCTTCTCCACAGACACACACGCCGTAGTTTAAGATCAGGTACTTGTAGGACAATTGACTCATCATGCTGGCGGCTTCAAAGAAAGACTTCAGGACAAAGATAGAAAACATTATTTATGTCAGAAGTAGACTTCACTCAAAGAGCTTGGCCTCCATACATCTAACATCATTGGAAAATGACAGGTAGTTTTGAAGTCACACACACACACCTCTGAGTAGTTCCTGTGGGTGTGGTCCAGCACTTTCATTACAACTTCTGTTTGGTGAACTTGTCCATAGTCCGTCAGCTCCCTGCAGACTCCTTTGAAGATTTTTGTAAATGTCCCTTGACCCAGACTCTCCATCTGACAGAAGGGTCATTAACATTAAATTCCAACAACGAACAAGTGAATGGCATCATTCATTCAGAGCGCTGACACTGTACAGGGCTGAATGAAAGATGCATCAGTCCAGAACATTAATTTAAGGCTCCTGAAAATGAGAACAAAACTCACAAATTCCAGATCTTCTTTCCTGATCTTGTGAAACACCATTTGATTGATGTTGTGTCGATGTAGTGATGGAGACAGAGGCACTTCTGAGCCCTTGTTGCTCCTGCACACCAGCAGGCAGGACTTTTCTGATAATGAGGATAAAAACAATTGAGTGATGGAACTTAAGTGACAGAGAAAGGTGATAAATCATGGTGTGAGCCAGAGAGCCATTGAATACAAACTCCTCTCTTTGGGGAAGTAAGAGAGATGATTGGTCAGGGAAACATTAGAGGCTGTTGTCTACTGAATTTTTAAAAACATAAAACTGTGCAAATCCAGGTTGTATTATCTGTACCTTTGGCTTTAGGTGGACAGCACTTGCTGAACTGGAAAATGACACTGTCTGAGCGCACAGTTTCCTTTTGGTAACAGCCGAGTAGTTCCTGGAGGCTACTGAAGTTTCTTTTGGCTCCGCTGAGGTTGAACTCCCCACTGGCAGACCTGGTAATCTGACAGTGCTTGTATTCCACAGTGTTGAACACCTGAAGCACATGAAGAGGAGGGAAGACAGCAGCCTTGTCAACACAGCTATGCAAATACACGACAGTTAAAACTCATTTTAGAAATTGTACTCTACAACTGTCCGGTAATGCAATGCCACATGGTGAAACAGAGCTGAGGCCAGTTATTCTCTTTACACATCCAAGTAAAACAAGGATTATCATCTCGAGCTGCCCCCAGCATCAGGAAAAGGAATTGGATATTTTCTCAGACTGTGGCCTGAAAACATGGCCGACACATGCCTGCCTCACGCATGGGATAAAGTCTGTTGACAACTTTAGTATCTTTTGGACGTGTAAAGGCTTTGAACCTGATCTACTTCATCCAAACATGACCAGATCCAGACTAGGCGGTGCCAACCCAGGTCATGCTTATCAAATGCCATGCCAAAACAAGAATGTGTGGATAAGCGTGAAGGACAGCGCAAACACACGCAGATCATCAGCACAAGCACTCGCTGATTCAGGATGATCAATGCATTTTCCACAGACTGGGGTGGCGGATGTACGATGAGAGGAACCATGCCTGTTTACTGTCACTTAGGCCATCTACCACCAGTCTCATTAACTTTAAATCTGACAGTGATCGGCCACAACCAGCATCACTGTAAGGTTTCTAGTTGACACCTGACCGAGGAGCAGCACTGCAGCAACACTGGCAGAGACTTGTCCTCCAAACTCTACTTTTTATCAGTCAGACAAAACAGGAGGAGGATGGACAGCAGCCACTTGTGACATAATGACATTGGCTCGGGTGAATTAACATCATTGTTTGTGAAGAAATTTGAGATGGTCTCATGAAATATCACCAGATATGCCAGAGTTGGTGCCTGCAAATTTTTTATAATTAAACCCTACATGTATTTGAAGCCACTCACAGCATAAATCATATCTGGGTTGAAAGAGAGTACCTTATCCACCTTACGTTGCAGTGACTATGTATACCTGTTTTATAGTTAATTCATTCATTGAAGGTCTATTTTCATGTGGAACACAAACAAAACATACAGAGCTTCATTTCTTGAATGTGAAGAAAAGGAATTAGTTTTGGTGAAGTGTGCCTGCTACCAACCTCAACAGGGAAAGTCAGGAAATACTTGTTGAATTCTTTAGGACTACATCTCAAAATGTAAAGGCCCCGCTTGTTTCCACATTTCTGAAGTCGGCTGATGGCAAACTCCATTCTGCAAAACATCAACAAACAACGTACCGTGTTGTCACAACAGGATAGGATAGAAGCACTACCTGCCTGAGAAAAGCTTGTACATGTTGATCAATTTTTTGAAAGCACTTTACGAGGTAACACTTGATCATTTGTACAATTTGGCCTTTTTTATGAGCAATCAAGGGACTTTTGACTTTGTGGTTTGCATTCAAACGATTACATAAAATAAGAGATTTTATGTTTTTTTACTTACGAAATTGAGCCATGGCAGTGAGACATGACAGCTTCCAGAAGCCTCGGAGGAGCCACTTCTTTACAAAGGTAGTGATGTGCGTCTGTAGTTAGCCGATAGTAGCCGTCAACGAGGGACACGAAGGAGAGCGCTTCAGATAAACAGGGAAACTCCAGCTCCTGAAATGGATGAAAAACCACAACAGAGCACATCAGGAGGATTGTGTCAGACATGGGACAAAAAATCATGACATCATATTATAGCATTCTTCAAACAGTAAAGTGATAGATTTTACCATATTCTTTCCATCTTGTTTGTTGATGGTGACCACCCGACCCTCTGTAGCGCCCTCCTTGCTGGCCAGTTTGATGCTGATGTAAGTGACATCTTGAAAATCACAAAAGGTCTGCAGCTCCTGGATAAACAGTGAAACACTCATAAACTGACGACTTCATCTTAACACATCTTTGGGATGTGACTCAGGTTGGTGTTTGAGGTCTGAAGAGAACAATCATCCCATGTTTGATGCTGTTCTGAGATGTGCATTAACATACAGCAGAAAACTGCACCAACCTCATCAGAATCTTTCAACTTGTTTCGACACCACTGGATGCCAGTGTCTGCTGCCACTAGGATGAGGACCTGTCCCCCCTTAATCTCTCTGACTTGGAAGGTCTCTGTGTAGAAGTCCTTCTCCAGGGACTCCATGCTGATGAGGTACTTAAGCTTGAGATCCCGTGCTGTGGTCCGACACTGACTGAACTGCTGAATGAAGCGCTTGAAGCGAAAGCGGATCCGCTTACGTGTCAGGAAGTTGTAGTTCTGGATCTGAGCTCTCATGTCCTTTGGCAAGAAAGACTTGTAGCTGGAACAAATTTAAAAGATTTTTGTTATGAATCGCAAACAAGATGAATTAAATCCCTTCAAATAATACTATACACATATATACACACACACACACACACACACACACACACACACACACACACACACACACACACATATATAGCAAAGTTGTTTTGTTTGCTGTGTGAAAATATAATGAACTTGATTCCTTCATGTTTTGAGAGCTGGCATTAAGTTCTGTGCAGCTGTTTGTCAGATCATCAGATAATATGTTAAAAACAAGTGCTTCTATTCCTCAAAGTACAGTATCAAAAAGCATTGCACTGGCAAGAATGAAAATTTCAATTAGCACCACTGCAGCAGTATATGCTTGGTGTCTAATGATTTGATCAAAGCTGCCTTCATTTTTCAAACGTACCTTGTGGTGTGATAAATGTCCAGCGGCGACATCTGTCTCTCCTTGGCTGTCCTTGTCATATCAAGGACAGCCATGCCGAGACACTCCTCCTGGGTCTCATGGGAGTTAGGGATCTTCACTGAGCCATTCACAAAGTCATTCCTCCACTGCACAGACGGTGAGAGCAAAACATTGGCATCACCACGCCACACTGTGTTCTTAGAAAAATGGCTTTAATGCCTTTCTCATAGTGACTTTTGGTGCTCTGTGACTTCCACACTGTGTTTCAGTGATATTTTAAGACATTTGTCATCAGGATTATAAAGGTGAAGGCTGAAAGGCAGCAACCTCACAATGTGAAAAGAAAGAGAGGCACGAAAAAGATCCTCGCCACTTTTTATGTCTTTTGGCTTTTGCAAACTGAGAAGATGTTTAGCATAGCTGCTCATCGATACTGACGGTTGGTGCAAGTTGATGACATAACATTAACTGCTGAGCTCTGGCGATGAATGTTTGCTCCCTCAACTCAACATTTAAACGGGCTCAGGGGAAAAACTGAGTACCTGGAAACGAAACTAACAAACTTGCGAAAGCTGAGCAGTTCAACCACTATAATAATCTATCCACCTTTCCAGACGACAGCTAGAGCGGTAAGGGGGGTGGGGGGGACAGGAAAGATAACTGAAGCTAATAATGTCAGAAATGTAGGAGAGGAGGAGGACAGCAGCCATCATGCTGCTGTGAGAGCCAGCTAGGCAAGAAGCAACAGGTGGGATAGGCAGCAGGATAAAGCTCTTTATATTATTCTAAATATGATATATTACCCACCATCTTTTCTGGCCACCCCAAACTGAATCCCCCTAAGAGTCGCAATAAACATTCCTTATCTCAAACCCAGAATCTCTGCGCTAGATTTCCCTGTGAGAAATTCAACATCAGCAGAACACAAGATCTGCACAGCTGTCTGGAGTGAATGCAGTGGCTCTTTGGCTGCAAACACACTCTGTGCTACACCCAGCCCTCAGGCTTTTCCACTGAGACACTGAGGCAGATTCCACAGGCGTAATTCCACATAATCCTTGAGTTTACTCAGATGCCATGTGAAGCACTTTGTTCCTCCTGTCCTGCTCAGAAAGACCTGCTGAGTAACCGTTGGGCAAATTATTGCTCCATGTGAACCCATGTCATCCCTAATAATAACCATCATTACTGCTAAACAACAATGCTGAAGATTAAATACACCAGTTCAGATGTTTCTTTATCAGCGTCCCGGTGCAATGTTTTAAAAAATAAAGAAAGGATGAGATGAGATGTGACCTAACGGCAGACTGTGAGAGCTACATGTTCTCTAATGTAGGAAACTTATCTTCAAGGCAACATACAAACATAAACCAAGAGCTGTGCACTGAGGTGCCTACCTGAGAAAAGAGGTATGACATGACAGAGTCATCAAGCACAGGGCTTTCTGACCCCTTGGCAACACCATAGCGATATGCCCTGGATGCCCCACCACTGTACCAGCCAGGGAAGTAGTACCTGTAGAATATGACAATGAAAAAAATGCATTCAATCCCGTGGATATCATTATTTGAAATATGGAAAAGAGGCCAATGAGAAAATACAGAGGAAAAATAACCTTATTCTGAAGAAGACATCTTCTGAGGCCGACTCGTCGAGCTGAAAGATGTGGTTGGGTGAAAACCACAAGCAGTCCCTCTCCCGGTAGAGACCAAACAGGCTGCAGTACAGAGGTGAAATACCTAAAGCAGATAAAGAATGACACTGCTTTTTTTTCTACATATTTGATGATGTAACATGTTCTTTAAACAGTACATCTTATCTGTACTGTGTGTCACTAGTTCGATCAAACTACAAATCTAATAATAATCTCTTTATTATTTCCCTAATGAGGCGTGACTAGGTCATATCCCAGCTTCAAGGGTCGCTGAACAGTTGTGTTAACTCAGAGGCAGATTCTTCTGTTTCAAGTACCAACACAGGTGAACAGAAGGTCAATGAAGAATATGTCAGCTGTGTTTGGTTTATCATCAAACACAAAACAGTATGCAGGTCTGCCCTGGCTCTGCTCTGTGTATTAGTTACATCACACTTCTATTGACGCTTAAATTTTGTCTTCGCAAAAAACCCCACAAAGCAAAGCTGCCATATTTACACAAATATTTCAGCAAAGTGGAGAAAGTTCGACAGACTGTAAACAAAACCTGGAGATGACTGAACAACCCAACGATTTTTCCACTGATAGCTTCTCACTGTGGCCTCTTGATAACCTTATCTTGGGACTTATGCCCCGAGTTACATAAAACACATGAATGGGAATGCTTCACGCAGGCCGAGTACTCACTGCATGCCTTGGCTGCGTCTATGCACAGCTCCTCAGCTACATAGTCCCCTGGTGGGTAGCTGAGTGAGCTGCAGTCAACCCCTCCCTGGCTGCTGTGGTAGAAATGAAGCCTTAGAACAGCAGCGGACGGTCGTGTATCTGGAGAATCCCGGTGGGCGTTCCCATTTTGGTGCACCGCAGTGAATGTCTCGGTCACAGTGTCCATGGCGAGCGGGGAGGCCATCAACAACATGCATTGAACCTACAATCAGTCAAATGCAAAATGTCAGCAGGACTGGCTTCTTAATGAGGTGGGATGAAGCTAATGTCACGATCAAGAAACCTGGTCTCCACTGTTATCAAAATGGAAGTGTTATGTAAAGCTGCAGTACAGAGGAGCCATTATTCTCAAATGGTTATAAAATCTGTAAATCTAATTCAAAAAGAGGTTACTTCCTGTGAGGGGTCTTAAACAGTCATATGTCTCAATGTTACGGACAATATTTAAATTTCAACCTGTCAGCACAAGACATTCAATTTTCTTATTCATTAATTATGGTGAATACATGCAAACATAAACATCTCAGTGGGAGACGTAAAACTTCTTGGACTCAGCAGCGTATTTCTGCAGCTTCTATTTATCTAAGCTCTACTCCCCTTGTCTTCAAAACAGAGTTATACCAATATATTAGGTAAATTAAGGATCCAGGCATACATAGGTTGTCATTGCTTTCACCACTGAATCAATAAATCAAAATAAAATCCCATCCAAGCCTCATAGCGGAGTGATGTTTTTAACAGAAGGGGCTGATGAATATTCTCACCAGTATCTGCGCTTTATATTCATTCTTAGTTTAAAATGAGTCCATAGATTGCTGTCTTTACAGTGACATGAGGTTCAGAAACACGCAGATGCACAGTAGTAAGAGAAATCGGACAATTGTGTAATGATATTGATTGTTATCTTTTATACTCTGTTAAATAATAAACATCCCATTGGAACACTGCACGTGATATTCGATGCCATAACATTTCTCACTGAAAGAAAATAAAAAAGGATGTGAAACCTCGCTGTTCTTCTGCAAAACACAACCCACATCTTCTCAATGATATAGATTTAATAAATGTAGATATTACAGATTCGCAGTTGCGTAGATTACATACACGATATGACCTACTTTTTTTAAAATGATAAAACATCACTTGATGAATGCAAGCGGCCGACTTCCTCTGAACGAAATGCAGAAACATGTTTTATAAGAGTCGGATGTCTGTTGTTATCAAGTTAATCCAGATGCTTCTTTGCAGAGCAGCTACTACCGACAACCTCCGCTGACATCCAGACAAACAGCATAGACTTGGCCGCAGCCGGGGAACTCAGGCAGGCCGAGATCTGCTGAGCTACCATTAGATATAGCTTCCATAGATTAACTTCACGCTAGCGGCTTTACACACCCACCTATGTCGGCTCGCGTTCAGCACCGTGCCAGTACGTGCATTTCAACAACTTGCCCCGCTCACGTCGAGTCTGAGCTCGCACCTGTTGGCAACATGAAGCCGTGGAAGCTGCGGGAGAGATGAAGCCCCGAGTTTTTAAACACTTACTTTGGCGTGCGAGCCGCAGACGTGCAGCTAGCTAGCTTGCTGCTAGCCTCCTAAGCTAGCGCAACGGCCAGGACGGCAGAGTTTGACAGCTGCGGCCGGACCCCGCCGCTCGGCCGCTCCCTCGCAGATCACTGTTCAACGCGGCTGCCTGGGCAGATAACGGCGTGGTCACGGTCCAGATCTACATGGGGGGAGAACCATACTCATGCCCATGTCGCACTCAGACCACCGGCCTGCTTCTCAAGCGGCCCCCGGTCAGCCCAGCGTCACCCATCTCTCTCCCGAGGAACTTCAGCAGTCTATCTTGTCAATCTCGAACTTCGGCTAACGCTAGCTCCAAGCTACGCCGCTGAAGCGACTCCTCCGACCGGGATGAATTTTGTCAGCGGGAGTTCGTCTCCTGGAGCCGGGGCATCGGACTACAGCTGCGGGGACGGTTCCATTATTGCCGTGTTACATTATTAGCGACACAACCGAGGCAGAGGAGCCGCGGGTTCGAGCCTAAGTCAACAAACCAGCCTCTGATGCTGCCTTCACTTTCCGCCGGAAATGTCACAATTACACACAGGGAGAGAAAAAAGAGGATTCAGGTTCTGTCATTTGTGTTGTTGTTGAATTATGTTGCAAAGAAAGATGGATTTGTAATTACTCAATGTAAGAAAATTATTTATGATAATTTGTGAAAATAAATGAATAGAAAATGGGTTGGGCATCCATACTTATAGATATAAAAAAAATATATAAAAAATACAATCATTCTGAACGTTTTTCATTTGTGAGTTATTTATATGAGTGTAGTGTGATCTAAGTGATTTAAGTGTTTGGGTGAACACTGAACTGAACAAACGGTTCCTCCGAAAGATGCTGAGGCCATGACTGTGTAGGTCGCTCAAGTTTTCCAAGCACAGCTGGAAAAACCATCTGCTCACCCACCTCAGGAGGGGGCATTGTTTTGTTGAAACAGGAAGTGGTCCGCCCCAAGGTGTTGGGACAAAGTTGGATATAGCCACTTTTCCAAAACAAGAGTTCATGACCTGGGGTTTGAAAGGTTGTGGTTAGGTGGTCATGGGATGTTCTTTTTCCAGCCTTGTCTCTATTGTCGGCTTTAACATGTTAACTTTCTTGCTGCTGTTTAGTGTGTTAGAATGTTGCACATTTTAAATAGTCTTTTTTTCTATATGGGAAGGAAATTTGACCATAAATTTAGCCCAAGTGTTTGACAGATAATACCATGAAAGCTTAAAAACCAGGGCTGATTGCTCTCTTCTCCACCTTGAGACCAGTTCTGTCTGACTGCTGCTAAAACATTTCACTCAAAACCACAAATGCATGAAGGCCAGGGAAATATCCGCTGCTACCAAAAATATTTGTGGAAAGTTTAATGCAAGTCCATCCAAAGGACAGGATGGATTGATGGACCAAAATGCCAGCACTCCATACTTGGACTGAATAAAATAGATGAATTGTTTGAATTAAAGCTGGTCACAAGTAGATGCTGCTTCGTTTAGAGAGGGTATAAGTTGCAGGAGCAAAGATAGTCCCTCATGGACGACAAAGTAAAGGCAAACATTTATATCCCTTTGGTGAAGACACACACACACACACACACACACACACACACACACACACACACACACACACACACACACACAACATAACATAAAGGACACATAAAGGAGAGTCCTGGGGCATTCAGGTGCCACTTGTATTTGCTACCTTACACATAGGAGCGGGGGAGAGTCTTTTCTGCTCCAACACTTATCCCTGGAGTGGATCTGAAGCAGCAACACAGCCGGGTTGCCCTCGGCAGAGAGGATGGCAGGAGAAAAATGACACAACATGAGGCCAGGAGGCCGGGGAGGGAGTTTAAAAGGAAAAAAGAAGAGGAAGGGGGACAAGTGGAGGAACTGAAAGAAAGGGCAGAGACAACAACAAGGGCGGGGTTGTGGAGAAAAAGGGAAGTTAGGAAGGAGAGAGGGATTTGAAGATATGCAGAAGAGGAACTGCTTTCAAATACACAAGAATTTAAAAATCTGAAAACAGAATATGAATTTTATTCTAGAGTCTTATACAGTTTTCACATCCTGATCTGATCCAGACATGCCATTACTTCTCTCCCTACAACTGTAAATAACGACAAAATGTTTTAATAATCAATTAATCTCAATCTGAGTTATGATCTGAAAGACAGAGGAAATCATGACTTACCCTTTTTGCCAACATCTAGCTGAGGAGTTCACCTCCACTCATTGATTGAGTCGTTCATATCCCTGAGGATGAAGAATTAGATTTTATTAAAAAACAGTTTACACCCCAAGTTCCACTGTAAATCTGGTGTGGTGATGAATCATTTCACAAGATGCTTTCAACACATTTGAATCCAGCAGCCCACTCCCACACCAGGCTGTAATAAGCAGCAGGCTCCCCTTGTGCTGCCTCCTTGAGTGATACGCCGTTAAGAGCGAGGTATTGGATGACCATTTTTCTCAGGCAGGGGTGAGTTGCAAATTTCCGCAGATGTGCCAAATATTCCCCACAGAGCGGGAGTAGTTCTATTACTGTGTTGTTTTGTCCATCTCGTCCTTATTAAATGTGTTGTTAGACATCTGCATTACTGCTCTTGCATAAAATGACTTGCTTAATATATTTTTTATTACTGTGATCACCTAGAGTGTGGAAATAGACCAGAGAAGACAGCTACCATGCTCCTCCCTATGAAATCCTGAATCCTTTTTCACATTTCCATCTGTATTTCGATTAAACAAACAAGTTGCAACACATATGTCTGTGAGACATCGATGTGCTGGTTGGTGGATTATTGAACTTTGCAGAGAGCCAGGCAGTCAGAGCTTTTCTGAACCAGTTATGTAATTGCACTATTGATACAAGGATTAAAACAATGGACATACATTTTGGCAGGAAACAGCAGAGACTTCTAAGAGTAACAAAATCTGCTACCAGCACCTCTACAGCTCAGTGAAGGGGTTTCTTTTTAATTTGTACATAAACCAAAGTGTAAAACAATAAATTGGAGATTTAACTTTCAATCATTAAACTACAGTTATCTCCCATCCTTTACTCCATGGTTAACACCAAGGACAGAATTGTTTCCTCTGATTTCTCTCTCAAGTTTGTTTTTAATGTCTGACAAACTGTCGTCTGTCACCCACATGATTCACCACTAGATGGCGCTACATGCACACACCTCACATAGAGAGGATGTGTGGAGAATTACCGGCAACATGTGGAAATCAGAAAAAAATAGATTCAGGAAAAGAAGAGAAAAATGTGAGCGATGAGGAAATAAAAAATAAAAAACAACAGCAGAGATGAAAATGTTCTTCTTTTGGTCCCTGGAGGTTTGAACAGTCTCCAATGGTTTTCCATGCCTGAAACTCACCACCTGCGTCTCGCTCTCTCCCCAAGCCAACTCTCTCTCTCTCTCTCTCTCTCTCTCCCTCCCTCTCTCCATCCTTTAAAACCCTTAATGAAAAAACAAATCTGATGCTTGAGATGTTGCTATTCCAGAATATTCTATCTACCACAGAAAAGCAATTAACAGCACTTTATCATTTAATTCTGTAAATAAGGAAAACATCTGTTCTTTGACGTTTCACTAATTTCTTTCATTTTTTTTGAACCATATTCATAGAGTAACAGATTCTTGTTAGAGCAAAGTTTTGCCAAGTGATGACAAATGGACTTCATTTGAAATCTCGTCACGTTTCAAGTGTGTATAATGGAAACGATATGAAGCAATTCATCATAAATCACATTCTTATCCTCTTTAGGAAATTCTAAAAAGGAAGTTCTGGAGAATAATGAAGTTGAGGACATTGTAGTTTGACCTTATTTTCCTCCAGAAATACTTCAACACACTTCAAGACAACAACTTTGTTCCTGTTAATGACCCACAAAATATCAGAAGACATGCTTCATTCGCCCTTTTGGACTTGAGTCTATACACCATTTATAAAAGATCTTCACCAGGAGACGACCTGTCCACCTCTCACCTAATGTCTGCTGGGATTAGCTCCAGCTCCTCTCCGTGGATGAACAAGGAGAGGAAGTTGATGGATAATTGTTCCATGACAATGTCAACGACAGTTCAGTTTCTCTCTCTTTATCTCTCACACGTTTGTGATGACTGTTCATAACTACAGTCCTTATTGAACTTTCACTTCAAGGCTTAACTCACACAACCGTCCAAAATGTCCACACGGTCCAAAGACATCCACACTCACAAGGTTTTTGATTCAAACTGGCCCCAAATAAAAAGAGACACACATACACACAGATGAACAGGACACCTCGTCATCTGTGTGTGTCGGCTCCGTCAGGCCAAGCTGGGAGGCACAATTACCAGTAGCTGCCTTCTTGACCCTCTATCTGCCGACCAATCAAATTGAATGATGATTATCAAATGAGTGACAAGCTCCTTTAAGTTCTTTTCTTTTAACTTTCTCTTCTTCGCCAGCCACCGTTTGTCTTTTCATTTCCCTGCTCCAGTGTCTTCAGACTGTAGAAAATCACACTTCAATACATCAATAGAACAGAATTATGAAATGATAACAGCTTAATGAAGGACTACTGGGGGAAATGTGTTTATTTTCAAATATAGATTTAAGTAATATATTCTAATTTGATTTTATGTTGGACATAACAGTTAAATTTAAACCAGTTGTTGTTGAACAGTAAAAATTCAATGTTCACTGTATATTTAAAAAAGAAAAACTATGATTACATAACCCCCCTCCATCTTTGTCCATGCCCCATTTTCTTTTGACACACATTAGGGGACTGAATGGAGTCTCACAAAAGAATTGACACATGTCTCCTGACAGCTTCACAAATGTGGTAAAAGGTATTTGTCATCTGGAATGATCTTCATATTTTGTCTGGCCTGTGCATCTAAGAAGGGGCACCTCAGCGTGAACGATAATGTTTATGCCACATCATTAGCTTTCACTGAAGCAAAATGCAAAAATCTTTCGGGAGGGTCAGGGCACAACAGAGGTCTATGGAAAAAGATGTGCTTTCTGGCAGGAGAATGAAATGTGTGTGAAAGCTCTTTATTTCACTGTGGGGAATGAATGTTGCAGGTCAGGGTGAATTTTCAGTCAATGAATGTGAGTGAATGTAATGTCAGTGACAAGGTGAGGAAAAGTTTGGATATAGTAGTCTGCTGCGTGCCATCTTTACTTCTCTGTGGGTCAGGTTGTGTTGTGTCAATAGTCAGTTTATTTTCAGGTAAGTTTTAAGACACTGTCAAAGGTAGTATGTTGATGTTTATCAGCTCAGGGTAATTCTGAGTGGTGGCGATAGAAGCATGTGACACACAGATCTTCACACAGTCGACTTGAGGAGACCAACAGAAGTATCCCAGCATGTCAGCTTCCTTCAGGGCCAAGCATGATATTTATCACTTTATTGTGCCAAATAAGTTTGAATAAAAAAAAAAATGGCATCATTAACACGACAATCTGCACCTTAGAAAAAGGTTCCTCATTTGAATCCTGTTTTTTTTTTTCGGCCACTGGAGATTAGTGCTTTACGTGCTTTGACATTCCCAACACAGTCCTGAACACAGAAGAGCCAAAGGAGCTGGAGGAGTGAGTGAGAAAGTCTGAGTCAAGTCACTAAAAAGTCTGAATTAGGTGCACCATCTCCTCTAATGTAGAAATTAGCCATGTGTACATGTGTATTCATGTGTGTTCAGTATTCCTGACCATCTTTTATTCATAGAAATGAGAAGAGGAAAGCAGAGGAACATGTTAGCTGGTTATTCTTGTCCATATGCCTGTCATCTATGTGTTCACACCTCAACCATCCACCCACTCTACGTCTGTGTTTCATTTGTCCTCTATACTTACATGTTTTGGCATTTGTGTTAGTGTGACTGTGTGTGTGTGTGTGTGTGTGTGTGTGTATGCGTGTGTGGGATCGTGCGCATTTGTGTGTGCGCGCGCGCGTCTGGCTTGGGCAGCTAATTCGCTCAGCCAGAAAATGTCCCACAGCAAGAATTTGGAGTTGATAAAGTGCCTGCTGCTCCGTCGATATCTGACATGGTGCCAGAATGGGCAGCATGCAGCCACTTTCGATTAGCATGGCCCAACACTGTCCAGTCACAGCCACGGCACTGCCAGGAACCGCTCGCGTTTGCTGAGCAAAAACTCTGTATCGCCTGAAATAAGTTTGAGATTCTGCAAACAAAAAAATCTCCCGCTGCCAAACACTTGTCCAAAAAGGCAGTGGACAATAAAAACAACGATGTACGACAACTGTGATTCAGTGCTGGGGTCAGACACTGCTCTTGCCAGTCAAACAAAATGCTACCAGTGTTTTCCTTCCCTCTCACCCAATAATTAGTGAGATTAAATATTAGTGGATTAATTACATGGCGCTTGGCTGAAGTGGAAATTTCAAGCCTCAACAAATCCCTTTGAAAACGGAAACATATTCGTGGCTTTGGCCCATTCTGTTGTTCTACCTTCAGGCAAACCATTGTAGTACCAGTTGACTCTTTAATCCTTCGGCTCATCGTCATTATTTGATGTCTTTTGAAATGTATTTGTGATTTCATTCATTTGTGAATTGAAATTCAAATGTTTAGAAGCCCCGACCGACCGTGTTGTCAGCACCTGAAATCCTGAAGCTGGAAGAAAGAGCAAACGAGAAATAGAAAGTGTAATTTTGATGTTTTCCTGCTCTGAAAGGGCTTTTTCTGTGGAATTTCAAATATCAAATGCCAGATTTCCCATAAATAGATGAATAATAAACAACGCCATTTGAGAAAATGTCAAAAATGTCCTAAGAATAATAGCTCTCCATCGCATCTGAAATAAAAAGCTTTTCTCCTGCAAAAGAGCACATAACTGCAGAGTGCGTTCATGGATCAGACAATAGATACTCTACACTGACAAATGTAGCCCAGTCCACATTCATGAGGTAATCCCATCTGGGAATCCAAACAACATACAATATTTGAAATTTGTACGTCAACATTGTAGTATAAGTATTTAATTTTAACTCAACAGGGATGCATCTGCAGGTATTCTTCCTCCAGCTCATCTCAGAGGGCGTGGTCCATTGACACTGATGGTCGTTTAGTTTACAGACCTGTGGCACTGACTGCGGCACGATTCAGACCTTTCCATCAGTCCCGGTGGCGGCTCTCTCCAGGTGTTGCTGTTCCAGCTAATAAAAGATGAAGTCATTTATCTCTTAATTCCATCCTCTGATTTTCTCCCTCCCTCGCTCTCGGGCTCTCTTTCTGTCAGCACTCTGGCGCCTCCCTCTCTTTCTGCACTTCCTTTCTCCCAGCTCCTTTCCATCGTTCTGCCGGTATTTAGGGGCCCCGGTTAACAAGCCATTTAAGCCCATCTTCTCTGCTCCCTAATCACACATGCAATATTCATGTATGGCTGTCACTCATGCAGACACATTAGGGCCGTCATTCCCTCTCTGCTCTCCTCCTCTCCACCACCATGCTTCCTCCTCTCCTCCCCGCTCTCATCTTTCTGCCTCCGTCCTCCATTTTCTCGCACTTCCTCTCTGCCCTCCTTCCCTCTCATCCATTCAGTCTCATCCTCTGTTGCCATCTGTGTACATAGAAAGAGCGAGACGTTCTCAGGCTTTTCATGTGATCACCCGCGAAGGGCTGCGGTGAAAACTGTTTATCTTTTCATAGGCCTGCTATGTGCAGGATCTGCTCATTAATAATAATTTGCTGTAATTCAGCCATGATGATACGTTCTAATGACAACTATGTCTCTCACATTTAAGTGCCAACCCCATACTTGGTGCTTTACTTTGGCTGAATGTGAAAGTCTGTACGCTTGGTTGCTTGCAAATGCCACTGTTGATGTAACTGCCAACTGTACTTTGAGGGTGCAAAAAAACTATGGTGATGTGACGGCCTGAACCTTTGTACGGGCTCTCGAAATGTATTTTTCAAAGAATTTACCAAACCAATTGCATTTCAATGGATGCATGTTGAAGCAATAGAATGCAAATAAGGAGAGACAATGGGTCCCATTTCATCCCAAGATCCAGGAAGGAAGCTGAAATATTTGGGATAGGAAAGTCGCCATATTGGTCGCTCCACCCACTTGAATCTGTCTCAAAATAATAATAAAGTTACTGGAAAAATTAACACTTTAGCAAAAATCAGTGTGACGAGAACTACTTACTGACAGAACCTTTGAGAAAAGAAGAATCAGACTTTTTAACCATGTTGCATCTACATATTGATGACCTGATACATGAGACTGTAGTGATACTCCAGCCAGCCAGGATGTGGCGATCGAGGCACTTTTGCATCACTTTGAACTGCAGCCATATTGCCTACATATTCAGTCACAGATTGAAAGATGGAGGGAGGTTCCCCTAAACTATGAACACACAGTTAGAAGAACACTGGAGCATTAACACTCTCCTCATGGGCGTCCACGGTTCTTTACTGTTGGCTCTGCAGACTGGCATCAGTGGTCCCTGAGATAGTTGAGTGTGATTCATCACTCCAGATGTGTTCCCACTAAGGGCAGAGGCAGAGGGCTTTAGAACAGACCAGCGTTGAGCTGGACGGCGCCCCTGGTCATCTCGGCTCGTGTGCGGCTGCTCAGCAGTGGAAACCGATGTCATTGAGCTGGAGATCCTGACAATGCTTCCTGAGGCTGAATGGAGTCGAGTAATGAGAGCTGCGATTCAGGACATTACTTACAGCAAGCTAAGTGTTAATAGGTGTGCAAGCCAAGGCCATTCTCCAGCTCTTAAAAGTTCATTTTGTTTTCTTTGTCCTGCGCCTTCTCTTGATTAACCACCCCTGTCTGTATCTTTACTGGGTGGCTCGTATGTTCGTTTGTATGCAAGATTACACAAAAATGACGCAGCAGTTTTCAAGAAATTAGGTGGAAGGAAGGACGTGGGTCCAAACTTTTTTTTTTTCCACCTTCTTCAACATTGTGTTTCTTAAACATGCTCATTGATTTCTCCGAGAATGTTGCCTGGATCCAGAGGGAACAATCAGGCATGTGTAAGGAGCAGAGTGTGTTTCATTTGGTGCGAAATTTAATGAGTATTTAAGGATTGTTGGGCAGAGATACAGGCGCTCCACCGGCAGCTAACAAAGCGTTAGCACACGTTAGCTCATCTGCTAACACTTATTCTCTCTGCACCTGTCATATTGGTCGTGGATTCAGAATCACTTTAATTGGTTGAAAGTTTTTATACTACTACTGTATATAGTAACTGTGTAAGCAAATAACCCCCCCCCCCACTACACACACACACACACACACACACACACACACACACACACACACACACACGTTTCCTCTCCATTTCTTTCTCTCGTCTTTGCTCTGCCGTTCCTTTTTCCTGTTCACGCCTTGTCACCAATCAGTGTGGATGGGTATCCAAATGCAATCACAGACAATTATACTCCTCGCTGTGCTCGTGTGCGCTTGTGTGTGCATGTGTACATTTTAGCCCATTAGGAAGTGATGCATTGATTAGCCGTCATCTCTCGTGCCGCACGACTGCCAGTCATGCTGACAACAAACAAAAAGCAGCGACCCCAGATTCCCCAGCACACGCACACATAATTGTGTCTTCATTTCCCCATTATAAACTCAGGATTTGTTTCAGCCATAGTCACAACAGCGAGGTAAACCGCAGGTAATTCCGCTGACTGCAGGAGTTGGGAACATGTTTTTGAGATCCACATCCTCGATCGGCTGAATACAGATGATATATTTCTTCACTTCTATAACTTTCGGAGCTTTTTCCAGCCTGCCTTGTTTTTATATCTGACTCCTGCAGCCTGTGTCGTGCAAGGTCAGCTGCAATCATCATTTCATTTCAGCTGCACTGTGTCTAATTCTGCTCGTGTAAAAAACTGTGCAATCTTTCCAACATGCTGACCCAGTTGTGTGACAGGGTTGCCCACCATCTGCCACACTTAAAAAAAAAAATGGAGCAATGTTGCTGCTGCAGTCGGTGAAATGGTTTCTGTCAAAATGCTGCTCAAAATGACCACACAGAAGTACACTGGGGGATTTTTTTGTTGATCACTGAAGTTTTTGGAAGTCATAACTTACAAAACTTCCTGCCAACAAGTATTTGAAAAGTGCGCCGACCCCACAGCACACACATGCATGCCCGCGGAACATTTGGGAACAGATGTATCATATGTAGGGGGATTGTTAGCAATGACAAATAAAATTCTCGATCCAGTAAAGATTGAAATGTGGTTTCATTGCGGTATCGGCTTCTTTTAGCTGTTGCATGCTAACAAATGTGGCGACAAACCTGTAGCATCGACGTGTAGCTCACAGACATTTTACAGCCTTCGTTATAAGGCTTTTTTTAATTTAACGTGCGGGTAACGCTCTGCTGGGTGCAGTTCTACTTATGAGCTTTCAGTCGCATAACTGCATGAACAATTTGATCCTGAATACACCTGAGGTGGCAGTAACACATTCAATAAGAGAGATGATCACTGGAGATGTGACAGACGATCATTTATTGTATAGTTAATAACATAGCCTCCTCATCTTTGTCCTGACAAATGATCCATAGAAATGTTTTAAGTTTCCTCCAGGAATACTTGTGCTGGAGAAGGAGCTGCTTTTATCTCCTCTTAGTGGACGACTTGTTTAGCAGTGACGCTCTGTGTTTCTAAAGTGGTACACATGTACTACATTGTGATAATGAGTCTTAGCGAGCTCATTGAGCAGCTGTTGAGAGTAATTAGTATTTCATCTCGGAGTGTGGAGCGCTGTGAATATTCGCACTTTGATCAACGCAGCCATCTTCATTTCATTTTCTCCTCTTCTCATTTATTTGTCTCCTCCTCTCTGCACCTCTCTCACTTGTTTGTGCTCCCAACGGAGCAGGAGCAGTTTGCATCCTAATGGAAGAGAAATTCCCACCAACTCAACTCACTCCTTCGCTTGCATTAGTTTCCATCTTTCTTTGACTATAAAGGAGGATAACTTCATTTTTATCATCCAACAATCAACGTGATATTAGCTTTTTTCGGAAGGCCAATAAGGGCGGCCCAAGAGAGACAGACAAAGATTAAGTTTTTTTCTTTTTAATCAAACCAACCATTGAAATGTTTTACCAGAGGAAGCTAACACGCTAGCTGGTTGCAGTTGCCGACCTTTGAGTTGTATCTCCATCGACCGTGTTTCTGCCCATTTGTAGAATTGGAATTGGGACTGGTGATTTTCTCTGTAGCTGCAGGGAGTCATACTGGTTTCTGTTTCACTCCCTGTCGTTCAGCGTGAGGCTCAAAGGTGAGCAGCGGTGAAGAGACAAAGCAGCAGGATAAGAGGGAAGAGTTACACCACATCCTCAATAACACGTTTGGTTTTCTCATCAGACATTTCGCTGCTTCATGCCTGGTGTCCACATCACTCCAGAGTTTTCAAGCTCCTCCCTTCGTCTCCCTCCTCAGCTCTGTGCAGACCCACGGCTGTTGCCTCCCTCTTTGGTATTTGACAGTTCAGAAGTCAATTGTGACAGTGCCGCATCTTCAATTGTCATGTGAGTTGACCTATTGTTTCGCTGCTGTCAACGCCGGCTGCCGTGATGTCTGCCGCCACACCGGAGAGGTGAAATGACAGGCAGGCATGGGGAAGCAATCAGTGAGACGATAGACAAAGGGAAGTCTGGCAAACCAATTTAAAGACGAGGAATAGTAACAGACAGGAAGCCAAATCTATTCTATATATACAGTGTGAGAGAAAGTAAAACAGATCAAAAAGATCTGTGGTGATCAAAGCTGCTTCTGAACAAACAGGAAATGGGGAAAAGAAACAACGCTGAAAAATAGGAGCCGAACTGAAATGACCTTATAATTAACCAAACTGCTTTTGGGAAGCAACACAAAGTGACACGAGCTGTGAACCAGGCTGCTCACATGTGAAATGAAGTGACGCTCATGTGAGATTCTCTGACCTCCCTCTATTCTACTTCATCCCCCGAGATATTAATACGCTGCTTTACAAAGAGTTTTAACTGATTCTGTCGGGGAGCCCATGCTCAGCCACCGTGTAAAGAAAAAAAAAGAGAACAACAGCATATATAATGGAGAAAAGACCGAACACATCTGCATTCGTTCGCTTGTAAAGCCTGATCTGAAACGCATCGTTCCCTATTGGCTACAGAGGGCTGATTAAATGAGTTCAGTTTTAAAGAACCATTGTTTTTATCATCAAACTCAGAATACACCACCTAAGGATTCGCCGGAATTTTTACCCATGCTCTTTATCTTTTCTGTTCGGTTTTTATTTTCTTATTTCGCACAATCCTCTTTCAATCCCCTGATACAGAGCAAGGTAGAGTCAGTGGAGCGAGATCTTTCTGTCAGAGAGAGCACACAAACACACACATGTGCACATGAACCCGCACACACACACAGTCTTAAGCTTCCTTTCCTCGCTCTGATTGTCAGTGAAGGTGCTTCGTGACAATACATATTTCTTGCCTCTAAGAAGCAACATCAGATGCTGCAGCTTTAGTTTACAAGCGGTGGATTCGTCAGCTAAATGTGATCTTACATTTCTGTTTACTTGTCTTCGGCTCAATATGGATTCATCTTCAAAAGTGAAAGCACATGAAAAAAAGAGGAGCCCAATATCAGGTTTACTCGCCGTCACTTGCTGACACCAGCTTTAGCTTGTTCAGGTCCGCGGGGAGAGCAGGCCACACCACAGCTAAAGAGCCCTTGTGCTGCTCACCAGGCAAACAGGGTTCAGTCAAAGGCAGACGTGTTCACAAAGGAAAATCTCAAATCTCATGGAGGAAATCAAGTTCACTGAGTTCACAGAGTTTCCAAAAGCAGCTTAAATCCCAAAATAAATGGTTAATGTCCCCGCACTACAACCGTCTTTCTTTATTCCAATTAAAATGACCTCCCTGTAGCAATTCATATGCATGTCACGTGTTGTTTTTTTAACAGGTCATAATTCTTAAAAACTATTTCTTCCTCTTAAGTGGAAAATCCACAAGTTATAAGCAAATATTGCTAATTTCAAAGGTTTAACTGCTGGACATAAAATATCTCCCAGTACACTGGGAAGTAAATTCTAAGTGTGTCTGAGCTGGAGGCTTTAATTTTCCTTGTGTAAGTTGCACATGGCATGATAATTGCTTTCCTGACTACTTGTGATGTCATGAAATGGTTCTCATACGTCCACCTCTTAAAACCGAGGTTCAGAGAGAGCGCAGAAAATGTCTTTTCAGCTCTGAAAGTCTACATCACACGACGTGGATCAAACACGTGTTTGAATGTCGCTGGGTTAAATACTTAATTTATTTCATGTTCAAAACCATTGATCAAAATGACAGCTCCCTCTAAGTGCATCATTTATCTAGTCAATGGTTTTAAGCACTTTTCTGTTTGCTTGGTGAAAATACATCTAAGTATGTCCAACAATCAGAAACAGATACAAACATAATTATCACGGGCTGAGCACAGACCTCAGGAGGAGGTATTTGCACATCAGCGCACACACACACATGCCCTCAGGTACAGCAACACACTAGTGCATGCTAAATCATACCTGGAGCAGGTAAAGCCTCAGCACACACACACACACACACACACACGCGCTAGTAATCGTTGGAGGGGGTTATAAACAAAGCTGAGCCCTACTCTTCATTCCTCCTTGTCTTTTCCCTTTCATTACTCTCTCCTCCTCTCTCCCATGGCTGTTCTGTTGCATCCATACGGAAGAAAAGTAATATCGGCGCAGCTAAATAACATGGGGAATCAGTTGGAAACACACTGCAGGGTTTAAACTGGATCCAGGTGTAATGCCCCACAATCTTGTCTTCAGGATTTACTCAACTTTCAGCACAAACAAAGAAATAAACTAAGGGGAATTGCGTTTTTTTTTTTTCCTGTTATCAACATCTGCGAGTGCCACTGAGAGCTACTTGACGTTACCTGAGCAAACTTGTGCAGCCAGCTGTGAGTTTTTATTCCTGCTTTGTGGCTGTTGTTTAGTGATTTTCTGCCCTAGTTCTCCTTGATGAGACACGTGGAAGTTTTTCAAAGAAGGCCACACAAAGTTTGTTTTCAACCCTGATTTGTTTTGGAAGTCAGCGCACGCTCATTGTTAGCTGTTCAATGCATTCCTTCTAATCAGGTCACAGCTCCTCCCTTCTCTGGTAATAAAGCAGGATATCCGGATGCGGTGGCCTTGTTTTCACCGTTGCTTAATAATCGATTTTACTTCAACTTCACTCTCAGAAGACTTACAATTTTCGACCCATTTTATCAGGGAGTCATGTGCTGCTGTAAAAGGTGCTGAGCCCTGAGGTTTCTCAAAGTCACGTGTTCCCAATGTAGCAACAAAAAAAAAACTCAGGAAAAAACCTTTGTCCGGTGCAAAACAAAAGACAGGAGCAACTTTGTAAACATGTTAACAGCAGCAGATCTACCTCTGCATTGGTGTCTGAATTTGGTTTCTCCGACACATCGTATTCTGGCGGAAGCAGAAATACGCTGAAAAGAAAGGAAAAAGAATCATTCTGAGAGGAGAGAAGAAAATGAATAGCACCAAGAAAATAGAGGAAGCAGAGAAACATCTATTATTAGTACCCTTCCCTTAACATCGGTTATTTTCCCTTTCAGCTATGACGGGGAAACAGACAGCATGTGTTGTGTGACTCACAAAAAGCCTCATTACTATCAAACACAATATGCACGTGTGTGTGTGTGTGTGTGTGTGTGTGTCTTCATGTGTAACCATTTTGATGATTTCAGTCGGGAAATCAAAATGCTGCTGAGCAGGACTGGATATGAAAGCAGTGACCCTCACCACCGCGGGTCTGTGTGTGTGTGTGTGTGTGTGTGTGTGTGAGACCATGTGAGACCATACACATGGAGATGTAAACAAGCATTCTCTTGTTTACTCGACATACCTTTCAATTACTGAGGAGCTTCATGAAATTAATTTAGTCTCAAGCCACTAGCTGTGAAGCAAACGCGTTCGGCTGGAATACTAAGTGAATTGTGTGATCCTGTGAAAGCTCAAAAAACATGAGAATAAATGTGAAAATAAGTTATTTTCTTACTTGTTATTATCATAATACATTGTAATCTGAGACCAAGACGTTACCATGCAAACTGATAATTTGGCAACTTGACCAAACATAGTGAGACACTTTGTACGACGACACAGAAACAGGGACCAGAAAAACACTTCTGTGGTTAGGGCTGGTTGGACTTAAACACAATAACGTTTGAGCTCACACACACACACGGATGCCACTGCTGTGTGTGTTCACCGCCACAGATATGTCACTGAAGAAACCATTCAGGTCCTTAGAGTTTGGATTTCTTGGGATTTCCAGAGGCAGTTTTCAATATCTATGGGGACACATATACCAGAAAGGCACAAGCAATGCTCTGCCTTATTCTTTAAAAATGTTAAGTAACTGGTGATTTGTTTTTATGAACAAGCCAATTCAGGCTGTGAATAGAGCAGAGAGATGACATGCATCAAAGGTCCAGACCTTGATGTTTAGCCCATTAGTCCACACCAAGAAGCAAAATGTCCTCTAACCCTGGCCTTCAAAAATCCCAATGACCCTCAAACAAAAAAACATCCCAAACGTTTTTAACTCAAATTTGTGCTCGCAAAGTGAAAATGAAAACCATATACACCCTGCCCTCTCATTCATTAATTCCAAACACCCCTACCAACCAGAGGCCACTGCACAAAGTGGCTGAACAGAGTGTGCACACCACTGTGAATGAAAATCGATGAGTTTAGTGTAATTGAATGATTATGTGTGTGTATGTATGGGTGTGTATAGTGAATAGACGCAGGTAATTGAATGTTATAGCGAGAGCATGTGTGTATGCGTGAGCCATTCTGGTGAAGAGATAGAGGCAATCTGTGTAAGTGCTGCTACACTCCTAAACCTTTTACAGGCTTGTCTGTGGGAGATTTACGGGTGTGTGGGTGGGTCTGTCTGAGTGAGTCTGCTTTCAACCCCATGAGATGCCTTTTTAAACAGGCTTTACACCGCCACCTAAATCAGAGACAAGATAAGACACCTAAAGTTGCATTAATAGAGCTGTCAAAACAGAAGTGCTTTACATTTTCAATAAATCAACGGCAAAGTAACAACAAAACGTCAGATTTCTGTGACGGAGAGTCAGATTTTCCATTGCTGATATGTTTATTTTATTTTATTGATCAGAATTTAGTTTAGAAACGGAAAGAACCTGAAGCAATCAGATACATGTGGCACGCACATCTCAAAACAGATGTGACTTTATTTCGCAGGTTGTTCAAATTGCTCATGGGAAACGTGGACACTCAACAACAAATCCCAGTTTGTTCATTGTTTGAGTTTCTCATTATAATAAATGAAAGAAAGATTAGCCAACAGATTGTGATGTGTTGATGGCGTGAACGGCGTTGTGATGTATTTACAGCACTTTGACCTGTTAGACTCCTCCTCCTCCTCTTTTCAAATGCACATGTAACAAAACAAATGATTCTAAACTTCCTTTGCCTTGAATACGTATCGGTATCAGTTCAGTAGACACAGGCATGAAATATCTGCCGTTACCTTGTTTTGTCAGTTGGACTGAATGTTGCTGCAGTTATTTCCTGTCTCCTGTGTGTTTGGCTGCATATTCATGTCTTGGCTCCAACCTGTTCACCGAGCACAGCCTCTGTTTGTTTGAGAGTGTGTGTGTGTGTGTGTGAGATACAGGTCACAGAATGTCAACAATGGAGAGAGATGAGTTCCACTTGAACGGTTCACCACCTCTGCTGCCTCTCTCTCTGCCTTTTATCACTCCATCCATCCATTTTCTCCCCCTTCCTCTGGTCTCTCACTCTCTCTCTCGATCTCCAACTCTTTCCAGTTGTTCCTCCACCTCTTCCCCTCTGTCTCTTGTTGTGTGCGTTTGTGCACTTGCGCCGTGTACCAGGCAGAAATGCTCCTGTCCATGCGGCTCAAAGACTCATTAAAAAGTTTTGAGGTCAAGAGCTCTAGCATTGTGATACTCGCTAAAACTTTACGTCCTATGTCGTGGCAGTCAGATGTCTCAAGAGGTGAAGGCAAAGTGCGTCTGATCAAATATCATACGATGTCCGAGGATGCCACGCAAACATTAAAAGAGAGTCAAATATCTTCAGAGGTTTGGAGGATTCAGGTTTTAGATGCAGCTTTGAAGTTGAACAAGTAAATATTCAGGGGGTCCAAGAAATTCATCAGACTAAAAAGCTCCAATGTTTTGAAGGCTTGGATTCACTCTTCTCAAAGAGAGAATGGCCTTCTTCAAGTAGCTCAGACCTCATTACGCTAACTGAAGTCCAACAACTCAAATAAACATCGCTCAGACGGTCTTATCCAAAACTCAGAGGCCTGTTGTGAATTGTGAATTCATGATGGGAGAGGAACATTGTTGGATTCACAACAAGCTTCACAGCTTTTACAACTCGCTTATGATTTTAGGGGCTTGGAGGTTTTAAGGGTGTATTTCATTTCCACTGACACGCTATCAGAGAGAACTGCTCAGAGGGACACAGAGGTGTGATGGGATTATAAAGGTATGCCCAAACACTGACCCTGCACAGTGTCCCCACACCACCCACTGCCGATGCTAACCATTATCTGCGCGCACAAGGAAATACCAGCATTTGTTACGCTGTTGGGTCCCCATTTGTAAACGGTGATGCCGATGGATTTAAGGGAACCATTTCACGAGGTTCCAGCATTTAATGAATAGAGTTTGAGTTGAGTGTCATGCTCGGAAGGTTGGTTCACCTTGACAAATATGTAATTTACACCGACACCTCCAGCTAATCCTTGTTTTGCTACCGCTGCAGTGACAGATTCATTGAATCTATTCACACAGCACATTTCATACAAAAGGTGGGGACGCAGTGTGCTTCAAGATAAATGCAAAGAAAAGAAATCATCATCAACAAAACACGTAACAAGGTTTCAAGAAAAAAAAAAAAAAAACCCAGTAAGTAACTGTACTTATTTACAATATGTCCTTGGCCTGACATTAAAAAGGTCAAAGAGAATAACCATGCCTGTCAATCAGGCACAGAGTGAATTATTGAACCTGATTATTTCCTCTTTCTGAACTGGTATGCTAAAGTTTTGAATTTACCAGGGAGGTAGGTATTTATCTTCAGTGGTCTGAGGACGGTGTGTGATGCGTGACACATCCGTTCCTTTTGGACGTCACTGCTGTTCTGAGTCGATGTACATTTCCTCCTTGTTGTGGGGGCTAAAATGCATCACAGCTGCATTATGGAGGAAAAACAAGTCCGTCCACCCATTTGCTGTAATACTTTGCCATCATGGGTCAGGGGAGAGGGGGGTCTGGGCCACTGAATTTAAAGTGGACACATATGAACGGTGAGGCTGAAGTTACGGTTGGTGACAGTTGGGCAGTACGTAGTTATGGTTAGCGGTAGGTAGATTAATTCTCCAGGAAATGAACGTACCTCAATGTAATGTCCTCCGTAGTCATGGAGACAGGACTCAATATGTGTTTGTGTGTGATGCAGGTCACAGAGTGTCAACAATGGAAAGAGATAAGTTCCACATGAACAGTTCACCACCTCTGCCTCTCTTCTCTCCATCCATTCATCATTCTCTCTTCCCATCGCTCGCTCTGTGTTGCTGTTTTTCTCTTCTCATCTCTTCCCTTTAATCTATTATTCCAGCACTTTACCTTTCTCCTCCTTTTCCCTCTCACCCTCTCCGCATGTTTAACAGACTTTCCTGTGTTCATCTGTCCTGCATGCTAGTTTTCCTAATTTCTCTTCTTTCAGCGTCCACTCTTTTTTTACATCGACTCCCTCTTTCTCTCTTTTGCTGAATCCTATCTTTTTTGCCCTTCTTTGCAACCCCCCCTCTTTTTCTGTCTCAAGTAAGTTGAAAATAAACTAGATTTGAATTTGCTCTCTATAATATACAAAGAGCAAAAATGTCCAGACCCAAACACCGTCCTGGATTACTTTAGTATGTGGCTGGTTATATAACCTCTCAGAAATGATGTAGCCTCTGGGACACTAGTTCTAAATCTAATACCAAATACATGGTAAACTATTTCACAGTTTACGGCCTAACACATAGTTTGTGTTTTGTTCTGCCACTCCAGCAGGGGCGCTAGAGAGCACCCTAACCCGAACACACTGTTCTAACCACAGCTAAATCCTGATGCCATCTCTGGATCGCATTTCCCAAAACGAAATTAGGTTTTATGTTTAAAGATTTTCCCTTGAGCCTTTAGATTTTCATTAGTGTCTGTTTATCTTCTTATCATCCATCCATGGATTTCATACAATGACCGACATAAGGAGACATGGTGAGTCTGTGGGGATAAGATACAGATTATACTTATAGGGTTGGTCGACTTGCCTTGAACCATCCCCCTAGTTACTAGGGAACTTCCCATGATGCATTAAGCTCCTCTATCCTCTTCTCCCGCTCCTTCTGGACACATTCATACCCCGTTCATGCACTACACCAACTCCTCATCTTCTCTCTACTTGTGCCTCCCTGTTTCTGACCTCTCTCCTGTTGTTGCTTCCTGCACAGATGGAATGTGGATCTAAACACTTTAAAATGCTCCTGTGACCCTACTCCACAACCATGGGCACAATTGTTGTTGTTTGTCTCATTATCATGAGCATTGGTCTTACTATCCTCAATGAGTAAATGTTTTCACTTCCATTTTCTTGTTCTCAAAGCACCCAACAAAGTGAGGTCAAGAATTTACAGTTTATTCGAGAAACAAGTAAGTAATTTTGAGGAGGTGAAACCTCTGGCAGAATCAGAGCTGGTTGGAGTCGTTGGAGAAAACCAAGCAGTGGGAGGCTTTGAGGTGATCTACTTTTTATGCTTAAAACTTGTTGGGCTCACAAACGCAGAGAGCATTTTAATCAAATCTCAGGAAATTCAGCAAAAGAATAAATGGACATTTCCATCTAATGCTGTTATGCGTATGGTAGGTTCATCAACAGAAACAGCTGGAGGCATTAATTCTCCTGTCAGGTGCTATTAAAACTTTGCAGAGGAAGAGCCGCGTGGCAAGATTGCGTAATTGGCAGAGCACCAGTCAAACAGTGAAAACTCAGAGACCAAAACATAACGGAATATTTAATATATGCGTTATTTCATTCTGATGCTTTCTGTGAGCTTCAACTCGAGCTCAACGAATCTTTCCCTACATGTACAAAAACATAATTCAACGATGTATTAAAGATGTATTCTAACCACGTCCCATAATCAATATGAGCTGACTCTTGCTGATGAGCACTTAGAAGCTGGATTTCTAAATGAAGATAATGATTTTTTAAGTGTTGCTGTTCAAAAGCCTTTAAAACTTATTTTATTTTTTTTACTCCAAATGAACTGTGTTAGGTGTGTGTGTGTGTCCATTCTCTCCCAGTGCCTGACGTCTACAGGTGATTAGCTAAAACACCAGTAGAGACCTGGAGTGGGTGCCAGTCGCCCTCTGTTAAATGTGTCTTTATGGGCAGATCATCTTCTTAGGAGATGTTTGTTCAACGTTTTCTTATTATTGACTTGATTTTCTACAAATACTATGAAAGGTTTTCCTCCTAATCTTACTTCTCCCACTCCTTGGGCTGCACTGAAGGTCCTGGACTTTCTCAGGTTACGTTTCTTGTCTCTGCGGCAACACGCCTCCCTCCCTGCATCAGAAGTCTCTGCTGTTTTTGCCTCATCCCTTCACTTCCTGTTTGAAACCTCTATCTGCTCCACCACCTCTACGCCGCAGTGTTTTCCTCTGCTACGCTCTCTCCGCTAATCTCTACTTTAAATAAGAGGCACGAGCATGTTCAGTGCACACATGCACGCGTGCGCTCACACGCACGAGCACACTATTATACAACCAGGCGTACAAACAGAGACAGGCAGGCAAGCGTGACATACAAACACACGCAGTGGCACAGATGAGGGTAAGTCCCAAATACAAATAAATGTGGATACGATAGCGAGTGCATGCACACACACACACACACACACACACCCTCACCTCTGCACAAAGCAATACAAGCGGCTTCCTGTTACTCTCAGGTAAGTCCTGACAGTTATTCATTTTAGCCACTCGAGGGTAGTAGAGGGCTTTCACTCTGCGATATATGGATCTGAATGGGACATTTCACACACACACACACACACACAAAGGAACACGCTCCCACAGGAGTGATAATGGGAGGTGACAGAACAAAGTCCAGTGGCAGAGGGTCTCACTCACTGTGTGACCAATCACAAGCCTTTTATGAGCTCTGGCTACTGTAAATGTATATGAAAGGCCCTGACACTGTTTGGGTGTGAAACGTTTTTCTTTGAATTGAAACATGATGTGAAGTGATGGCTGTGGATTTTTTTTCATATAGTTCAGCAGTCCGCCACTTTACAGAGGCCTTCATGACCAAAACAGGTCAATTTTTTTAGAGATTATTTCACGGTACTGGGGTTTGCCTTTTAACAGCATATAGGAAGTACGAAGTCTGTTGTGCGCTCGGTGTCATGCGCGCACGCACGTACACACGCCCTTTTGAATCTTGAAATTAGAATCAGGAGAGAAAGCTCCGTTCCCTCCCTGCTGCTTGTTCCTACAGCAAACACAGCAGAAAGTGGAGTGCTTGATTTGCTTTAATCTCACCAGTAATGTGTCTGTGTTGGCGGCTGTTCCAGTCTGCTGAGGTAAATCAAGTGCCGCTGAACTACTTCAAATATTTGAAGTTGAAGTGACATTGTTAACACAGAAAGACAGATTTTGGCTGTTGAGACAAGAGGGGTGGAAGAAGGGAACGCCTATCCCAGATAAAAATCAGTCACTCTGTTTAACTTTTGAAACTCTGCCAGCCACTTTCCAGATCGCTCTTTTGTGGAATTAGAAGTAGTAAAATAGTCCAAGAAGTATGATTCAAGAATGATTTCTTCTTGAGTTTTTTACCACCAATTTCAAATCTTCGCTGTGTTTCAGTCCCAGGACAGCCCATAATTTGCAATTCCGGAAAAGCTCACACATTAGTGGCAACGGCTTTTATTATTCATCCCGCCTACAATCTCCTCGCATCCGATCAGAAAACACATCACAGCCGTTTTAATAATTGCCTCGCTTGGACGACAAGACAAACAGGGCCACGCTGCATACAGAATCATTGTAAATTCCAACTGGCCACCAGGGACCTGCTCTGCAGCAGAAATAAGAAATTGCAATGAAGCTACAGTAATAGATACCTTCAACACGTGATGCGGCTGAGATGCATTCATCTTCCCCCAGGCTCATCAGCAGGACAACTGCATTAAATAGAATGTATAGGATGTGCATGTACACACAGGTGGGCCTTCGAAATCAAGCACAGACATGCAGTGTTGTGATGTTGTGGCAGCTTTGATTCAAACAATCAGCTGGAAACAAAGTGGAATCTCCTTTAAGCTGTTTACAGACGGTTCCCTCCATGTCTCAGATTCACAATCATCAGCAACCAGGAAGTGATCCCGTCAAAATAAATTACGTGACCCTTCAATCGCGACTTCTAACATGTTGTCACATTAGCTTTGTCCTTGAGGTCGTTGTTGTTTGAAAAAATGGGTAATTTCCTTGAATAGGAGAATATTGAAAAGATGTGGGTAAAATGCAAACGTATTTTAAAGGAACGTGGTGTTATTATGTCAATGCATTCAGATTTTTCCGGCTATTTAATGGTTACAAAGATTTTTTGGAGATGTGAAGGTACTTTGACATAACAAGGACATTTGGGGTGATTGTGAAGGGACATTTGGTTCAGATATTACGGTGGTGGTACGAACTGGGGATAGACACTGACTTGAGATGGTAAAGGTGAGGGGGCTATGGTCGAAGGAATGCATTATGTGAGTGTCTTCACCACTACAGAAACCACTATGTGTGTCCGTGCATACCGAGAGTCAACATGCTATCTTATCTGTGGGCCTTACACAGGCTCAGGCTGCCTTGTGCTGAAGTGCTAATGTTCCTCAGTGTGATTAACGCCACACCACATGGTCTCACAGTGCTAGCCACGCTGCAAACCACTTTGCTGTGGGTGTGTGTGGAACAGCATGCAAGCAATAGATTGTGACAGGACGTGTGTGTGGGTGTGTGTGTGTTACACAAGCTGTCAACCCGCCTGAGATCTCTGAGAGAAGTCCTTGACCTGGATCACCTCTTTATCCCCAAACTTGTAGAGCTTAAGATCCAGGAAACCACTGTACGGCATTAACAATCAGTATTAATGTGCGCTGCTGTTCATTTCAATGTATTAATTTATCATTATATCGTGATATGAGTATAAAATGAAACGGGGCAGAGAAGAGATGACAAAGCAGCCACACCTCCAGGTTCTTCAGTGGTACTATTGTATCTGTTACATGGCTTTTTAATCTTATCTCCAGTCTTTTAGCAGAGTAGAGAAGTTAATGTGCTCCTTTATTACTAGAGTTCACTTTTGTCCATATATAATATAATATAATATCATCTGCAGCTGGATCAGATCTCAAGTCTTGTCCCACACTACCAACACCTAACAGTGTAATATTCACACCAAGGAAGCGCGACAGCTAAGGCAACGGGCTATGACGCAACATTCCCTGTCTTTGCTTCTTCAATGCATCATTTAAAATGTTGCAGCAGAAACACAAGATCTCCACCTCTCCACAGTCCATCACCCAAACATGTCCTCCTCCCTCCATTCCTAAATCCAGCTAATTAATTCAATCAATTCCACGCGCACCTTAATTAAACAACACACTATGTTGTGCTTGAGAGTAACGAGATGGATTACGCTGCTGATTACACTGCACCAGAATACATTTCAAAAGTTACCTCCTCAACCCCGATCACATCAATCTAAAACGCCCAAGGCTCCGAACTCATTAAGCCCAGGGAAACTTGTCTCATCGAAGCAGAAAGACATACGGAGAAGACATAAAACAGTCGGGTAAACACAACTTTGAATCCCTCGCGCTGCATAACTAACTGTCAGTTGCTCTCCATCATCATAACTGCTTACTAATTCACCTAATTTTTTCTCACTCCCTGTAGCAATGTGCAACTTGCGAGTGATTAGTTCATTTGCAAGTAATCTCTTCTGCGAATAGGGTCATTAGGAGTATTGTGAGTGATGTCATGTTGTCAAGGTGCCACCGGGAGCCGGGATGTGCTGAATTGCTTCTGGACATTAAATTGCTTTTGATAACGAAGACTGCTAAAGAGGCAATGATACGTTTGTCTCCCATTCATCGGTGTTAGGAGGTGAAGCCCCGCTGCAGTCATGCGGGGAGCCGCCGGGTGAGATGAATGACGGCCGGAGCCATTTCTTTCATCTATTAAAAGTCTATAAAATCAATGAAAGTGATTTTAAATAACTTTAAATAATCCTCACATCCCCACAATTAATTACAGTGACTTTTTAACTGTGATGAGTCAGATGAAAAAAGGAAGATATTGACCTTTTTTTTTTTTTTTTTTTGGCCTGACCACTAATCATAGAGCTAATGTCCCACATCCGAGCAACTGGGATCCAATCAGAGCACACAATCAGTCAGTCAGTGAGCTGCAACACTAAGGCGACAGCCAGGAAAGAGACACTCGCACTCACACAGGCTGCGAGTGTAATATGAGGTACGACCACGGCTGATGAACAGGTTATCATTACACGCCTGTACCGGAATTCCTCATGCTAAATTTAATAAACCGTGCAACCCAAATGCGTGATGCCCTCGTATTAACGCAGAACGAGGTTGGAGTTTGGTGTTTTTCCTTGAGTCTACGTCGCTAAGTCCAGTGACGGTTTGGTGCAAAACAGAATTATTGATACAATTTAGAACGGTGTCCATATCTCACATCCTGGCGCATATCCAGGCGTCTCAGTAATGAGATACGAAATGAATGACTTGATTTATTTTGGGGTTGCGTGAAGCGTTCAGTTTTGAGATGAGTTGGAAAAAAAACTTCAAATGAAGTCTGAAGTAAACTCAGAGAAGTCATTAGTGGTGTCGTGTGCGGCTGCTGGATGCTGATCTTCAGTTTAGTCTCTGACTCCACAGAATGACTGTAGACTTGTTTTGATCAGACGTCACGTGTGCAGGAGTGCGATGTCATTGCGTAGGTTTCAAATCAGATTTGCTTTCGCACTTGAGTTCTTGCCACCTCATCACACCTCACAGTCAACCCCCACTCGCAAAACCCCCTCCTGCCGTTTTCTTGTAAACTCTGACTGTAAATTACAACGCGTGCGCCTTTTGATCGCGGTTACAATTTGCATTCCAGCGTCTCACCCCCTCTGGGTCAGCGTGCTGTCTCAGATCCACCCTGTGCAACTGGATCCCTGTATTGTGGAGTTCCAACAACACTAGAGTAAACTTTGATCCTGGACTCAGGCTGAATATTTCTTCCACACTGCGCAGGTTTGATCCTCCAGCGTAATTGGTGAAGGTGTGAGGGTGTGAGTGTGAGTATGCTGGCGAACTGCCCTGCGTGCACCCCGCCTCTCGCTCTCGTTCCTGTCACATCTTTCTTCCCTCTTCAATAATAAATGACATTTAATTCTATAGTTGGACAGTGAGGAATAAAAAGATTCATAACAAGCAGCGTGCAGTTTGTTATTGTCCTCATATTATTTGATGGGAGATTTAAACAGCTATTAAAAAAAAAAAAAGAGTGAAAAGTAAATAAAGATTCATTTAACATCCTCTAGAAACCACAGAGTGTTGGTTAGTGGGTCATTACTTCACAACACGGGTCAATTATGAGAGTTATTCTTCAGCTTAAGTCGTTTTTAAATCTTGATTTGTTGAGGGGCGTGAACTCTGAACTGTGAGGACTTATTAAATGAGGACACTGAAGGGCCGAGCTGTCCACTCCAGCACTCTATATGCACCACGGGGTGGATGCATCATACTGTAAGATGCAATAAAAATGCATGAGGCTCCAGACTGTTCCCGCCCTGCTATCTGACAGACACACAGCAATTGGTGCAATCACGCACTACAGCGAAGAGGACAAACGTGTGTTTGCGGTGTACGCATAGCCGTGAGTTAGAACGCGTGTGTGAGGGTGAAAAAGTAGACAGTGATGGCTGCGAGGGAAGATTGCATCTGGAGGTACTGAGCTCTCAGAAGGCCCCAATCAGAATTCCTTCTAAGACTAACTAAATCTGAGGCTGCAGAGAAATTTGAAGAGGACACAAGCAAAGGAATTCTGGACATTTTCAGAGCAAATTGAGGAGATTGGAGAGCCTGTGTGGGAAATTACGGGTATTGGATGGACTGAGGAGAGGATAGCAGTGGTTGAAGCATCCAAGGATGATGACACATAAAATACCTCAAATTCATGTTGCAAAAGGTTCCACAATAAAACCTTTTTCAGCTTACACCCAGCCATTATCTGCTCGTATTGTTTTGTCCTGTGTATCAGTGTGAGAGCAACTCGCACTGCAATCTGACACTGTTCAGTCTCCACTTCTCTACTCCACAATCTGGTGAAGGAAAAGAAATCCAGGGACCTTTTATATTGTGAAGGGGCACGAACACTTCAGTCTGGATGTCATCGGAGTAAAACCTCAACGCCCCAGCAGCCGCTGTTAATGTTACAGCCTCTGATTAATGCTCACAACTCCTGTTGTGTTCAGCGTGACTGACTGGAAACAGACAAGGATCGACTACAGAGCGGGCCCAAAGCTTAATCACGCCACTGCTCTGTTGTGACGATCAAAACAGCACGCCACAGACCCAAAAACGTCAGAATGACTAAAAAGATGCAAAGTGAACATTGAGACATTCAATGAGGAAAAAAGACGTAAAGATACACAGGGAGGAAAAACTGGGTTTGACTTGATGAAAAAATAAGATGCAAAACGAGTTAGTTTGACAGAAAAAAAAAAAAAACGTTTCCAACTTGATAGCGCACCTTCCACTACAAGCCCATACGCAAACATGGACCAGCCAGAGGCGTGAGACTGTGAGCAGGTCTGTTGCACCTCCTCATTAATGAGGCAGCATAGAGATTCTCGGATGGCTCCTTGCGGGAGATTACAGAGGCCGCTGTTAAGACGAGGCCTTCTGCTGTTGTGGGAAAATCTCTTGTGACTGATCGTCCAGGCGACACAGTTCTCCAAGAAGGAAACGAGACAGTGTCAGAAGCGTTCGGCACTCCCTCTTCTTCCTGTTTGCCTTTCTCCTGCAGCATCCATCCATCCATCCATTTATCCATCACAACCTCCTGTCACATCACTCTGTGCTTATAAAGCCGACTGTCAGCTGCCTCAGTAAAATGTGAACATAAACAAGTCAGGAGTGGACACAGGTTGTACACAACTGCCAGGCGCACAGAAAAGATTGAAACGCTATTGAAGCCCCATAACCAAGATGGACGCCTGCAATACATGAGACACACACACACACACACACGCGCCCTTTTTTTTTTTTTTTCCGAGATAACACATGATTTATTACCGTCACCACCCAGAGAGAGGGCCTACACAAGCTTAGGGGGGAAATAAAGAGAAAACTCACTCCCCCTATCCTCCTCTCTGAACATTAACATCAAACTGTCCCTCATTTAGCAGCACCATTAACTTTGTTGTTGACAAGCAAGTCTGCAAAAAGTGTTTGGAGATAAAACGTGCGCTCATCTCAGCACGTGCCGACTGTAAACAGTTCATGGGTGCATTTTAGGAACCCGCAGTCACATCCTGTTCATGTTTACCCTGGCGCGTGTTTCCTGTCGTCTCGGTAAACTTAAGCTAATGAAACAGCAGAGGTAGAGATAATAAGCTCTATCAAATTTGATCCGGGCCTTGAGAGCAGCAGGAGGATTCCAGCTCCGGATCAGAAGCAGCAGATCAATGAAGACTGAGACAAAGAGAAGAAGAGCAGTGGCTGTTCAAGCCCATTTCAACCACAGGGGTCAGACTTGGACCAGTGTGCTGCGGCATTAGCGTGGGTCTGGAAACGGGAGGTCAAATATTTCTGCAAAACTTGGAGGAACTGTTTTCTTAAGCAAAGATTGCTCGCAAACTTGACAAAATGAGCTCAGTGTGTGCTCTTCTATGAGAACTGGACAGGTGTGTTATCGCCGGCCTGTAGAACACACACTAGATATTGTTATCGCAAACAGTTTTTAATGACTCTGGTAAAAAAAGAAAGACAATCGGGGAATGTAAAGAGGTGATATAACGTCGGTTCGCTCATATCTCCTTCCAAAAGAACCGCATCAGCTTTTTGGAGTAAACACTCGCCGCAGCACTATTCTACTGCCCCGAACAACATTAACTTTTTGCCATGGGAAAATACACTTTAACTACAGAGCCGCACAATAATGACCACATTTATGAATCATGCTGCTGTCAGTAGTATGTTGCTGTTTGAGGGATCATTTTGATCCGTTCGTCCATTTCTTGTTTCATTTCCTCTCGAGTGAATCGGCTGTCAGACGACCCCGGGGAAATGTGATGAATTCCCTGAGTTGGACTTTGTGCTCTGCTACACTTTAATATAGAATTAATTGCATGTGCACTTCAGTGTTTGTGCTTTGTATGCATGTGATGCTGCAACACTGTGGCCGTGAACGATTCATACGAAAGCATTTCCTGTCTTAGTGTATATTGGTGAATTGTGTAATTCATATCTTGCTGCGTGTGTGTGCGTGCGTGCGTTTGTTTGTGTACCACAAGTTAATTAAAAAGACGCTTGAAGCCTGACTCCACTGCATCTCAAGGCCGCACTCGCCTCACCACTCCAGGTGTCGAAGGCAGAGAGAAGAGGAATATTTGTATTTCTTTTATTATACCTCCTATATTCATAACGTCCTCTGTTCTCCCTTTTTTATTCGTCCCTGTCTCACTGTCTGTCAGTCTCACACCCGCGGACTAGCTCTCCTGCATTGGAATGGCTGCTTAAAAACATACGAACACACAGACACTTCTCAGCTTCGACAAATTCCATTTCCCCCTGCAGGGACACGCTGAAAGTTTTGGATCTATTTAGATTAATGAAGACGAAACGTTGACACACTTAATGACTCTTTGCTCAAACAGTTGAGCTAGCTGCGTTTCACTTGAATGCAGCTTTGCCTAAACTGTGTTTCAAAGTGAAACGGTGCTCCCTGCTGCGTCAGGTAATTACACTGTGGCGACTTGGCAGCAGCAGCACGACCAGTGAGCGGCAACTGCGTATATGAGACGATTCCATAGCGGCAGCCACAGAACTAACATGGAGAAAATGACACCCAGGGAACTAAGGTGCTGAAAGAATGAATGGCCCGGGGACACACAAACAAATAACTCATAGAGACCCTTCACTGAGGCTGGATTCATATACAAGAGGTTCCTGTGCGTCTCAAAAGTCATAGCGTGTGTGTGTGTGTGTGCCTACAAAGCTGAAAATACACATTTCCTTTTTTTTTAATCCATCGAGCAGAAATGTGAGTGGGTGATTACTATTTCTTATCTGACAACTTTAGCAAAACCATTTGTTCTTGGATTGAATGCATTTAATTACACATTTATTTTGATTACATTTCCAAATATGAATATCAAAAAGAACCTCTCTGAATCTGAAGCCTGAATTCTTTTTTGGATATCAGTCTTTTTAAATGAATGGCTGCCTTGTATGCGTTTGTGTGTGTGTGTGCGTGTGTGTTGTTTCAAATGCAGAAGGGGAAATTGTGAGCAGCTGATGCTGGTTGGAAAAGGGCAGTTGGATAAACGTAATGAAGCCTTTTGTGTAAAATCTGCTCCAGAAAGTACAACAGAAACCGCGTCTCATTCTTTCCTTGCTGAATTTAGATTGCCTCATTTGCACATAAAACCAAGCAGCATCTTATCCCAGTGTGTATGTTGCACTGATCAATTACTTTATATTGCAGCATGTTGAACCATTACCTGCTGATGATTCTATCTGTAGTACACAACTGTTTTTATCTGTCGTTGAATACATCGCACTGTCAGTACGTACGCCGCAGGAGAATAATGTATTTAAAGGCTGCTGATGTAAAATTTAACAATTGTAAATTAGCATTTAATTGCAACCTGTCCAACTCTCTGTTCTGTATTGGTTTTATTTGGTTGCTTCTGAAACGACCCTCTCTTCCAGTGTCTCCAGGGCAACCACTGAAGCAGGCTCTTGACACTAATTGACAGCATATGTATGTAAGTGCTAACGTTTAACATTAGGCCCAAACTTAATGAGCAAAAGGAGAGGAGCTGAACGGATGAACCAGTGTAGCCGGTAATTGAACCACTGACCTTTTTAAGTGTTACACTTAAAGGAGGAGCAGTGTTGAAGGCCGGTGAGTCAGGGCTCAGGGCCGCTCACACTCTGTGAAGTGCTGTGACCAGAACAAAATGAATACTGGCCAGTCGAGATGGGCTCCTCTGGAGGACGCTTGAGGAGCCAATAAGAACTATCGAGGTTGAGAAACCGAAACTATACATGGAAGAAAATTAGGTGGTTGGATGTGACATGGGTCAGGGAGGAACCCAGTAAAAATAAATGACCTCTTAAACATTTGACCTACGATGAGTAAAAAGAGGATGTTGATGATGATTAAAAACCTGATTATATTTTGGCAGCACGCTCCAAGATAGCAGCTGAGTCTCAGTGAGCTCGAGTGGAGTGGAGTCATGACTTCAGTGAAACCTGCTCAGCACTCAGACAGACACCAGCGTTCCATTCATGATCTTTTGAGCCGAGCAGCGCACAGGGGAACCAGGAGGTAAAACCAAAAACAAGAAAACCAGGCACCTGAAACAGTGAGAGGTTTCCATACAGTGTGAAGGGAGGAGAAAACAGAGGAGGAAAACAAACTGTCACACCTGCAATGTATTTGCATTAATATAAATGAATTAGAATTCTCAGTAGGTTTGTAAAACAGGAACAAACACAAACCCAGAGATTTAATGAGTAACGCCTCTGTGGTTGTTTACATTGCCTCCACATGGAAAACACTGTCCAAAGTACCAAACCCCCCAAACGGCTCATTCTAAAAGTTCTAACAGTGGTCCGTCTAAAAAAAAAAAAGTAACTACCTGATTCAGACATGGCAACAACTGCTTCAGTGGGATTTATAGATTGAGGAAGATCTCAGAGCGAGATCCTCTATAGATCCTCGATAGATTGATTCAGCACCACTGAGACACGGCTGCAAACCTTCCCCTGGGCATTGTGGGTAAGGAATATGATATTTTGAAGAAATAATTCTCTAAGGAACATTATTACATGAGCCACCAGTGGGTTTGACTTAACGTCATCTCACTTGAGAACAAGGTTCTTGTTCAGTACTTGGTTACTATCAGACACTTGTTTTAAGACAAATATTGTTTTCAGCATTTTTGATCAGAATATCACTCGCTGGTGTTGATGTTTTTTTTTTTTTTTTTTTGCTGGAGCCTGAACTCGTGACACTGAGAGTACCTTCATGCCTTGTGATGGATCACCTGGAGCAATAAAACAATTTGTTTAAAACAGATCTGTCACAATAACCTTTACATCCACCATTTGCCATTTGGAATTTTTCCTTATTTTCAAATAATTTTTATTCATATCCTCTTGCTTTCCTCGGAGTAATTTGCTCCATCTGTTCTTCAATGCCTGCTCTGTCTCATACAGTATGTTGTCTTGACTGCTTCCCTGTCCATCTGCTGTCATTAGTCATTTATGAACATATCGATGCCATCTGGTGGATGCTCCAGTGCAGAGTGACTCGTGGTACTGCTGCATGAGAGCGTTCAGTTTTAGCCTGGGTGGGCCCAGCAGGAGTGAAAGGCTCGGCTCCTGGCATTGTTTGCTTGTTAGTCTACTCTCTGACGTGTGCTGATAACTGCTGTCACTATTCCGTGCTTACATTTAGATTTTATGCAGAACGCTTGATTCTTGTTTTCTCACACTGGAAAATAAATGTCCGGTAGCCCTTTCCAAATCGTTTTTATACACTATAGCGATACTGTGGGACTTGAATTAAAGAGACCTCTCAGGACATTGTTTTGAACATGACATCAATGTGAACATTGCTATAAACTGCAATCAGCTATCAAGTCTATGAACAGTTTCTGGCTTCAATATACTTTTACCTACACAGAGACTTTGGGGATTTCCTCATCAAGTGTGTTTCTGAATCCCACAGAGGATGCGCCCGAGGAGGCACAGCACGAGGATCAGACATTAGGGGACAGACTGAATGGCACCAGAAATACAATAACAGGAATATAAACATAGTATTATTCGGGTTTGAACTGTGGATTTAATGCAGCAACGTGAAGAACAAATTATTTCAGATGCATACTCAGCCACAGGTAAACAACAGCAACGACAGCCGCTTTGAAGAGCAGCGATCATGTAATTGAACGTGTCAGCGTGTGGACAGCTGACAGCACACAGACACTGAAGGAGCGACTGTTGTGCACCAACTGGGATATTATGCTCTCTCTCTAAAACCCCACAGATTTCAACAGATTACCCAAGACTGTGTTTTGACGTGCAGATTCCACAACAGCCAAACAAAGCGCACGGTAATTACACAAGAGGAGCAGCATTACAAAGCAGGCGCTTAAGAGAAGAAGCCACCTATAATTAAGAGCAACACAAAAAGTCTCCAGCCAGAGGCTAAGAGCTGCAGCGAGGCAGGATGGGAGGGGACAGAGGGAAACCTTCAGCCTCTGAACTTGTGTGTGAGGGCTGTAAGGGAGGGGACAGGGGGACCAACGGATGAGACGCAACACATAGTCATTATATTAGGTCTGATATCGAGAAATACAGAAAACGTAATTAATGAGACACACGTAATCTGGCATCAAAAATTGCCAAGTTTCAGCTAATCAGTCAGTCCAATCAGTGCAGACTGACGCATCATCGACCTCTACGATAGGCATGCATACATAAAAGCAAACTGGTGTTCCGTATGAGTGTGTCACCTCGGCCCGTGGTATAACTTTTACATTTTGTATAGAGGAGAATACATGTTTCATGTTTTCTTACAGTTTAAATCTATTGTACACTTGAAATTTACACAAACTTGTAAACTTGTCCCTGCTCTTAACCTGATAAACTCCTGCTGCCCTTTGAAACTCTGGCCATGCAAATATCAATAAATGATTTGTCTGCCGAGTATTTACACTTAACACTTTGATGTAAAAAAAGACAGACCTTTCCCCAGCAGTCATTTTGGACATTGGTGATAAATGCACCAAGGTGGAGTAAAATCATTACCTCTGTACAAGTAAGCACTAGAACAGTCATATCTACACATCTCTGCACCCTCTGTGCTCTTAACACGCTAATTAGACCTCACATTAAATTACTGAGAAGTACGGCATTTCTGTTCAACGGGGAAAAGACATGAGGCTGTGCAGAAAAAAAGCCCACAGAATGGGAGCCGTGCTGAAATAAACATCAGATAAATCAGTCATCTCGCAGGTCTGTCTCAAAGTCCGGCAAGTTTTAATGAATTAACTTTTTTAATTGGGCTGTGCTTTGACAACCTCACATCCCGTCCGAGCTGATGCAGTCTTTACCCTTGCCTTGTGTACATCTGAAAAAGCTACTTAATCAGCCTGCTCAATTAGGTTCAGTTTTGTACAAAAGTTTTTAATTAACGCTGTTTTTTCTTAATCGGTGTGCCTTTTGACAAAGTCATGAGAGAGATCGGGCGAGATAGGGAGGGAAGCCGACGGTTTGGTGCCGCGCTCTGCTTCCTCTTCCTCTTCCTCGTCTTGCGCTCGTTTCGATGAGTCATCGCGATATGACTCGGCCAGATTTTAATCAGCTCCGTGCACCTGCTGCTGGTTCCTACGACGTAACTCTGACAAACACCAAAGATAATCGAGGTTGAAAGGAAAGTGTTGCCTCGCCGAGCCCAAAATAACAACAACAACAGCGCCCAGTCCCATGGTGCATTTGTGGCGATGACACGTCGTCGTCGTGAATTATCAGTTCATTTCAATGAGTGATAACAGCTCTCTTGCTCCCTACTGGTCAGCTGCCTTCACTTTTGCTTAAGTTATTTCCACTATGACAGCAGTGATGAGCACACGTTCTGCTCAGCGAGAGAAACAAACCAAGTGCTCGTTACTTTGGGCAAATCATTGCAATAAAACACGGCAGCTGTGGATTTTAGAGGAAATGGAAAACGATGTTTTGGGAATTTAAAACCTGCAGATGTGAGGACCTGGTTGTTTCCTCATGTTTAATAAGTGTCTTATATGCTGAGGTTCATGAGGCCAGACGATCATGTGTCTTCATTGTCTTCACCACCATTACAAATTAAAATTTGCCCGATGATTTGCCAGGCAAAAAAAACAACAACTGAGTGATAAATGGTTATTGGCGAGTTTAAAATTCCTCAGACATCATTTTCCCAGCGGGTTATAGCATATAGAGTCCGGGCTAAACCCCCAAGGGAAAGCAGGAACAATTTCATGGAAATGTTTCATAATGAAAATCTACACTTCTCTAATAATTCATATTCAGATGGACTCTCGGAGTGCAGAGTGCTTGTTGTAGACAGAATCATTAGATCAGAAGCTGCCAGAGATGATGACAGCATCATAAAGTCACCTGTTATGTCACCGCATGATATAAAGCTTTATCACCTCCAGTGGAGGAAGGAGTCTGGCACCTTCTGACAGCCATGTCTGAAGAGCTGTGATAAGAGTGAAGAGGACAGCACGATGGAAATGAATGTGCAAGTTAACACCTCTACCCTCGTTTTTAACATGGCCAATGAGATGTCTAGATGTATATATATTTTAGAAATAATGGTCTGGCTACATATTACCACACAGGATGGCACGTTTGCATAAAGCCAGAGCAAAGAGGAGCCAATCTGACAATTACAGCCCAACAACTCCAGCGATGGGTGAGAGCAATCAAAATGTGTGAGCGATTAAATAAAAAAAATAAAAAAAATAAAAAAAAGTTTCTCCTTTTCAGTTGATGATGTGCAGGTCTTATCGCTCAGGCTGCAAGTTCATTTCAATTCAACATCCAGCACAAAGAAAAACCTTCAGCGAGCGCAGGACTACTGTCGTGTGGACTGAGAGCGCAGCGGTAATTGGAAAGCTTAATTGGGGAGATGGCATCTTGTTAATTGAATTAGCAGCAAGAGGGACAAAAAAAAAAGAAGACTGCTAATTCAGGACAACGTCGCAGAGTGACATTGAAGGATTGAGCGGGAGAGGGAGCGGCAGGTAAAGCGGCTGACAGATAAACCATAATACATGGAGAAGAAAAGAGATGTAGACGGGCAGATATAAGTGTCATCAGCAGCTGAGGGGAGAAGAGAAGATGGACAGTGGCGTCTTCTGAGCGAGGGAATGACTTATCTGGAGGGAGAGGGGCGTGGGACAAGAAACGTGAGACGCAAGAGGGAAGAAAAATGGGAGGAAGAGGGATGGAGAAGCGGGGTGATGGAAGACATGTGGAAAAAGATTATGTCAGAGGGATTTCACGCACGTACGCAGGCAAACAGACAAGTATGCACTGTGCACACACACACACACACAATGCATACTTGTCTGTTTGCCTGCGTACGTGCGTGAACAGACAAGTATGCACTGTACACACACACACACACACAATACACGCTACATCTCCTTGTAGAGAAAAATGTTGAGCTAAGTGAACTGTGTCATATTTCAGACGTCAATGTCAAGGGGTGTGTGTGTGTGTGTGTGTGTGTGTGTGAGACAATCAGCTTCCTGTTGACACTGGCTCACATGATAAACATTTAGAATCTCAAAACGTTTGAGTGCCATTCACCTTCATGTGGCACCCTCAGCTGCAGGAGAGTTCACTGTAAACGCAAATGATTCAAAATAAAATAAAAGAAGCAGTTGAACTAGCTCTATAACATCTTTAGATCATTAATACTGAGGCGGCTGTGTCAGCACACCGAAAAAAACTCATCACAAACAGTTTGATGTGCATTAGATCAAATGTGACAGCTTGTCTCGCTCTCTTTGATTTTTATGGTGAGTTACTGGATCATTACAGTATCTGAGAACTCAAAGGGGAAACAGCTCATCTCGGATATTGGAAATAACAAGATCTACACTAGTTGAGGCTTTAACAACATGCTGTCATATCTGTCTTTTATCTCCATGTTGGTTAATTCAATAAATAATAATATTTGAGATTTACAGTATTTGTGAGACTGTGCAGTGTAAACAGTCCAGTCAGCACTGGAGGTGTGCATGTGTGCATGGCGGTATATGAGGACCAAAACACAATAACAAGCGGCGGGGGCTCACTGCAGGAATGTAGACTGACTCCTGCAGCAGACGTAAAGTTTAGAGATGTGCGGAAGGAAAAAGCTTTGTTCTTGAGCGACAAAGAGAAAAGTCGATGGAAAAAAGTGTGAGAGTGTTTTGACGTTAAATTAATGGATTTGGGCTGAAAACTTTTCCAGCTGTCAGATTCAGACTCTGTCACATTTTCAGATCAGTGTCTGATTTCCTGTAACGCTGCGGAGCAGAGCAGAGCACCGACGTCCCCGCGGCCGAATTCCCCATTTTCTTGACATCACCCCATGAGCAGTGCAGGCTGGAACTCTTGTTTTTACTGACCTCTAGTGGTTCAAAATCTGCATGTTCCAGAACTGTGACAGTTTTAACTGGAGCCACAAACCCTCTGGCAGCAGGGAGTGCAATGAGTTGTCCAGACTCCCTGATGCTTGCAGTGTTAAACACATGAAAAGCATGTAAAGTCATTAACAAAGCGAGCGACGGTAACTGTCATTCTGCAATACGTGAAGCAAAAAAAGCTGTGTCTCTGAGGGGCTTGTCCAACTGTAACTCTGCCCCTGCAGGATCACATCCCTCCAGTTCTCAGATCACTGCACCAGCCTCCTCTTTGCTATAGAGCTGACCGCTGGTGACTGATCCCACGAACCAACGTTGAATAGGCTTAAAACCCAGTCCCGTTTTTTTTTGCTGCTCTGTTGTGAACCGTCCCGTGCTCTCAGGTCGGCTCAGTGTCCCCCGAGTGAAAACTTAACATGGAGAAACATAATTCACTTTTTATGCTCCACATATCTGGAACAAACTCTCAGAAAAGGTCTTTTAAATCATTTAAGACTTTTCTGTTTGCTTTCCCGTTTTATTCAGTCAAGACTATTCACATCCTCCGCTGCGCCGTCCTTTTTATTCTGCTGCTCATGTTCTTTTCATCTCTTTGAAATCTGTTTCCACCTGTCTTTGTGCTGGCTTGTGTATCTTCTTTAATATCATTTATGTGCCACGTTAAGCACCTTGAATTGCCTTGTTGTTTAAGAGGTGCTAGACAAATAAGCTTACCTTGTCTGTTCTCTGTGAACGATGCCCTCACAACCTTCCCTTTTGTCTTATCTGCTCTTTTATCTATTTAAAGATTCCCACCATGTTGGAGCTGAATGTTAATTCGATGAGTAGATCGATCTTTCTTTAAATACATTCTTTTCTCTAACGGACCCTCGGCCTATGTAATGACTCGTGTTTAGCCAGACCATCTGACCATTTTCTGATAATGACGGAGCAGAGGACATTATCAGAAGTAAAGTTTTACAAGGCTCCTCCAAATATTCGTAAAAAGATGCAAGGGCACCGGTTTTAATGGGGTTTGGAGATCATTATTCCAGCGCAGACAGGTAGAAATTAATATTTGAGTTGAACTTCTCTTTCCTTTTTAATACTTGCATGAAAACCAAACAATCCATCTTTTCGTTTTGAAGAGCTATTGAAACAGTGTCTTGCAAAAGGACACTTCAGCATGCAGGGTGGAGGACCAAGGGATCAACCGCTCACTTTCTGGATAGGGGGAAAACCCGCCAGTGTTGGAACGAGGATTTTTTCTTTGAGATCAGGGGCAAATTTGCACAGAGGAGCCAATTATGTTTCCCACATCCATCCACATTGATCCAAGTGCACAGCTCAGTCCTTCCTGTTATTTCTAGCTTTGAGCAAAGCCACACGAGCTCCCACATTGTGTGCTTTGATGAAATTAGAAAATAAAAACACTTCTTCTGTAGGTATTGTTAGTGAGTGACTATTTGCATCACGATATGTCTTCTGGTAGGACAGGGACACGACAGAGGTCAAGTTCACGTGTTCAGGTGGGACCATGAAGCCCTGTGACATTGGTAATCCTCCCCCACACACACTGTTCTACCTTCTTCATCCATATTCAAATACATGGGGTTTCACTTTACCAGAACAGCCAAGTGTTGGCTCTTGACAAGAGTTAGTGATGATCGTTTTGGTGCCGACTGTCTCAAATTTGAGAAAACATAAATAAAGTTGTGAACAAAATCAGGTTTACTTAAATCTGGACACTAGAAATCACTTTATTGGCAGCAGGTACTGAAACTCAAACAGAAAAAAAACCCCAGAAAACAATCTTTTTTTCCAGTTGCTCTTTTTACAAGCTTTTCCCCCCAAAAAGTGAACCTGAAGAAACTCTACATGAGCGACTCTATGATTGTCACAATGACAGATGAGTCACAAAAATGAAAAATTGCATCTCTGGAGTGTTCCTTAGATATATTTGCCTTTCCTCAGCCTTTTTGTTTCTCTCCTCATTGTTTCCTCTGTCGTCTCTTACTCTTCACTCCCGTGTGTTCACTCCTCTGCTCATCTTTCCCTCCTTTCTTTTATCTATCCATAAATCTCCCTCTCCTGTTACCCTCTGTCCCCCTCTCCCTGTCCCACCCTCCCTCCTCTCCACTCCTCCGCTGTTCCTTTTCCTGTCCCCACATCCCTCAAGCTTCCCTTTGTTCCTGTCTGTCAAGAGTGGTTCAATAACAGGATGTTGCTGCATAACAGAGGCCATTATGCAAATCAAACTTGTCTTCAGTGTGTCAAAAAAAGACATTCATTCTGAGGGTCAGAATAAATCTCCATCAGGTCATACTCACAAGAACAGGGAAGGCACCAGTAGAGAGATAATCATTCTTTAACATACGTTTACAGAAGCGGGATGTTAAAAAGCTGCACGTGAATGCTAAAATAACGAAGTCTGATGACTTATTTTAAATCAAATATTTCTGATAAGCCAGAGGTGCATCTTTTCTCTCCACTTCTAACTACAAACCTGCATTCACTCATTCAACCAGACGTGAAACACAAAAGCTGAACTGTTGTGACGGACTGGGTGTAAAGCGACGATTCATCGCCAGTGCAGAGAAATGAGGCCAAAATAATAAAACCAGCCTTTGACCACAGCCTCACACTCCCGGCTCAGCACTGCGGCACCGGCATAGTGTGTGCGGAGTTGTTTGTGGTGGAGTCGCACGATGAGGTTCTGCAGTTTTATTTAGCACATGAATCATTATATAACACGTTGCACGGAAATGACAAATGTGTAATTGTCTTTTATTTGAGCAACTAAGGGGAATGGCTGTGCCCTTGAGATCTAGGATGCTGATGCTGATGCTGTTGTTACACTAGCCTTGGTGTGAGTCCAGTGGTTGTTGCACTTCACCCTCCCTCCGCTCGTCCTGTCAGCTCTCTGCCGTGTAGGGTCTAATAATAAGGATAAAATGCCAGAGAAACTTGGCCAACAAAGGCTTGGCTCATATTAGAGGAAGATTTGTGGTCGTTTTGTGACAAAATCTGCCGTGACACGCTGACACAGAAAGAGAGAAGTGTTCAGGTAAGTCAACAAGGGGTCATTAGTCAGGGAAGCACTTTAAATGTTTCATTTAAGCCATTAAACCAACTGTTTGTTGTTGTGAAGAAACAAGCACAAAGGAGCAACTAACATTATTAAGAGGTGACGATTAGCTCAAGTCCAAACTTGAGTTAAAAAAAACTGCAGGTGTAAGTTATTTATTGAGAATGTGACATAACTGTTAGACATATTTAAGTTGAATGAAGGAATGGGGTTTATTATTTAAAAAAGTTAAATTAAACCTTTTTTATACTTCATAGTTTGTGAGTCTTAAAACTGTTTTTTTTTTAACTGCTCTGAAGATATTGTTCACTTTGTGGCACTAAATAATTCAAACGTTAATTAAAAAAGGAAAGCACAGACACATAAATATGAGCAGATTTTTTTTTTTTTTAAAAAGTAAGAAAAGAAAATTGAAAATAATAAAAAAAAAAAAAAAAAAAAAAAAAAAGGAGAAGGGAAAAGATACTGCAGAGAGAAGAAAGAGGGAGGAGGAGGAGGAGGAGTAGGAGGAGAAAAGAAGAGCCGGGGGAGAATGGGGGAGCAATGTGAACGAGGAGAGTCGTGATGAGTATGTTTGCTTTAAAGCAATCAAGCGCAGCAAATTAATGCCTCTTACTCTGGAGAGACAGAAGATGTGCTGATAAAAACAGAAAGACAAGAGTGGAGAAGACGAGAGAGTGGAAATGAGAAAAATGATGAGGAGAAGAGGGAGAAACACCCTGTTTTCTGTCTGCTGAGGACGGCGGGGCTGACGCACACGAGCAGACTGCCTATCAATCACTGAGGATTCCAGCTCCTCCAAGCCTCTTCACCTTCTGCAAAGAACCTTCCTCTCTCGGCTCGGCTCTTGTCCTACATCCTCTTTTCTTCTTCCTCCACTTCATCCGCGTGTCCTCCCTCCTTTCTTTGTCCTTTCTCTCTTATCTCTCTAATCTTCCTCTTCAATTTTGTAGCCCCTCTCGTCCTCGCCAGTTCCTCTTCCTCTTAAATTCTACTCTTTCCATCCACGAGTGTTTCTGAAGTCCATCTCTTCGCGCGTGTGTGAGACGGCAGAGGGATCAGTGTGTGTGCGGCGAAGCAGAACAATCGATAAATGCACAAACACACGTGTTTCGGCGGCGCGGTGCGTTGCGTTCCACCGTGCAGCGCCACAGGTTGCTAAACAAGGGCTTGAAAAATGGGCCACTCCTGTGAGCAGGCGAGGATGGATCACTGGAATACCTCTTTTATCTCCACTTCTCCTCTTGTCTCCTCTCCTCTAGTGTTTTTATATTCCTCTTTTTCTCCCACTCCTTCCTTTCTCTTCATCTCATTGTCTCCGTCCTCCTTTCCACATTCATCACCTTCCCCACCTCGTTTCTCTTTTATCCTCAAGTCATTTGGATTTCCCCTCTATTCACATCTCCTTTTCATTGATTCCTTCACTCCTCTCATAATCCCTCCACTTCTCCTCCTTTACTTTTTCTGCCTATTCTCTCTGGATCATTTACCTCCTCGACTCCTCTCTCTTTCTCTCCTCACCCAGTGATTTCCTTTATTTTCCCGCCACACACATTTAATTATTTATCTTCAATTTAACTCTCGTCTGATTTACCTCACATGCTCCTTTCGCTAACTCCCTCTTCAATGCGTCCCCTCTGCTTGTCTTTTCCTCCTCCTACCACCCCTTCTCTTCTTTCCTCTTCACCCGGTCCTGACAGCAATAGAGGCTGCCCAATAAAACAGGCATAAAAACGCAATACCTGTCTGGGCTCAATTTACACACACTCACAGACGCACGCCGCCGCAACATAAATCAGACATAAAAAGCCAATCCCTGTCTGCAGTCAATTTCCATAAAGATACAAGAGGGATGCTCCAGGAAACGATGAGACGGGATTGAATGTATGTGATGTGAATTATATTGTTTATGCAGCGGCTGTGTATTACACATATCTTTACACGCGTTGCGTGTGGACGTGCACGTGTATTAGCGTGGGCCCGTGCGTGCCTGTTGATCAGCTCCCAGGTGAGGGAGACACATTGTGAAGGCTAGTGGCTGTCGCAAGGCTAATGACACACACACACACACACGCGCGCGTACACAACACACTGCAGTATGGACACGCAATCGAATGCAAATATATGCACAGGTAACTACACTGTCATGAAAACAAATATATAGGCTATTTTGCTCGCATACACACACACACACACACACACACAGGTACCCACTCCCTAATGAGGCAGGGTGTTGCGGTGCTGGCACCAGAGCTGAGCTTGATCAGTTTTTAGAATTAGGCCTGTTTGCTGTGTCTCAGATGACACACCTGTTCCTGTGTATTCTACTGCACATACACATATAGTTGTGTATACACGTGTGTGTGTTCTTCTGTGGTATGGGTACAGCACGGATAGGTACAGTGTGCCTTGGTTATTACTTCTTGTTATTTACAATCCTTAATCTATTTTATACTTTTATGCTTGTATGTTGCTCACTGTGACTGTCGAACTTGTTTTGCCAGGATTTGGAATAATAAAAGACTATCTTGTTTATTTTCGGCTGAAACGAATTACGTCACATGTCCAACCAAGAAGAACGGTCTCCTATAACTCCGGGCTAGAAACATTTCATTTCACACATGCAGCAGACAGCTATTTACTCTTTTTCTAAACATGTCTACAAGTCAATTAGTGATCACCAGCTCCACTTCTGGAAGTCTTGCCGGTAGCAACGTATATGAATTTGGCTGCATGGGGCAAATTAACCAACATATACTGGACTTTGTCTTTCTATATGCATACTCAGATTCTGCTCAATACTCGGGTCTGATTTTTTTTTTTTTTGCCATTTGCGCACACGTGCGCATGTACATGCACGCACACACACACCCACATAAATGAGGACAGTGTGACCTGCATGAGCTAAGAGCTACAAACCACTTTCCTGTAATAACTGGAGCTACAGCTAATCCTATTTCCATTAAGTGTATGCTCCAGGAGGGTGTGTGTGTGTGTGTGTGTGTGTGTGAGTGTGTGTGCAGTTTCTTTAATCGTGTACATCTCAGTGTAAGTGAAGATTGAGATAGGTCCATAAGTGTGCAGCTGTTTGGGTGAGTTGGCAAGTAGCAAGTGTGTATTTGTGTGTGTGCGTGTGTGTGTCTGAATGTGTCCAGCCTGTAATTCTCTTTCTGTGCTGTGGAATGCTGTATCAGCAAGACCCTGACAGACCTGCTCAGCCTCGGCCAGTACTTCAATTGGGCAATCACCCCACACACACACACACACACACACACACGCACACACACACCTAGGCACAAGCGCATGTACACTCACACTGACACTGATTCACATGCACGCACACACACTGAGTCGTTTATGAGGTAACAAAAACAAGCAGTAAATCAAGGTGAACTGCAACTTACAATCAAACATATGGGTGAGTGTGCGTATTCGATTAAATTGTACATAAACTCTGTTGTTAGCAGCTTTTAAATTCACACACAGTTTTAACGATCTGCAGAACTCTTTAAAATGTGTGGCCCTGGCCCAAAGTCCAGTTTCATTTAAATTCCCTGCTGGAGCAAAGCAATGTCAGACGGAAAAGGACAAGAAAAGTGAGTGATTCTGACCCGTGGTCACTAAAACATCAAAGTTCAGCTCTTGCAGATAGAAACAGGATATCTTCCAGGTCAGTAACGGCTTGAATTTGATATATTTTTATGAATATGATGAGCTTTTAGAATGAACGCGGTCCCGTGTGTGACATTCACTTTGGGGAACCCTGTTATGATTTCTCATGATGATGGATGATTTATCTTGAAATATGAACTTTTTAGGGTGTTTTAAATTTGACTGAGTGACTTTACGATGGGAAACATTGTAATTCTTGTTTTTTGGCCGCGACAGAAAATTACATTATTATGCAGATGTCTGAAAGCTGAGATATTTCTCCAGTGAAGGTCAGTGCTTGTCAGCTTTCAGCTTCTAATGTTAAGCACCTTAAATATAATTATCCTCACAAGTACATGCATTAATTGTCTCATTACATTTTTAATCCCTGGATAAAACACATTTTCATAACTTCACTTGTATTATCTATATTTTAGTATCAAAGTTTAATAAGTCTACCAACTGTACTTTTTCATTTCCAAAATGAGCCAGCCAGCATTACCCAAAATTCACCTGGTGGGAGAAAACTAAAACTTCCAAAGAAATCCTTCATGTATCTTGATGGAAAATGTAGGACACTGGTATCTATGACTGTGGGAAAATTGGTGCAGCTCTACATTCTTTCAATAATGAGGCTGAGAGGCATAAACATCATGAGGTGGAAAAGAGGCAGAATTCTTCTTCCAGGATCTATAGACATGCAACACTAATGAGGTTTAGGGTAAAATCCATGTGGGAAAGATTCCCATACTGCTCTGACCTGACCGCACACACCTCTCCATTTCCTTTTTTCTCTTCACAGGAGGAATGTTGGGGAGGTCCAGTCATCCAATTATCTAATCAGTGCGCTCGCTGTGGGGTATATCACCCACTATGCACCTCTTCACCACACTCATCCGCCTTCACAGTCAATTTGCCACGCGCACCTTTCACATCCTCACACCTTCCCACTCACCACATAACCTCTCCACGCTCCTCGGTGGAATCAAGCACAATATTGGGCCGCCGGAGCATCCGAATTCCCATTTCACTTCCCACATGTTCAATTCAGAATTAGGCGGAGAGTCAGAACACACAGTGGATAGATTGTTGGATCCCTCCAGCTCCATCGTTTTCTCCCAAAGTGTACAGACTCTCTGACGCAGTTGAAGTTTTAATGATTGCTGTCATTCGTTATGGCAGATTGTGCCATCTATTGCCCACAACTGTGATGTATGCATTTGCTTAGGACTGGACCATGCATGGACCCTCCAACTGCCCACAGCTGTAGAGCCACCGGAACATTAAGAGGCTCGCTGTGTGGTTTATTGGAAAGGTATTTTTTGTGATTGATACATCGCCTCAGGCATAAACCTCGAGCTTGTTTTTTTCGCTGCATGCTGTCTCCCTACAACTAACACATTTTGTCTGTTAGTGTTATTTCCATTGCCACCAGCTGAAGAAAGCCAAGCACCAGGATTTGATCGACAAGGCTCTCGTCTCCAACGGAAGTTGGCTGCCTTGGTATCCTAGCAACATCAGCGCTATTTCTTCCAGACGCTGCGTTTGGAACCCAAACTGGTGAAGAAAGCCACGGGATATAACAGTGGCAGCTGAGACCAGCACATGATTGTTGTGATTGGCGAGAGCGGCGATGTTGGAACCCTGCTGTAGGTGAAGGCTAATTCAGTCTTTGCTGTCTCTCTGGTCGAGACGTACAGGCTTAAGGGTGAAACGCTTGTGACCCTGAGATACCTGCTGAAGATGCAGAATGGTATCCAACAGTCTGCCGACGAGAAGGAACGACATATGTTCGGCAGCTGCTGCACTTTCTGCTTGAGGCAGAGTGTCTCTGGTGTTTAGTTAATCGATTTAATGACATGTGACGTGACCGCAGCGAAGACTATATTTGGATGTGAATTGATTGACCACATGCACGTGCACAGCGCTAACATTTCACATACCAACGCGTGTGATTTACGTCACAGCTCCCGCACGATACGGGGACTTGTATTCTTTCGTCTGTGGACAGGGAAAATCACGTTCTCAAAGAGGATGGAATTCAAAAAGAATGGCTGGAGCTGGCACACGAAGGAGCGAGGAGAACAGAAAGATATCCTTCATTCCTGCGCCAGCACTTCTGTTGCAGAGGGTGACCAACACGCATTATCCGGCCTCGCTGAAGTTCCAGCTCGGTCCACTCTTTTGTCAAACGGTCAGCGGTAAGGCTATTGTGATCAGCCTCGACAAATTTCCCCGCACTACATTATACAGCTGTGGACTTGGATTTATGTGTGTGTGTGTGTGTGTGTGTGTGTGTGAAAGATGGAGACAGCAATGCACAGGGATGTTTATGCAAATACACAGACTGCATTAAACTGTAAATGAATTAATAAGCGACAGGAGGAATTAGCATTATTTGAGTTAATGGAGGTGGACGACTGTCACTTCCTAAAAACAAGCAGAGTTCGTCAGGTTCGTGTCAGCAACACGTCTGCATCATTATTCAGCTCCCTGCAGAGTCTCGGTGAATGTGTAATATAAGTGTGAATTTTTATGTTGACTTGCACACATGTGAGAATGTGTGTGGGTATGTGAGAAAGCACACACTGCTGGCAAGTTCTTGTTCTTTTATTTTGTGTGTGTGTGTGTGTGTGTGTGTGTGTGTGCGCATGCAAACCTGTAAATCAACATCAATTTGTGTGTATGTGTGCCTCAGGAAGCTTCTTGTACGTGTGCACATATTACGTGGTGTGTGTGTGTGTGTGTGTGTCTGCAGCCTTAATTTGATGTCTAAATAAGTGGTTCCTGCCCCCAGGGGGTTCCTGGCAATATATCACCGCAGCAACAATGGAACTGTCGTTGTCATCGTCCCTGGGGCCCAGCTGCTTGCCCGCTCATGCATGGCCTTGTGGGAAATGCAGACCTGGCGAACAACGCGCCTACGCTGCGATGCATGCACACACACACACAGAATGCACACTCTGATATGTGCTCTCATGAAACCTGCAACCTGCTCATTTATATCTCTTTTCATTTCCCTTCTCTTCCCGTTTTATTTTAATCTCCATGATCCCACTCTATCTTTCTTTCCATCTTTCTCAGCCCCGCTTCCCTCTTCCCAAGGTCAGATGTTTGACACTTGCTTTAAGTAAATGGGTTTATGGTGAAGTGCCCAAAACAGCACAAAAGGGAACGCTGAAAAGACCTTGGAGGGATACACTTAAAGAGACAGCGGAGAGACGGACAGTCGGAGAGAGACACAGTGCGGAGAAGCGGAAAAACAGACGAGTCAAGGAAGATTTGTCCTGAAAGAATTGGACACAAGTTGGACAGAGTCTCACAGACATCACAGACATTGTAAAATAAATCAGTAAGTACATTAAAAAAAGAATCAACTTAGGACCAAACCAAGCTGTAGACTTGAAGTTGAAAGAAACATAACATAAAAAGCATTTTCCTTACTTTACTTCCTCTAACAGCCAAGTTTTTTTTTATTTTTTTTTATTTTTAATTGTTGCATTACACAGAGGTAAAGATTAAGTGAGAGGTCAGGGTTGACAAGTCAAAATAAAACTGGACATGTTGACTTGTCACATTAGGAAACCATCAGGTCTTCATAGAACGTTAACTGTGGCTCTCTTCTATTGAGGAGTCCCAGTCACTCACGTCATTAATTACACTTGTGCTTTACCTTCGTCTGACATGTTCATATGGCTGCTGTGGAAACGGCCAATAGATCTTTGCAGCATTTCTTCAGATAAATGGGTGTAGGGACAAATTAGCAGATTACACTGGTAAACACTAGTAAATTGGTGAAGTAAATCTTCGGTTGTCACGCAGCTATGATCCAAACTACATGACCACAGCAATCAGTCACTGTGAGCCGAGGCCAGACTTGGACGTCCCCTCTCTCTCTCTCTCTCTCTCTCTCTCTCTCTCTTTCAGTTGCTAAACTCGTCGACAGTCACTTCAGTTTACCTCCCAAAACAAATCTCCCTCTAGCCTTGCGATCAATAAGCACACTCGGAAATCAATTACGCCAATTGCTTAACAAGCTATTAATAGAAGCTGACAAACAATAGGGCGGCGTGTGTCACAAGACCCAGTGTTTTTAATCAGTGCAACGTTCAACATCTGTAATTATGAAGACATAATGAAGACACGTAGTTACGGAACTCAATGTGCTTTTCATCAATGCCAGTCACAAATCTGTAATCACAAAAAGGATGAGATAGATTTATAAAATAAAATCATTTGAAGATGTTTAAGAACTCTGAAGAGCAGTGGTCTCATCCTGATTAATATATTCCTGTGATAGTAATTCTTAGTTTTCATACTTGGCTTTCATCTTGCTCTCTTGTGATTTACTGGATAACAGTTATTAAGGAATTTAAATCGCACTCAAGTCAAAGTCACACCTGGGCCAGGCATATAGAAACAATTAATTCCTTTAAATATTTACCTATTCCAAAATATAAAAATACTGAGCCATTACTCATGACTGCATTTTAATATATTGGCACAGTGTGCAATAACAAAGGCGAATCTACTCGAATCCCCCAGATCCCTGAAACCCACAAAGCTTCTAATGATTCAAGTCAATATGTTGAAGTGAATCAAAAACACGCTCCTCTGCATTTGTGCCGTGTGCAGCTCCAGTGTTGTTGTGGTGCAGTGAGGGAGTGATTGAGGGAAGGGAGAAACTGGCAGACTGTGCGAAAGCACGGGGGGAAAAGGAGAAAAGACAAAGAGACACTGGCGATAGTGGTGTAAATATGTCAAGTGTTGACCTTGGACATAGTTTAAGACCTGTCTTTTATCGGGCTAGCTTGCGGCCCTGAGAACCATTTGTCTGCACGCTGCCATGACTTGTTCTCTCCTCTTTCATTGCATCTCTTTCTCTCTTTTTGCCTCCTGTTTAGCTTTCTCATACTTTTCACCCTTTTTTTTTTATGTAAAATATCGTTACCGTCCTCACGGTGAAAGCTGTGCATTGTTAAGCCTGAGAAGGAATTTGTCCTCTCTGAGTCTCAGGTTGTTAGACAGTGACGTGTCCACAGGTCAGCCACAGGTCACTCACTAAAAGCATAGTGTGTTGTATGTCTCCGTCAGTCGGAATTCATTTGTCTCATTCCACAATGGAGCCGCCCAAGGTCACGGGACGCACCCTACACAGCCGGAGAGTTATGATAAAGATAACAGACGGCCGTCTAACACGCAGCCTGTTGGTGGTGCATCGACACAGGCTGATTTATATGGACCTATATGTCTTGAGAGTCAACTGCCATGTAAGTGCACTTTTCTAGAAATATAATCTGGCTAGGGATGAACAGCTTGACATGACGCAGTGTCAACTTGTGTTACACGTCTACTTGACACATCCACTGTTAATAAATGCTTAAATAACCGCACCGCTTCAAACAGCGCACAATTTCCATCACAATATCCCCTCCAACATTACAGAGGACTTGTTAAGTGTTTCTCTCTCCACAGTTTAATTCTATAAAGTGTGCTTGGCTTTTTGCTTTTGACCTAGTGACTTTGTGAATGTGAAACATCTTCACCTCCTTGCATGTTCATGTCAACAAAAACACCGTGGATATCTTCACAATGTTATCTGTTGTTAAATTGTGGTGGATTAATGCCAGTAAGGCCTTTCACTGGTTAAAAACACACACAGACTGCATTTATAGAGGGGGTCTTACTGACCGCTCACCGCAACTCACATCGGCCCAGTCACACACTCGCTCACAGTGTCCTTCTAAAAACCACTTTTTCTATCACGCGTTATTCTCACACTGTCCTCACAGCTGTCAAGAGCGATTTAGAGTTCTCCATTTTGTCCAGGGACACTCCACACGGCCGTAGGACTGGGGGGAGCTGAGCGTTTGACCGCCCACCTCCTGGCTAGAGCAAGGCCCGCGCTGCCTTCTGAGCCACAGAACGACAACAGCGTGCAATTCAAGCTGTTTGACTTGGGTAAGTGGAGTTGTCTGTTACAGCTGCTGTGTCAACTTCACTTCCATATTACTATCACTAGTGGTCTATTTATAATGCTGCTGTTTGTTCCCAGCCCTGGGGAGATTGCATTGATCTCTCCCAGCTCTCGCTATTTGATGTCTTTAAATTAGCCTTCACAGGGAGCGATATGAAACAGAGACTTCACGCCAAAATAAAATCAATATTTACATATATTCTCATTATAATGTTGCTATTCAATTACTGACTGACTGGGTTTTTTAATGTGTTATACCCTCTGGAGGACTGAGCGGAGATACTGCGGCATTCTAAAAAATGTAATTCAGGAAATGGCAGAATTAGAGCGGCACGATTATGAACAGAGGGCAGCCAATAGAAATCATCAGCGTCTGAGTGATATCTGTCGGGACAGTGATTGAAAAACATTCTCTTCCCACCTTGATAATGACTCTGGGAGCTCAGCGGCTAATTAAGCCAATGCTCAAAGGCACCATGATAGCTGCCCTGGTGAGGCTGATTAGTGCTCTGAAAACTTGGCCACCAAGCTCCTCCATCTAGGCCCTGATCCTCTCGTCTGCCTGCTGCTCTGGTTTACTACCAAATTGCAAAGTCCCATAATCCTGTTTCTTCCAAAACTTCAGTTCAGGGAATCATTGTCTGAGCTGGTGTTGGCTCCTAAACCCACTACTCGCCTCCTTAATTCTCTGCCAGCTAAACTCTCCAAAGTTCTCTGGCCTGATTTGGGACCGGCAGAGCTGGATGTTATTAACTTATCATTGACGACTGGCGCCGGCCCAAACAGCTTCTGTGGTTTAACCACCTCTGTGCAGACTCATGTTCTAAGCTGGAGAAATGTGTATTAGTCAGACACATCAGACTCTGTACGGTTTTGCTGAGGCATTGACGGTCCTTGGTGCTAACCTCTGTGCTACAACAACTGAAGGTACCTCCACAGTAGCAGACAGGTTTTTTTTTTTTTATCCAGCTGTCGTGCCCTGAACATGGTTTGTCACATCAACAAAACAAGAGGCAGTATTGGGCAGTGCTACTTCTTCAGGGTGTGTGTTAACAGGCTAACTATGACGCAAATAAGCGATAGAGAGGCAAAACCAAAGGACAGCGTGAGCGTTTCTTTCCACTGCTGCCTCTGTAGCAAACTGTCAATGAGCTCTTTCAACATTCAACAATCTGGGAGTCACCATCGGCCAAGCTGTATGAATGCATGAAACCTAATGTGCTGTATAATGCATAGGACTGTCTGTAGCACTTTGCACTATCTATTGATTGTGTTACTTTTCATTGCTCTAATGTTGTAAATGTCAGAGCAGTTCTTCATTTCACATCTCTCACTCCAGCGGGTGTGCAGCGCCGCTATAAAACGAACATGAACTCTGCTTGAAGAGGGATTGAATCTCTTTCTAAATCTGTCAGCCACACTCAGGTTGTGTGCTTATCCATGCATTGGGGTGATATTCAAAAGATTGTGCACATTGCGTGTTCACGTGTGGCGATGATATATTGTGTGCGGGCCGGCACGAGCGCACGTGTGTTCAGGTAAATAGTGCCCGTGCGTGTGTGAGAGCGTGGCCAGGATTAATGTATCACTGTCACGGGCCCTGAGATGATGAAGTAGTCAAAGCATAGGAAGATGAAAAGAAGAAAAAAAGAGAATCAGAATAAGAGAGCGAAAAGGCGGACGAATGAAAAAGAGCATAAAAACCAGGAATATTTCTTTCTTCTTTCACATGAGAAAAATATGTTACCCTCACCCCTCTGACCAAGAAAATGAAAAACATGGAATATATTTCATTTTGTGGAAAACAGAACAAATCGTATTTTTTGTGATTTTCTTTACATTAATGACTGCGACTGCAAAATAACAAATCTCATTTTCAAGCAAGCACTAAGCAGAGAGCAAATATAATAACGAGGCAAAGACACACTGTTAGAAATGGAGAGGAGTGAAAACACAACCTCCCTCTGGGGAGAACATGTATGAAACCCAAAAGAGTAAAGTGCAGTGCTCTGCAAATGGCAGCGAAAGTGTCAAGTTCAATGACAAGGTCAACAAAGAAGTGGTAGAGTGTAATCACCACTCTAAGGTGTGAGGGAGGCTATCTTAAGGTCCCATTCTCATAGATATAATGAGCCTGTGTGTGCGTGTGAGTGTAGCTATGCAGAGGATGCCATAGATACAGGAAGTGTATCGTCGATACAGCTGGTGAACCTCTGGGTTGCCAGCGGAAATTCCAATCAGACCAGCTGAAGCCATCCCACTTCCTGATGCGAGTCCAGATTAAACCCCCCAGGAGTGACCTCAGCTGTCACTGACACACACACAGCTAGTTATGAACAGTGCATACACAGGCAATGTGTTCAATCACACATGCACGCACGGTGATGCTAATTAAACATGAGAGGCATGTGCCCCCCTCCCCCCCCCACACACACACACAGAATGTTGTTTTGTATCAGGGAGACTAATAATAATGTGCTAGTAATTTAGTTTATTTCAACACACATGAACGGGTTCAAGCAACATACACACACATGCACACACATACACACACATGCACACACTCCAAGGTGTTAATTAAACATTGTGACAGGTGATGTCATGTCCCTTTGCCAACAGTGACAGAATACCCACCCCAGTGCCCACAGTGCTAACCAGCTGCCACGCCTCACGCACACACACATGAACGTCTGTAATTTATGAGCATGCCACTTCGACACTAACTCCATGACCCAGACGAAATACTTGGTTCACAAAATATAGATCAGATACTACTTAACTGGAATGGAAAAGGAAATGCATGGACAACGTCAGCACCACCTGATGTGCAGCACGTGCTCTTTCATATTTACATCATTTCTGTTCATCACAATTGGATGTAGCTGCACTAAAACTTACAACCAGTTGATTGTGTCAGTCTTTCCCTTTAGAAGACATACTGCCTCGACGAATAAACTACAGTTGATTTTGTGTGAATTGTTAATCTCTACTTTCTAATTTGTGTTCATGTGCACATTCCAGTGAGTCTTTGTACGTGTGTGTGTGTGTGTGTGTGTGTGTGCAGACACAGCTCGTAGTCCCTCTATGCTAATAAAGCTTACAGATATAGCTGTCAGTTTTCTGTGTTGATTCAGGCTCATAGCCAAATGCTCCAATATCCTCCCAGACTGGCTGTCTCCATCTATCTACATCTTTCCATCTGTCCCCCCCCCCCCCCCCCCCCTCCATCTGTCCCCCCCCCCCCCCGCCCCATCCCTATCTGTCCCTCTATCCCCTCTTTCTAGCTACATGTGAATCTGCTCATCTGTCTGTCTCTCTGCCTCTCTCTTTTCTGCGAGAAGTAAGTCTACATTGAAATTAACATTTGAATGTGACGCTTTTGGTGAGGAAAGGAAAAAAAAAATACCCCTGAAGATTTTCAACAGCCCTGGTGCAATGTTCGCAAATGTTGAAAAATATGTACCGACACGGTGGAAACAAGGAAGATGGAAAAAGACCAGGAGCAAATAAAAAACACAAACGGCATTTCTGCTTCATTTCAAAGTTACAGAGCTGTTTATAGTTGATGTTTTAATCATCAGTACTTGGAGAATTATTGACAAGAACAAGACAGCCACTCAGACAGAGACAACTGAAAGAGTGGGCACAGAGGGAAGTGAAATATAGCTAAGATTACACTGACCTTGATAAAGACTGATAGTGTGTGTGGGGGGGTACGTTTTAAAAGTATGAGGCACCATGAAAGTGATTTGCCTCTATTCATGTCATGACAGTTGTTGCATGGATCTTTCCATCCCATCCATCGTACACACTGAGGCTGGGAAGACTGGGCAGGTTGAGACAAGTTGACTCTGAGCCTGGGGAATGCTGCACTCACAAAGATGAGCCAGTGGGCTTTGAGGTCATCACAGACGATGACTGAATCAGGGAAGCAGACGGCACAGGCCACACAGGAGGAAGGTAAACAGTGATGCCGGTGGATTTGTTTGAGGCAGCGTGTTAGCCAGAGGAGATGTGGGCAGAACATCAGCTGAAGAGGGAACCAGCAGAGAGGCAGCTGACTGTGAAATAGCCGCGCTGGTTTCAGGGACTGACAAAAGGGAAACAGGGGACAGAGGCATCTAACTTCCAGTGTGAGACATTTAATGAGCGAGACCAGGTAAGGCTTAACACGCTTGGTGAGCCCACAGAAACAGAAGAGTATGAAGCCGAAGAGGAGTCAGGACTGTAGGCTGCATTCAGATATGGTGACTGTGGTGCATGGGCCTGACACTCTGAGAATGGCTGAGTGCATGAACGTGCACGTGAGGGGCCAGCTGACTGGGAGGAAGCGGGCTCTGCAGGTAATTGGACAACACATTTAAATTCAATGTATTGCAACCTGTTTAAAATCCATGTTTACATGCAGGTAAACAATCACCCTCTGTACGCTGTGACTTATTTAGGATCCATTTGAATTACAAACACTTCACACGTGGGAATACGGCGAACAGCCTACTTTGCATTGTAGTGGCTACTCTGTGTCAGTTTCAATTTGAGTTAGACTTCATATTAATCTGTTTGGAATACAATGATGGATAATGAGGGTTTCCTTTTACCCTGCAGCACTGCTACACTACGTCCAAATGCATTGTTGTGTACGCGACTGCTCCTCCTGGACAAATCAGGTTTCTCTCATCAGCCTCTGTGAATATTGAAATATTGACTTTGTCCTTGATGTTTGAAGGTGCAACAAGCAATGTAGAACTATTTGTAATGTAAAACCGACTTTGCATGCTGATGAACGGATATAGATCCCCTGATTCCTACCTTTATGTTTTATTTCTATTTTACGGCCCTCTGTTTGGTTCACTCCTATCAACCAACCTTTCCCTCCTGCCTTCAGCAAAAGGTGAATTTAGCAGCTGGAGAGGTGGTTATTATTTCCCCCAGGAGCTGGTCCAGATCCAAACCGAGGTTTCCGGAGAGAGAGTATTGACTTTGATTCATCAGGAGGCAAGAAACCAACTGTGAATTGTGCTGCATTGTTGGCCTTCATCTGCCGGGATGTTGAACTGGGAAAATGTTGGTAATGTATTGAGGATGTAAAGTTAATCAGGTGGTAATGAATTGACGTTGACTTCAAAGCTGGTTCTGTTTTCGGAACTGTAACTCAACAGAATCAAAGAAGCTCTAGAAAGCTGAAAACTGCACATGTAACGACACTGACAGTCTGTAAATATTTCATGCTATCACCGTTCTCCTTTATGGGGCATTTCTTATCATTTATCGTTTTTCCTGTGCATCAAGGGCGGGTAGTAAAGTAGTCCGCCCTCACGCCTGAGGACAAGGGGATGTGGCCTACAGTGTTTTGTGGTCTTCATCTGCTCCTGTAAAAACCTGGTTGGTTTGACCACAGCTTTCGTATCGACTTTCAGCTAAGCCTTTAATGCCGACGACTGGCACCAGAGGATCATGAAACTTTACCATCTTATTCTGTCATCATCTGCTCTGCGCTCAGCCTGGGGTGACAGGCTTCATATACGCAGGCCATGTCCTTCTCTTGTCTCTCTTTCACTTTGTGCATGTGTCCCCGTCTTTCTGACTCGTGTTCTCGGTTCATTCTGTCCCTCTGTTTCACTTGTTCTCTCTAGACTCTGCCTTCCTCTACTCTGTGTCCTGTCTCTCCTCCTGTCTCACCTTGCCCTCATCCCCTTCGCTCTTTCATTCATTTCCAGCATCCGGCCCTCTTGTTCTGCCACGATGGATATTTGTTTTACATTAAGCTCTCATGCTTCATTGCTCTCCCTCATCTGTACTCATCTCATCTCCTTTCTTCCTTTTATTTTTTGCATATCCGCTCCTTCTTTGTTCCTGGTGTACCGTCTCCACTCTTCCACCTCGGGAGAGCAGTGCATCAGTTTAACTGGCATCACGGCATCTTGTTCACTGAAATATAAATGACTGCGTCTCTCCTGCACATCCTCTACCTTCCATCTCTCCCCCATTTGCACAGAAGAAGAGGAAGGAGGACCCCGATGAGCCGCTGACCGCGGGCTTATTCCCAGGGATGACACACATGTTTGTACCGCACCGATTGTCGTTTGCTTTTCATCTAAGGATTTATTGATCTCTTGACCCGTACTCACGACTCTCCCTCTCTTTTTTTTTTTTCTCTCAACATCTTTTCGCCTCTGTCTGCAGATGATCATCGTGTCCCCGTCTCTGGCTTTCTATTCTTTTGTCCTTTTGTCTTTTGTTCTTTTCTATATGCTTCTGCCGAGGCATGTTCGTAAAAGCTTAACAGGGGCTACTAGTTTCAATCGATCAATCATTCAAACAAACCACTAAACAACCATCAATTAACAATAATGATTCAATATTTGATATATAAAGTACAGCAGACCTTGAGCTGTTTTTAGCATGAAGCCTGTGTCTAACTGTTCCCTGATAAGCTAAGAAAGTTCTGGGTCAGGAAGTTGCTCTGTGTCTGTCTACAGGAAAGCATCACTTATGTCTTGAGACACCATCATTTGTACTGGGTATAAACAAGTATCCGTTTCTGTGAGCTTGTGTGTGTTCCAGTTTGTGTGGATGAGTGCAGTGATTGGATGATGTTGTGCATCAGTGTCTCTCTCCCTCTCGCTCGCTCTGTGTTTGTGCAAACCCTGCATGTGTGTGTGTGTCTAGAAGTGTATTTGCTGCACTCTGTAATTAAAGCAGAGTGTGCCAACTCAGTGACAATGTAATACCACTCTAATCATCCTCTCGTCTCCCATCTGTGTGCCCAACAGGACGCTGTCTCTCTGTCTCGTGCACACACACACACAGGAAAGAGGATAGAGTCTTACTTAATTAGAGAGAAAGACTGTAGATATGGAGACAACCAATTAGAGGGCGACAGAGACGTACAGTATACACATTTATATCTTATATTTCTTTGGGTGGTACTAGTATGGAGACTAGGTTTGTGAGGGACATTTGATGACACTGTGTTGTTTATGTTTCTGTGGACAACCTGAGACTATTTTCCATAATTCCTTTCACCATTGTTGACCGACACGGATAGATCAGAGCTACAACTGTCCAACAAAATATTGTCTGTATTTTGCATTGTAATTCACTGAGGATATAAAGAGACTGCTGTTTATGGAAGTGAGGATCTGGAGCCTCGGTAGTTTGTCAAGGTCGTGACTTGAGGTTGAGTTAAAGGATGCACAGTGTTGTGGAGGGTGGGAAGACCTCTGTTTATTCTCAAAAAAACAGATTGGTAAATGTATTTTTCCTTCATCAGTCTTTTATGTTTGAGAAGAAGAGACGGCGGGACATGGAGCCAACAGTACTTTAACAGTTCTCTTCTCTTTCCTCTTCTCTTGGCTCCTGACTTGTGTCTTCATGCACCTTCCTTCTGCTCCCCGTTCCTCTCCTTATCTCTACCACTTCTGGAAATTGGACGGTCTCATTTCCAGCTGCCAGCTCATAACTGCTGTGTCCAACAGGCTGAACAGCACACTGTCAGTGTGTTGGACACAGCCTGACGGTGGTCTGTAACTTTTATAAGTGGGAACGCTTAATTTCTTGCCTGGAGGCTGGTTTACTCGGCTCTTGCTGTCTGTGCTACAACAGAGTCGCTGCGTGTTGAGCGTCTCAATGATCACAACCATGCACAGGATTTCATTAATTGTCTGCGGCTGCTGGATGGGTGGTAGCTTTGACTTGAGGGAACCGAGGCAGAAGAGGAAGGTATCCAGCTGCGAGATTGGTCTTTGAGTAAATTGCTCAGTAGCGGAACTGTTTTTGTTTTTCTTTTTCAGTCCTCTTGCTCAAAGATAGCTCACACTGGATGTTCCTGATATTTCACAACACAAGTCTACTCACTTCTGTTTGCAGACACAGTAACAAATGCCACTGAACCCATAAGCCATCATTGCTGAGGATACAGAAGCCAGATGGACAATGATGGAACCACAATTCTCTACCTGCTTTATAAACTCAGTATTGTCCTGCCCCCTGCGCTGATGTCCACTACTTTTCTTTGTTATTTCTTGAAGTTAGCTTTTCTCCCATTTTCCACATGTTTGCAGTTGCATTGTTTCCTTCCACTGCGGTACTTCTGTGGTACTCCTGCCGCAGATGGTTGAAGTCCTGCCGGACCAACCGGTGTGAGTCATTGGTGCGGAACCAAGGAAGCAGTCGCTCACCGGCTTCCCACCCACAGACATTACCACACGTGTTCGCAAAAATTAACAACCAAAAGAGAAAGTGTCCCGAAACCATTTGTTTTGATTCATGGAGAATGGGGGAGCTTGAATGGCTGTGATGTCTCAGCAATGCAGACACTTAAAACAAGTATAAACCACTTTGCATTTAGATGTGAATTGACCATATGCTGTGGTTTGTTTCAAATATAGTGAACTGCCTCATTTTGCTCCCTCTGTCCCTGATTCGTTTTTGCTTTTGTGTTTCTTCCACATTTCCCCTCCCCCTACTAAAAGTCCACTTTTCTACTACTTTCCTGGTCTCTTGATCAGATCAGGCACGTACAGCTCATTTAAGACTCTAATTCACAATTACACGGACAAGGGTTTAGGTCGTCCCTCTAGAGTCAGTAACACACATACACGCACACTCTTCCTTCCTCTTTCCGTCCCAGTCTTCAAATTTGCACACACGCAACCCCCCCCCCCCCCCCCCCCCCCCCCCCCCACCCCCCCAACCCCCCCCCCCCCCCCCCACACACACACACCTGTCCAGCTCAAGCTCCCCTGTGTGATTTTTATTGTGAAAGGTTAATTTGAGTGTAAGGAGCCCAAGGCAATGACTGGGAACAAGGGGATAGACAGAAACAGAGAGAGAGAGAGAGAGAGGAGGGGAGCGAAGAGCGCTAATTCAGTTCAGGAGAAGCAGCCACTTATACGAAGAGAGTGAGCAAGACAAGCGAAAGACGAGAGAGAGAGAGAGAGAGAGAGAGAGAGAGAGACTTGAGCACGCTGAAGCGATATTTAATTAGCCTTGGATGACTAGCTGACTTACTAGAAAAAGGCCACTCTCCATGCACTCTTCACTCCTGTCAAGTACCCCGTTAGTGAAACCTCCTGTGAGAGGGACGGGGGAGACGGGCAGGAAGCAAAAGACGGAGTGAAGGAGAGTAAAAGACGGAGACTTAATGATGGAAATAGAAAAGATAGGAAGGAAAACATGGAAAAAGATGATTATAGTCATTGAACAAGAGTGTGCCACTTCTCTCTGAGCAGGCCTGTTGTTGACAGGTGAAAGCCAACAAAGGTGGTGTCTTTACCTAGAAATAGTCGGAGGTGAGTGTGAGCGTTCATGCTGCTGAGCAAGGCCACAGGCAGTGTTTCATTAGAATGCATGGCTCATTTAAACAATAATAGATATACAGCGACTCAATTACAATGCAGAACTTGTGAGGAAAGCATTTATATATTTTCTATTCATGCCAGAAACTATTTGTCAGTGTTGATAATAACTTCCTGCACAGTGGCTGGCTGATTATCAACTCACTTCCCCTCTATTTAAAAAAAGTCCAGAGCCTCCAGTGGTTTAAACTGAAATAGTTCCAGGGAGTATTTTCTCTTAAGTGGCTTTTGTTGTCCTTCCTCTGCTGCCAACTGCTGCTAGGAAATCACAACACATTAAGAACTCCTAGAACTACGGTCAGTGTTTTAATATAGGTAATGTGCAGATCTAAGAGCTGCGAGCTTCTTGATAATCTCTATGTTACTGGTTTCACTCTCCCATGTTCCGACCAGGTGGGGATCACCAAGAAGGTCTAGGTAACACATTAAAAGCATGTTATATATAATTATATTTATTTTACTTCACAATGCATTCATATCATGTTGGAGCCACTCAAATGACGAGTTATCACCACACTCATACTGTCCATGCAAAGATTCCTATGACGTGAATCCTGTAGACGTCTGTGACTTCCTGTGGTTAAACTTTTGACTGACCCACTTTGTAATTATTCACTCTCTTCTAACAACGTACAATCCCTCCCTCATTCTGTATCACGTATGATTAGATCTCCAACATGTAATTCTGTTATGATGTGATGCTTTTCCCATTCAGATCAGTCTGATGGAAATGGAACAATCCAAGATCCCCTCTTTGTGATTTACGAGTAATTACATAGAGCTCTTATTGCATGCAAACGACTCATTAATATAAGAGATGTCTTGTGTCAACACTTAATTATACACTGTCGTCAAAATTATTTCCATCTCTGTATCTTTGCCTCAGCCACACCCTCTGTCTCCCTGTCTGTCTACCTTGATGAATTGCAGCTGGTTGGGAAAACACATCCGTGGGGAAATGATAAATATCCAGAGAGAATGGATTCACTATCTCCAAACACCCATCTAAAAGACAGTGCTCACCCCTGAGGAAACACTTCAGCTCCACTTCTCTCTCGTTGCATCACATGCGGCCCTCTTTAAAAACCTTTTAAAACTTTTTTACTCCATCTCCGTCGACACCCATTTCTTACAGGTAACACTTCAGCGCTCTCTGTGTCCGTCTCCCTCACTCCCGGTCCTAAAAGCCAATTTGGAGGCTTGACATCCCGACAATCAAGAATCCCCAGAGTTAAACACACAACCTTTCTTCTGTTAGAGGAACCTAATTTCAAAGGTACAGGTATGATTAAACTGCAATGATCACGATAATACTGATAAAGAATGGATCTGACTTTGAGCTTAATGGAATTGTTTTCATGAACATTTATATCCGAAATATTGTCCTTTGCTTCACAGAGCATTTTAGTTTCTCTCCACAAATATGTGGTTTTGCTTGAGTGTCTCGACAGCTTAGTTTCCAGCAGCAGCTGATGACAGCTTTTGGCCAAAAGCACGTCAACAACAGGTAGTGAGTGTTAGTCACCCTGGCTTTTAGCTCTCAGGCTACACACTGGCTGCCCTACCACAATAACAAAGGTTATTGGGGCTGTGCAGTATAAACTGAGGTCCCGCAGAAATTACTCAGGTCTAACAGGAAATTGACATATTCTTTTATGAGTAGAAAATATATCTGTGGTGTATTTCCAGCCACAGTCAATATTGCCCGAGAGAGGCCTGAGTTCGAGAACGTCATTTGCTTCTGTGTCTGATTATAAGCAACATTCCCCAAACTCTAATGGACAGATAAACGTGATGGACCGTTGTGGTCAGCGAAGAAGATCTGGAAAAGGTTTGGATTTGGGGATTTTTTTGTCTTTAATGTGATGAATTGAGGGCATTTTCCTACACTTTGGAGGATTTCTCTGAGAGCACTTCAAGAAACGTGTGTTGTTGTTCTGGGGGATAATATCTGAGTGTGTGTAATTTGCCAGAGATATGGATCTAATGCATTTAAATATGGTTTTAACAGGGGCAGTCAGGCCTTGGCTGAGGTTTGCAATCCACCGAGCAACACTCTGCTACCTACCTAAACTAAAGCCATGCGGTAAAAGAAGCTCATTCTGGGAACAAGCACATCAGGCAAATTGAGTAAAATGCCCTGGAGGTGACTGTTGTGCATCTTATAACGTCAAAGGCTTTAACCACATTATTTCAGATTCAGCGTCAAGACTATTGTCTGTCCTTGCAGAGTCTGAACCCAACTTTCAGAGGAAAATGCAAATACGTTTTAGTGGTCATTAATTTTAAGCAGATTTGAACTAACACACACACACACACACAGATCTATTTTTCAGGAGGCAAGGGCAGTTGTGCTGCCGCTTTATCTCGGTACACTTTGTTTTCCACCTGAAAAAAAATCTTACTGAACTATTGTTTATTCAACATCCACACATCTAAAATGACTAAATGACTAATGGGGTTAATATTGCACTGCAGCGGATCCAAAACATTCATTGGACTGTGTGAAAAAGAACGATTATTTCTGTCTGTGAGCTTTGGGCAGATATCAATCATCTGTCAAATACCAAGTCCTCAGCTATTTAAATTGGCGGACTTGTTTAGTACACAGTGTAACTTACAAAACTATTAAAGCTAGCTAAAGCTAAAAGACAACGTACTGAGCTCCCACCAACACACTGAAACCTGCGTATTAGTCTCAATAACACGCAAAGCTAAACATATAAAGTAACAGCAAAACTAATTATATCAACAAAACAAGCGTAAATGAAATCAAGTCAACGTCATTGGATCTGCCAGGTAACGTCGCACAGAGAGGAGGGAACAGAGGGAGGAGTTCAATCAAGGAGAGAGAGAGAAAAGAAAAAGAGAAAAGACAATAAAAAAAGAGATGGATCAGTGCAGACAGAAAGATAATGAGGGAGATGGACAAAAGATATCTATCTAAGCATCAGTCTAAACAGCAGCCAGCAGTCAAGTAATTATATTTGAGCAGCCAGCTGATTTCTCTCTGCTGTGTGCATGTGCTTTGTCTTGTGTGTGTGTGTGTGTTCACCAGTGTGTTTCTCATCTCATCTCTGGGAAGATATGAATATTAATGACCCTATTAGCAGACACAGATGCCAGACAGTGCTTTGCTTCGAGTAACATGGGGTTGTATTGAAAGCAAGAGAAATAATGTGAAATACTGTCTGACTTCAACTATTCTTCTATCCGCGGGAGTCATCTTCGAGGTCACATCGCCGAGGTGGAGCTCATTATACATTCCCATCAACTTGTGATCATTTAAATTTGAGTGTGTCAATCCAAGTGCGACAGCTTAATCAAAGATGAAGTCTCGGAAAAAGAGGAGACACCATCAGAAAGTGATTCCAGCTCGTCTTTATCGAGCTTACAGGCAGGAGCGCCAGCACATGTCCCACTTTTCTTTCCCAGTGAACTGCCGCTGAACTTTGGTGTCACCCTGGAGAGGAAGTGTTGTTGAGGAATCTTGTTTTGCTGTCTTTACAGCGGCGTACAGTGTGGCAACGCGATGGCTGGGGGAAGAAATCTGGAAGTTGCCAATTAGATCATTCTTTTCTGACGTATTTATACAGGACTATAAGATATTTGGAAAACAAGTATTAATCATTAGGACCAATTCAGCTGAGCTTTACTGTGAAGAGACATTTCAGTTTTTGTTGTGTGCGCTCCTTTAAAAGCAAACGATTTTTCCTCCATTTTCCCACCCAGTAAGATAATTACACCCAGGAATTGCTTAATTTGTCTAATTTAGAACTTTGCATTTTTCTAATGTACCTAACAACAAAGTGTAAATACAAACACACACGCAACTACAGAACTGGTGATTTATTCTTAACTTGTAAGTGCTAATGTAATAAGCGGCTACAATCCATACAGTACTTGCTTGTGCGCCCGCAGTCACTCGCACATAATAATCACCCAACTGTGCAGTCACCTCTGAACAGCATCATTCAGCATCATTGTTCTATTGGTCTCAGGTTCAATCCACTCTGGCTGCTTTCATCAGTTTCTTGTTCTTGTCGGAGCAGTGTTTAGAGAGAAGGCTTCAAACAGCCCTGTGTGCAGTACCTGCCCGGCACCAAACGGCACACAGAGAACGGTAGCTGGCGAACACGGCGGTTAAAGAGCCAGATATTTCCCTGAGGAGTTGATGACTCCAGAGCTACAAAGACAGTATATATTGACTCACACTCACCAGCTGGCCACAAACACACCTCAAAAAGGAAGCAAACGGAGCTCGGTATCTACTGGAAGTGGAGATAAGATAACTGTTTGCAAACAAGTTCTCGATACCAACCTCAAAGCTGATGTTATCAGTCTTGTGTTCAAGGCTTGTTTTTGCTGCTTCCAGAGGACCGAATGCCAGTTAATGCTCCCGTTACAATTTAATTTCTGTTCTATCCAACGGGAACTTTTACCCTGAAGTCGAGCATTAATATTAAGAATTTTTGAAAAGCCAGAGAAAGTTCATCACTCACTCAGATCACCTTATAATAAACTGCAACATATAATAAAATACTTTTATATAATATATTAATGAGTGGACAACAAAAAGATGAAGTGATGAAGTGATGTCAGTCTGAAATTACTGTTAAACATTAGTGCAGTAAACTACAATATTTCTGTAAATCAAGAGCTACAAGTACTATAACATTACCATTACCATAACATAAAAAGAGTGCTGTACTCACTACAAGGGGAGATTGGCTAGTTTAGCAGAAGACACAAATACAGTTTACTGATTTTTCTGTCTCAATACAACATATTTATATTGTGAACAGAATAGAAAATACCTTACTGACGCAATCTTTATTAGAAATTGTATTTGCCGTTGCAGAAGAAAAAAATGTGTGCGACACAAACCTGATTTAAAAAGGAAAACAGTCGGAACGTGGAGTCTGATGACTCAGTCACACACACTGAATGAAGATGCCTCGCCTTCAAGGTTTCTTCTCACGGACACACATACAGCAAATAAGCCCACTTTAAGATACAGAGCATGAATGCACACTTACACAGAAATATATGTTGCCTTCAGGAAGACACACACACACACACACACACAGAAACAAACAGCGTAACCTTGGGACTTTCTGACTTCCTGTCTGTCTGGCAGACACAGTGTGGTGTGATATATATTCATGTGCTCTGCAGTAAATCGGCAGAAATCCTTCGTGTATCCGCTGTTGTTTCAGTAATATTCACTGCATGTTGACACGTTCTGAAAGCCCTTCCACCTCCTGCAGTCTGAGGGCAAAAGTTGCACCATCCCTGCCTCCCTGCAGAGCAGACAACGCCCCCTGCGGTGGGATTAAGGTGTGTCTCTCTTCTGTTCCATGTGATAACCTCACCACTTGCCCTCAAAAGTACATCAGCAGCACAGTTTAGCTCGGAAGCTTTGTACTGTACGGCGTCCACAGAGGCGTGTGAGGCTCCCGACACCCTGGGCACCCAGATGGCTTTGACCCCCCTCGGAGCAGACTGCTGGTTAACCTTCATTCACACTGCATGTGGTGTGTCTCCACTTGGCCTGAACTCTCCTGAATGTGGGCTAATCAGAATCAGATTTGCTAGACCTGCTCCCACTGCAGCAAGCCGTGCAGCGCCGGAGCCAGGACACGTGGCGTGAACGTCATCTGTGGCCTGCTGAGCCAAACGACGCGACCTTGTGCCGACCTTTGCCTCCAATCTCGCAGCTTTCCAGCTGTCTGCGCCTGCACTCGGTCACAGACAGCGGTGACCTGGGCCTCTTTCAGGCTGGACTGCAAGCTGCCTGGGTAAACTGACTTGGCAGCAACAGGCTGTTAGTTCACCCACAAACTGAGGTTGGGATAGTTTTTAAAAAAATACAGATTTTTACCGACAATAGTGTGGTTTTACTCTCAATAATATGCAGGACAATAAATACACAGATAGTTAAATAACTAGGGCGACAGGCTAACATTGGCACAGAGGGGGGGAAAAAGGCATCTAAGACCCTGGAGAACGACTGTGTCTGGAGTGTAAACAGGCTGTTGAAGGGCAGCGGCCTATTCCCATTTCATAGAGTCATAAAAAAAGAAACAGACACAGCACCCTGCACCTCCTCACCCTAACCCTACTTTTAGAACCATGCCATTATTTTACACCACACTACCCATAAATCAAAACACTACGAGACACAAGCGCTTCTCTCACAGACAGGTTAAAACTGTTACAATAATGCATGTGAGAGGCACTTAAGTTCCTGTGAGGTCATGGTGATCTTGACCTTCGACCTCCAAATTCAGCTCAGTTCATCTCTGTGTCAAGCTGGAGGTTTGCACCAGGTTTAAGGAATTGTCATGTGCTCCAGAATTGGATGGACAGAGGCATAAACATGGACATTTCAACACTACATGCAATAAATCTGCATATTTAATGAAATGAAAGGCTCCTCACGGTGTAGCCTCACCATTATTCAGCGGTGCAGCATAGAGCGTAAACTTTGCCACACTTCACACGTCATGAGTGCAAAGTTAATCTTGCCCTCACACACTTGTCTTCTGGGCTCTCTCACCTGCCAGTCAGGTGGTTACATATCTCATGATGCTCTCCAGTCCTAATCCTGCCCTGATAGGGATTTACAGTGGAGGCAATGATTAAGCAGACTGACCTTCGACAGAAAGACCAGGGTTCAAGCCACCGTGACAGCAGCCGTACGTCGATACGTGAAGTATCCTCGGCCACGAAAACGAATCCTCTGCATCAGTCGTGTCATTCCCTGTTTTGTGAAGACACCGATGATTTCATCATTTTAGAATCTGTGACAGTCGTAGGTATCTGGCAGGTGGGAGCGAGTAAGAAAAACTATAAAATTAAAATTTAAGGCTCCCACGTTCCAGGTTCTGTACTGCTGAGGAAACGGAGCCGCGGTTCTCGGACCTCCTCCCCGGGACAAAATAAAGGACCAAATCAAGCGCGCTGCAGTTGGAGGAATATTTCTGCTTTCTACAGGAAACAACATAATGATTCCTCAGATTCCACTATAAATTTACTGGTTTGACAGTTTGAGGATCACAATCAGGACTTGCGGTGTGTTTGCATTAATTACTCTGTCTGAGAACAACTATCTATGAGAAACCCCCCCCCCCCTCCTGCACCCCCCCCCCCCCCCCTGCATCACTGATTTCTTTGTTGATGTTGCACATTAAAGCCAGCACCCTGGGAAAATGAGGTATTAGCAGCTCTTCTTTCATCATATATTAGCTGCTAATTAATGACAACACATCGGCTTATTATGTCTTCGGAGGTCTACAAGACAGATACACCGGGGGCTGCTTGATGATGCAAGGATAGAGCCATTAATAAATACACACATACGCATTTAACATTACATCACACTGCAAGGTGCACACAAACAAACACATTTAAAAGCTCTGACACAAAGAATAATCTTTATGCATTAGACTTGGGTCTCCTCATGCATTTTTATATTAAATCACACTATGAGGCGCACACAAACAATATTTCAAATAATAACTGGAAACAGCTGTTTCAGTCTCTCTCTCTCTCTCTCTCTCTCTTTCTCTGTTGACTGTCCCCTCAGATTCCTGCTGTTTCTCATCTGTCAAAGCAAATTGAAGACAATTTAATTATAGTTGTAATAAAGTGACAAAGGATTTTTAGTTTTTACAACGACAAAGGAAAGCAGGTGAATCAAGGCTCCTGCTGACCGCTTGGGTTCCTTCAGTGTAACCACTTTGTGATGCCTTCACCACAAGTGCAATGATCAAAAAAGCGAAGACATTTGATGTATACCTGAAGAGTTGCTTGATGGGAAAATTAATCTTCGGCTGTCGGTGGTTCTCTATGCGTGAGCTTCAGCTCTGACCCTGCAGTGTGAAGAAATACAAGGGGAATTCATTAGCACAAAGAGCTTTTAGAAATATGTTTTATAGTTCAAAACAAAACTAAAATTCATTCAATTCGAGGACATTAAAACAAAGTGAGTGGATTAGAAACTTTTAATTCTCGCATTTTTTTGGATCATTCTTTGAAAATAAAATATAATCCATGATTGATCCAATTGAAATGCACATTAATTTAGACTACATTTGTTATAAAAAGACAACATATCTACTATAAATACACAGAGAGGAAGAAAAAGCTGATGTGTGACTGCAAAGTGAACAGATATGTACCAAGGTAGGCGCTGTAACAGAGCAGAGGTTTCTGCAGTAACGCACCACACAACACTTTCCCTGTAGAGATGCTGTTTTTTCTTATATTTAAACATGGTTTCTTGGATGTAGGGATGTAACATGTTGATAGTCCCTTGGACCTTTTCTATGGTCTGTGTGGCTCTTGATTGGATTTGTTCTGTGCTGGTCTGGAAACATGAGCACACACTCTATCATCTGTAGCTCTGGAGCAAAGCTCAGCTGATTCCTGGACAGAAGAAATGCGTTTGTGTTTAATGTGTGAATAAATAAATAAATATTTATTATGATAAAGGTTTCCTATATTTATCTGATAAGAAACATCAGCATTTAGCCCCATGTGAAACTATGCTGCATTCTGCAGGACAACTATGCTTGTCCATTGTAACTCTACCTGACTCCAACTACCTTGTTTGACTGGGATGGAGTCAACAGGAAAACAGCAGAAGCACAGTTGTTCTGTCAGAGATGCTGTAATTACCTGTGGGCTTCTCTTTGACTTGATTAAGAAGGAAAAAGCTAATCCTGGAGAGCTGAGACTGAAACACACACCAGCAGAGATCCGCACAAAGCCTCACACCCTACAAGCACACACACACACACACACACACACAGTTGTGAGTTGTCTCACAGGAAACATTTACGTTCATAAACACTACCCCCTCACACACGTGTGTGTGTGTGTGTATGTATATATATATATACATATATATACCAACACAAAAGCCCAGAGGCCCACAGTTTAATTGAACTTTCCCACCAATCTACTGAGTGTTTTTCCCTCATACACTTCTATTTTTTTTCCACTCCTTCTTAATCAGTAGAGAGTTGAAGGTGGCAAAAAGCGATAGCGGAGAATACAAAAACTGAGGCTGAGAAAAAGGAGATAGAGGAAGCAGAGAGAAGAGACAAAGAAGGAATCTCAGGTGAAGATCCTGAGAGAAAAAGAGAGAGTTGGTTGGATGGAGGTGTTAGATGGGTAATCTAATCCTGTGGAGAAAACAGAGTGAGGGGGGAAATGAGCTTTTACAAAAGCAACTTTATCATGGGATAAATTGGAAAAGTGTAAAAGGCATACTTCATAGTTACAGAGTAAACACCCACCGCTGTGGGCAGGAATGTAAATGTGGAAACTCGTGATGAGACACTGACGTGGTTGTCATCAGCAAAGGTATTAAATTATCATATTACCCCGAAAAAATTTTTCATTGAAAAATGCATGTGAGTATTTGCAATTGGTAGGTAACTGTCTTTGTTGCTTAGTAACACAAAATTTAGGTTATTCAAAGCTTGAAAATGTAATTTTCAGAAACTAATTAAGAGGCGTGGGGGAACAGAGTACGCATATGTATCTGCAGGTTTAGTTTTGCAGAAGCTGCAAATACACACAACAAAAGCAAAGTGACAAATACTCCTAGTAAACTAGAAACCCGCTGCGGACGAAGGAAGTGGCAGAAACATAAAAATGACGAGTACTGCTGCACAACCCTTCATTTGGCTGGGTTTTTGGATTTGCAGCACATTAAAAAAAAAAAAAAAAGGTGTTGGATTGTTAATTTGCGGCATGTTTATCTATTTGGTTGTGTTTTGTTTATTTACACTGTGAATTCCTGTTCGTTTGTTTATCATCTGAGTATTTCTGTTTTTTTTGGTGGTGAATATTTGGGGCAAATTTCTTGTCAAACCAATCAAAATATTTTCTTAATTATCGTTCTCATGGATTCACTGCAGTTGCAGGAGGTTGAGCTCCCGGCGCCACCTTGGAAAAGCCACCTGCTGCACCGTGACTTCCTGTGGCTGTCAGACGCTCATATGCGCGGACAACAACAGCATCAAAGACAGTGAAAGCACCTTTAGAATTCCTTCAGTGATGGACGGTGGAGTGACAGAAAGGTCACGTGAAAAAACTGTCATCATTGCGATTTGTGCGTATTGTTTATCACTGAGCGTTGTAATGTAAACCACTTTTTCATGACAGGGATAAATACTGAAGCATCTTTGAATTTGTGCCGGCGGCACGGGACGAGACGAGGTGGCGCACGTATCTCGCTGACAGCTGAAGCTTTCTGTCTTCGTTCTCTCTCTCTTTTCTCCTCTGTAATTGCAAACGCATTATCCCAGCTTGGTGGCTGGCTTATTCACAGCTGCGTCCCGATAGCAAGAGGCAGTTTCAGACACTTATTCTTTATTCACCAAATTGAGAAACATACTTATCAATGCAAATGAAATGAGTGCAGAGGAAAGGAGGAGGAGAAGGAGCGGGAGAGCGGTTAGAGGAATATTAAAATTAAAATAGTTGCGAGGAGAAAATCCACAACAAAACCAAACAGGGGCGGCAGGGAGAGACCGGGGAAACACAAACACAGAAAGTGTCCGTTTTTGTCACTTCATTAAGTTAATTCTTGTTGTGCGCCACACTATTGGACACAGTGTGACAGAGAGAGTGTGAAGGTAATCCACTTAGCTGCGAGGCGGTCCTGCCTCGACTCTCTTCTGCTCGCACACTGGCTATTTTGTGCAGCCATTCTGATTGGCTGAGTGCTGACTGGGCTAAAAGCTTTTGAAGTAGAGGTGAAGAGCAATTAGCGTCACTGTCACACACACACACAGAGAGACACAAACACAGCCTGCACCCTCCTCTCAAACGCTCCCTGCTGCAGAGACGCCTACCTCTCCCCGTCACACTCCTAACTTTGCAGAAGCTATGGACCCGTACAGCAACACACGAACGTCCCAGTCGTTTCTTACATACACATTTCAGCATGCTGGACTTCTGAAAGCGAGCAAAACAAATGTATGTAAATAATAGGGGAATGGAATGCTTTTAGTAGTGTGTCTTCTCCAGTTCAGTTTGTTCAAAACACTGCAGCTGCAATTCTCACTCCAGCCGGGGAGGGACCACGTCGTGCTGAGCTGAGCTTTAACATCGAGCTTCTTTGTAATTTAGGATTTAATTTAGGATCCTATTGATTGGTGTCACTCCCTGACGTAACCTCTGAACATGTGTCTGACCTCTGAACCCCTCGGGCAAGGTGTCCATTCCTAAGGTTTGATGAACATGATTTAAAGATGAGGGCGGTCAGGCCTTGGCTGTTATGAAGTGAGGCAGTTTAGCATTTAATCTCTGTCTTGCACCTTATTTTGCTGATGTTTATAAATTCTGTCTGAAACACTTCAAATCTAAAATGGATGGAATTTCCCCACATCAAAATGAGACGGAGATTTGAAGCTGCAGCCTTGGATTTTATTCAACAACAGACTGCTGCCACCCATTATACTAACATACGCCATAAATACTGGGGTGTTAAGGGTGACACTTCAATACCTCAGCCAATTCAATATGTTTAGGTTGACACCACAGTCAATCCAAGGCTAATAAACATTGATTCTATAAATATTGATCTATGTGATGTAGGAGGCTTGATTGAAATTTAAAAAGGTGGGTCAGAGGTGGTTTTGTGTGTGTTGTGACAGATAAACTCAAATGGGATTTCAGGGCTTGTGTGAATAGCAGAGTGTGTACATTGGGTAGCGGTGGGTTACACCCTGAGTCTTGTGTGTCGTTGTTAACTTTGACTGTCAACGATACACTCACTACCTACAGTGAGTGGAGGGGTAGATCATATTCACTGACATCTCCTGTCTCTGCTTGTTGTGTAACATGAGTCTGCCATGTGTGTTATCTCATCACAGATTTGTTTTATTGCTGTTAAATGTAGACAGGCCATTTTCTTGGCTGCAGCTTGGTCTTTCCAGGGACTCAGTGCCGCAGCCTTGTATGAATAGCATGTCAGTGTGTTTGTATTGTGTGCATGTTGCTGTAAATGTGATACAACTGCAACACAGCATGAATTAAAACATGACTTGAGTATTAGTGTACCACAGTACACTTTGTGTTTTTGTGTTAACCTTTGTCATCAACAAATGAAAATTCTATGGTGCACTGTTTTGTATTTAATCTGGTTAGTTTCAGTTTTGGGTTGTAAATACAGGAGTGCACTGAATGTGTGACCAGACGTCTGGCGATTGAAGGAAATCACTCGTCTGTTCTCCCTGTGAGAGCCTCACGGAATGTATTACACCACTTTTGTTGTTTGTGAAGGGCGAGTGACAAATTTTAAGTTTTCACGTTGCAAATCACTTTCCCTCATGATGGATGTCATCTGGCACGGTAACCAGCTTCCTTCACTGCCTGTAGACAAAAAACTGACAGCCAAGCAATTTCCTGAGCATTACCATGCATTGTTTTTGAGCGAATACCAAAATTGACTTGTGGCTCATGATAAATGAGTTTGAGGCTCCGCTGCCACAAAAAAAAAGTCAGTTTGTCTTGTGAGTGATGACGGCTGGAAAGAAATGTGCCTCCACTTGTTTAATCAAATCACAGTCAGGAGTAATTTTTTCCGACACAGGATAAACACCAAAGTAATCGATTGGGCGAGTGATGATAAATAATTTAGAATGATATCATATCACCGTAGTTTTATTGACGTTATCAAACGGAATCCCCCGAGACTTTATCAATCAATTTTACATTCATGTTCTTTTTTTTTAAATCTTTGGAACAAGCACAGTCACCTGCTGTGGTCTGAAAGTGGAAATTATTCAAGCAACAAAAGATTACTGAACTGAGCTTAAAAAAAAACAGCACTGTGTGTCAAAAGAATGAAACTAAGTGAGGAGGAAAAAGTTCCAAAAACACACAACAACAATCAGTTTGTCCTGTTACATCAACGTGCAGGCATTAAACACCGGCTGTCACTCAGTCCTGTACAAACAGCCGCACCTCCCTGACACAATGCACACTCGCACCTATTTTCTTTTCCACCCCCTCCGTCTCCCTCACACACACACACACACACCTTTATTCCCTCTACAGTAGGGGACATTTATTCTGATTATGTTGGGACCTGGAGATCGAAGATTGTAGTAATCAGAAAACTGGCTGGGCATCTATCACTGCAGCAACCAATCCAACAGCCTGCTCCAGCGACAGCGAATGGGAAAAATTACACAGAGAAATGAATCCCACAGCGTGCGTGCGTACACATTTTGTACTCCTATTTTTGTGAGGACACATTTTAGACACATAGCATTTTCTCAAGGTACATTCTAATGGATTTCACATTAACACACCGGGCTACAGATCTGAATTAGCTCTGTAGGCTTAATACAAAGTTTTGGTGTGTGTGTTTGAGGTTTGTCTTATTACATTTCCAGGTGTTCACAAACTGGAGGCTCAGTGACTCTGTGGGGACCGACATACTGGACCCCACAAGTCTTGATTAAAGGGTAGGTTCAGGGTTATGAGTTGAACAGAGGGTTAAGGTTTGAGTAAGGGTCCTGATAATAAATAATGTCAACAGAGGGGCCCCACAACTACCGTAAAACAAGGATTAGGGTGTGTGTGTGTGTGTGTGTGTGTGTCAGTCTGGGGAGACTGGGGCTGTTTGTTTTAGCTGATGATAAAAGTTGCAGTTTATTTGGAGAGACAGAGAACAGGGAATTATGGGAAAGTGTGTGAAGTGGGTTTGGTGGAGACGTTGTTGAGACCCTGAGGACTGACCTGCACGGATGTGATGCACCAACACACACACACACACACACACACACACACACACACACACACACAGCAACATCAGCAAGTCCTCACCTGGTAAAATGATAGCTAGAAGCTGCACCTGTGTGAATTACTCCACTGTTTGAGCCTGGCGCGCCGGATACTGTCACAGTCACAATGGGCGGCTTTAATAAAAACGGATCCAAATGGATTCAACAGAACCAGAGATACAGTACTCTTCTCTATTCTTCAAATCCTGGTGCCTGAATTAACCTGAATCTCACCTCCACCACTGACTGTGTCGTGCACGTAGCAGCAGGCGTACCCTCCCGCTGTTCGCAGCAAACAGACTGCTGGCTGCAGAGGTCTAGTAAGCTCACTTCTTTCTTTAGTGTCTCTGGGATGCTGACTCAAGTGACACATTTTTAGATTTCATACTCCTCCCCGTGGAGCCTCAGAGGATTCGGCGCAGACCCTCTCGAACATCCATCCATTATCTTTAGCGCTAATCCTTTTAAGGGTTATGGGGGGACTGGAGCCAATCCAGCTGACATTGGGAGAGGCGGGGTACACCCTGGACAGGACACAGCATTTTGCAGGGTCAGCAGAGGGCAAAGAAAAGTTCACTTTCACATACACATCTGTGGGCAAGGCCCCAGAAAAAACAGGGCTCAAAACTTCTCTCAGCAGTGCTAACCTCTGCACCACCGTGACCCGCTCTTCAGACCGCTTCTATCTGCTTTGGGTCACTTTCAATGCCGACATGATTCTTGTTTACAACCGTACTGAAGGCCACGTGTGCTACTTAAAGCCAAATGTCAGGCTTTTGCCAACTAGAATTTCATTTTAAGAATCTTTTTAATTTCTCTTTGTCTGAATGAACTTGTAAGAGTGCAATGAATTTCATGTTGAGTTGCTGACTCATTGAACACAGCAACATTTAACAAAAGACATTTTGGATCTGATTTTTTTTTTTTTTTTTTTTTTTCATCAAGGTTATTTTGGGTATTTTCTTTTAAAGCTGCTCAATATTGTCCACTAAAGAACTAAGGCCCTTTTGAATGAGATTCCATCTGAAATGTGCCAGGTATTTTTCCACACAAATCATCAACTGGTTGCAATATTAGCACACAATGCACTTCTAAAGAAACACTCTTCCTCTTAGGGCAGCAGCAATCCAGCAGGAACGCAGAAAATGAGGATAGAACTGTGACATCTCTGTACAGGTTTTTACATGACACGGTCATCAAACACTACGAGAGACTGAGCTGGAACAAGCTCACATATGGTGAGGCTATGGGATCCATCTTGTCTCGGGGAAGGTGCCTTTGTAACCGGCACAACGACAGCTGCATGCAGCTTGGAGGAAACACACCCAAGCACACACCGGAACACACAGTCACAACAAGGTAGATGCTAGAAGCTGGAGCCGGTGACAGAGCAGCACGTTTTCGAGGAGTGGTGGAGTCAGTGAGTGTGTGTGTGTGCGTTTCTCTGGATGTGTGAGAATTAATTTGGCTCAAGCGTGAACATGCGCATCTGTGTGAGAGCGGCTATATTGTGTTACATGAATGTGTATGTGTAATGTTTTCCTCCATCTGTTCTCCTTCCCTGCTTCTGATCCCAGTTATGTTTTCCTACTGTGATCCTGCTGTTGCTAGCTGTGCATCTGAGCAGCACGGCTCGCTCTGTGCGTGTATTTGTACAGATATGTGTGTGTAGGAGTGGGAGAAGGAGAGACTACTAAAAATGGCTCATTTGGACAAGAGGATATTACAGCAATGGGACTGTTCCCTGCCTCATACACACACCAGATCCCAACTTAGTCCTTGTTCTCTCCCCAGGTATTAAAACTCTCAGTGCTGACCCCCTCTCGACACAACACAGAACACACTGACAAATACAGGGCACAGGTACCAGTCTGCAGTGTTGATCATTTTCTTTTGGGTGTGTGTGTGTGTGTGTGTGTGTGTGTGTGTGTGTGTCAGCAAATATCAAACTGGAGGCTACCATCACAGCTGGATACATCCTCAGTGCTCTTTTCTTTTCCCAGGTAATGGATAGTTGCAGGGAAACAGTCGGTCCGCTGGCGTTATCATTGCAACAGAAATTGCTCGTCTTCTGTTAGTCAAAATGGAAATGGCATTTTGAAGACCGAAAGTGAACAATAAAAACAGACCATGGGAGGAATGAAGGTCACAGTCCACCATCTCGCCTGGTGGATGCAGGAATCATAAGGAACCTGCTCAACTGATGAAACGAAAAAAATTACAGCAGATAACGTCTTTGTAAAGGCACAAAAGTACATTTTGAGAAGAGGAATATTTCAAAAGAGGGGGAAAAGTGTTGGCACCACAACTCTGCAACTGGTTTGCTGTGTGCCTCTTGTGATGTTGACGGCCAGATAGACCAAAGGTTCCTGTAGATCAGCTGCTTGTTTCTTTATGTCTTCTGTTTCAGCCTCCCACAAACTTTACTGGGTTAATTCATCCCACACGTTCTCTCGCTCTTTCCACCATGACCGTCTCTCTGGCTTGTTTTCTTTCCACTGCCGATCTTTTAGTACTGTTCATAAAATTGGCCCAGATTGCTCCATGTATTTTTACCGACTTGAGAGAGCTGGCGTATTGGCATTTGTGTATATTAGCTACCAGGCTACAGTATAAATCTGTATTGATGATATGGCAGCCCCTATGGGACAAGGCGGATGGGAGCCAATACTGGAGCCTATTGACTGGTGTGGAATTGCTTTTGTAATATTGTTTGGGAAGACAGACGACCATGAAGGGGAGAAAAAAAAAAAAAAAAACTTACAGCCGAGGTGTGATTTTTCGGTTTATTTTATTGTTGTAGCTTTCTGGGAAAAAGTGCTCAGAGGGCTGAAGAGATGAAAAACAACGGGAAAGGAAGCGCACAGAATTATGGGAAACAGAAAGGGGGGGATGTATGAAAATGCAAGAGAAGAAGACAGGAAGTAAGTAGTGAGGGGAAAAAGACTGCTAGAGAAAGATAAGAAATGAGGAGATAAAAGATTCAGAAAAAAGTGGAGAGTGACGTTAATGATCTGCAGCGACAACCAAGTAATAACTGGAACTGCTTTGACGACAGGTTTTGCATGATTGCGTGAGGGAGAATTTAGCTTGGAGTCGAAACCCAAACTGTGTCCATGAGTTGTTTACCATCCGTCTGTCACTGTAGTGAGCAGTCACAACACTCAGTAGGATTACTGTTGTTATTGTCTCCTTCACAGCGAGATGGGATATATGGTAATATCAGCAGTTTCTATGTCACATCCCGGCCACTGCATGTCACTGCAACAAGCAAGGGATGGAGAAACACTTCACACTGCCTCACACTTTAACTCCATATTTGCCAAACAAGTTCCCAGGTGCGAGGGATGCACTGGATTAGGGCTGCATACATCAATATGCTTAATGTAATTTACAGGAGTGGGAAGTTTGGTTTTAAAACTATTCATAATGTGGCTGACTGCTAATCATCCATCTAGGGCATCAGAAGATACATCTGGGAAGTTCAACACGATAAGCAAGACCACAGATGGGACAAGGATTGGATGTTCTGCCTTGTGTATATTTTTTTCCATTTATTGTGAACTAGTGGAGAGTTGTAGAGAGACAATCAGAGGAGGGAACATTGCTTTCTGGTTGGAGTATGCAGGTTATAGATGAGCTGTGACTCAGGGCCGAAGTAGACACAACTTCATTTTCAGGGGTCACGATGGAAAGACGCTGGGAACCACCGACAGCATTATCTAATGAAATCTGTTGCCTTGCTCCTTTCATCAGACACAATGACAACTCCAAATGATAAGCCAGTGGGATGTAAGTCTGGAAACTTCATAAGGGACAGTTAACGCAATTTAAAATGTATTGAAACAATTTTAAAATCTGGCTCATTCATTAAGACTAATCACAAAACTGAGCAGATGCTAATTTGCCCACTCTCAACAATTGGCTCATTCATTTGGAGTTTAACTGATCTATCACATAGCTATTTGTGAGGTTTATTATGATGCTAATCAGAAATGCCAATCATATCCCATCTCAGCACCTCATTTCCTTGTTTGTTCCCACCTCCTCCACTCAAAATATTTCCCATCTGCTCCTTTCATTTTCTGCTCTCTATCTTCTCTGTATCGCACTCCTACTTTCTCGGCTCACTCCTTTTATCCTCCAGGAACCACATTTCACACAGTCACACAACAGTTTGATCAAACAGTCCAGAGAACTATTGATGAAAGCAAATAATAAGATGGAACTAATAAGATGCATCCTGCAAGGCAGGGAGGCGCCAGCATTCAAGACAACTCATCACATGCTAATATAATTACACACCACACATGTGCCTGTACAAAAAAATGAACTTGGTTTGGATGAGGGTGTTACAAATCAGGGACGATCCTGTGTTCTATATACTGTATCTTGAAGGCTTGAACTGCAGCTGAAAAACTAATATGGCTCCTGCTCCTCCAGTGGAAAAGCACATGAAAGTGTTTTGTGCCTGGAACATTCTTTGCGCTCCTAGAAATGCTCCTGTTCTTAAAAATGTACTTTTTGTCCTTTACCTCACATTTCTCAACCTCTCTCAGATAAAACACATCCAACTCCAATTTCTGTGCCCAAAATTGTATTGCCTTAATCATTTCATTTCAATTTCTTTTTTTTTTTTTCTTGTTTAATTGCATTAGAGAATGTGTCACCTGTTTCACCCCTGTTGTTGGTCTGATGTCTGTGTGAAAGGCATGAGTTCAGCTAAAAGCATATTATTTGGTGTGTACATGACCACTGTATGTGTGTGTGTGCGAGAAAGTCGGAGGCAAAGAGATTATGAGCTTAATTTGCTGCAAGAGAGCAGCAAATCTTGCAAAGATAGGACGGGTTTATATATGTAGTGTGTATGTGTGTGAGGAAGAGAGAGAGAGAGATTGAGTCTCACGGAAAACTTGTGTGTGTAGAGGCATTGTTACTTAGCTAACAAGCCGTCTTTAAGGCTCCCGAGTGGATTTCTAAAGCCTTCAGAGATTTTTTTCCACCTTCATTAAGCTTCAGAACACACACACACACACACAATGTGCGTTGATGAGACTGCATTTGTGCATTCCTCTTTTTGTTGCACAGTAAAGTAAGAATACCTGTTCTTCACACACGCACAAACTTTCAAAACTTACACTGAAAGTTCGTCAGAGGAGACGTGACAGTTCTTATCAATACCACCTCTCATTCACGATGGATCTGAGAAGGTTTTATCTTTTAATCCGGAGTGACCATGGCTGAATGTGCAGGTAATTCAGTCACTCTGTATTAATATGGAACAGACAGTGCAGCGCATCAGTTTGAAATGATTTGGACTGAAATATGACTGATGATAGAACAGACGACTGACCAGTCTGAAAATTGAATAGTCAAACTTTCACAGGGTTTGAACATGTAGAGAAAAGATCATGTTTCTTGTATGTCCCTTAACCTGACAAATAACTGAACGCTACATGGGTTTGATTGAGACTTGACTCTCCTCAATAATGAAGGCTACATTGTGTTTTGATTTCTCTGAGGCCATAAAGCTAAATCTCAAAGTTTTGGTGTGGCTTCATTGCCGATGTACTACACGTTGTATTCATATAGTTTCTTTTAAGAGGATAACTCTTCAGGAAAAAGCATCCGTGTGACATCTGTTTGATGAAAGTCAAAAACCCAGCAGAGGATTTCTGCTGTGGCTGCAAATGTGCTGTAAGTCAAGAGTTCGCACAAAAAGCAGCCAGCGCAACCATTTCTCCAATGTGACACAAACTGCAACACTCAAACACACACACACACACACACAGGAAAGGTATCTCATGATGGGCAGAAGTTCATACCAGTGATGTCATGCTCATAGCTCCCTGTCTCAGAACCATGCACACCATCTCTTTTTTGTTTGTATGCACGCACGCACAACTCATCCCATTACTATCCTACACACACACACACACACACAGTCTAGGCTCCTGCACTTGCACCCCTCTAGGGACCTATGCAGCATAGCACAATGTAAATTGTATTCCCTGCCATTGTCTCTGTTTGCCCATTTTTCTTCCGTCCCCTACAAGACACACACACACACACACACACACAAACAAAAATGCATGTGCACACAAAGCTATGTACCAGGCTCAGTGTGCCACTGCTGCAGAAAAGCCAGAGCTATTGTTATTGTTGTTGTTCTAGTTTGCAATTGCACTGTCAGCGCAAAACGCAACTGGTTTCTACATAGTGTGTATAAGACACAGGAACAGTGAGAAAGGCAAGGAAAAGGTGTTGTGTTGTTCGTGCATGTGTGTGTGTGCGCACACACCCATGGGCAGTGGCCTTGCTCGGTCTCAGCCCTGTCATGTGGATTCATAACCCAATCCCACAGTAGAACTTGGTAGTATCACTGAAGAATCACTCTCTGCTCTGGCACAACGGACTCAGAGAAATGTTTGCGTGCTCCAAAAGATGTTCATCAGGAAACAAGGACAGTCGGTGTAAAGCGCACCCCACCACTTACTCCACTGGGTTTTTAGAAACCGCTTAGAAACTGTTTTCTTATGTTTAAGATTTATCACAGAAACTTTTCACGATTGCTTTTCCTGGGGTAGAAACGAAGTTTTTACAAATTTCCATGTTATAAAACCAGGAAACTGAAAGGAGGATCAACAGAATGCAGCAGCTGAAAAAGCAAAAGAAACGGGGAAAAAAACCAGCTAATATACAGACAAGGAAAGAAAGTGGTTGAGAAGCCATAGATGGAAAAAAAAAGAACATTCGAATGTGAGTGAAATGGAAAAAGCGAGAAGGAGCTAACGGGTTGTAATCTGCCATTAATTTGGGTTGCGCTAAATCACAAGGGAATGTTGGGAAATCAATACAGGCTGATTGCTACTTTTACAGAAGTGCAGAAAACACAGAAAGTAACTCTGCTTGTTTTTCTGTTCTTGTATCTGGAGCTATTTCTCTGCCTCAGTCTGCCTGTCACGCACGATCCTGCTGCAGTAACATGTTCCGTTTATGGAAGGAATATTAGACGAACGCAGCTGAACTCACAAAGTGGAGAGCAATGTAAGAGTTGTCACCCTTTCACTGATTGCAATGTGTGTGTGGGACAGAATGAGAAAATAGTATGCGGCCCCTGAGGTCCTATATGGCTATTCAGCCCTCTTTTTTTCCAAAGCACGCACACAGACACACACAAATATGTTCTGACGTACGCAAACACGATTATCGGTTCAAAAAAAAAAAAAAAAAAAAAAAAAGGAATATGTGCAGTTGCCTCAAGGACCAACTGGCTGAGAGTGAAACAGTGACACGGACAGATGCAAATATGATATCATGCTTGACTCACATCTTCTGAAATGATTCAAATTTGCACAAAATATTTTGCAGGGCATGTTTCCATCGCTTCGCCTTGAGCACCAACAATGTCACGGCCTACATTGGACTGACACAAGTTCCGAAATACAAAATGCCAATATTGATAGGCGGGAAGTCCAGAGATGCAGACGGGTAAATGGAAAGGGAGGTGGGATACGTGGAATGAGAAATAGTGATGGAGCAAGGATGTGGGAAACAGAAAGAACTGAGTCCTGCATGAAACACGATTTAATCCTCCATTTAAGATCTGTGCATCTGACCTATAATCGTATACGACAAGTACCGGACACCATCAGCAGATGAATTCTAAGGCCTAGTCAGTTTGACTATGAGGACGATGCATGTATATTCATGAATCAAACCTCAGCATCAGATTATGTTCAAAGGACACAAATTAAAACAAACTCAAATGTCCAAATATATTTAGAAGCTATGGAAAAGTTCTTGAAAGACTTTTGGCATTTTCACGTTGGTCATACAAACAGTGAAGTGGCAATAAGTAGCATAAGTGCAGATACCGGAGTGCCTGACTGGACCAACAGCATGTCCATGACAGCTTTAATGTGAATCACATCCCCTGGAATCAATCAGTGTGAGAAAGCAGAAAAAAATGACTTTTAATCATAAATGTTGTGGATGATTTCTTTAACTCAAGCAGTCATCAAACCATAGCATGACACGTCCTGCAGCTGCACAGAGAGCAAAAGTTGATTTGATTTTTTTACCCAGTTTTTTCCTCCTGGGGCTGGAGCAGCCGTTCAGCCAGTGAAGTGAAGTTTAAAAAAAAAAAAAAAAAAAAAAATTCAGGGTAAGTTCCATAGCTTCATCTTTAGAGTTGCTGCAATAACAGAGCAGCAGGAGCCAGCCCTGTGATGGAAGACGGATATCACAGGGAGGTTTTCACAGTTTTCATCAGGATACGCCTCACATGGGGTTAGCTGAGGCAGCTGGAGAAATTAGACCCAAACACATCCATCATATTTACATATATTCATAGATAGTTTTTGTTGTGCATGTCTCATCCAGTCAACCACAACACACCTCCCTCTCTCATTCCTCTTCCATGCACTCCTTCTTCCTTCCTTTTACCCATCTCTCTCCCTTCCTTCCTCACAAACACACACAAACAGAGCCCCCCCCCCCCCCCCCCCCCCCCCCCCCCCCCCCCCCCCCCCCC